>OY979695.1:159464793-160664793 GCA_963855945.1 Thereva nobilitata
ACTCACTCACTCACTCACTCACTCACTCACTCACTCACTCACTCACTCACTCACTCACTCACTCACTCACTCACTCACTCACTCACTCACTCACTCACTCACTCACTCACTCACTCACTCACTCACTCACTCACTCACTCACTCACTCACTCACTCACCACCCACCACCCACTCACCTCAAACACTCACTCACCACACACCCACTCACACACCTCACCACCCACCACACTCACTCTCTCACCACTCACTCCCTCACTCACTCACTCACTCACTCACTCACTCACCACTCACTCACTCACTCACTCACACCACCACACACACACACACTCCCACCCTCTCACCCCACTCACCACCCACCTCACTCACTCACTCACTCACTCACTCACTCACTCACTCACTCACTCACTCACTCACTCACTCACTCACTCACTCACTCACTCACTCACTCACTCACTCACTCACTCACTCACTCACTCACTCACTCACTCACTCACTCACTCACTCACTCACTCACTCACTCACTCACTCACTCACTCACTCACTCACTCACTCACTCACTCACTCACTCACTCACTCACTCACTCACTCACTCACTCACTCACTCACTCACTCACTCACTCACTCACTCACTCACTCACTCACTCACTCACTCACTCACTCACTCACTCACTCACTCACTCACTCACTCACTCACTCACTCACTCACTCACTCACTCACTCACTCACTCACTCACTCACTCACTCACTCACTCACTCACTCACTCACTCACTCACTCACTCACTCACTCACTCACTCACTCACTCACTCACTCACTCACTCACTCACTCACTCACTCACTCACTCACTCACTCACTCACTCACTCACTCACTCACTCACTCACTCACTCACTCACTCACTCACTCACTCACTCACTCACTCACTCACTCACTCACTCACTCACTCACTCACTCACTCACTCACTCACTCACTCACTCACTCACTCACTCACTCACTCACTCACTCACTCACTCACTCACTCACTCACTCACTCACTCACTCACTCACTCACTCACTCACTCACTCACTCACTCACTCACTCACTCACTCACTCACTCACTCACTCACTCACTCACTCACTCACTCACTCACTCACTCACTCACTCACTCACTCACTCACTCACTCACTCACTCACTCACTCACTCACTCACTCACTCACTCACTCACTCACTCACTCACTCACTCACTCACTCACTCACTCACTCACTCACTCACTCACTCACTCACTCACTCACTCACTCACTCACTCACTCACTCACTCACTCACTCACTCACTCACTCACTCACTCACTCACTCACTCACTCACTCACTCACTCACTCACTCACTCACTCACTCACTCACTCACTCACTCACTCACTCACTCACTCACTCACTCACTCACTCACTCACTCACTCACTCACTCACTCACTCACTCACTCACTCACTCACTCACTCACTCACTCACTCACTCACTCACTCACTCACTCACTCACTCACTCACTCACTCACTCACTCACTCACTCACTCACTCACTCACTCACTCACTCACTCACTCACTCACTCACTCACTCACTCACTCACTCTCTCTCTCTCTCTCTCTCTCTCTCTCTCTCTCTCTCTCTCTCTCTCTCTCTCTCTCTCTCTTTTTCGCTTTCTTTGGACCTACACATACCGAGAAATTCTCATATATATTTAGAAAGAACGACCAAAATGGTAGTTTTTTTTACAAAATGGCCCATAATTTACGTAGCGGCGGTTGCGAGAGGCAGAAAATTTCCATTTCGTATAGTATTCGCTGTCACTAACATATTAAAAAAAAAATTTGAGACTGGAAACAATTCCTTACGTTTTGCTTGTCCGACTCCACTATAATGACCCCAGTTGTAACTGGAATTGATTCAAGATTAATTCAGAATTAATTCTATCGATTCTAAATCGATTCCACTTCGGATTACCATAGACGTAAAGAATGAATTACTTTTACACGGGCATGTCATAGGCGGGAATAAATTTATTACCCCCTTCATAACTTGTAATCAATTCAAAAGCGATTACATGTCATGTTTTTCGTTGCATTTTAATCTTTCTGAAACACAAGAAATCATATTTGATTCTTTTCTGCAATACCAGTAATTAAAAAAGGAATCAATTGCTTACTTAGCTATTAATTCTGAACTGATTCTTCTGGAATCACAACTGGGACGTAAAAGCAAGCATCTTCGACATAGTAGGGGAGCTGGCACTTGAAAAAACCATGACGTCCCAACTTTCTGCGTCTTGGTATATAAGCTTTTCAAGTAATTTCGAGCAGTTTTTATAATATGACTTTTTTTCAGGAAACGACCCATTTCGAGTTAGGGGCTTGGAGGGTAAAAAGGGGGTTAAAATTGAAAAAAAAATACCTATGTAGGTTCTGTAACCGTTAAATACTAGTGGCAGAAATTTTTGACCATTTGTACCCTCCCCAAGCCACCCCTAGCTGAAGCTGCTATTTCACCCTCCCACACCTCAGCAAATCAAAAGATTCTTTAAAATTATAAAAAATTGTTACTGGTGGGGTTGTTTTGGAAACCAAAAATTAATTAATAATTATTAATTTCAATAATTTTAAAGAATCTTTGATAAAATTTTAATTTACTTACAAAATTTATGTCCGCCATATTGGATAAGCCATCTTTAATTTTGATATTTCAAAATTCCGTCTCGATCGAATTAAAGGCAATTTTATAACGAATAGTTTAAAAAAAAAATTTAGTTTCATTGATTCCAGGTTTGGGACTTATCGGTTGTCCAAAAAATGAGCTATTTGCCCCATTGTGCGACGGCTACGAAATAGAAATTAGATTGATTCGATCGTTTGCCCTTAGCATGTTTATAGCATAAGTGGCGTATGCTTTGTGTCGAATTTTATTGTTTTGGCCCGTCCACACGACACAAGCATTTTTGCGCTGCCTGCAACTTGCTTTTTTATGGTTTTTTCGACCATGAAAGGCACGGCACGGTCGAGCTTTTTTACGACCACAAAAGGCACGAACGTGCTTTTTACGACAACGAAAATCAGACGTAAGCGTAATTTTTAGGACCTGCCTTTGGTTACGACATTTGGCTTGCCCGTGCTTAAAATTCATATGGCAAAAAAGCACGTTCTACGTATGCTTGTGTCGTGTGGACGCGCCATTAGGCATGGAATGGGCTTCTCCTCCTAAAAGAAAGCACCGTACGTAGGCGTTAGTTGTCATTTAGTATAAAGGCTTTAACCTTTTGGTTTTACATTTATTTTCGGGGCCGTCTCTGACCTCTATTCCTTCTGGGGCCTGACTGCGTTTATGTTGGGCCAGCTATGTTCAAAGAATTGATGACTCAAGTATGCCGAAAAACTCCTGAATCTATTACCAAATGGGAAAAGACCAGTTGGCTGATGCACGTAACACAACAACGTAACAGGCCGTAAACGTAAAGGCAAGTTGTAGAGCAGAGATGCGTCTGCAGGTAGAAGCTGAAGGAGGCTCGAATTCGGCTGTAGAGCCCTCGAAGAAGAAGGAGTTTCACCAACACAGTCCGTCTCCCGGGTTAGATCTTAGAGAAACGTAAGAGAGAACTCTCCAAAAAATCTGAGTATGTATATCAATTCTGCAGTGTCTTTTCAGCATATTCTGACAGCTTTAAAAATTCTTCTGTATACAACATTCTGGTTCTGGTTCAACAGCTGATTCTAGTAGATTTATATCCACAAAGTACAAATGAAATCAGGTTTTAAAAATTTCGGCAAGAGGAGATCCTGATTGTATTCACAACTTAGGAATGTGGGATGAAAGAATTTTTGGTTTCGACAAAAAAATGCATTTAAATTATTTCAATATACAAAATATGCAAAATTCTTTAAGTTCCACGGGTGGGAGGGGAGGGGGTTGTAGAGGACTTTATTTGAGGATTATATTTTTGGTTGAAAAATTTCTACAAGTACGAATTTCAAATTGTGTCTTGAAACAATTATTGCAATTGGAGTCGGTTTTGGTATCGGTAGCCTAGGGACAGACGTTTTAGCACAGGTCGAAGATTCAATTCTCACTCTAATCATCTTTTATTTATAATTTTGTTTACTCCCAACAGAAATTTCCCTGTTGTTTATTTTTTTCCATTGCTTATAGTAAAGTGGAAAACCCGATTCAACTTTTTGATCGCCAGAGTCTAGCGGGTTTTCCCATAGTAGTATTTGAATGATGTTTAAAACCTTTTATTCTTCTTCTTTTTTAGTAAGCTGCAGTAAGTTATAGCTGTTTTACATTTGCATGGGCACATCGTAAATAGTAAGGGGGTAACATACTCTGTATTTTTTAGGAGTTACAAAAATGGTTTAATAAAAACAAATAGAAATAAATAAAAATTGATATTTTAATACATAAAAACAACAATAACAAACATAACAACAATATTTTTTAGTGTTCACATTGACACTTAAAATACTCGACATTTTCTTTCAGGATTCATCCTTGAACCAACCGGACAATTAAAGGCATCTGAAAATTCCTCCATATTCTGTAATGTACCAATAACACGATACTCCCGAGGACTATAATGAGTATATTGAATATAATTCGCAGCATTTCCCTCATTATTTTTACAATGAAACTTTGCAAAACCAACAAAAAATAATTGAATTGCTGTGAAATTGAAATTGGGCAACTTTTCATTTTCCATAATAATTGCGTTATCCTTGTGCTTTTCCAGCCAATTTTTGTATAAATTAAATGAAATTCGTAGCCCAATATTATCGGCGAAATTTTCTTGTAATGTACCAAATCCGGCATCTTCAACACCGGTGAATTGAAGAAGATTTTCATATTGTTCAACTAGGCAGTCAACTCTTTCGTTGTATGCATCTGTGGATTTGTTTGTCCACCAATTACGAATAAATCCTTTTGGATCAAATATTTTACAAACTGGATCAACTGGATGACCAAATTCATGACCAATAAATGATCCTAAACCTGCTAAGTTAATCGCTTTTGGATATTCCGGATGATAGACGTATTTATGTATCAATCCAGCTCTGATTATAATACGGTTTTCTCCTTCCAAATATCCTGCATTCACTTCAGTTGGATCGAAATTCTCTTTTAACTGAGCACGATTTTGTTCCTGGAGATTTGTGAATGTTTCACGGAATAAATGTTTCATGAAATTTTTAACATTTTTGAAGAAATCCGTAGAATCAACATCCAAGTCTTGATAGGCAGTTTCAAGTTGTTCTAATGTTGTTACATTGTTGTAATAACCAACGATTGGTGATATTGCTGAGATTTTTTTAAGTATACCCACACGTGTTTTATCATCAAGCCAATCGGTTTTTTTGATTACATCTAAAAATGTTGTTTTTAAATCATGGAATATCTCGAACATTTCTCTTTGTCGGTTGCTTGTTACATGATCGCGTATAAATATTGCACCAACAACATCTGGCATTAGGGCCTTAAGTTGGTGCAGGCATCGTGTCGCAGTGCTATTAACAATTTGATGGTAGCTTTTTGCGAATTTTGATAGTAAAAATTTTGCTAATACTCTTTTATCTGTTATTGATATTAAGTCTAAAATATCACGAAAATATTGCTCATTGGATAGAACTAGTTGATTTCGATTATTGAGTGGAGCGCCGAACACTCGTGTCATATATCGATCCCAATCTAGTCCTGGAACACGTTTTTTAAGCTCCTTGTATGTTATTTCTGAATAATGACGCTTTCCCAGTTTTCTTGGTGCAAAACGAAGTTTTGATAATTGTCGTTCAAATTTCAAAACGTCCAATGTTACAGACGAATTCATCTTGTATGTTGACAATGCATTATTAATATGCCATCCGAATATATTGTTGAGACTATGTTTTGGTTCATTTTCATCAATGAAATTTGTTAATTTTGTTGGTTCTACTAATAACACATAACAACCTGGATTTTTAGGATGTGGTATCGTGTTGAACGATACTAAAGCACCAATTCCATATAAAGCTAAATTCGCCGCTGTATCGAAATAATTAAAATTATCTGAATTCCATTCTTCATCACCAATCGGTAGAATACCTAAAGATTTAAGCACTTTTTGTTGTATTAAAAGTCCTTCGTTATTTTTACGTGACATATCATTGCACGAATCAAAAATCAATTTCGCCTTTCTTTCAACTTCAAACTCCGTTTTATATTCCTTATCCAATTTTCTACTAAATAATGCAACCAAATCACTTTCTATCACTTTTCTAATTGAATCAAAAGTACTATAACGTAATTCTGGCTTTGCTTTACAAACATACTCATAGAAATTATCACAAGGATCAGCGGTGGGTAACATTGTTTCATTTAATATTTGTTCATATCCTTGAACAATTTCTTTGGTTGCATTCTTCTTTATTATATTACTGTACGGTTTCGCGTCTAATACTGTTACGTAAAATACGAATAAATAAATTATTTTAATCCACATTATTAATCTGTTTTTTTATTTCTTTTTTTTTTTAACTAAATTAATATCATTTAATACAAAAATTCACTTGTGTACGACTAAGTTCCTACAAAACAGATTTATTCTACAAAATTTGCGAACGGTTTGGCTGACTAAAATTAACTAAAATCTTTAAGAACTTGACCATTCATTTTATAATCCTCCAAATGAAACACGATATGGAAATAAAATTCTTGAAGAAAGCTTTAATGAAAAGAAAAAAAATTGAGCGATTTTTTATACCTACATACACTCATATATATATTTATAATGCCTTTTCGAACAAATCTTAGGTCAAAACACTTTTTTGTTAATAAAAAAAAACTAAATATGACAAAAAAGGCATGAAGCACAAAATAAAAGAATTCCACGATGAAAAAAGATGTTTAATTTTCGTTCTTTTTTTTATTTTATTTATTTAAACTTCTCCAATTTTTTTAACGTTATTCACGAATTTTGCGGCTTATGGAATCATCTGTGTTCATCATCGGTCGGTCCTACAACAGTAGCGAAGAAGAGCCATCTCGAGACCGGGGGCTACAAGAACCAGTTTACACCTGAGAGGTTTTTGAACGCTTTTAAAAATTTATATCTCAGATCTACTTATTAATGCAAATAAATAAAAAAAATGTTTGTTATAAAAAAAAATTGACGACCAGGCACCGAGCGTACAAGATTTCGGTTATATAATATTGATTGAGGTGCTATAAGAATAATTTATTGAAAAAACACCGGGGATTTTGATAATTGGATTGTAAAATTTTTTTTGGTAAAAGCCTTTAAATTTTGAGAAAAGAGTGACCTCCTTCATGTTTTACAACTATTTACCATCTCTCTGCACACATTATGACAGAAACTTGATCAATTTGAACAAAAATTTACCTGCTTTAAAACTGGAATGTTTTATTGTTATTTGAAAAAGAAAAAAAAATTATTATGCGATTAATAAATATTTTTTTAGAACAACCCTAAAAGGATAACATATATCATGTGATGGTAGACCAATTAAAATGATGCTTAAAAGTAATTTTATATTTATTTTTATGCTTTCCTAGAGGTTTATGGAGTGATAAATGGGATCGTTTTAGGTTTGCAAAGTATTAGGTTACAAAATTTATGGTAGAAATAAAATATGACGCGAATCGATGACGTTGGTGGAAAAACAATATTGACGAAGGTTATGTTTGTATACGTCATTATCCCATTTGCGTCAGAATCATGGCGAATTTAATGCTTACAAAACGAAGTACTGTTTTATTTCCAATAGAACGTGCAGTATACCTTCCCATCCTTGCCAGTTGATGGTGTAGAACTAATGGCTGACCTTAATATCTTGAGCGTAATATTTATTTTCCAAATTGATAGCCAAGCATCCCAGCTCACTAAGCTGCCGATCTCCTCCTACTATGACAGCAACATTGTCTGTTCCTCTCAGTCGTCACGTAAATTGCCTTGATGGAACGACAGGCTGGGTGAAATGCATAGGATAGTAAGGAGAATGTTCAATAGGACAAAACATTCCGGGCAATGGGAAGAATATAGGTTCACCCTAACAGCCTACAGCAAGAAGTTGTGACACTCAAAAAGGATTGCCTGGAGGAAGCATTGTGAGAGCCTAAAGACTCTACCAGGTGCAACTAGACTCAAAAACTTCCTCTCCAAAAACACCTTTAAGCGAGTGGGCCTTTTCAAAAAGGAGGATGGCTCATACACCTCTAACCATGCAAAAACCTTGAGGTGCCTGTTCAGCCAGAACTTTCCAGATCGCCTATTCTCTGGATACTGCGTACTGTCATAGGACCATTATTCCCGAAGCCTTTCTGGGAACATTTTCGACCCGGACATGGTGCAGCTGCCTAAATCGTATAAACCTTAACCTTTTTTTTTGAAAACGATGGAAAGGCTGCTGGAGCTTCACATTAGGTGCAAGCTGAAGCTCCCCTTTCCTCTACACAGATCTTAGTTAGCTTACTCAAAGGGTAAATCAACAGAGGTTGCTTTACACCACCTAGTCAGCAAAATCGATGAAGCTGTCCTTGCTACTAAGGAAACTGCTTTATGTGCGTTCCTTGACATCGAGAGTGCTTCCAGGGGCGGTGGAGCATAATCATTGTGGGTGGGAAGCACGTGAACAGTAGAATGTATAAAGTTAACCGGTCAATTTATTTACTAGCTGTCTATTGAGTTACGTGGTTTAAAATTCTTTTTTTACGGGGTTGTGTCCGTCTAGCATTTTGAGGTAAGGGTACAGATAGGGCCCCTATGAAGCTAAACTCACTGTCTCATGTGGACCCAGTGTGGATTACCCTATAAGGCCCAATCAGGGCCTGCGCGCCTCGTCTAAGGAATGCACCATTTGGCCCTTGAGGAAATCATTGCATTGTGGATATGTGAGTAAACCGGTGTCGAAAGCTTTATGTTTTTATACGCGAGTGTGATTTTATCAATATGGCCCCCCAGCTGAGTACTAATCATATCCAATGCTGCTTGACCTCTGTAATCGAACCAGAACCGGGCTATTGAGTGAGTATGCTATATGACACCCTTCACGGTCACCAACATAATTCCCTGAGAACCAATGCAGCATAGGGCCCCTATGAGAAATTGATATAGTAGGAACAATAATTTCCTAATTGAATCTTTCCGTCGAGAGTACATCAGAGTAAGGAATTCCTTTAAATCCACCATCAGGAAAGTCAAATCAACATTTTCATAATAGGTTGGAAAGTAAACTATTTCATGTAATCTGATACCAGCAACAAACTCTAATTCTTGGCAACTTCCAACAAGAAGAATTTTACTATGTTTTTTTTTTTTAACAACACAATCATGCAATAGAGTTAACCCTTCTAATTCAGAAGGTTCACTTCTTAGCTGGGCCAAGAAAAATTTACCAGCTCAGCACAAGTAGCATTGAGATAGGCTCAACTAAAGCATGCAACATATAAATTGAATATGCAATCCCGAAAGAGTTACACCTCACACATATGCGAGATATGGCCCCCCAGGGATTGCACAATCGATTAAAACAGAAAGAAATGCAATACACAAACAAGCGTGCAAGAAAAGAGAAGAAACAGAGAAGCTTGCAAAGACAAAGAAAGAGTTGGACACGCAGGGAGTCACGCCACATTTAAAAGAGTCCTTTTAAGGACATCTTCACTAGTATGCATGCTAAAAACACTCCTATTATTGTTAACGTTTAAAAGCATGCGATTAACCGGTTCGTATATGTTCACTAGCTACTGTTCGTATTAAATTATTCTTTGCCTGATTTCTATACCAACCCACGCCCAGGGTATTTTTAAGGACTCGCAAGGAATATAAGTGCCTCAAAGAGCTCGATAAAAGTCTAAATTTAGAGCAGTTTGGTATTCTGCAAGCCTGAAGATTCTAAAATTTAGAGTACATTAAGTATTCTAAGTTGGCAAAAAGAGCGAAGGAAGCGGCACATACTGCAAATTTCGGTTATTAATATTTGTACTAGATGGCACTCACTTTTGTACAAGAGGTCTCTAAAGTTAGACTAAATTTGGAATTCTGTAAGAATTTTCTTGTCTATCTTAGAGTTCGATTTCATTCACATATAAGCTGTCTTGTGAGCAAGGTTGGGAATTTGCAAAAATGTAAGTTTAAACAATTTTTAAAAATTCAAATTGTTATTGATTTTATGGAAAATCACCGGAATTAGCAAAAAATCGTTTAAATACAAGCGAATGAAAAGCCCTGTCGAAAGAGTATTTGTCTTCAGCAAAAAGAAGCAAAGAAGAAATGTTAACAACTTTAAAAAGTTTAAATAATATATATAAGCACATTTGTGAATTTAATAAAAATTAAAAAAAAACCAAAAAACTACAATTATTAGAAACAAATAATAAGTATTAATATAATTATTATTGAGAAAGTGAAAATACATTACATAATATAAATGTTTGTTTAAGGGGACATTTCCCTTTGTGAGCCTAAAAAATTACCCATTTTCAAGATTTTTTTCTCGTTAACGAACAAAGCAATTCAACTGAACTTTTTTTTATTGGTTTTATTCATCCTTCAAGTAAGTTACATAATTTTTTCGGATCATAAAAAATATTTTTTAGGGGGGCTCCACGCCATCAAAGATCGCCGTTCTTGGCGTACACGTAGTGCTCGTGGCAGTAATCCTGGTTACACACGTGACTGAAATCAAAAATTTTCACATTTTCTTAAATTGTACAATATGGCGCTCGGTATAACCAACAGTTTTTTAAAATTCCAATAAAAAAAAATGGCGGACATTTGAAAAAATGTGCCATTTTTTCGGTCTTTTTTTATAACTTTTGAACAAAAAAAAACAAAGCAAAATTATTGGTCTATACTGAAATGACATATTTGACAAATAATTAGAACAACTTTGAGGGAAATATTTTGAACCGTTTGATCTGAATCTCTGCCACCGCGAAAAAATATGTCATTATTAGATAATCGCCTTTAAGGGGATAAAAAATATTTTTTATGATCCGAAAAAATTTTGTAACTTTTTTGAAGGATGAATAAAAACAATAAAAAAAAGTTCAGTTGAATTGCTTTGTTCGTTAATGAGAAAAAAAATCTTGAAAATTGGTAATTTTTTAGGCCCACAGAGGGAAATGTCCCCTTAAATTCTAAAGAAAAATACCTCTTGTTTGGGTTAAACATTTTAAATGTAAATAGTTTAACAAATGGTAAATAAAGGGGATCATAAATTTCAAATACTTCATGTCTTCATACTTATTTACATTTTTGATCCTTTATATTTTTTCTAAAAATCTAGTACATCACTCTAAATCGTTTACGGAATACCAATCCACTCTAAGTTAGAAAACTTGTGTGATTTAGGAAAGCTCTAAATTCTAAATTGTTACGGAATCCCACTTCAGTGCTTTAAATGGAGTAATTCACAAAAATGGAAAAAATTTGTGACTTTTTCCAATAGATGGCGTCAATTGCAACTAAGTCACCAATCACTGAAATGCATGGTGATATTTTTTTCATCACATACAGCGACTTTGTACGTCTTTACTGGTGTGTTTATAAGATATGCTTCTAGTATTTTCGACAGGTTTCGACCAGCTTGGACTTTATATGGATCGCACCCTGCGGTAGACTAGAACACCCGCTTGGTTATCCCATGACTCCTAGGCTTGGTTTTGTCTGTATTGCTATGCAGTTTTCGAAGATTACAGGCAGTTCCGCTTAGAAGTCACTGGTAGGTGGTAACATTTTTGTAGGCTCAGCGAGGGAGTGAAAATTCCAGTGCTTACACTCCACCATCTGTGTATAAAGTCATAGTTTTTATCAGACTAGAAGATTTTCCATTCCTTTCTTGTGGGGATCTGGACTTCGAAAATTGGTCGTATTCGAATGCCGCTGTCATTTAGTCAGACGGTACAATTCCCTGTGATAAAGACCATAGTATATTGCTGTGTCCCATGTCTTTTCCAACCCTGAACCCTATTCCTCTCATTTCTTAATATTTGGCCCGCGCATCTGTTCCCTGATGTGTAGATCGGAAGTCAGCAGATCTAGAATTATGTTCATTGCTTCCATGGGGGTGGTACACAAAGCTTCCTTAATAGATAGAAGAGACGGAAATATTTTTACTTAAAGAAAAAATCAAAAATTTGTAGTCTTATCTGAAAATGAAACTTTTGATTTAATTTTTTGTGGAACGAGTGGTAAAATTGGTTCTGATTTGCAAATTTTGATTGAACATGGAAGTTATCTTCAAAAAACTTGGAAGTTAAAAAAATTCCCAAAATTATTAAAGCTTAAAAAATCTCTCAAAAAAAGAATATAACCTCTTTTGTCGGCTTGATAACACTGATGATATAACGAGGTTATCACACTGACCTAAGATCCTAGCTTAAAAATTTCGTTTAGAAGATTCTTAACATAATTTGCAACGTTTAGTTAATGTTAACTCTTCTAGTAAAATTGTTGCAAACGTGTACTTAAAATGACAATAACGCTGTTAAGTTTTTGTGTAGTTCTGTTTTCATTAGTGTTTCAAATATGTTCGGCAGAAAATAATGTTTTAGCTGAACTAACCGAAAGGGTTCAAATCACCCAGTCTTGGTCACCAGACTATGCTTGCGAGAATTTTTACGTGTATTCATGTGAACAAAATGGAACCGATTTTGCACTTAACAATACTTTGAGTAATATCGCAAAACTTTATAAAGAAAGAAAAGAGGATCTTGAGCGAAATTTTCCAAATTATCAACTTTTCGGAAGTGCAGAAGAAAAAGTGAAATTATTTCATGAATCATGTTCGATTTACGAAAATTATACGCCTGCAGAGAGAGTGGAGTTAACAAAAGCGCATTATGGCAGTGCTCCTATATTCGATTCCAATTGGTCCAGTGAAGATTTCGATTGGATAAATGCTACTGCACTTATCGCCCTGCAACAAATCGACGTATTGGTGTCATCTGAATTCAACGTTCACATGCCAAGCCCAAAACCAATTCATTTAATGATATCTGCGAAATCCTCCTGTATATTTGAATATTCAATAATGCAGCGACTTTTCCTTATGCATATCGTTGGATATGATAATCTAACACTTGAGGAGCAAATGATTTTCGATGCAAAGGAATCACAGCTGGGAGTTTTTGATAAAGAAGTTCGGACATTTTTCGTGAAGCCTGAAGATAAACAGAAGGAAGATATCACGTACAAGGAGTTTAAGGAGAGATTTCCAACTGTCAATTGGGATTCATATTTCACAATAAAGTATGGCCAGCATCCAGAAGAGTCTGAGTATATTCTGCTTGTAGGAGGTGACAAACTAAAGGGTTTGATAAATTTAGTGGACAACACTGATGAGGAAATTGTTGCTAATTACTTATTTGCTCACTTCTTTGATAAGTTGGTATACGTTGATCGTGTTAAATGTGGTGTGCTGTGGGATTACTTTCCAGAAATTGTAAATGAAGTTTACCTGCGAGAGCATGTTGGTAAAGATAAGCTCTCTGCGTTTTTCGATATTATTAGAGAACTAAAAGTATCTTTTAATGAACTGATAGAAAATTCCGATTGGTTAGACGAGGACACAAAGTTGAATATGCTTGAAAAAGTATCGAACACAAAAGCGAATTTTGGTTATTATAAATTTAGTAAGACTACAGAAGAATGGGACGAAGAATACAGCGATTTGGTGATAGATTCTCTCGACTACTTGGGTAACGTGCAAAGAACCATTCGGCAAAGAAACCGATTAAGCTATGGAGATGTCAAGAAGGGCGAGACTCGTTTCGACTTCAATCCAACACAATTTGTTGATAATTACGTTGAAACTATAAACGCAATTGTTTTTACTCCAGAAATATTCAGTTTTCCGGTCTATGATGCAGCATTCCCAAAAGCTATAGTAATGGGTGGGCTAGGATCGTTTTTAGCTCATGAATTGGCGCATGCTATCGATCCAGTTGATAAGGATTTAAACGGACATGGTCGATATATAAACTGGTGGACAAAAAGCACTAGTGAAGAGTACAAACAACGCACCCAGTGCTTGGTTTCGCAATACAACAAATTCGTTGAGCAAGACTACAGCTACAACATTGGTAAGACTGCTCTAAGAGAAAACTTTTCTGATAATTTGGGAATGAGGATTTCGTTGAATTCATATCAAAAGTGGTTGCGGCAACATGAAGATAACGATGAAGTTATGAGCGGAGAAAAATTACCAGGATCAGGCTTAAATGAAATGCAATTGTTCTTCGTGGGATACAGTCAACTATTCTGCGGGGAGGTGGCCAATATATCGCTTTATAAAGCAGATTATAGTCCAAATGAGCATCGTGTTGTTGGTCCATTACAAAATAGTAAGGAGTTTTCGGAGAGTTATAATTGTCCTGAAGGCGAATCTAAAATGAATCCAAAAAATAAATGTGTTCTTCTTTAGTTTAATGTAATAAAAGACGAATTTTTTATGCTTTTAATTTTCAATTTACATTATTTCATGGAACGTCCACGTCTCGATTAGTTAAAGTAACATAACTAAGAAAAAATGTATGAAGAAGTGCTGAACCCGACGATTCGTAAGTTATAGGGTGGTAAGAAAAATCTGTCCTTTTTAGTCATTCTTCTTTTTAGCAGTGTAGTGATGTTTAATAACCATAAATCAATCTCTATTTCTTCCAAATTCTGTTGCCTTTTCCCTTGAAAACAAATTAACAATGTAAATTACAGCGCAAACATAGTTGTTATATCACGTTAAGTTCTTGCCATTTCATCTCTGGAAATTTAACAACCTTTGTGCCTGTTCATTGAAGTCATGCTGAATGACTGGTATTTTTTCAACTGTTACCGAACCCGTTCTACAACATAATCTAGGTCTATAACCTCCATGCCATGTAGTAACTTACTTCCCCATGTTCCCTTATAACCCACTTCTCTACATTTCGTATGAGTCTATGGGTCCATTGGCCCTTAGTAGGTTCGTCACACATTCTCTGCCATGCTACGATGGACTGGCCACGTGTACAATCTTTTGCTCTCCGCCGCCAAAATGTCAATGGGGACTATTCGGATGTAGTACGGTATGTACCTACAGTATGCTCGAAGGGCACTTAACCGATGCGCAGTCTATTTTCCTGCTATTTCCCGTTCTGTTTAATGCCTTATATTACGTAGCATCTCAACGACTGGTGCGCTGATGGCGGAAACTTTTTCCATTGTACTCGCCAATTGCACCCCGAAGTTGAACCTTCGGTCAATCATCACTCCCGAATACCTAAGTATGAGCTGGCAGCGGATTACCTGGTCACCTACTTTCACTGCTATGGTCTCCACCCTTTTCCCTTTGCTGATTAGCACTACTTCCGTTTTGTCCTCAAATAGCATTAGGCCAGTGTTGCGGCACATCTTAATCTCCAATATGGCTTCGCGAATATTTTGATTTTGTCGAGTCGCTTTCTTACTACCGCGACCCCTATGTCATCGGCGAACCCGATAGTAATCGCTTCTCAGGTGAGGCGTAGCGCTTACTCCCTCGTCTGACTCCCAGTGTTGTGTCCTATCCCAAGGAATTTCATCACACTGTACACTAGATACTTTGGGTATATCCCAAAACGACAAAGCTAAAGCGCCATACATGATTGTAGCTGTCGGTTCTGCGGGACAGCCCTCGAAAATGTGGGCAGTTGCTGTGCGACTGTGAGGCTCCAGCGAGGAGATTTGGGGTATGAATCCCAAATCAATTTTAGTCTATATCATCAGCCTTAACCTGGAAGGTTTTTTAACAACGATTTTGGTACAATGGACCAAATAAAATAGGTCTCAGTGCCCGCTCAGACGCCCCCTTAAAGAATGAATAGTCGGCACGTTTTTACCACTTGGATATCGAGGTTGTACCAATGATATATCGCAAACCACAACAAAGTCATAAAGGCGTCGTGAGACACAGTTGTGACTTTTTCGTATTCTCGTGCTCCGGTCACAATTTGTGACTTTTTCGTATTGTCGTGCTCCAGTCACAAGTTGTGACAATCATAAACTCGTAATGAGATATGGAGCTGCTCACAGGGGGTTCCAACCCTAATGAAATTAAATAATAATGGAATTAATTATATTAATTTTTGTTTTGTTACGCTATAAACAACAAAAGAAAAAAGGAATTCTGTCAATAAGTAAATTTCCATTTCGTTGGAACGTACAATTATTTTAAGGCAGGTATTTTTGGGCATTTAATTTCCCTGCTAAATCACCCCAGAAATTTTGCATCCGCTTTGGGTTTGTGAGGTAATTTATATTTTGACGCAATTCCGGATGATTCCGGCAAAGTTCCATGAAATTGGAGCTGTTCTGGCGATGTTCTTTGGTAAGGTTTTAACTTCTGTAAAAACTTAAAAATAATGTAAGCAATCAAATTCCTTACTATTTACAGAGAAATATACCTGATTCCATGCAATTGCCAAGTTGATTACAATTTTACAACATTTGACATTTCACAGTTCCAACACAATTGTGGTGGGATTCTTGTGATGAATGCTGTGAATTTTCACTGAGAATCTAAAATAGATGTGATTTTGTTGACGGATTTTCATAATCTATTTAAATTGTGAAAAATTTCAAATAATTTAGTTTTAGCCACGTTTAAGCTGACGCCAATTTATCCAAGATAAATAGATAGGATATTCTAAGATTTATTAAATAGTTTCCAACCTTGTTTTCTTTCATATCTAAACAATGAAACAATATTTGTAATCATTTAGTGGATAGTCATATATTTTTTCATTATTCGTCTACAACCGCATAAAAACAAAATCACCTCGCGTAAGAGCTCTCCCTGGAAAACATTTACGATAATTATTGATTAGTTATGATGATAAGATAATAAAAAGATAAAATCCCCCCAAATATCAACTAGGATAAAATAATTTACTGAACAAACTAAAAGTGATTTTCTATACATAAAACAAGCTCATACAAAACCATATCCTTTCCCCTTGGGTCTAATTACAAGAAACCTGCAATGCGGGGGTGGACTGCGATATCGGAAATTCACTGAAATTTTATTTATTCAATCCATTGAGCACGTACGTAAAATCGTCGTTTATTATGGGGCACTTAAACTGTCAACGAGGAGTACTTAAGTGCTTATCAAGTTCTTGTAATTAACCGAAGATGACAGTAAATCTATCATATATATTTTTTAAAGGATTCGTTATTGAAGCATTATTGAAGTTTTGTAGGGGTTTGTACAGGAAAATATTTAAATATGAAAACGTTTACCTATCGTTTACCTATCGTTTACCTATATTGACCAGGAACGTCTCGACCTTAGATGTCGTGGTCTACCTTGGACTGACAGTGATTGACGTTGATGACAAAATTGCTAAGTTTAATAGATTTTTCCTTGACTTTTATGATGAGTTTGTGCCTATGAGAAGTAAAACTTTCTTAGCTAAATCCAGACCGTGGTTCAATGAGGAAATTAAATCGCTAATTGTTGAAAGGGAGTTTTTATATCATTGGTTTTTAAAAGTGAATAGTGATGCTGAAAAAGATATTTTAAACCCCTTAGGAATCTTATTTTTGCTAAAATTAAGGAAGCTAAACGAAATTTTTATAGAAGTAGGTATAAGCTTAAGCCATCTGTCTCAGTGAAGACTGTAATGAACAATTGGCACTATTTGGGGAACCACTGTTCATAATCTCAGTCTGGAAATCTTTAAAAAAACACTTTACATCTAAGCAAACGGCGGAACATACTAATATACCTGTTACAGCTTCATCTGAAGGCTTCGGCCTCCGTCGGGTTGATTCCCTTGAAGTTCTCACTTCCCTAAACTTCAATCCAATCCAAAGCAACTGATAGCGATAATATTTCGCCTAAGTTTTTAAGTGTTGGAAGCACGCCTTAATTACACCTATTACTATCAGTTGTCTTTCTTCTGTTTGAGCTTTGACTATCGACCTATTAATAAACGCCATTCTTAGCAAAAGTTCTGGAAAAGCTGTTAGCAATTAAAATTCTTGGATATGGTAAATAACTTGAATTTGTATACTTGTGGCAATTTGGTTTTCGCAAATACTACAGCTGCAAAACTGCTCTCCTTAAAGTCAGGAATGATATTCGTACTTCCCTCGATGAGCACACTGCAAACTCAAGTGTTTAGTTTCTAAACACTTAAAGTGTTTAAACCATTGCACAGTGGCTCAAAACGCCAAAACACGGCCAAAACTAGAAGGAATAGAGATAGTTCTAAACACTTAAAGTGTTTAAACCATTGCACAGTGGCTCAAAACGCCAAAACACGGCCAAAACTAGAAGGAACAGAGATAGTTCTTTGCAATCTGGTGACGGGGGGTTTTTGAGATCTCTGAAAAATAAAATGGCGGACTCAAAATGGCGACCAAAAATATTTGAAACAAAACTTCTTGAGTTGAAAAGCTGCGGATTTCGAATTTGACAATATTTTTTACGAAAACAAAATGGGGGCTAAAATATTTAATCGATCACTTTCCCACTGCACGCGGAGTCAATTGTATAAGAAATGTAAGTTCATCCGTGGAGTGTTTTTGTCGCATTTCTTCCGCTCTTCTTCGTTATGTCCGTACACTAGCTTCAGCGAAACTTGTAGATGAAGAACCACCACCATCGCTTCTTTCCATATTTCTTACGAAATCAATGATAATAACCTCCTCGAGCCCCAATTGATTATTTTTATAAAAGCGGAACGGCTAGCTCTTTTCTTAGTTGGCTCTTACTGTTCGACCGATTTTATGTGGCACGTGATACTCCAAAGTACAAAAACCTTCCGTATTATTCTTCAAATTTTCCTGAACGAGTTCGAATATTTCTTTCCGGGATAGAGAAATAGTTTTTCCAACATCCCAATCTCTATGAAACAATAATTTTGATTAAATAAATAATAACGAATTCGGAATCTGAGACCTCGAAAACCAACTATTTAATTAAAAAATTATGATTTTTTTAAAATTGACGGCCGCCATTTTGTTTTTCGAAAAATTGATAACTTATTCGTAATTAGCTACCGAAAACCAGCAAATTTCAAAGAATTATATATTCCTTCTAGTTTTGGCAGTGTTTTGACGTTTAGAGCCATTGTACTGTGACAAAAAATCCCTATAAGAAAAACTTAATTTTTTGAGTTTTGGCCGTGTTTTTGGCGTTTTCAACCACTGTGGACATTTTTTAAACGCTTTTAAGTATTTTAAAAGTGTCGACAATGTTAATCAAATGGGTGACGTCAAAATAAAACGTTTTAAGCGTTTTGAAATAAAACACTTTTAAAAGCTCAGATTTGCAGTGTATATCTGCGCCAAAAAGCCAATTCCTCGAGAAAAAATAATTTAGTTGGTTAATTTTGTGATAAGCATATACATGCCCGCAACTAGCACGCATAGCGAACAAATGCGCCTACCACACGGGTATATAACACGCTCCCGTTACAAGAATGAAAAACGAAAAATAGAGCCGCCAGAAGTATGCACGCCTCTGTTACAGATGTAAATGTATTCGTAATCGACTATTCCAAACGCGAGTGTACTTTTACCAAGCGGTCCTCCAACTAAGTACTAACCACGTCCAATGCCGCTTGACCTACGAAATCGTACGAGAACCGGTCTACTGAGTATGCAAATGGCACCCTTTATGGCCACCAAGATAATTGTCCGTTTTCTTAGTCCTATACAATTTTTATAAGCCCCTTGTTCCTTTTTAGTCTAAAAAATGTGAGCATACCGTGATTTATTTGGACTATTCCGTGGGTCGTTTATTGGTACCTGTAGCGGGATATAGGTAGAAGAATAGATAGATAGATAGAATTTTAACTCAGGCCTACCGCGCCTGTTTTGGATGCCATGTAGGCGTTTCGACGCTGTGCGTGCCTGTTTCAGGCTAATAACGTGGTCTTATTTTTACTCGGGTTTCTTGTGTAGAGAACATCACGGCAGATTTGCGCCGCATTTCGTGCCGGTCGACTTTGAACCTACTTCAGTTAAATCCAACGAAGTCTCGTATATTTTTCTCTCTTTCTCTCCCATCTCCTGCTCAAAAGGACTGTGCGTATGAATTTAGTGAAAGCTGGACGCCTACCTTATCTAATGCATGGCCTATTAATTTTTTCTTCTCTAGACTAGTCTTGCGCTAGAAAGCTTCAAGTAGCCTTTAATGATAGCGTAACTTTCGTTATAAGTTACGCCGTTTTGTCCATATTTCACCTTATTTGAATTTCCGCTCTCTAAGCATTTACCGTGAGTATTGGATTTGGTGTCTTTTTCATTATGTCTTGTACCAATGCAACACCGCATGCCTCAACCAGTTTTTGCAGACAATAATAAATATCCAGGTGTGCATTTCGAAAACTTGATCGGAAAATATAAATCCCTGATAGAGGGAAAACTTTTTTATCATTCCACTTGCAGTCCTTAAAGCGCTCTGTTTAAATATCTAGGGTTGCCTAAGTATATAATAAATCCAGGAAAATCTGACCAAAAAGAAAACGGTGAATGAGGAATGATTAAAAAAGTTTTCATTGGTTTTCTTACGACTATCGGCTCAAGTTTTCGGTCGGATCTGATAGTCGGATTAGAGTGAAAAAGTGCTTAAAACACACATAAGAAAATACTGAACCTTCCCGCGAAAGCCTCAAAATCGGATTAGCCAATTCCGAGCTTTGACTTCTACAATTGGAATGATAAAAAAAGTTTCCACTGGCTTTCCTCCGACTATCGGATGAAGTTTTTGATCTGTCGGATAGTCGATTCAGAGTGAAAAAGTATCCTAAAACATACAAGTAGAACATAAAAGTAGCCTAAAAGGTACTGAATCTTCATGTGAAAGTCCTGTCGCAATCGGATTTTCCGTGATTAGCCCGGACAAACTGACAGCCACACATACAGACAGACAAAACTTTAAAAATACTTGAATTTGTTTTAATATCATGTAAATAATCATGAGCTTAGAAAATATCAATTATTTTGAAATCACAGGCAGACACGAGGTAGGAGACACCCACTCTTATTTATATTAATATAGATAAAATAAATAGTAAAATACGTGGAGGAGTTCATATAGAGTGGGCGATGCACTTGTTTAACGGATCAGTCGGTATTAGTTTTGGTATTAATTGCCAAAGTTTGAATTGTGTAGCTTGAGCTTCGTACATAGGCACAGGTCTCCTCAACAACAATTAAGTTTAACAAAAATGACACCAAAATCTGCCTCCACCAAAAGTTTTGTTTTTTCATGTAGAAACAGTATCTACTCTTCCCGAAATCGTATCTGCTCCTTTTTTGAAGTTTTAGCGAAAAAACCGTTTTTTACATATTTTTAAATAGAAATAAAGTTAATTATATAATCTATCGCCTTATATGGATACAATTATTCTCTCACATACCTATTTTCGTATTCGTACGCACATATACACTCTCCATAGCCATATATTACACATACACACATGTCTGTATAGTGTAATAAGTATAAAACAAACATTTTCATTTGCCAATATTTAATGATGAGGTTTTAGAAATAAATCTTACAAGTTATGTTTAATATGTTCAAATATAATATGACACCTAATGCAATGAATGCAAAAAATACAAAAAACAAATTAATAAATTTTGATCGTTTGTGCTCTCATATATCTTTACGACCTACAAGAATAGTCTTTATAAATGATTTGAGGAAAATTCAACCACTGTTTTATGTAATCTATCCAAGTAACTGGGGTCATCTAGCAGATTAATTTGGTACCTTTCACAGTAAATCAAAAATTCTCGATGAGCGGATTCGCCAGCTTGTTCCGACCAGATACCAAGGCCACATTTTTCAACCAATTCTAAACATTCAATTAAATGCTTTGTAACAACGTGGAATTTTAAAGTTTCGGATACTTGGGTAGAAAGATATGCCTTTTTGAATTCATCAACGTATTTACTGACAAGTTTTAAATCTACTTTTTTTTGAGTTCCGAAACAGCTTGAAACAAGTTTATCGAACGATTTGAATGTTGCAACAAATGGTTGTAGTCGTAGGTATCCAACAGCTTTACAATTAGCTTGTGATAATAGTTCATCTGATCTTCGCAATAATTTTCTGCAAGCGTTCCCTTCGAAAGCTTCCCCATGGTAATTCTTTGATACCAATTTTAGTCCTTTTGGCCATAAAAGAGCCTCTTCATACCCAAGTAAAGGCACTAATCCTTTAAAAAAAAGGTCATTTACCATACCCTGTAGAATGTGAAACTCAGGAATTGGACATTTTTCTAATACAAGCTTATCAGGTGATTCTTGAAACAACGGTTTATTAATAGTACTATTGCACTTATTAGCCAAATTTTTTTTTTCACCTAATGAACAAAATTGTTCATAATTACTTTTTACAATTCCATAAGATCTTAATGAAATATCTTCGGTAATCTTAGTGCTTTTATTGTCATCGTGATTTTTTTTCAAAAAATCGCTCAACGGCACTAAGCAATAAGGGCAGGGAAACGATGCACTTGCTGTTTGTAAGCCATTAATAATTAAAATGAGTTTAAAGTCGGATGTGAATTTATATAATATATTATTTATGTTTGTTATGTTAAATAAAATTTCCATGTTTTTATAGGTTTCTTTTATTTTCGGTACTATGCATAACATAATCAATCTGTTAACGCTGTTCAGGTTAGCCTTTGAACCAGTGGTACCACCTTCAGAGTATAATTTTCGTTTCCTTTTCCCGTTTTCATCAATGCGGATTTCGCTATACATTTTCAAAATAAACTCGAAATTGGAAATTTTTGAGTTGTGTCACAATTCTTGCGAAGCGACAAAATGTGGTTTGCCCGCATTTCACACTTGGATATATATATATATATATATATATATATATATATATATATATATATATATATATATATATATATATATATATATATATATATATATATATATATATATATATATATATATATATATATATATATATATATATATATATATATATATATATATATATATATATATATATATATATATATATATATATATATATATATATATATATATATATATATATATATATATATATATATATATATATATATATATATATATATATATATATATATATATATATATATATATATATATATATATATATATATATATATATATATATATATATATATATATATATATATATATATATATATATATATATATATATATATATATATATATATATATATATATATATATATATATATATATATATATATATATATATATATATATATATATATATATATATTTATATATATATATGTATATATATATATATATATATATATATATATATATATATATATGGATATGCGTGTGTGCATGTGTTGTAAATGGCTATGAGAGTGTATATGTGTGTACGAATACGAAAATAGGTATGTGAGAGAATAATTGTATCCATATAAGGCGATAGATTATATAATTAACTTTATTTCTATTTAAAAATATGTAAAAAACGGTTTTTTCGCTAAAACTTCAAAAAAGGAGCAGATACGATTTCGGGAAGAGTAGATACTGTTTCTACATGAAAAAACAAAACTTTTGGTGGAGGCAGATTTTGGTGTCATTTTTGTTAAACTTAATTGTTGTTGAGGCGACCTGTGTAGGGCTTATGTCACTACAAGAGACTTAAAAAAACTAAATGAAGGAAGAAAACAGTCGCTTAATTCCAGGCAAAATGCAGCATGAAGGACACATTTAACTATAAAAAAAATTTCTTTACAGATAAGTGGATTTCCGAACGTGTTCCTGTTTGAGAAAATCCTAATATCCAGTGGCAATGAGAAGAGATCGGATTCGGGAAAATACAAGCTAGAATCCGACGATCGCGTTCTGTGGGCATCACAGCAAACTCGCCTGAGACGGGACAAGAGAGATTTCATAATAAAACCCTACGACGATTACTTCGAATACTTTGCGCCCAGCATTGAAGAATACAAGGACCCTTATCGACCCGTCTTCAACGATGAGCTGTGGAGCAAGCAGTGGTATATGGTATTGTAACCACTAATGGTGTAAAATTTAAAAAGAGAAAAATCATGAAAAACTCTATTTTAGCAAAAATCCCTCAACAGGACTGGACGCAAAAATTTAGATCTGAATGTCCTCCCCGTGTATGCAAGAGGCATAACTGGAAGAGGAGTTCGAGTGGCGGTGCTCGACGATGGGCTAGAATACGACCACGAGGACTTAATTGAGAATTACGTAAGTATTTTCCTCGGGGGAGTTTTTTCCCTAAGTAGAAAAATAAAAATTGAAATTTACTTGAAGGATCCCGAGATAAGCTGGGATTGTAACAACGACGTTCCAGACCCACATCCCAACTACAAGGACTTAAGCAATCGACATGGCACTAGATGCGCGGGAGAGATTGCAATGGTAGCAAATAACAAAAAATGCGGTGTTGGGGTGGCATTCAACTCAAGAATCGGTGGAATAAAGCTACTAGCTGGTGATGTCTATGATCTAATTGAGGGCATGGCATTGGGGTTTGCACATGACAAAGTTGACATCTACAGTTCCTCGTGGGGACCAACAGATAATGGACGGACGTTAGAAAAACCTGGAATATTTGCCTCAAAGGCGTTGGAACGTGGAATTAGAAAAGTAATAAATAAATAAATAATTAAAAAAAAATTCTTATTCCTTGTATTTCAGGGCCGTAATGGTCTTGGAAGCATTTTCGTTTGGGCCAGCGGCAATGGCAGAGCCAGAGATGATAACTGCAATTGCGATGGGTATGCTGCTAGCATATACACAATAACAATAGGCAGTGTTACTCAGCAGGGTGATGTGCCCTGGTACAGTGAAAGATGTCCTTCGATATTGGCAGTTACTTATTCGTCTGGAGCTTTGGATGATCAAATGATTGTAAGATTTAAAAAAAACACAATTGAACCAAACTATATTGAAAATTTGTAGGCCACAACAGATTTGGGCAATGCTTGTACTGTAAAACACACTGGAACATCAGCATCTGCGCCACTTGCTGCTGGTATTATTGCACTTGGTTTAGAAGCAAAGTAAGTTTTCTATTTTTCATTTTAGCCACCTTTTTTCAAGGCCAGCAATATAACGTCTGTTTATTAGTCAGTCCTAGAACGATCTAGATCATCCTAGAACAGAAAAGTACAGATTTTGGCATTCATTAGTTTTCAAATTTGCTATTTTTTGAAGTGTTCTAGTTTTGGTGTTCATTAAGTTGTTCTAAAATGTTCTAAGTTTAACTTTTTTGTTCTTGATTTTTTTTAGAACACTTCAGGACAAGATTTTTTTGTTGTTGGTTTTTCTTAGTTTTGACAGATGTGTATATGAAATTAAACAGAAAATGTAGAACAAAAAAGTACAAAAAAGCGTTCATTAGATTTTTGTTCTAAGTTGTTCTAAAGTGTTTGACGTTTAATTGGTTGCTGTTCCATTCTGTTCTGCACTGTCCTGTCCTGAAAACTAATAAACAGACCTATAGAAAATAAATAATAGAAAAAAAATATTATGAACGTAAATTATCAGCTTACCTTAGGTAGTCTAGTAGTGCGGCGATTTACTAACAAAGAAGTTGTGGGATCAACTCTCATCCAGAGGCATGGTCTTTCCTACCTTCCATGTCTGATTTACTTATCAGGTTCTACAACTGGACTACTGTCTGTGCCTTCCGTAACTGCCTCCTTCACTATTCTCGATTCCAAGTCGAAGTCATCCAGTTTGGTAACCTTAAGCCCTGGGCGTTATGGTCTACACCATCTGTCCAGTGGAAATTTGGTCTTCCTTGCTGTTGTATCCTCTTCACTCATACGAGTTAGAAGACCTGCCCACCGCCCTGAGCTTAATTTTCTTCAAAACTTCTGTGTCGTGGTAGACCTTGTAAATCCGGTCATTATAGCCTCTGAAAACATTGTCCCTCATCTACGTGACCAAGAATTCTCCGAAGGACTTTTCTTTTTTATGTGGAAAAGCTTAGCTTAGCCAAGCTTAGTAACCACCCTCTGAACAACTTGTCTGACATGTCGTTCAGGTTATGGTGCAATGCCTAGTAGTAAGCTAAGTTTGTAGGATCGGACGAGTGGCGGTGAACGTTACGTTTGAAATCTTGGATATAGCACCAGTTCGAACGATTTGTGCAAATATTCAAAAAACGCTTCAGTTACGGCGATCACTTCCTCGTTGGAGCCATATTTCTTTCCGCTGAGCATTTTTTTGAGAGGTAAGAGGTGCAGGTAAGAGTCGCCGGGGGAAAAATCGGGAGAATGCGGTGGATGCGGAAGCAATTCGAAGTGTAAATCGTGCAAATTTGCCATTGTTGTGATCGACTTGTGGCATGGTGAAAGAACACTTTTTCTTATTCATTTGGGGCCATTTTTGGCGATTTCGTCCTTCACCCGCACTAATAATAATAAGTAATATTCACTATTGATTCTTTTTCCCTTCTCAAGATAGTCAATGAATATTTTACCATGCGTTGGTATCTCAAAATATGGACGCCATAACTTTTCCAGTCGACTTTTGCGTCTTTGGTCGCTTTAGGCGACTTTCCCCAGTTACTGTTCGCTCATTTGATTTCCTATTTGACTCTGGAGTGTAGTGATGGATCCATGTTTCATCCATTGCCCCATATTGCATGAAAAAATCCTTTTAATTTCACCTAAACAGCTCCAAATAGCGCTCTGAATGATCAATACGTTGTTGTTTTTGGTCAACAATGAGCAAACAGTATCCACTTGGTACAAAGATTTCTTATGGACAAATGTTCATGCAAAATAGTGAATACGAAACTTCACTTTACGATCTCCCAAAACGATTTTATGCATTATTTTTATGATTTCTGGAACAACTGCAGAATTTGGACGAGAAGAACGTTCAGCATCGTCGGTGTTTATGCGGCCGCGTTTAAAATCAGCAAACCAGTTCCCTACCATTTGTCTCGAGGGAGTAGAGTCCGAATCCCACCAAAGCCATTGCTTTGCTTGAACGGTATTTTTTCCCATTAAATAGTAATTCTTTATCAACACACGAAATTCAGATTTTTCCATTGCTTTGAAAATTATAAAAGTATCGTCGCTAAAACACTCTGACTTCATGAAATTTTGACACTTATAGAGGCACCATCTACATGTCATCATATGAACTTATTGAGTGATGTAATAGCGGCGATATTTTTTACTCCCGCGTACTCCGGAGTACATGGCCAAAGGAAAGCGATTTTTGATATCAGAAGTAAATACGAATAAAACATAACCTCAAATTAATGTACTGTACTTAAAATAAATTTGAAGTAATTATTATTTATTTACCTTTTTAGTATATTTACTTTAAAAATACATTTTCAAATAATTATTCGACAGTGTAGGTGTACCCAGCGGGAAATAAAGCAAGTGCTTCCACTGGAAGCTTTAGTGATGCGCTTCCAGAGCATTACAAATCGGAAGTAGGTTTGGTGCAAGCTGCGAATCCATCTTTCTTCTCTGTATACATAGCAATTCGCTGTGGATTTGGATCAGTTTTCGTCGGTCTGCGCAAGTGATTATAGTGAAGGACACTTTCTGTTTAAGTATGAAATATTTTCTCTCTTTAGGTCTTTTCCTTTGCAAAAGGTTAAAAGCTTCGCATATCCAGAGAGAACAATAATCGCAAGTGCTTCCCGCTGCATCCATTTCACAAGCTTCAGAAGCGCGTTTAAGGAAAGAAAGGGGAATCGCATCTTTCTGATGACATCCACATGTAAAATTGCAATGAAGTGGAATGGAAAAGGCAATCACTCCATGCTTCCAAAGAAGCGCATTAACTGCCCTGTGGAAGCGCTATTCTTCCTCGCTGGGCACTTAACCTTAAAAAACAAAAAGCCATATGCGTTATAAAACAAGACCAGGGGTAGTTGCAAGTATTCGGGAGTGTAGCAACCCAGTGGGAAGAATTGGGAGCGCTGTTCAGAGGAGCTTACTTTGAGCGCTGTTAAATATGCTCCCGAGGGAGCATTACCGGAGCTTTTATAAATTTTATAGAACGAAGAAAATGAGCGATTATCTTGATGACCATAAAGGGTGGCATTGGCATACTCAATGGACCGACTCTCGTTCGATACGAAGGACAAGCAGCTTTTCAAGTGGTTAGAATTTAGTTGGGGGACTGCTTTGGTAAAACCACACTCGCGCTTGGAAAGGAAAAGGCAATGGCAAAAGATAAACAAAATAAAAGCTGTTCGATACCAGGATCACATATCCACAGGCGTCCATGAAAATTCTTTATTAAAAAGCTTTTTTATAATGCTCCTAGAACGCTTTTGAAGGAGCATAAAAACGTATGCTCCTCTGCAATGACATGCAATGTTAAAAAGTATATGGAACTGGAGCGGAACGGGAGCGCTGTAAGCTTTTTAAGGAGTGCTCAAACAGCGCTATTGGAGCCCTCCATTTCCCGCTGGGAAGTACTCGGGAGTATAGTACAAAATATCTCGACTGTAGTGTGTGTGAAAACGAGAACCGCTGGGATTGGGAGTGAGCCAAGTGGGCTAGTCTTTTACTGCGGGAACAACTTATCGGATAGCGATTCCGATTGCTCCACCAAAATAAAAGCTCTCGTGCAAAGCCCTGCATGGTAATCTTATATTCGCACCACAAATTTACCTTCCATTGCTTACATTCCTACATCGGCCACGCTACAAATAAATAATTCGTTCGTAAATAGAACAACCCGTCTGTGGAACAACCTTACACAGTCTGTATTTCCGAACGCCTACAACATCCAAGCGCTCAAATGCAGGGTTCATCAACACTCTCCTTCAACAGCCTCCTTACACCTCATAACATGAAACCGCCTCTATCCATCGAACTAAGCTTACTACTAAACATTGCACCATGACGTGGCCAACGATTGATTGGCTTTCTATGCCTTAACAATTTTTAGGATAAGAAGCAGCTCAACAAAAATAGTGAGCTGTGATCCACTAAATTGAAGCCTCAGCTCACTAGGCTGCACCAAGTCTGCTGTTTTTGTTGTTTTTTGGAGTACCTTTGATATTCAAAAATGTATCTATTAGTTTGGAATTGATAATATTAGATTATTGCCATTGGGGTTGTTTTCGTGCATCTTGAATCGCTCGTTACCTATATTAATTATAAATTCTTTACTATACAGTAATAATAAGTATAAAATACTAATTGTTTTTAGTCCAGACCTTACATGGCGAGATGTTCAACATATCATAATCAAAACATCAGAATACACCCCTGTAAAATTCAATACCGGATGGCAACGAAACGGAGCAGGACTCTTCTATAGCACAGGTTTAGGATTTGGTCTTATGAACGCCGACGGATTTGTTTCAGCTGCTGTTAGATGGCAAACTGTACCAGAAAAAATTATCGATAAAGTTCAAGGTTCGTTAGTTCTACTATACATAAATACATAAAACGCTTTAAAACTTTCCAATAAAATTTTCAATCAATTTCCAGGATATACAAACACAAGTCCTAACGAGCAACTTGAGACTCCTTCAAAGCACTTTGCAAATCGAACAAAAGTATTTTTTGAATATTGGGACAACAGAATAAGATTCCTGGAGCATGTCCAAATTTCAGTCAACATCGGTGCTAGACGTCGAGGAAATTTAGAAATATTTTTAAAATCACCCAGCGGAATGCGAGTACCTATACTTGAGAAAAGAGCACGTGACAACTCTAAGGAGGGATTTGCTGACTGGACATTCATGTCAGTTGCGACTTGGTCAGAAAACCCAAAGGGACAATGGGAAATGGAAATTGTTGATAATACACCGAAAATTGGTTATATTATAGTTGGTAATTGTCAATTAATTCTCCATGGAACTGAAGCGAGCCCGTTTATAAGATAAAACAAAAACTGAGAAACTCGAATTGCGAAATGTGTATAATAATCTTTAATAAATTATTTTTCATTTTTCAGGCTTTATTCGTTCAAATTAAAGTGCATGTTCAGTTTTTAGTTAATTAATCGATTTGACAAAAACAATTTGTTGAGGATTAAATCGGTCATTTTAAAATGGAAAAAATGCGAATTTACGTTATTGGGATTTTTTTTTCATAATAAAGTAGGTGCCTTCTAAATTACTTCGCAGACAGATGCCATCAGTACTGTATATTGCAATAGTAGCCCGGGAAAATTAGCATTTAAAGGAGACAAAATTCCAAAATGGCTGAAAATTGGTCCACAGCTTCCTTGGGACTTTTTAAGAAAACAATTTCAGAATCACAAAAAAAACATGGCCGCCGGAGATATCGCGTTTTTCCCGTGTTTTCCTGGTATTTCGGTTTCTATATGTCGTACAACCTCGTGCGAGGGCCCAAAATGTTAACAATGAAATTCTCTACAACTTTAGTTCTTACAAAAATGTTGACCCGATTAACCCTTTTAAAGTTATACAAAGTCAAAGTTATCAAAAATCACCGTTTGGCCAAAAACTCACTCAAAATCTGTTTTTTTCGAAAAAATGTTTGATCAGTCAATACGAAACGTTATTGCTTACAAAAAGCCCTAGTTTCATTTATTCGAAAACTTTACTCTTTCGAAATTATTCAAAGTCAAAGTTTCCAAAAATCACTTTTCGGCCAAAATATCACTCAACAATTGATTTTTTCAAACATTTTTTTTAATCTACTTATACAAAACATTATTACCTATTTATTGGCCTTATCAGTTTTTGAGGGAATTTAAGAATAATATTGAAGGGCGATAGGACTGAGGAATCGCGCAAACACTGCAACCTATAAGATTGGGTAAATTCAAAAAAATGCATTAGCATCACCAAAAGGTGACAATTTAGAGTTCAAAAATGCATCACAATCGCATCACGTGTCAAATCGAAAGTTCATTTATGCATCACAAATGCGTATGATGCGTCAAAGTAAAGCATCATTCGCATCAAAGGAAGTCGTGATGCTTGAAAATTGTTATGCTATCAATTGACTTTTGTGTCACTGGTGTTTGTTGTGAGTAGTTTTTCTGTAGTGATTTAAACCCAAAATAATGAATAAGTACCTACTCTCAAAAAACGAACCAGGAACTATTCGCTTAGTCAACCAATAGGAAACAGTGAAATTTCACTAGTTGAACCAGTGAAATTCACGAAAAAAAAGAAAAAAGCTTTTTTCTAGCGTGAGTGTCGTTTTCCCATCTAAGCATCGAAATGCTGCTTGCCCGCCGTAAACAAACGAGATTAGAGGTTTAGGTTTATTGAGAATTCCAAATGGAACCCTTTACAGTCATGAAGATAATTGTCTAGAATATGTCAGCGTTTATAAGCATACCATAAACCGGGAGCGAAGTTTCACTCCGACTTTTTCTTGGGGAGCGAAAGTCCAAGTTGTGGATTTTCACTCCCCGTTTATAAGCGGTGTTTCACTCCGGATCGAAACTTCCATCCGGAGGGAAACTCCGCTTATAAACGTGGTATATGAGTCACATATATTTTTTCTCTGGTTAAACCAGTGAAATTAAAATTCACTAGTTGAACCAGTGAAATTTTTACTAATTCATTACTGTTTACTGGTTGAACCAGTAAAATTTTCACTGGTTCATTTTTAGAGAGTAGTAGCAGATTGGTAGTGATAGGATGAGAGCCATCATATCCGAAAATCCGCAATCAGGTGGCCCAACACTCCCCATTTAGATGCTAGCCTCCATCTATCACCTCAACTTTGTATAAAAATCAGACAAAAACGGAAAAACTTTTGTGGATGGTTAATATTGGCATTTTACAGGACTTGATGAGCATCTAGATAAAAACAGGAAAATACGAAATTGACTTATCAACATTTACTTCAGAACAGCAAATGTTTAAATATTTACGAAGATTTCGCCATTCGCGTCGTCGTTCAATGGCGGATCGTTCTTCGGATGGCTTAGGTTTGTTTGCATAAATCAGACTGCACTAAGCTATGTTTAAGCAAATCCAAACAAATCAAAATGAGCGTGTAACATAATCAATGATGTATGAAACGATGTACGATCGTGAACGATCATTGGCCTGAGCTATAAATCAACAAAGGAGCGTGTCGGAAAAAGTTGTCTTTAAAAATGCTTCCGTATTCCGGCGTCTTTTGTGTTGCTAACTAAAAGCATTAATTGTGCTTAGTAGCCGACAGCGCAGGCGATTTTGATAGATTGGCGATTGGCAATGTCTGATTTGGAATTCGCTTTGCATATCGCTGGAGAACTATCATAAAATATTCTCTATTATATTTTATGCTAATCGATTTTTCTAGCAAGAATAGATATCGGTGTGTCACCTATCGAATTCGCAAGTGGCCGAGAGGATCGCTTGTTATGTAATGAGTCAACAGCTGGGCGATGGATCGGGTCTTAATGTGTTGCTTAGCACTTTCCTGGGGCTTTATGAATGCATACTTGTTATCGGCTTTGAATTATGATTTTTTTAAATAATGAGACGGCATCAAAACAATTCCAGGATTGATAAATCACCGATAGAGGATGATCCTCAACTCAGGAAAGCGGTCTTAGATCACCTTTCTTTCGTGTAGCTGTGAGGTGACATCTTATTTATTCCTAAAAATTCTTGGCTAAGCCTCTTAAGAAAGAAATGCATATTTAAACAATAAGTTATACTAATTAAGATTTTTTGCTTCTGCGGAAATTAATGGCAGATATTTTGTGGATCGTTCAGTTTTATTATGTCGATCGGAGATATGAAGCTGATATCGATGATTATATGAATATTTGATGGAAACGAGAACGTCAGCATTTTTGAATTTTTATTTTCTTTATTATTTTACTTTATTTCGAGTTGATATTTCTTATTTTTTTTTTATTTTTGCAGTGGATGGGGAATTTTTTCTTCATTGATTCAATTTAAATTAGCTCATAAATATTAATGTTTTAGTGGGAAACCGTTGTAAATGTTTAAAAATGCAATTTATAACATATATCGGAACGCAAAAATCTTATTTTTTTTAATATATTTTTAAACTGTACAATTTTTACTATAAATGTTTGTGTGTGCCTCGATAATAAATCTTTTTGCTCGTAATACTTATTAATATTTTTTTACTTCTTCTTCTGGTTTTTTTGATTAATATTTAAAATATTTTTTTTCCTCCCCAAAAATTCAATCTTAAAGCAGGTGTTTCACGGTTTTGTTTTGTTTTTATTTCTTATGACGAAAAAAAATGTTTTATTAGACTTTTGTTAACAACTGTTTTTTTCTATGAATGGCGGTAATACAATGAATTAGTTCTCAGAATTATCAGGTTTTGCAATTTTATGCATACAATATTCAGTAAGCAAATAGTGCTTTGTTTCTGTATTTTTTTTCTTGAATGTTGTATAATGATTATTTATATAAACACGCGCATGTGTAAGAAGGTTATGATGAATGAAGTTATGGTAAAACGTAAATTCGATACTGCTGAATAAAGCGTAGTATCACTAATGCTATTTTTAGTAGTAGACTGAAGAGAAGCATAGAGTTTGATATGCATAAGCAATTAATCTATAAATAAAAACGCATTTTTTAGTGTATTATGATTTGTTCTGGGAAGTTTGTAAAAACATTGTTTAAATAGTTGGATCGTAGCCCATCTAGTTAAGGAAGATTCTTTCTTTGTTTGGTCACCAGGTAGGTTTTAATATGTATCAATTTCACTTTTATGGCTTCTCTGTACATTATCGCAAAACATGCGAAGAAAAATGCCTGAAAAAACCTTGTATTTAGTAGAAGAATGAATGAAAATCAGCAAAAATCTAACAGTTTTAGAATCTTGCTATTATTCCTGATCAACATTTTATTTCCATAAGACTTCAATATGACTGCTACCAAAACAATACCTTAACCATCGTCTTCTTTCATCACTGCTGGAATACCTACTTTCAATTAAATAAAACAAAATTGCCTTTTGGTATGTGTAAGGCTCACAACTACCATCACACAGCGGTTCATGGGTCGATTCCAAGCAGAGACACGGTTCTCCGTCTTTTCATTTATGGTCCCACCTACATTCCTTCGTTTTTCTATGTCCTCTTTACAGCAATTTCCTGTTTTTCATACATATCTCCGAAGCTACTATAGTTGATGACAGGTGCTATATTTCAAATTGTAAGTCTCGGTCAGGAGTAGTTCCAATAAGAAGTAGACTTGTACAATAAACTCGATTCCTAAACCCACGGGTGTACGATGTTATGTTTGTGTTCGTGTGATTAGCGAGTGAGTCTGCCAAATTTTCTTTCTGATGCAAAAGTCACGGCAATAGTCACAGTGCCTCCAATTGAGGAGCCGGATCAAAGAACCGCACTTTCGCTCGCTCGACTCCAAAAAAACGTAAAATTAGTTCGAAAAAAAATTTTCTTCAAATAACAAAATGAAAAATACTTATTTGTTTAGAAAAAAAAGGCGCATCTTTTTGTTTCATACAATTTTTTTGTGGCATCATTAGTTTTTAAATAAACAACAAAAAACCGATTTTTTTTGAAACTTTTTTTTTATCAATTTTTTTACTTCTACTCGTCATAACTCTCTTAATAATTATTCAATTGATCTGAAATTTTTTGTGTAAACTAATTACACATAGCTTTGAATGGTAGATAAATTCCGATTAAGAAATGACATGTCGTTTGTTTGTTATTAACTTTTTATTGCGTTGCCACGTGCGTCGCGCATCAGATTTTTCAACTTCAAAAAGTATCGACGGAATTTTTGATTTTAATTTGCTATAAGCGACAAAGTTGTTTATTAAGGTCTTATAAAGTTTTCTGAAAAATTTCAAAGAGTTTCATTATCATGATACATAGTTATAATCAAATAGTCAGATGCGCTGAGCGGGGTTTCAACTGCGCCGAGCGTCTTCTTACACTTAGAGCGCGCCGTCCACTCAACGCGTCTGACTTTGTTTGATTATAACTATGCACCATGATGATGAAATTCATCGAAATTTTTCAGAAAACTTTATAAGACCTTAATAAACAACTTTGCCGCTTATAGCAAATTGAAATCAAAAATTCCGTCGATACTTCTTGAAGTTGAAAAATTTGATGCGCGACGCACGTGGCAGCGAAATAAAAAATTAATAACAAACACACGACATGTCATTTTTTAACCGGAATTTGTCTCACATTCAAAGCTACGTGTAATTAGTTTATACAAAAAATTTCAGATCAATTGAATAATTATTAAGAGAGTTATGACGAGTAGAAGTAAAAAAATTGATAAAAAAAAAGTTTCAAAAAAAATCGGTTTTTTGTTGTTTATTTAAAAACTAATGATGCCACAAAAAAATTGTATGAAACAAAAAGATGCGCCTTTTTTTTCTAAACAAATAAGTATTTTTCATTTTGTTATTTGAAGAAAATTTTTTTTCGAACTAATTTTACGTTTTTTTGGAGTCGAGCGAGCGAAAGTGCGGTTCTTTGATCCGGCTCCTCAATTAAACATATAAATGGGCGAAAAGTTGTTCCTTTATAGTTTATGATATTATCTACTTTCGTAATCTGCGCATCTTGGAGTGAAAAATTTAAGGTTTTTGACTGAATCTTCCACTTATCTTCTCTATTTTTTAAGATATTAAACACAACCCCTCAGAGTGTCTGTCAAGTGGATTTTTATTATGCTTTGTTTTATTACCCTTTTATTACCCCTGATAATGTCCATCTTTTATTTGAAATTTTATTACATTTTTAAAAAATAATGCAAAAACTTAAAAAATCTATGAATTTGAAATAAATATTATTTAAATTATTAAACACGTTCACTAGCCAGTCGGGATTCGTTATTAAACTAAAACCAGGCTCTTAAAAAGCGTTATTAGTACCGAGTCCCAGCAAAAACTTATTTGTGTTTTATCTGAAAGAAACCCAGTATTGAACAGCAAGCTCTAGACGAAAAATAATAATGGGAAAAACCACAGTTGTCAAGAACGTTAAGAAAACCACGACGCGACGCAAAGAAGGCTGTCGTTTTACATTTGTTGACATCAAAAGAGCGGTTTGATTCAAAACCATCAAATTTTCTCGCATCATTTCACGCAATTGCATCATGATTCATACAGAGCCGGATTAAGGATCTGGAGGCCTCTAGGCGGAACCTGTGGTGCGGGCCCCCTTCCCAAAAAAAATTCAAATCATTAACCTTGACAGTAGAAATAGGACAATATTTTAATGGTTTCAAATTCAATGTCTATACATTCGCCAGTTACCTTCTCCAGTAGTAAGTAATACATTGGAAAGAACTGTGGTATAGACCTGGAGGAAGACATCATCTACAGGAAGTTCGGAAACCTGCACCCGGACATTGGACCTGGCTTTCCTGACTTGTCACACTCAAAAAACTGCTACATTGACCTAGGAGGGCATCACACCAGACGAGATAATATGAGTTTTGGACAATTGGAAGGATCCCCCTTCGACCGAGGAGGTTATGTTTGGTTTGGCTGTATTTTTATTAACTCCTGCCAATTTCCCTTTGACCGAATCATTCTGATCGGATAAATAAGCTAGGGATATTTCAAGAGCACTCTGTCGGATGAAACACTTCTGCTAAGCAAACCCGTGAAAAGAAAACGATGATCTGAAACTCTGAACCTATTAATTTTTGCTTGGCCGTTGGTCGAATGATTACGAAAATATGACTGAAAATTAAAGAATTCTGCTATCAGCGCAAAGTATCTTTCTGTTATAGTACTCTGGCAATGGAACTAGTACACAAGTTTTCCAAAGATATTCTCTTGGATCCGCAATCTACTCGTACGACAATGGGAAGGAAACTACATGTATATAAAAAAAGCTTGGGCATATGTAATTTGTCAGTCATCAACGGCATTCTCTATCCTTTCAGGTTATTCCAAACCACTGTAAAAACAGATCTCTCACTTAACTTTTGTAACAATCGTGTGTCAAATAATAGAAAACTTGGAGAAGTCTAATTCTGATTGAATTGTTGAAATTTCACAAAGCTGTTCACCACAACAGAACAAGAGATTTATTTATACTCCGGGGAGCTGAACTACTTCGCGTTGTCGTTGCTCTATAGAAGCTATCTAATGAAGGTTAGAACACAAATTCGCGCGACACCTACTTATTGCATCCACACAACCAGCTTTTTTTCCAACCTTTGATACGGCGCATACACACAAAAAAGCGTGTTACTACACTTCCATCTTGTCCTTTCTATACCTCTCTCCTATAAAACCGGTTTGGTAACAGAGGAAGGAGTAGTGTAGATACCCTCAGACCTCGTTCTCACTAAGACGGACCGTCTTTTCTTTCTTTTTCTTCAAGTTGGTCAAAATCAGGTTTTACTATTGTAAATATTTCACGTCATGCTACTACTCTTAAATTTTTGTCTTTATAGTGCTCCGACGTTTTGTCCCACAAACCAGCTCTATTTTCAACCAGCGAGATTAACATACGTGAATCGACATCTATTTTGCACGAGCGCGGAAGCCGAAATGATCGGTGTGTGGGGACCCACGGGGTTGGAGGGGGGTACATCGGCAAAGTCGGTGTCTTATGTGGTGGACTGCAAAAAATATTTTTGTGCGTGGTGCGGGCCCCTAGGCGAGCGCCTATGTTGCCTATGCTTAAATCCGGCCCTGGATTCATATGAATGTGATGTGATGCTTTGACGATACGTCTTGTTGGCATTTTTTAATGTATACAAATGAAATGAATAAAACCTTTTGCACCTAGCATACCCGAACGCCACTTTCGCAAATTTCTTCCCAACAAACCAAGGGCAGGATGGCAGGCAGGGTAGGTGCAGCTAACACCGGAGAACATCCTGGAGCAGATCAGGTAGGAGGACATCTGGAGGAAGGTGGAAGTGACGCTGAAGGCCGGCCACCAGAACCCTAAATATGGCGAGGCTCAAAGATAAAGAAATGCCAGGAGAGGTAGCAGCTAGTTAGCTGATCCAGCCCAGTTGCCAGTGAATTGCGTAGCAACCTTCGGCGAAGCCACCTCTTTTCTCACAAAGGAAGTAGAGAAGGAAGGTGGGTGATCCGTATGCCCCACTGTTCCGGCTCTGGTGAATACCCCTACGAGGGGCTCTTTTAAGGGTGACGTTAATGACGCCAGACCGAAGTAATTCTTTTACGACCTGGCCGGTCTGGACTCAACCGTCATGAAAAAAGGATTGGTGAGTTTTAGCAGTAGGTGTCTCTAAGCACGCTTCCGCTACAGGCTTAAGAATCTAAAAATGTTCCGCTATAGAGACAAACCCGAGTGTTGTTTTACTAAGTCTCCCAACTTAGTACTTACCACGTCCAATGCTGCTTGATATACGCAATCGAACAAGAACCGGTCTATTAAGTATGCTAATGCCACCCTTTATGGTAACCAAGATAATTTCTTCAAGCTCCAATTTTGCTCCCTTTAGTCTAGAAAATATGTGAGCGTACCGTGCTTTATTTGGACTATTCCGTGAGTCTTTTATTGATACGTGCCTGCAGTGGGCTTAGCAGTCCTTTGCATGGTAGGTACTGGCCAAGCAAGCTCATGGCTCTTGCACCGGAGCTATAAGTAACGGTATACACGGCTTGCGGGTAGCCAGCCACAGCATTGCATGCTTTCCTTTCATAGATAAAATGTCGAGAGACCTGGCAGTGTTGAAGATGAAGATTAGCGGGGGCAGCAAGAGTATGATTATTCCCACGCCAGGGACCGGGCATCATCCAAGAAACTCAAGGTGATCTTGGATCACAGAGCGGCCTGATCTCTGTGAAACATGCAAACGGCTACGATCCATCGTACTGTTGGTGGAGAATAATTAAAGATTGGGTTTTTGTCTTGTAAAAACCAAGATTTTGGCTAGTTTGCTTGAATATTCATTTTATTTTAAAATTAGCTTTGGCTTAGTAATCAGAAACTAGTTATCTTATGTAGGTGAGTGGTGTTGGTTTAGGATTAATCAAAACCTTCAAAATTTTTGAGCGGTCGTCAAAGAAATCTGTGATCTTGCGCTGTGATGGGGAACAACACGTCTCCTTTCTTGGCTTAATCTCTCTAGTTGTCAACAGTAGAATTGAGAATAAATCGTCTGACCAGCATAAATTACCGCATACTGGACCATTCCCTTCCAGTCCCACCACACACACACAGCATCACTTTTTTCGACGCTAATACAGTCTTGCTAACGCTGGTGACGGCTAACCATCTATGGGATTTAGTGGTTTACTCACAATCACGGCTTTTTATAAAACAAACCACGATATTTTTGTAAAAGGCGAATTTAATTATTTTTATTTTCTGATTTACAGATCAGATTTACAGAGGTACTGATTTGTAGAGATACGATTTTCAGGGGGTGGTACCGACAACGAACGAGTGAAGACTAACTATTTCTTCTCATCTCTTTATCACTGATCGCTGTGGTAACGGCACGGCGATGATATTTCCTAGACGGCTACTTAACTTACATGTCCATGGTTTTGAAGAATGTCCATGGATCAGTAGCTCACTCGATCGTTGCCGCCACACAACCATCGCCACGATCTTTGACGCTTCCGATTGACGTACCTGACCCAAATGAGCGTGGTGTCGTTGCGATCAGTGGTTCGTGACTTATTTGCAATTGACGCCATCTATCAGGAAAACGCCACGAACTTTTTGCCAGAGCTAACATAAACCATTTATTAAAGGAAGATTCTTCAAATTAAGTAAGTGTTATTCGTGCAAGGCGAAAATACAATTTTTTTTACAAATGTATGTACCATCATTCAGAATTGTTAAAAGGAAATCTTATTTATGTAAATCTTGAAACATTTTTCCAGTTAAAGTTGCACTACAAAAATGTGACCACGGTTAATAAAGTTGTCGATCAAAGATCGAAGTGCAACATTGTAATATTGAAAATCACTCTTTTTTACCCACGTTGCATTGTTCGTTTCTTTACGCTCTACCGATTACGGCTGCATTTATGACTAGGGTCACAGCCCCTTGGATATTATATGACTAGCTACAATTCTACAATTCTGAATACAGCCAATTATTACAACAAATGATTCCCGCTATTGAACCCGCTGATCTCTCGCTTCAAAAATAGAACAAGTCGAAGTTTCTTCCTAGCTCCCGTATCACGAAACCATCAAAACCAAAGTCTCAAATCTGTCAACCGCCATTCGATATCGTAACGAGGTTTGTTCCGGTTAAAATTATTTCTGACAGTAATTGCGTTTCCTAATTGAAACTTTGAACTATAAAACTCTGCTCAGCAGTAGCGACATCGAAGTGGGAAGCACAAAGGGAAAATCATAAAAAATTAACAATCTTTGACAGGATGCCTCTAGACCAGAAGACTGTGTCGCATTGATTGGGGTAAGATGATTGACATTGTTATGCTGCGCAGTTCTCTAGTTACAAAGGATACTTACACTCAAGGGGCCAACCGATGTCTCGTGGAAGACCTCCGCTCTTAAAAGCGGGAGGGAAGTAATAATGGCGGAGTCCCAGTCCAGGTTCTAGTCATTAAACGCCTCTACAAATTTTACGACATTTTCGATATCATAAAAACGAAACTTAACGAAGGCTCACACCTCTCCTTTTTCGAATGCGTATTTTTTATGGACTTCCGTTAAAAAGTTAATTCCGTTTAGTCAAACTCCTTTGGATATGAAATCACCTCAAATCAATCCTTCAACGCGTGTTATCAATCAACGAATTGGAAGTCCTGACCTCCTGTAAGAATTTACTTCCTCCTCACGCATTTTTTACGCAGCTATCAGGAAGCAGGCTTTTGACGATGAAAACGGGAAAAAAATTCGAGAAACCGAGAATAAAAATGTCAGCCCACATCCTCTTCTTATCCCTCGCAGCAAGTGGGACGAAAATTTAATTACGGATCAGTGTCACCCTGACGTAAATATAGAAGGAGCGCGTCGTCGTCGTCTACTAGGGCAGACATGTGAACCCCAACCGAAAAGATTAATTGATTCCACATCCTCGGGGTGGGTGATGTTGGGGAAAGTAGAGGCGGTTATCTCCCTAATTTTATCTGGTATCGGATGATTAACCTTTCGGTGTATAATATTTCTTGTAGCTTGTAATGAATACTTGGTGATTTGTTGGTACATGAATAGTTTGGACATGGAAAAGAAGTGTTTTGTGTTTTACAAATTTTTTTGTTATTTGAGATATTAGGAGAAAAATTGAGATAGTAATTAAAATTCTGTGAAACATTTGGGATTTCAGTGATTTTGCATGCAAGGATCTACCTAAAATAATAATTGGAATTTTTGCCTTTCACAGCGAATTGACAGTTATTTAAGAAATTTCAGGTAACACATGTTACAATGCCGTTTATCCAATCATCCATGGCCCTCTAGGGCATTCCTGTAGATTTGACGCTCCTTTGAAGCATGTCTCCAGGTTAGAATATTGAGCATTGCCTCTACGTCAGCCATCACAGTATCTCTCCATCTCTTGCTTGGACTGTCCACTGGACTATTTCCCAAAATTTCTGCTACCAGGAACCGTTTGGAGATCCGGTTGTGCTCCATTCTGATTACGTGGCCGCTACGTGTGCTTCGTTCGGGTGGGTCCACATGACAAGGACTTTTGTCCGTCCGACTTTCTGTGCGGCTTCTGCACAGAATGTAAAGACTTTTTACAGCGACTTGGCTTTGTTTCAAAGATAAAATTCTATAGTATTCTATAGACAGAAGTCTCTGCGACCAAAAGTGAAACCATCATTAGTCTGTTGATTTTTATACAGTTCAGGATCGTCAAAAATTTCATGCAGTTCGCTGTTGTAGCTTCTTCACCGTAATCCATCCTTTCTGGTTGGGCATATTATACACCTGAGAACTTTCTCTCAAATCTGTAATCCAAAGTACAGCAACTGGCCGTATTAGTGCTTTGTAGAATGAGAATTTCGCTCTCACTAATTTCCAGTGCAGTATTTACTTTTGGGAATAAAAGACTCGATTAGCCTGTTGTATTCGTCTAATTATCTGCCCATTCTTGGCTGAAACTTATTACTGATATGGCGTGTTCATTTGTACGATTGTCTAATTCTCCCTTCAACGAAGTCTTCCTGTATCCTCCTGTTTAGTATTCTCTCTTCTTTTTCTGCACTGCTTGTCTTCCGTTCTTCTTTTTAGCATGCAGACTTCTATCATCGCTCAAGGCCACATCCTCGGGTGCAGGCGGCATCCCCGCGGAACTGGTTAAATATAGAGGGCCTACACTACACCAAGCAATTCATGAATCAATTGTGTAAGTATGGGTGCAGGAAGCAATGCTAGAAGACTGCATCCTACATAAAAAAGGAGATATCACAGCCTGAACAACTAACATTGGTCACACAATCAGGCAAGATAAGCGCGAGTTTGAAGTAATAAAATTATGTACATTTATGGTTCCATACTGTTGTCTGCTGTTATTATTGACTTGAGATAAGTAAAAGATTGCTCAACTTCAAATTCATGCTGGAAGATGGAAGTTTGATTGTGGCACCAATATTCGCCTCGTGGGTCTTACAGGCCGAGTAACAATAATTAGTTGGTATATTCACGGGCAAACCAAGTACATGCATACGTACTTATATTTTTAGAAACATATATGCGTCCGTAACTAGCACGCATAGCGACAAAATGCGCTTGGTACTACAATATTATGAGACGCTCCTCCTGCGGGATCAAAAATTTTAAAATACTCCTGGCACGTGGGCGTGCACGCTCCCGCTACAGGCACAAACATCTAAAAATACTTCCTCTATAGAGGTGTGTACTTCTCTATAACAGATATGAATGAATGTATTCGTAATCGACCATTCCAACTGCGAGAGCCGTTTTACCAAGCAGTCCCCAAACTAAGTACTAACCACGTCCAATGCTGCTTGACCTAAGCAAACGTACGAGAACCGGTCTACTAAACATGCTAATGGCACCCTTTATGGTCAGGTTAGTTGCCCGTTTTTTTTGTGTTACATATAATTTCTTATAACTCCAATTTTACTCCCTTTAAGGGCCCACAGACTGTTAAATTGGCAAACATGGTTAGCTTGACGACCAAAGGAGCCCGCACTTTTTCTATGGAAAATGATGGCTTTTGGCTAATTCTCTTGAAATTTGCAGGTTGATAGTTCTAAACATGTAGATCAAAAGTCTCAATGGGCACAAAGCCCCATCAACCCCTTCCCCGCAAAAAAACCACCGCCAAGGGTCCACTGATTTTTGAATGTTTTTTACGAGAGAGTAATGGGAATCTGACATCGGACAAGCGGCAGGGAATGTGTGCGACCGCCTGTCTATGGCTTCTATGCCTATGACAGTAGATTTCGCTGGTTGTACGCACCCAGACGGTTGTGTCAGATTCCTACTGACTAAACTCACCCATCCTTTTTTGCATGACGTTTAAGTCCAGACCGGTAGGAGCTGTTAAGGCACTACTTCAGTCTGGCGTCATCAGCAGTTACTATCTCTCTTTGCATTTCTTTGTCTTTCTCTGTTTCTTTGGCCTTCGTAATCCTTAAGCCTAGTATCCTGTTGAATCGAAATAAAAATTCCATATACAACCCTATGTAGAAAAAACGCACGGGAAAAGTGCCACCGAAATTTCGCTTATGATTTCGTAAAGCAGTACGCTGTTCAAACGAAAAATCACAACTCTGTTTGTATTATGGAGACTTTTTTCGCTTCATGAACATCATCAAGTGGGGGTGGAATGCAAGAAGCATTATTTGAAAGAGTTTTAAAAAATGGTTCAAATTTTTGCCGAATTTAAGCTGTTCATATTTTTAATTTGGTTTACGTCTGCAACGTGTAGCATGATCAGCCTTTAATGTGTCATGTTATATGGTGAAGACAATCATGCACTGAAAATTGAAAGAATTCCCGATATTGTTCTCCAACAATTGAAAATAATTTAGATTCAACCACAACACATTAGGGCCAAAAAGTAAATCCAACAAACTGTCCAATGAATGTTTGGCTAATATTTCCCTACAATTCAAAAATTTCCTTACTATTCCAAAGACTCAAACTTCCGAAAATTGAATTGTAAAATCGAAATGCGTTTTTCATACAAATTGACATTTGAATTGCAACTTGGCACAGGCCCTTAATATTTATTTCGGGCCGAAATTTTGACAGTAGGTACTCAAATGTGAAGTGAATAAAGGCGATGGCCCAATGCCGACGGCGCGTTATACGCGGCAAGGTTCATTAATAGCGCCAGGGCGTCAAAAGGTTGCTTTGATTTAAATTCATGTATGGATTTTTCTCTTTATAAAGTTTTAATTTCGACAGTTTGACAGTTTTGCAATTTTCAACGCCTGTCAACGCGCGAAAAGTTGAAAGTTGGTCGACTTTTGCCGTCGCTTGACGCTGCTGACGCCGCAAAGTCGTGACTGGGACAGCTCGATTTGAATTACACACAATAGGCCCCCATCCACGGTCAAACAAATCATCAAACCAATTTTCGACAAACAACGCACACATTTATGCTTTGACATTTGTTGGCCATCAACGAGGGATACTTTCTTCAAACATCCCAAGCGACTATTCCTGTAAACAAAACGAACTTTCATATGCTTTACATGGCACACATAAAAAATTCACACACACATTTAAGCTGTTTGAAGGAAATATTAAACCAGACGAATATTTTCTTCAAACAGCGGCCAACTTCGAAAACTTGTATTTTATACACGCACACTTAGAATTTTTTCGATGTTGGCCACAAATTTGATGTTTTGTTTGACCGTGGATGGGGGCCTAATCAAATATCGACGTCAAAGCGCGTCAACGCTTTGACGCGCGTAAACGTGAATAAAGTCGTGATTGGGCTATCGCCTTAAGTGTCAAGTGTGATTTAAATAAAAGTCGATTGAAAATAGAAATAGAATATTTGAAAAATTTTGAAGCGGAAATATTCCAATTAACCGTTTCTTAACGTAAACTCTCCATTCAATTTTCCAATTATTTTTCGCGTGTAGAGATACCAAAAGGCAAACAAAAATTTCGCTTGAACAGCATAGTAGGCTTAAGAATGAGCGAGTGTTATTTTTCCTCGGGAGTCACATCGGAATCTTGGAACAGTTTCTGCAACATCACGCTGAAGAGGAGGCAGACCTCTTGTAGCTTCTGACTATAGCAAATAGGGGGCTTTAAAGTGTTCGACTCAGTTTCGGAATTCTAGACATTTTCCATCGTCGTTTCCGGTTTCCCTGATCATTGCATCTTTTCCATGGCTGTGAATAGGGATACGGAATTGGTTCTCGATTCTTTACTCATATGAGTATCTTGCTTTCGATTCTACTCATATCAGTACTCGATACTTTTGACCGAGTACTTTTACTCACATCATTACTTATAGGGTAGAGTCGAGAACCGAGTACAATTTGCATTCATGGTAGAATTCAAGTTAGGGTTTGCAATCCCGTGTTATATTTTCAACCCCGGGATTTCGGGATTATATTATTCAAATCCCGGCATCCCGAGATTGGTACCGGGATCAGGATTGGACTATTTATAAAAAATACTTACACATTAACATAGTTGAAATTACATATAGTTCAGTAAAAAAAGCATTTTAATTTGCACAGTCTGGTAACAGCAAGATTATGATTGTTTATGATCCTGTTTGGGGTATCACCAGGAGTATATTCCTAAGTTTTGAACCTCGTGAACCTTGTGCTACTTTTGTTATAACAAATTAAAGTTTTTTTACCGCGTTTTTCGAGCTTAAAATGTGAATCCCTCTGGTTCTATAAGTTGGATCGCGGCAAAATAAAAACTAGTCTCTTCGTAATAAAATTACCAATAAATCCATAACCTACAAAACTGAAAACCCGAAAAAAAACGTATTTTTTTACATTTTAGTGCCAAGACCGTCAACTGGACCAATCTGCATCAAACTTTCAGAAAATATATTTATTGATGTTATAAAAAGACCCTGAGAAGTTGGTGCTATTGAACCAATTGGCCAAAATTGCATTTGTTATCTAAAATTTGAAAATCCCGCCATTTTATACCATTAAGTCCAAAATGAAAATTTTTGTTTTCAAAATATAGATATCGACGCCTGCTTTCAAAAATTTTTAATGTAATTATCGTTACTTTTTTTACATTTGTAATGCCATGGCCCCCCTCGAAAATATTTTTTCAACTTAAAAAACAAGACAGATGAAATAAAAATTAACACTTTTTATTTTGCGATTATGATTTAATTTGCTAAAATCTGTTTTCGTTTTGAGATCATCAAATCTTTGGATTTCGTTTCTTCACATTTAAAAATCACAATAAAAATTTACCGACAAATACTTCAAAGTATGATGTTCAACCGTCGATTTTTTTTCGAAGCAAAACGGTCAATGACTACATCTACATTTATATCGCGATGAATGTGCAAAAGAGCTAAACCTAACAGACGATCTTCAGTCATCGTTGAAAGTTGAAAAACTTCTTTCCGAGGTAGCGTTGCTCGAGGCAAACGATAAAAAAAATCTCTCTCCTTTTCTGAATCGCTTCATTTCCCGCTGGGATAATACTGAACTAGTGTCATTTAGAACCCAGCGGGAAATGAAGCGATTCAGAAAAGGTACTGAATCGCTTCCTTTGAAGCAGAGGAGTGCTTCTCTTAGCCTTGCCTTACATTTCTTTTTTAACATTGCATGTCCTAGCGGAGAAGCGATTCAATTAAGTTCATTTGTACCGATTCGAAAGCGATTCATAGGAATGCAGAAGGAAGCACAATTGGCTCGGTTCCCTTATGCCAGTTGGGAAAAAGCTTTTTTTAGATTTGATTTCCTACTGCTATAGTTAAAAGTCTTTATAAATTTTATTTTGCGTTGACGTTCATCCCAGTTCATGGATGAAATGACTCAAAAAAATATTGATTTTCTCTCTCTGGGACAACATTCAGGGGAGGGAGATTCCTTTGGCAGTGACATAAAAGCGATTCTTTTGTGCTTCGGTAGGAAGCACGTCTACTATTTCCCGCTGGGAATGGCGCGTTTCTTGAAACATCATAATATTGATGCAAAAGTTATCATTCAGTGAAAACACTACATTCGTGTAAGAAATTAATGAAAAAAGTCATTAAATAATTTAATAAAATTTATTACGGTAAAAAAATTGGTTGGGGGGGGTGTAAAAATATGAATGGCCCCCCTGTAAAAAGTTTCTAGATCCGCCCTTGACTGTATCATTTTGAAACCTATTCATTTAATGTAATAAATTCAAAAAAAAATTAAGGTTTATAGAAACTTATTTACAAGCATTACAATGTAAGTATTGTTAATTGAACGGCGTGATTTTTTTCGATTTTTCCATAGGGCTTAGTTGCAAAATGCAATAACTTCCTTGTTTTTTCAAGCTTTATATTAACTTCGTTCTCCGTGTGGGGCAAATCTTACGATCGATTTTTCGACCACTTCGCGATAACCGGTGATGCACACAGATTCAAGCTGTACGAATTTAGCAGCACCGGAACCCGAAGGGGAGTGCGAAAGATTGCAAGATAATGTAATAACCTGTTTTGACCATATTGGATTTAAAATGACGTCGCATAGCTTACTGCATTCTACTCGTTATACTCTTTCATTTGATACCCATGTCGGGGGGTTGTAAAGAAAAAAGTAATCCACCATTTTATGGTGGCCGCCATATTGGATGTACCATAAAATTAAATATACTATATTGTATTGTCATATTGTAAATATACTATATTGTATATTCAGAAACAAAGGTGTGTGACAAATTGGAGCACACCGGATATCGCGAAGTGGAGTGAATTATAACGTTCACATTTCATAAAAAAATATGAATTTTCTGAGAATTAAATTCTTAGAAAATTTTAATGAGAAAAAAATTTCAAAATATAATTCGGGCAAAAATTAAATCCCGGAGCAATTTAATAATCCCGGGATTTCAGGATTTGAAGAAACACCGGGGGCTGCAAACCCTAATTCAAGTGAACTGTCAGTCGTGAATATTTTCCATATAAGCGCCTTACACATAGATGTATTTTTCTGACTCACTTAAGGAAAGTTGAAGGCGGTTTACATCCCAAACGGAAAGTGGAAAAGCAAATTGGAACTCTTTTATCGCACAGATGTTTGTACGCTTCCCACTCTATTCACCACCTTGGAATCTACGTTGGTGCAACACAGAAAAATATACGAAATTTCTGTGCGATAAAAAGCTCCACTTCACGTTTCCACTTTGCGTTTGGGATGTAGGTACACGGGCCTTTATAGGTTTGAATTTATATCCCATGTAAGTTACATACTTACGTATTTGTAATCTGTCCCACCCGGGAATCGAGTAATATATACGGAAGTCAGATCGCAAGTATAAGACAACCATTGGTTGAAAGTTATCAGTAATGCCAAAGCAACTAGTACAATAGGCCAAGACCGTGGCCGCGATACCTTTGGACCTCATCAAAGGAGAAGAAGAGAAATGCCAAAGCAATTGATGGCAAATTCTCCTCTTTTTGTTCCATTTACCTTAAGTCAAAAAAAGTACTCAGCGATTCTCAAGGAATCGAGTACTTTTGAACGTGTAAAAAGTACTCATTGAGTAATTTTCTTTCGATTCTACTCATGAGTACTTACTCGAGTACTTTCCACCGACTCCGTATCCCTAGCTGTGATGTCAAAATTATACTTATACAAGATATCAGCAATCTGTTGAGCAACATTGGGCTCTTATTCGTAGCTGCAATAAAATGTAATAATATTTGTACGTGGAAGTTATATTTTCATCTAGATCTTGTAAGTTCCTCGCAAATAATGTCGTTAGACTAACCAGAATTGCTTTGAAAAATAAAAATGCGCTTTTATAAATTGATTCTGACCCATTTAAAAATATTTATTTAAACATCTTCGATTATCGGGGTTTCAGTGCTCTACTGCTGAATCGATAATTGATTTGTTGAAAAAAACTCATCTTTAAGTTATCATCCAATAAAAAATAAGACTGAACATGTGATAAGTTGTTATCAATATTCAAGGCTGACCTTCACTCGATTATTTTAGCATCCACTGATTTCGAAGAGAGTCTTCAGTCTGCAACACGTTCCTAAAGAAAAGCGAAGTTTACTGCTAGTTATAAAAATGTATTTTTTGTTAAAACATTTAGTTTTATTGTTAATGTTTTATTGTGCTAAAGTAAAAAGTTGTAACGATTCAAAATTCAGTGAAAAACATTTTGAAAATGTGAAAAGTTACATGGACTTAACATCAAACCCATGTGAGGACTTTTACAACTATGCATGCGGTAAATGGAGTAACAATAAAGACAGTTTGGGAGTTTTCGAAGAAAATACTTTGAACATACTAAAAAATTTAATTGAAAATAATTCTATTAGTGAAAATAGTTCATCACAACAAAAGCTTCGTAATTACTATGAAACTTGTGTTCGAAGTAATTCAACGAAAGAAGATAAAATTCGGACGTATAACGATGCTCTTAAAAAATTCAGCTCATGGCCAATTTTGGACGCAACCTTCGATGAAAGTTCGTTTGATATTATACGTGCTGCAGCGTTCCTACGATCTTATGGATTAAACAGCGTCTTCAGACAAACAATTAAGCCAAACTGGAAGGATTCGTCTAAAAATATTGTTTATTTAACACAGCCGAAATTTAGTTTTATATCAAGAAACGATCTTCTTCGGACATCACCAACAAGCGAAGAATATATATTTTTGTACAAGCGTTACATAAAGTATATTATGCTTGATCTTGGATGTAGGACTAAAGTAGCAAAAGATATTTCAGATGAAATAATTGATTTTGAAACAGAACTGGCGAAAGTTATGATCGATGAAACAGACATTGAATTTACTGAACCAATAATTTTAGCAAAATTAATTGAGGAAGTACCAAATATTTTGTGGAGGAGTTATTTTGAAGAATTATTTGGAAATATGGTAAACGCCTCCACGTTCATTGTTGTAGCACAAAATGATTATCTTAAAAAACTTTCAATAATATTGGAATCGACGAACAAAACGAAAATTGCAAAATTTTTAATTTTTAAGTTTTTATTTCATTTTAAAGTTGGTCTGGAGGATGACAATCAAAACTTTTGTCTGACTGATTCTGTAGGCAAATTGGGACCAGTTCTTGGTTATTTATTTGTAAATAGAAATTTTAATATAAATATTCAAACAGAAGTAAGCAAAATGATAAATGAATTAAAAAAGTCATATCGAGAAGTTTTGCAAAGATCAATCTGGACAGATTCTTCTACACGATCAGCAGCAATTTCGAAGCTTGATTCGATGAACTCCGAAATTGGATTTCCCGATAGTTTGCAATCAACGATCGAACTAGATAAATTTTACAATGATTTTGAATTAGATCCGCATCAAAATCATGAACAGAATGTCCTCAACTACGCACTGTTCATCACACGTCGAGAACACTCAAATCTCTTTCTATCCTCGCCTGCAAAAAACTGGGATTTTAACCCAACCGAAATTAATGCCTACTACCAGCTCACCAAAAACACCTTGAAAATTCCTGCTACTCTTATTCAACCCCCAGTTTATCACGACTGTCTTCCGCCAGCCTGGAATTATGGGTCCTTGGGATACATTCTAGGACACGAAATGTCACATGGATTCGACTTTGAGGGGAGGAACTACGATTCACGAGGAAACATTCAAGACTGGTGGAGTACGAAATCTCTCATCGGCTACTTCGCCCACTCGAACTGTTTGGTGGAGCACTACAACAACTACTCATCGTCTGATGTTGCAGGACTTCGGACGTTAAGTGAAAATTTCGCCGATAATATCGGGATACGATTGTCCTTTGAAGCGTTCAAAAGGATTTTGGGTGATGGACAACTTGAAAGTGAGGTGAGCCTCGCTGGAAGGAGTTTTACCAATGCCCAAGTGTTTTTCATTAGCTTTGCCCAAATTTTTTGTGGACCAAGCAATTCCCAGAATACAGCCAGTTTTATGAGGAGCAGCAGACATGCCACGAATCGTTATAGGGTTGTTGGGAGCTTGTCAAATTTGGAAGGGTTCAGTAGTGCGTTTGGGTGTAACTCGGGCTCCAATATGAATCCTGTAAGAAAATGTACTGTTTGATTTTAGTATTAAAAAAAATAAAGGTGTTATCTATATTAATAAAATTTAGAATAAAAAAAATAATTTTTAATGTTCCATGAAATTTTTATCTTCAGACTAAATGAATTATTTACGTTCACAATAGCTGTGTCCTAAAATTCGAGCAAAGTTCTCGCAAGCAGTTGGCTTCTACTCGTTCCTACTCTCAACAAAGGCATGAGTAGCTACGAGTATACTAACTAGAACTGCTTGCGAGAACTTTGCTCGAATTTTGGAACACAGCTAATAGAACTTCACTCTAGGCCGAAATCTCAATTAACGGGCCTAATCATGGTTCTCGAGTCGAAAAAATGACAGCACCGTTTGTCGTTGTCTCACAGTTGGCGAATGCAGCGACATAACAGTTTTCGACAAAACCTTATCATGGTTATCGCTTGAAAATATTTGAACATTTCTGATAATTAAAAAAATTTAAAATTTTCTTATTTATTCAATCTATTTAAAAAATATTTATATATAAATATATAAAAAATATACGCTATATAAAAAAACACCTTTTCTCAGACTGCATTTTTATCCCGTACCAAAACCAAGCGCCTGGAAAACTCACTTAACAGTCGTGAAAAACGCAACTTGGTTTCTTAAAACGCCAACTGCGATACGGCTGAATGCGTTTTTTCCGACAAATGTCAGTTTTTTCGAGAACTATAATTTCGTTTTACAGTCGCCGCGCAATTTCTCACTTCAAGCGCTAACCATGATCAGGCCCAACATCAACAGTGCCTAGATTTTAAGACTGTTTGATGACAGCTATTTCTTTGTTGTACTACCTTTGTACTACCAATCTGTCATTTTATTCAGGTCATGGTCAGACAAGTAGTACGCTTAGTTTGAAGGATACAACAGAATAGGATAAGTCAGCGGAGGTTTGGGGGTGTTGCTACACAGCACAATTGATCTATTTATAAACGAACTTCTAGACTTTAGTACGTGCGAAAAGGAGAATTTCAGGTTGTGAGGATTAACCCAGCGGGCTAGTTTTGTCCTGCGGGAAAAATATTTTCGTGCATACACGAAGACGATAATTTCAGTGGAACAGTCGTTATGGTAATGGCGATACAATTTTTACAAGGGTGCTCCGATGATGTTGATCCCATTGCTCCAATCTTAGTTGATTCCTATTTCTGATTTCTTAAAGCTTAGTTTTAGAAGTTTCGAGGTGTCTTAAACAGTCTGTATTTTGTAGCGTAGGTTTTGGATAAGTCAACGTGAACCTCCATTTTTAGCCAACAGAAAGGGCACGTTAGACCGCGTGTAGGAAAACCGCTCAAAAATATTTCAGAGTTGATTTGGGAAACTTTACCTCCGCCCCATATATGTACTCCTAATATTGCATTATCGGACCATTATCTTTTCAGACCGCTGCAAAACTTACTTTCTAAAAATTAGTAGGTACGCAAATTCTGAGGGTGTCCAAATAGCGGTGAAATCAACTCCAAAAACGAGGAGTTGCCCCCCAGGCGACTGACAATTACTACGTATACATGATGAGTTGAATAGTTGAGTTGAGGTTGAGTTGAATTTTCGACAATCGACAAAATTCGACAAAAATCACAAACAAAACACAGAGATGCTGCTGTCAACTAAATTGAACTACTCAACTACTGAACTCGCGTCTATCTGCATAGCTTTAACTCAACCCAGGAAGCAGAGCTGAGTCGAGTTCAGTCGACCCTATCTCAACTCGACTCGCGTCTACATGCATTTGAACTCGGGTTCAACCTGGGTTCAACTCATCATGTATACGTACTAAATATACCAGAATGCTGGCAAACACTTTTAACTAAGGAAGGAAATTATATTTTAGATTAAATTTTAAATAAAAAGTGAAGTTGAAGTTTTCTTAAAAAAAAACGACAGAACTTTCCCTTACAGGTAACAGTTGTTGTAAAAACCGCTGTACAATAATATCACCAAAAGATAACGAGTTTCAAACATGAAAGTACTATTTCATAAAAACGAGAAACTACATCTTAAACACTTCTTCTTCAACAAAGCAAAAAAGCATTCTCTCATCATCATTAACCTAAATTTACGCACATTTTATTATTCACCGATTGCTATTAAATGTCCATTACTTTGTCGCAATAAATCTTCTTAAGTAATCGCCACAGAAATGGCAACCTATTAACTATCTGAACATTTTCCACCATCATTAACATACCACAGTCCATAAGATATAATCTACCGACACCCGAAGATGTGTGCAATTAAAGTGTCTCTTGGAAATATAAAATCACGGTAGAAAAGGAAAGGTGTCAACTGTAATCACTCAAAGGCATCTTTAGTGCCGCTCGCTAACGAGGTGTAAAGGCGTAAATCGCTGGAGGTCTGATCCAAAAGCACCTCATTAGACTTAGTAGAACCTGGCAAATCAGCAATAAAACAACAAGTCACGGACTCAACTGCGACCGCCGCAATCATGATCATTGATGATCAGAAATGATAAGGTGTGCTGACGGTCTGGGTACGAGCCAAAGAATCTTAACAATTGAACAAGTTTGCTCCGTTCGGTCATGGCGAGAAAATGCCTTGCAGGTGTGATATGTGAATGGGCATTGTTGATTTTACACGGTTGCACTCGGTTATATGCGTATGTGGAATATTATTTATGAAGACAATTATTATTAATGTTATTTTAGTATTTTTTGTTAAAATATATAACTCCACTTTCAGATTCTCTCGTTATCTTTGAAATGGTGCCAACTTTTCGTTATGTAGAATTTTTTGAAATTTTATTTCACGAAACGTTAAAAATTTTGAAACATTTCCTTCTGCAGGATGTCCCGTGGTAGATTTAGGATTTGAAATCCGAATATTTGTAAAAACCGTTGCACAGCGGAGCAGTAGAGGTATATAATTCGGGGCGACATGCGTGGAAAGGACGACAAGGCAATTTCTGAAGGTAAACAAAAATATATAAAGCTTTTGCTTTATGCTTATGCACAGGTCGCCCTGATATCTACTGCTTCTAAAACGCTTCTAAAGGAGCATTAAAAGGAGTGGTCCCATCTGCGGACAATGTGACAATGTGACAAAAGGCGTCTGCTCCAGGTGACCGAATCCGAGCAGCTTTGAGGAGCGACTATATGGCTGTTCAGCAGACACCGCGGACTCATTAGAATAGATATTTGTATCTAGAAAATAGACTGATAGATCACATGCCGGTTTAAAAATACAGCTAAACTTATCTAAATATCAATAGGGACCTTTTTGCCCAAAAATCGAGGTTCACTTTGAATTTATCTCTTTAAAACATCAAGTTGCGTACAATAGCGATCAGTATCTATTCATTTTCTTTCAGAAACTCATAGTGTACTACTCCCACCAACCACAAAGCACAGCCTTCTTCTGACGTAGACGGCGGAGTTTCTGCACTGCAAACACTTCTTACCACGTTTTTGTAAGCTATCCATTGTTCATCTCTAATCACTAAGCGGCCCAAAAACGTCTGTTTTGTGATGAGGAAGATTCGAAGAACATAAATGGAAATTTTATCCATTAAATTTTTCTCGCCTAATTCGTGGGGTACCGAAACAGAAGATTTTTGACACAAATCCAGGCCTTTTAATGTGCTCCAAAGAGCTTTAAACTAGCGTATGGGAATGATCTAATTGTATACAGTACGTATCTTCTACCATGGTACAATAATTACAAGGTAAGCTCGTTAGGGTCTGTGACGTCACTCAGATCTTTTCTCACAAAGGAAAAAAGCTTTCCCGTGACGTCACTCAGATCTTTTCTAATGTAAAGCGGCCCACACACTCTCAGTTTTAACTGGGCAGTTGAGCTGTGTAAAAACATTAGTCCGGGGAAATTAGCAAAAAAAACGCACGAAAGGAGACAACATTCGGAAATGGCTGAAAATTGGTCCACAGCTTCCTTGGGACTTTTTAAGAAAACAATTTCGGAATCACAAAAAAAAAACATGGCCGCCGGAAATATAGCGGTTTTCCGGTGCTTTCCTTGTATCTCGGTTTCTATAGGTCGTACCACCCCGTACAAAGGCCCTAAATGTTGACAATGAAATTCTCTACAACTTTAGTTCTTACAAAGATGTTGACCCGATTTACCCTTTCAAAATTATTCAAGGTCAAAGTTATCAAAAATGACTTTTTGGCCACAAAATCACTCAAAAACTGCTTTTTTCGAAAATTTGATTTGATCAGTCAATACGAAACGTTATTGTCTACAAAAAAGCTTCTTGTCATTTTTTCGAAAACTTAACCCTTTCGAAGTTATTCAAGGTCAAAGTTCAGTTCAGTTTTTGGTGAAAGGTTCAATCAAGATAGTATTGAATTAAATTCGAAACCAGCATAAAGCATCGAAACCATATCTGTCCGAGTTCCCAAAGGGGTCAATTCAAATCAAAGGGTATGACAAGTTATAATACAATTAGCTATCTATGTGGCGTCATTCAAAATTCAGAATGGCGGCCAACACAAAATGGCCGTTTACCTTTTTCTTGACAACGCCCTCGGTATGGGTATCAAATGAAAGTGTAGATATGACGAGTAGATATAGTACAGTGACGTCATGTTAAATCTAATATGGCGGTTACTACAAAATGGTGGAAGACATATTATAGACTAAAATGTAGAAAATAAAATATATGTGCTTAAAAAAACTAAAAAATACGATTTTATCTTAAAATGAACTAAAAATTGAAAAATAATTTTGAATGTTCCCATATACCTACTGTCGGGACCAATAAAAACTTTATATTCAAAATTATTTTTTACTTTTTAGTTAATTTTAAAATAAAAACATATTTTTTATAAGAAAGACCACCGCTCATAGGTAAAGCCGCTTTGTGCTGTCGGTGGTGCAGTGTCGGAAAGATAGTACAGGAGAGAAAAGCAACTCCAACGCCCGATTTTATTCCATCGGCTCCAATCCAATAATACCGCCACAAAACGCTGACTTCGGTAATCAAACAGAAGATGGCTACCTCGCTTATTACGCTTACAAGCGATGACAGGAGAAAGTACATGGGATTGTTTTGTGAAAAGAGAAAACACTAGGAAAGTTGGGCGAAATGGAAAGATAAAGGACCATGTCGCAGAGATGACTTAAACCACGGACTTCTGGAATGATAGCCGTTCGCCTTATGCCCAAGGCTACCGAGCCAGACGTTACTCTACGCTTTCGGCAATATTAGATAAGCACTTGCTGGACTTCGTCGTTTAGAACGTGACACATGTCCAACTCGATCAACAGGGACATTGAACACATTCGTAATTGCGGTCGTACCATGACAATTTCTACCACAGAATGAAGTACTGTCTCATCTCTTATAAAACCTAATCCGATCTTCCTTCTGTCTCACTAGACGGTGTGCATCTAACTGCTGACTATTTTCTTTATATCTTAGACGTAAACTTTAACCGAGGATCTGGGATAGATTAATCACATATTCAAAATTGCCTATTAAGCATTCTAGTGATCCAATCTTGGATTCTAAAGATAAAGATTTTCTTTTCGTGTGTCTATTTATTAATTTTTTAATTAGAAAAATCACAAATATTTTAATCTTTCTTCTGGTTAAAGTTTACTTTACTAATCCATATAAATATTGAATACTACCAAAGTGAGGACACAAAAAAAAAATTCAATATATCCAACAACTTTTCACAATAAGCTGTAGTTGGACCCCATCACCCACGTTTTGTAATTAATAACAAAATCTTTGTAAATAAAAATCTTAACATTTATTAGTTCCATTACTTTACAATTAACTTGAAACTTTTAACTTATTTCTACCACAAAACGCATTTTTTCTCAGGGTTCATTGGTGTTCCCAAAGAACAATTAAAAGTCTTCGCAAATGCATCAAAATTCGAAACAGGCCCAATTACACGAAATCTGTCCGCTGTATGAAGATCACCAGCAATCATCTTCAATCCTTTACGCTTAAGTTCACTACAAGATGCCTGTGCAAAACTAATAAAAAATAGTTCATCATGATTATCAACTTCAACCAGGCCATCATCATCATCGTCGTTTCTCTCCTTCCAGTTCTTATATGCTAAATACCCTAATCGCAATCCACCATTATCAGCGATATTTTCGGCCAAAGTTTTTTCACCATTAACAAACTCGTTCAGTTCTATTATTTTGTAGTTGTTATACTGTTCAACAAAACACCTAGAACGATTTGCAAACTCTCGATCGGATTGCTCAGTCCACCAATTCTCCTTGGCACCTTGGCTGTTAAAGTATCGTCCAATTGAATCGAACCCATGGACCAATTCATGACCGATTATATTAGCGCCCATTGTGCCAAAATTGTAAGCAGCGGGCATGCCCAGGAAGAACATTGGTCTTTGCAGTATTCCTGGCGGCATAATCAATTCGTTTTTCGTTGGTGAATAGAAAGCGTTCACTCCTAGATCGATTTTAAGACTGACAGTTTCGTTTTTCTGCAGGTAAAATCTGTGCAACTGTTGGATTTCAAATCGTAGTAGATTCAAGTTGTTTTGGTAGTAATTGTCAGACACTTCAAATCTTTTATAGTACGAATCAAAAACATCAAAACCACTTTGGGTCGTGTTGTCTCCAATAGAAATTTTCATGGCACTTAGCTTCTCCAGAGCCTTCTGCTTGGTTTTATCGTCCAACCAATCAGCTGCTCGTATTGTTTGGTTAAATGACTCGCGCATGTCATTAATCATTGATACGGCGATACCTTCACCAGTTTTGTCATAGTATGAACTTTTCATGTATATTAAATTTGGCACAGGCGTAAGATATTTTTGTGCTTTTCGAACACAGAATCTTTTGTCGTATTTAATTTCCTTTAGTTCGTCATGTAAATGAAAAAGGAGCTTAACAAACATGTAATTGGCAATAGTTTTCATGTCACTTTGTTGAAACAGTTGAGGGAATGCCTGGAAGTAGTTGAAGTCCGAAATGTAAATTTTCATGTCGGGACTGATTTCTTCACCAAAAATTATAGAGAAATATTGATAAAAATTGAAAATAGATTTTTCTGTCAGTTTCGTGTCGAAATACTTAATACTTTTATATCTTGGCTTGTGAACTGGGATTTTAGACGAATTGATTAGAAATTGATTCCAAAATTCCATAATTTCTGTAGCAGTGGTTTTCGCGTCCATTTCGCCAACACCATACAGTTCCAATATGTAAGTTATTAACCGGATATTTATTCGATAGTCCTTACTCCATGGTAGCTTAAAATCTCTGTCCTCAATATCAATTAATCCAAACTCTTTTGATTTAGTCACCACTAAATACGGCCCTCTTATTTCCTCATCTAAAAACGCTGATACTTTGTGTAGTTTTAACGTTGCGACTGCTCTAGTAAAATTAAAGGTGTCCTCCTTCCAATCAGAGCTCAATACCGGTATATTCCCAATGGATTCCATCAAATCCAAGTATTCAACACTTTTTCTAAAATCAAAAATGTTTGCCTTGTAGCATGAATTATAAAGTAACTTCGCTTTCTGCTGAATCTCTAAATCTTCTTCCGCTCTAATTTCTGTCGTGTTATCGTACAACAACAAATGGATATTTTCGTACATCCTATCTGCCATTTTGTGAACAGTACCATGCATTGCCTTTCCCTTTTCTATAGGTTCGACTTTATTAAAATCACCACAGGCAAATTGGTAAAAGTCCTGACACGGATCGGATTCATAATCGACTCTTTCTTGCATTTTATCCAATTCTATCGTAGCTTCTTCTTGTCCTTTTATAAGAAATTGCAAGAATTCTAAGAATTCATCTTCATCAACAATATCGTCACTAGCAGACACTAAACTATTTGCGGCTAAAATTAAAACTAATAAAAATACTGGTAAGCTATGAAACACCATTTTTATTCTTGTACACGACTAATGTCCTACGAATATTATTTATTAACTAGACGCGAATGGCTGATGTTTTTATTAATTTCATTTTTCAGATTTGTGCTTTGGTATATTTTAAATGTTGTCGCGCGTTATCTTAAAAAGTGAAGCTTCGCCGTTGCGGTTAAGGAAGAGGTCAGTTTGATTAGAATTATTTATAAAAATACTCACATCACATCTGCCCATATCGAAAAAGTAGTAATAAAATAAATATCTAAGAAATTGATAATTTTATTTGGTTTGAAAATATTTATTGAGAAATTTAAGCAAAATATTTAGAAAAAGTTGTTATTGCAAGCAAGACTAAAAAATGTTATGTTGGGAACCCGACAGATATGGCACTTTCCTCCGTTTAAAGTAAATAACCAATAATATTTAACTTAATTTTTGTCAATTACAAGATACGTAACTCGAATTGGAGACAGAAATAGAATTTCTTTCGTTGTAATTTTCACTTAGAAGCACCTGTTAACATATCACAGAGAGTGATCGAGGAGAAAATAAGGTGGAAATTGGTATGCACCATGATCCATTGATCGTTAACCGTGATGAGTATCATCTCTATAACATCTTTGCGTGTGCAACTTTATTATTGAGATAGCATGCACTGAGATTGGTGCGGCCATTTTGAATTTAAGTTTTGATCATAAATTCGTTATTTGCCACTTTAAATAACCCCAGGTACCGATTTTCATTGGGATCGGGACACAATTTGCAAATTTGTCGGCCATATTGGTGCGGCCATTTTGAATTTATAAGTTTTGACCAAAAATTCGTTATTTGCGACCTTACAAACCCCCAGATACCCACTTTAATTGGAATTGGAACAAAATTAACAAAATTCGTCCGCCATATTGGCACGGCCATTTTGAATTTATAATTTCTGATCATAAATGCGTTATTTGTTACCTTAAAAAATCCCAGATATCGATTTTCATTGGAATGGGAACACAATTTGCAAATTGGTCGGCCATTTTGAATTTATAATTTTTGACTGCAAATTCATTACAAGCAATTTCGATGTTAAAATTGCCAACCTTAGGTGAAAAAGTACTAAAAAAGACGAAATAGAGCCAATTTTAGGATAAAAATTGCTTATAACTCCAAAAATAAAAGCCGTAGGATAAATATTCTGTAAACATTATTCATAGAAAATTGTCCAAGCTTTGCAATTTTGCAAAAAAAAAATTAGTTAACAAGGTATTTTTTGGAGAAAAAGGTGGTTTTAGTTGAAATTTTAGTTAAGAAAAACCGAATTTTTGACTTTGATGACTCATGGCTCTGGACGTTGATAGGGTAGGGCCTTGACTTTTACAGTTTTAGATAGGTGGATTTAGATATTCTGCGTACACTGATACCTTACTCATGAAAATAGGTTGTAACGTTACAAAAAACAGGGTGATATGTAAAATTCTAGAAAAGAAATTTCAAAACGCCCTAGCGGCTAAACCGTTACGATCCGCTGTGTAACCTTATGCAATACACCCTATACAAATATCATACATAATGTTTAAACAATATAAATAATTATTTCCCCACTTCAAAAGGTTTCTGATTTTAAATAATATAAAAAAACAAAAATGTTAAAAAAAATTCATCAAAATCGGAGCTGTTTCTGAGGACTTCCGAAGATCGCCTGTTTTATGTCTTTATTGACTCGACTATAGCACAAGAGCTGTGTTGAAACGAGCGCATCTAAAACGAAGTTATCCAGTAAGACCGGCCGTTTTGTTCGCCCAGTTGTAGGGAACGGTCTGGATCTTTTGGCTGATTTATCTCTTAACATCCTCGAAGTAATTTTTTGCCTTTTGCCAACTATGAAAAAAGGCAAGAAATTTAAAAATTGAAATTTTTTAGTTTTTTCAAAGTCCTAAAATATACATTTTAAATAAAGTAACGAAGTATTGCGCATGCTCACAAGAAAGTACATAAAAAAGCCTACAATTTAAAAAAAAAATATTTTACCGTACGATGATTTGGCATAAAATGGCGGCAATTTTAATATTTTTTCTAAAACTGCCAATTTTTGCCGTAAAAATCGAATTTTTTTTTGAAATTTCAACCACGTATTTCTAACATCAAAATACATATTTTCTCCAATTTTTATCAAAATCCGACTATTTTCCCGTTATTTATTGCATTTTTAGTAAAATAAAATAAAATTTCATACATTTTGGTTTTTTGAGATTAGCATTCATTTTTAAAGTATTTATACCGAATCAGTTCGACAGTCTATTCATTCTCGAGTATTTTTCAATTTTTTTTATTGTTCTACGACCAACAGAACTGGAGAAATTAAAAAAATAGTGTAGCAATGCACACAAAATGCATCAAAAATGGACCGGACCGATTTTGCAGAATTTTTTTTTCTGCTTTATATTAACATACGTAAAGAAAAAAACAAAAAAATCCAACTTCCCAACTACATCATAACTTCGCTTTTTTTGTTTAATTTCCCTCTACTATAGTAGGTGCCTCTGAACATGAAACTACGCGGTGGATTGGAATTTTAACTTTTTCTTTTCGGTTAGTCGTTACACTGCCCCCTTATTACGTAGTGTTCGTCCCAAACACAGCATCCTACTGGTCCCGTTCTTACCGATCGAACATTTTTGGATGCGATAGATGGCATCGTTTAACCTCGTGATGAGCGTGGAGAGGCACTTCCATTTCCTTTGTAGTTTTTGCGGTTTACCGTAGAGGATTTTATAGCTAGACTTGATCGCCTCCCTTAAATATAGATCCGTTCGCCCTTAGGTCGTAATGGGTCTTTATCCTGTTGGGCAATTCCCAACTTTAAATCATTCGGCAGCGTAATCTGTTTCCCGAAAATCATCCTTGCAGGCGTCTGACCGGTAGAACTGTGGATAACTGTCCTGTACAGCTTTTTTTTATTGAATTATATAGAGATGCTCTTCCTATAAATTTGAAAACCTATTTCTATCGTTTCTAGCGTTTTTATTGTATTTGGCAAAATTCGTTTCCCAGATTGGCCCCGAAATATAAAATATTACAAGTTTTGATCATAAATTTTTTATTTGTTACCTTAAAATCCCCCAGATACCGATTTTCATTGGAATCGGTATACAGTTGGCAAACGCATCGGCCATATTGGTGCCACCATTTTGAATTTATAAGTTTTGATCATAAATTCCTTATTTGCAACCTTAAAAACCCCCAGATACCGATTTTCATGGAAATCGGAACACAATTGGCAAATTTGGGTGGCCACAAACATACCTACATACATACACGCATACCGGCATACATACAGAACTTTTTTTAATTAATATAGATTCATTAAACGATCAGTTTATAAATTTTTCATTTTCAAAATTAGCTTTGAATATTTCTTTTTTGACTTGCCAAAATTAAATGTGAACACAATTTAGACAATGTAATATGAAGATGGACTGTAAACTCTTAATTTTAACAATGAAGTCATATGACAAATCACATAATGTAAAGGTACCCTTTTAGATTTAACTGTTCGAGTAGAGTCTCATTGAACAAAGTACCACTGTCATGGTGTTCCCAGCCAACTGGGGCTTCCCGATTTCCTGACCACATTTCTTCCTTCGGTCTATTGGGAAGGAGTTGTCGAAAGTGGGGCCCGGGTGTGGGCTCCTCAATTCCACTCTGGCCCGTCAGGAGCTTCTCGGTTAAGCCTCTGGTCAAGTTGATGACGCCAAACCGAAGCAATGCCTTTACTGCTCGTATCGTTCTGAACTTAAATGTCATGCAAAAGGGTTGGAGAGTTTAGTCAGTAGGAATCTGACACTACCGTTTGGGTGCGGACCACTGACTTATAGAATGGACTGCTCATCAGGAAATTTTCATGGCACCAATTCGTTCCATAGCTGACAAACCTTTTCTCACTGACATGTAAACACTTTTGTAAATTAAATATTTTTATATTCATTCTTGGACGATAGAAACAATATATTGATGTTATTTCCCTTTTAAAATGCCTTTTTTCATTAATTACAAATATTAGGTTCAACCATGCGAGTTCTCTACCTCTGTTTCATCTAAATTTCAGTGATTCCGGGGTTTATGGCGAAAAGAGACAGAAATAAAAAAATCACTATACCCATCTATTTTTGCAAATATTCTGACATTAGTTCAAAGGAAAAAATGAAATCAGGTATGGCAACTTTAATATCGTGCAACCGTTATGGCGGTTTTATTTTAAATTTCACTTAAAATCGTTCCAGAATTTTATTTACCGTTCTTATTTTACTGCAAAGATAAAAAAGTTATCGTATTTTGTAGTTTATTGAAAGTGAAGAGTAAAAATATTTAAGAAAATGGAAAAATGTGCAGTTTTTGAATGTCAAATTTTATTTTTTCAAGTTTGGCACTATTTATTTCTGCCAGTGAATGCACTGAACTCTTAACACGAAATTAACACATTAACAGCAAAATTTGAGTTCGGTGACAAAAGGGGCTTATGGATGAGCGAGAGGACTATACTCTTCTATACTTTTTGGTGCCATGAGTTTGTATGGGAATAATGTCTGATTAGCAGTCCATTATTATATGTCAGTGGTGCGGACGCCCAGAGGTGTCTCCTGTCTTAGGCGCACTGATAAAAAAATTGTCATGATTCCAGCAATTCGATAGTCTTCGTTTCGTTGTCTTGAGTAGAAAATTTTTTCAGTCTTAACATGAGAATGCTGTCTCAGAGTAAGGCTGCGGTCACGTCTCGCGCTTGTAAGAGTGAAAGCTTGTAACTCTCCGGGTTTTGATATAAAATCGTACTCGCGCTTGTACGATTTTACATCAAAAACACGGAAAGTTACAAGCTTACACTCTTACAAGCGCTAGACGTGACCACAGCCTAAGACACTGGAAATTCTTGAGCCAAGCAATCGTATTTCTTCGCTCAATACTTATATTTTTCGTTCTGTATACCCAGCTAAAGAAGTTCCACTTCAAAAACCGCTTACACGTTCTTTTGGGATACCGCGTTAAGACGGCATATGTTAATCCACACACGGATATTAATCCCATACTTCGAGGAGCTTGCAAAATATAAAAACTCACCGAAGTATGGTAACACAACAGACCTTCAAATTTCATACAAAAAAGAATCGCGAATTTTCGTGGATAAACAATTTTATCTTCTCTTGTAAAACAATAACAGATAAAATCAGATAAGCAAAGCTTTCCATCTTATCAGTTACAATTATCGCGGTTTGCACGATTATTTTTTGTCATTTATAACTTTGCCATCTGAATTTAGTTTGATTAAAAGTTTTGTTCTGTTAAGTTTTATAAAAAAAAATGTTGAAATTTTTATTAATAATTGTATGTTGTGTAGCCAATTGTTACAGTATTGACAATTCTAGTGAAAAACACGTCCTAGAAGAAAAACAAAACCACGCACTGTACATGAGGTCATTTATGGACACAAAAACTCACCCCTGTGATGATTTTTATCAATTTGCTTGTGGAAACTTTAATAAATCAACACCGATACCACCTGGTCATGCGGGATATGGTGTTCTTGCACTGGTGAAGGCGAATGTTGAAATTGCTCTGCATAACTACTTAATACTGTCATCAAACACTTCGAAATCGGAATTACATGGTGAAAATGCAGCAAAAATATTTTATAAATCTTGCATCAAAGAAGATGTTTTCAAGCACAGAAAAATCGATGCGTATTTAAAAGTATTGCATGAAATCGGAAGTTGTCCAGCGTTAAGTGAAGACTGGAGTTCACAGCAGTTTGATTGGATGAAAATGTTAATCACATTGAAAACTTACGGCATTGACGCATTCTTCCATGAAGGCTTTAATAAACATGGACACCTGTTTTTCAAGCCAAATCATTTTCATTTAAATCCTTCGATAACGCATGAGTCAAATCGATATCACACAAAGAAATTTCCGACTGATAAATCAGTTCTAAGAAAATTACTGAAAATTTATGGAAATATTTCGATGGAGGATGGTGAAAAAGTTATTGAAGATATTATAAAATTAGAGAATCAATGGAGTGAGCTTGTGCACGAAAATACTACTCCAGAATCGGATGACTTGAGTCACTTTTCTATTTACATAAAAGATTTAATCAAAGAAATTCCAGATTTTGATTCGATGCGATATTTTAAAGCGTTATTCGGTGATGATGATAATATTTTATATATAAAAATAAAAGTTCCACATTTAGAGATTACTAAGAAAATATCAACATTTCTTAATACAGTTGAGAAAGCAGTTCTAGCGAATTATTTAACACTTCTCTTCCTGACACGAATGCACGATGAATTCCATCCACCATTGACCAATCCTTCATATTGCATTAAGAAATTGCGACATCATATGGAGCCGGTTTTAAGTAAGATATATGTCAAGCATCATTTCAGGAAGGAAATTCACGAAGAAGCCATTAAAGAAATGGTTAACCACCTGAAGGGAGCATACAAAGAGATCATACAATCAACAAATTTACCCGACGAAGTAAAGGATGCATTTGCAAAAAAAATCGATGAAATCAAGGTTTTAATTGGTGATTTAAGTCACAACGAAAAAATTAAGAAAGAACTAAAATTTTATGAAGATTTAAAATTATCTCCAAATGCAAGTTTTTATGAGAATAATTTGAAGATTGCACAATACAATGTCTTACAAAATAGAGGCGTCTTGAGAAGTGAAGATCGCCACCGTGAAGTGAAGATACTTAAATCCGCTTTGAATTTGAACACTTTATACAGTGCAAGCTCAAACACAATTTTCTTACCAGTGGCCACATTCGAAAAACCGATGTTTTATCAAGGCTTTCCTCACTCCTTCAATTACGCTAATATCGGATCGCGTATAGGACATGAAATGGGACATGCTTTGGCGTCACAATTTCATTCTATAATAAAAATCAACAACGAAACTGATCAGAAATTACTGAATATCCTTGAAGAAAATAAAAAATGCTTTGAGGATCAGTATAACAACTATAAAATTCCAGAAGCAAACGATCAGCACATTGAAGGACATAAAACATTACACGAAAATATTGCAGATGGCGATAGTGTCAGGATTGCATTTAGAGGATATGAAAATGCAATGAAGGAAAATAAGGACAAGCCTCAAAATGAACTTCTTCCTGGCTTTTATATGACAAATGAACAATTCTTCTTTTTAGCCTATGCACAAAAGTTTTGCTCAGTTTATACGAAAAATTATTACAACAAACATATTCATAGTGATACGCACGCTATAAATAAGTGGAGAGTCATCGGAAGTTTATCCAATTTCGAGGAGTTTGTTGAAACATTCAAATGCAGTAAGGATACTCCGATGAACAACGGACAGAAAAAGTGCTCGATTTGGAATTATTAGATTCAAGTTAACTGCGCAATCGTATGTAAATTTAGATTTATAATATGTAAACTATTTTAATCAGAAATTTATTTTTTCTCATGTTCTACGGAAATGAGAAAATTGTGATATTTGTGGTGAATGCTTGCAAAATAAACAAAAAATATAAATAAATATTACCATAATTATGTAATATTGAACTTTTTTTTTAAATAAATCTTTAATTTTTATTTTTATGCATTATTATTTTCTCTATCGAAATTTGACAGCTAAAATGTGAAATTAATAATGGATATACATATTTTTATATTTTATTCATCACACTATGATGCGGAGATTTGTATACTAGTACCTTATGACTCTCCCTAGACGCTGCTATGCTTGCGGCATCGATGAGAGAATATCCGCTCTTTGTCGTTAATATAAAATGCAAGACCAAGGCCAAGATCCTTCAACAATGACAAATGGTACTAAACACTGCTTGTGACCCGAAGAAACTTGTAACATGTTTGCTGACAGGTTCAGCGAAATTTTCCCGTCTACGATAAGATTTCTCCCTTAATCGACCCATATCTTAATGAACAACAACATGGTTTCAGGAAAGGGCGTTCGACCAACTCATAAGGTGCTAATTTCCGAAATACAATGTGGTATGGACACGGCCATCAAATTGATTTTATTTATACTAACTTCAGCAACGCCTTTGATAAAGTAGACCATCATATTTGATTTGCTAACAGTTTAAATCTTGGTATATCATTTTCTGCCCTTGAATGGGTTAGGTTATCATATTTCAAGGATTCCTTTCAAACGAAATCGAAGTAACTCCTGGTGTTTCTCAGGGTAGTCATTTTGGCTCTCTTCTTTTATATTTTTAAATCTCTGAACTGTTCAAGAAATTAGACAGACAAATTAGACTATATCTCATCCAGTCCCAAACTGACGTATTCTTTATTCAGACGGCATTACAAGACTGGTGGTGGTGCACCACCAACAAATTACACCTTAACATCAGCAACAGTCAAACAATTACCTTTTCTCGTAAAAATAACGACAACGTATTGAATCATGTCAATCAAATTTTCAATCTATCATAATATTACTACCAGAGCCAAAAAAAATCTTGGCTTTATAAAGAACAAAGCTAAAAAATTCGCCAATGTATGATTTACAAAAGCTCTTTTCTGTTTTCTAGTCCATCCTATCCTGAAATTTGTGTGTTCTAGTCCTCCGCCCTTCTTATCCCTTATAAGTGCTAATTCAGGGGGCAGTGCCTGGTAATCAAGCCAAGAACTGTCCTGACATCAAGTCCCAGATTATTACTTAATCCGCTGACGCAGATACACAAAGTACCCCTTGGCATACGCCATGAGAAGACAGCACTGCTACTATTGCACGATTTCTTACCAGACGTCAGAATCTCAAGAAGGTCCATGTTTGTGTTCTAATTACTTTCTAGTTTTTGGTACAGCTTATGATTTAAAATAAAACCGTTTAACTTAAAAGTTTTTTTAACTATTTTTATTTTCTAATTTTTAGTTTGATCTTTGGCTCGTGTCATTATCCAAACTCCTCATCCTTGTCAACTCTTTCATTGCAAAAATTCATTATTTCCGACCTTAAACACCCCAAATAGCGATTTTCAGTGAAATCGGATCGAAATTGCCAAAATCGTACCGCCATATTAGCGCCGCCATTTTGAATTTTCAAATTTTGATCACAGATTCGTCATTTGTGCTCATAAAAACCCCCGATCGGTATCAAATCGGAACACAATTGCAAAATTCGCGCTATCTTGATTTTTTTTACAAAATTGTTAGATTGCATTGTCACGGATTCTCAAATGTGTGTGCAAAGTTTCATAAGAATCGGTTTGGTAGAAGTAGTTGAAAAAGCAAGATTTGATGCCAAGATATAAATATACAAGGTCAAGCTAAATAAAACCATTAATAAAAGTGTTATCACTAGTCTGAGCGAAGGTCAATTTGGACTTTTCATTTGTAATGATGTTTTTAAGGTTTAGTACCTACCAATTTTCAACTGTCGGGGAATTATTGCGAGGTTGAAGGTTTATTTTGACTGGACTATGAAGGAATGATAGCTAGAAGACAAAAGTGAAAAGGCGAATGAACATGTCACTCAGTGGGATTTGATCGTAGGATCTCTGAAAGGACCGCTAGACACCTTCACTTATAGACTGCCAAAGCCACTCGAACCGGTAGATGGCATATAGTTATTATCTACAAATATTGTCATTCAGATGTGTACTTGCATGACGGACTACTAGTATAAAGGATAATTCCTGAGCTTAGAACTGCCCCATAAAAAATGATTTTTAAAACACTCCGTAAATTATAGTTAACCAAAGTTTGCAGCTTAAATTTTTTATGTCATTATTGGATATTAACTGATACTGGATGGTATTGTTGAATCTTACCATCACTTTGCCTTATACCACGTTTTATGTTTCAGGTCGAATTTGTTTGGCCGCCATTTTGGTTTTGCTGTCATTTGTCAGTTTATATTTGACAGTTGTGGGTAGGAGTCGATAACATTTTATTATGGAATATCTAATGCCGCAACAACGGGTTTAATAGCTCAGTATAGACGATAACTGTTTTTGACAAAAAGTCATCATGAGTGATGAGGCACATTTCGACTTGGCTGGCTTTTTTAGTAAACGAAATTTTCAATGGGGTATTGAAAATTCTCCATTGATGCACTAGCGACCATTACACCCTCGTAGAGTGTGATGCGTCCTTTGGGCCGACGCACAGTGGTTCCAAATGCCGAAAAGGTGGCCAAAAGTCCCTAAAATCGATCTTTGATTTGGGGACTTATTGGGTCTAGTTATGTAGGTTGGTACCTAAGGTATTAGAAACAGCGTTTTATAACGGGCAAACTTGCAGGGGGCTCTCGGGAGCCATTGTTACGTGAGCGTCTGGCCCACGAGGGCCTCGGCGCGGTACATAGTGAAACGGGTTTTTTGTGTTAACAGTGAATTGGAATCTTTTGGAATGGCTTCTGCTAATGAAAGTAAGTACTTTTAACCGTTATTTCATATTGACAATCAATTTTCTTAATTATTTTAGTAATGCACCATTGAAAGCAAGTTTTTTATAACTTCCCGTTGTAAACGTCAATGTTTAAAATTACATTACTGAAAAGTCCCACGACATCCCACTCTCTAAAAAGTTTTGTCGCATTCTTGAGATCTTTCTCTATAATTTGGAAGTTTCAAAAGTTGCTTCAGTTTGCCCAATTTGTTTAATTTAAATAAAATTTCATAAAATTCTGGCCATTTTATAAGACCTTTGTCCGTCATATTGGATCCGCCATTTTGCTTTTTAAATTTTGAGTAGCAATTCGTAATCAGCAGACTCGAAATACTCTTCTTTCCAAATTTCATAAAAATCTGACCATTTTATAAAAATTTTGTCCGCCATATTGGATCCGCCATTTTGTTTTTTTTATTTTGAGTGAAGATTCGTAATCAGCGACCTATTTGTACGTAATTTCATACATTTTGAATAACGTCTACATATTTTGGCCACCTTTTTGGGATTTGGAACCACTGTGCGACGGCACCATAGGGCCGTTCTCCTATAACAGTTAAAGTGGATTTACATATCTGACATTTTTCCGTCGCGCCGGTCTTTTTTTAAATTTCGACCAATCAGAAACAACCTCTGCGACATCTTACTGTCACGGCGAAAGGTTAAATAAACTTTAACTTTTCTGTCGCAGAACAAAAAAACAGCCTACTGACTGATAGAAAATTGAAATTTAAATTGTTTGATCTTTTTAAAAATAAAAGCCCTTGCCGATTTCTTTTTTTAAGGAGATTGTTCACCTAACATTTTCTCTTATTGTCACTTTTTCTTTAAATATGTTCATAATAACAAGATTATTAGATTTTGCAATCTTTTTAATTTATATAATTTATTTCATTTTTACTCTCAGTTGTCAAAAGTAAGGGCTGTTTTTGGCTGCGACAGAATTCGTCTCAAATGTAAAACGCGTATTAAAAATCTGCAACACAAATGATCAGCTGTGATGCGGCGCGACGGAAAAATGTCAGATATGTAAATCCACCTTTAGGCCGAATTCGTAAACGTCCTTTGACTGACGATAACGTCAATGACTTGTTTTTTTTTATGTGCAAGACTAGAGCTCAGGGAAAGCCCTTTGTACTGTCGACAATCTATTTTCTTCGTGTAGATCGTGGTTGATCAACGTTTGCATCAAAGTGTTAAAGGCATTCGCATGCCTTCGCAATTTCTTGACGTTTACGAATTTTTCGCTTACTTAATATAATCTCGAAAGTTAAAATAAAAAAAGGACGCTTAAAACATTAAAAACCGAGAATATGGAAGAAATTTTAATAAATTTTATGTTCGACTTCGCCCATCTCTGCCTTTAACCTCACAGGAATGGAAATGACAAAAAGCATTCAGGTTAAAGCGAATGCGTTGTTGCACGGATTTTCGTGCAAGCTGCCAAGAATTGTTGACGGATGCGTCAAAAACGTTTTTTAATTCTTGATTAATGATAACCGCCAATCAATTGCAAATACGAATTCGGTCTTATTGGTGATCGCTATCGTGACATGTTAAAAACTTTATTGTACCCGAATTGAATCATTTGTGCCTATAGTATCTATACATGTGGTTCCAACAGAACGATGCCACCAGCAAAGTACTATGCTACGGCTACGATGCAAATTGTATACATCGTCCTGGACCTGCAACATAAAACGCACCCTGTATATTAAAAAATTCTGTCATAAGAATCAATTATTCGCTTTATTTAAAATAAAATACATTTATGTTCTCTGTTCATCTTAGAGCCAGGTTCACAATTAAAAGCCTTACTAAACTCCTCAAAATTACTTAAAGTGCCAGGTATACGCAATTTCCTAACAGTATGAGCATCCTTAAGACTTTTACTATACATTTCGCGATCCCTAATATCCGCACAAAGTGTTTGACCAAAACTCAGGAATAAAAGTTGATTATTAGTTAAATTCAGGCCTGGCAAGACCTCACGTTCCATATTGATAGATCCTTCGTTGGCATGTAACCATTTTTGATAACCGTTATATGTGTAACGAATTGCACCATTATCGGCGATATTCTCTGCCAACGTTTCTTTACCTTTGATATTCTGCATCATTTCGGAGACACGATATCCACTGTATTGATCTATGAAACATTCTGTTCGATTATTGTACTTTTCTTCGGCTTCCTCGGTCCACCAGTTTTTCTTTTCGCCAAATTCATTGTAATTTTTTCCTGTTGAGTCGAAAGCATGAGAGAATTCATGAGCGAGTATAAAACCGATATTTCCAAAGTTATAGCCTTTTGGAAGTTCTGGATAGTAGAACGGCTTTTGGAAGATTCCAGCTGGTATTATAAGCTTGTTTTCGTCCGGTACATAGGCAGCATTTACCATTAGTAAATCCTTAAATACGACGCCCTTTGCAACTTTCCTTTTTACAGTTTGCTGACGTAGAATAATTTCGTTAGTCCTAAAAGATGCATCCTTTTTGATTCCAATTGCTTCACTCTGCATTTCGTCCAAGTCAAGGACAAACTGAGAATTTCCAATTTCTATTCTTGACAATCGAAGCTTCTTGAGAGCTTTCTTTTTGGTTTCATCATCCATCCAATCTGCAGCTGAAATAGCGTCCTTTATTGCACTCTTAATGTATGTCATCATAGCTAGAATTTCATGCTCCTTACTCTTATCGTAGTAGCTGCTTTGTAGGAACATCGCTGTAACAACGTCCTGCATGTATTCATTCACTCTGGATAAGCAAAACGATTGTAAATTTTTCTTCGCTCTTATTTCAGTGTGAAGCTCGTATAAAAACTTTATCATCATATAATTTGCAGCACGTTCAATATTTTTACCACGGAATAAATATGGCAATTTCGCAAAATTACTGGAATCTGAGGTAATTACTATATTTTCTAAATCATCTTCTGCATACAGTAGAGAGTAGTACGTCTCAAAATCAGTTTCATTGTGCGTATTTTTGAAATCATCATACATTTCACCAGCAATGGCATACAACAATAATTTTTCTCGTTGGCCCAAATTTGGATTATTAAACATTTTTTCAATATCCTGTTCCGAATGCATATTTTTACGAATTAAATTAAAGAAATTTCTACCAAAAACAATAATATCTTTAAAGACTCTTTCCGCCTTTCCTTCAGGAATTCCGTACATAATCATAATCCTTTTTGCCAACTGTTTATTCAAGTAATATTCTTTTGATAGTGGCCGATATATTTCATAACCCATCGGCTTAAGTCCAAAGCCAGCTTTGATGAAAGAAAGTTGCGGAATCTCTTTAGAAACAGTCTTTTCCTCAATAATAGCATTTGCGCCATACTTTTTCATTGCAATAATCAAATCAAACCAATTGAAATTTTTTGGATCCCATGATGAACTATTTAAGGCAGGCCAGCCTCCAAGTTCATCACGAATTATATTCAAAAATTCCTCACTTTTTTTGTATTCAAATAAGTCCTGCTCCCGCATACAGGATTGATAGAAGTATCTAGCTCTATCTTCAACTTTTGGCTCATCTTCGTCCTCACTAACAGTCTCCATTAGCATGCGATGAACATCGTTTCCAATATTTTCATTCAGCAGCTCAAAGGCGCCAAATGATCCTGATCCTTTGCCTCTATGCACTTTAAAATAATTACCACACGCGTATTCATAAAAATCATCACAAGGATCAATATTGACATTCATGTATGACAGCATCAAATCCCCGTAAGTTTTTCTTTCATTTTCGATTTCACGATCTTCCGAAAAACTAGGCGCTAATATCGAGGAGAAAAGCAAAATTGAAACTATTGAATGGGGAAAATTTGGAAAAAACATTATTAAATTTCGAATTAAAACAGTCCAAACTTCTTAAGTTACCGATTTCTAAAGTAGAACTGAAGTGTGACACGCGATTTCAATTTAGTAATCATAAAAATGTTGTTTAAAAATATCGCGGAAAAAAAGTTTTATTATAAATTAAATGATTCCTTATCACTTTTCAGTTAATATAAAGTTTAACCTTAGATTATTCAATTAAGATTTTGCCGTTCTTGAAACAATTTTACATAAATAAAAACTTAAGAAAAAACCTCAATTTAAATATGGAATTATTTTTTTCACTCAGTTTATTTATTTTAGTACAAGTTCATCCGGTTTCCTCTGTTGATTGTTGATAGCAAATGTATCTATTAATTTAACCTACACCAAAAGCACTCTTATTTTTGCAAATATTTTTAATTTCAATTAAATTTTAAAGTGTTATCTAAAATTGGTTCGAAATATCTCGTTTGCACCACTTGATTACAGATAACCTTAACCATGGGTCAAGACCTGTGACTGTAATATTATATCATACTAAAAATAAACTCTGTATTACCCAAACATAGATTAAAAAATGAATCCAACATTGTGATATGAAGCATCCCATACCTTGGTTGGTTGTAAAGTTTCGAGAGCATTTATTTGATTGCTCGACTTTAGCTTCTACGTACTTATTTACTCGGCTTTATAATGAGAATCCGATCCTAATTTATCCCAACATCCCGCTTCACAAGTCCCGATATCTATTTGATGTCATCTAGTTTTCACATCCTTGGCCTCTCTGGAAATCCTTGACAAAAGTATCGCTCCAACGAAGATTTGGTCTACCTTGATGTTATAATTCATATATCCTACCGAAAGTGCTTTCCAAGTATGTTCCTGTTCATGCTTCTAGACCCTACCAAGTTCGTTTGTTCAAAATCTTAAATTTACGAAAATTTTTCACCGATTGCTTTGAAAATGTTTACACAACTTTGCAAGCAAGCTCGATTTAGCTCGTGTTTTTATATACCTACTAGTTTATTTATTTATTTATTTTTATTTATTTATTTATTTATTCATTTAGGAATGTGTACACAAGATACAAATCTTTTAGAGTACAATATACAGGAAATAAAACTAAAAAGAAAGAGAGAAAAAAGACAGAAAATTACAAAAAAAAGAAACAACGAAAAAAAAGAAAACTATTGAAAAATTTTACGAAACTAAATATGACTAAATATGATTTTGACCATTCACGAAAACACGTATGAAATTCAAAAGAATTAAAATTAACCGCCAGACAAATGCTTAATAAGTTTCCTCCTGAAAACCGCTGCTGAAGTGGCTCCCCTCACGGAGGGAGGCAAATTATTCCACAGTCTGATTGTGTGCAAGAAGTAGGATCGACAACCAATTCTGCTCTTATATGAAGGTATACGGAAGCTTAACAGGCGACGTGACTGTAACGGTACTATAAAACTAGCCAAGTATTTGGGATTACTGGTAAGATGTACCTTATAGAGTAGGCATAATGCATGTAAGTCAAGGTAGGACAAGAAATCGCAGGGGATGAGAAATTTGTGGTAAGTGGAAACATGGGCATTACGTCGTAAGCCAAAAGAGAATCTAATGCAGTCATTAAAAGCCACATTCAGACGACGCCTGCAAATGGCATCCAGGGCAATATAGCTCGAGATGCCGTACAGAAAATGCGGCATGATGAGGCTCTTTACCAGTCTTAGACGCGCCTGCTGAGGTAGGAGTTTACCAAATAACCATAACCTACGAAGTGAACTATATACTTTACTAAGGATCAGCGAGACGTGGTCGCAACAAGTCAACCTCGAGTTCACCACAATACCCAAATTCGTAGCCTTATTCACAATACATAGCGGAGTATTATCAATCGTGATAGCATTTAGATCATGGGTATTAACTGAGTGACGGCTAATAAAAAAGGCCACGGATTTTTTAGGATTGAGCCGAAGATAGTTATTAGACGCCCAGCTTGAGATATTTCGCAAATCATCATTCACTCTCTTAATGCATTCACCTAGTTTATCAGATGGAGATGAGGAATATACTTGGGTATCATCAGCAAAGAAGTGAAAACAGCAATTCCGGATGACAGAAGACATATCATTCGTGAATAATGTGTAGAGCAAGGGTCCAAGAACAGAGCCCTGCGGTACTCCTGATGGCACAGGAAGAAAAGACGAGTACTTATCACTGAACCTGATGCACTGCGACCCGTTGGAGAGGAATGAGGCGAGGAGAGAGATAGCAGAAGACGAAAAGTGGAAGAGAGCAGCAAGTTTATACAGCAAGAGATTATGATTAACGGTGTCGAAGGCTTTTGAGAAATCAAGCAGAACCAACACAGCGGTCTCGTTATCATCCAACTTAGCTCGAATATCCGTAGTGACCTTCAGCAGTGCAGTCTCACAACTATGAAACCGCCGAAAGCCAGACTGGCATTCACACAGTATATTACGTCCATCAAGAAACAATTGAATCTGATCATACATAATCCTCTCAAGGACCTTGGACAGGTAGGATAGGATACTAATTGGCCTGAAGTCAGATATGTTGGAAGGAGAGGTTTTTTTAGGAATTGGCACAATAAAAGCTTTCTTCCATACACCAGGAAATACAGAGTGTGTCAAGCAGCAATTGAATATGTGAGTAACTGTATCGATCACATATGGTATAATAAGCTTGAAAAACTTAGGTTCAACACCATCAATACCAGTGGCATTCGAATGAACAGAGGTAAGAGATGCAAGCACTTCAGCTGCATCCACACATCTAAAGCTGAAGCCATCAAACGAGAGTTCAGCTCTCTGAACTGAATTAATGTCAGTAGGCATTAACGGTTGGATAAATGATTGATTCATAAGCTCAATGTCAAGGTTAAGGTCGCTAGTATTTGAAGGCCCAGTATGTATTCCAAGCTTACGTATATTCTTCCATACCTGTTTAGATGGGAGGTCAGAATTAAGTTTAACCGCATAGAACTCCCGCTTAGTCAGACGAATTTTTTTGTTTGCCATATTACGCACATACTTGTACCTACTGAAGGATTCAGTCGTTCTTAGCCGTCTGTACCTACGATAAAGGAGTTCACGTTCCTGGATTAGCAGTCTTACTTCGGCATTATACCAAGGACAATTATGACACTCCGGCTTCTTACGAATTCGTTTGAGTGGCACACACTCATTGAAAACAGCTAAGATAAGGGAAGTAAACATCTGTACTTTCTCATCAATAGAGTGTAGACCAAATATCACGTTTAAAGGTAGATTCAGACATTTCAGGTGAATAGAATCATAATCAATATTGCTATAATCCCTGAAGGTGATGAATTGATCAGAGGCAGCTGTTGAGCATGAAAATCTCACAGAGAGAAACAGGAAGTCGTGGTCAAATAGGCTGGGAGGTGAAAGTTGACTCCAACGAACCACCCTTTCAACGCTCGAAGTGGCAAGAACATCAAGCAAAGAAGGCTGCAAGCAATTATTAAATGTTGGAAGAGTGTTTAAGATCTCAGTGTCAACAGATTGGAGTAACCATTTGAACGTACTGCTTCTACGGTTTGACTTAAGCAGGTCAACATTAAGATCTCCAGCAATATGAATATCCCTATACTGCCTACTAAGCCTAGAGATAACGCTAAAGAGCTCCTCAGCATTTTCTTCGTTGAACAAGTTGGGCGGGCAGTACACAGAAACAAGCAAACACACGTCACCTGGCGTTTTAACCTCGACAACAATGAACTCGCAATGAGCACCCGTGGATTTGTAGATGATTTTCGACGGCAATGACTTGGAAACGTAGACAGCCACACCCCCTCCAACCCTGTCAGCTCTGTCATTACGATGAGTGATAAAGTTAGGTAGGTACACATAAGAACAAGGGATATCACCATTTAGCCAAGTCTCGCTGACCAGAAATGCATGCAATGCAGTGTTATCAAACATTTCTCTCAAGTCATCAATCTTGTTCCTCAAGCTTCTTGCATTAAAATAACATATGTTAAGCACATCCGATTTTTCTTGGGAGCAAATGATATTAAGTAGTCTACCCAAATCATACACAGAACCAGAAGTACTACCCATCTGTCAAAGGATCAGTAAAATAACAGCAGCCAATATCAGGAGGGCAACTACAAACACGATACTCAAGCAATATAAAACACAATATTGTAAACATCAACGCAGCGAAGTGGTCAAAGTCACGAAAAATATTAAACAAAGCTATATGCAAGCAAAAACTAAAATTAGAGTTTAAAAAAAAAAAGTAAAAAAGTAAATGAATATAGACATAGCAAAAAATTAAATAACTAGAAAATTTTCTTAAAAGTTAGAGCATCTAGAGAATATTAAAATATTAAAACTAATCTTCAGCATTGACGTTATCACTGTTGACATTCACTCCAATAATTTCATCAATGGCATTCACAGAAGTTACTTTTAGAAGAGGATCAGTCTTGCTACGGCGAATGTAAACAATACCGTGACGTGTAGTTACAGAGTAGATGGCCTTATTAAGTCTATGTTTGTTAGCTATATTGTAAATTCTCTGGTTATTTTTAGAGAGGCTCTCACAAATATATAATTTCCCATCGGAATTAAGCACTGTACTTATCTGACTCAATTTAACACCACCGGTACGGTGAAATTTCCTAATGAACGCCGACTTTTCAGTGGTATTCGACAATTTTATCACCATTCTAGTCGACAAGGTTTTCCTCTTATTGCCGTTGTTGATGCTGCGTAAGAAGAATGCGTCCGTATATAAAGACAGCTCATGTCCAATACAGGTAGCAATATCAGTCAGTACTTTCTTAGGTTGCAGTGACTCAACATTAGGAATACCAGAGACAATTACATCACTTAGTTTCAGCATTCTCTCATTATCATCAACTTTTTGATAAAGGACACACACATCCTGCTGCATCGCATGCACATCGTCACTAATCTTATTGATTTTATTGACGCTCATCTGCACTTCACCGAGTATGCTGTCAATTTTCTGAGATAGACCAGATATGACACTCTCCATCTCACTAAATTTCTCAAAGAACAAATCAGTAAGAAATTTTTTCAATCGGGTCTCAAGCATATCGAAAGCATCAATTGATAACGAACGAGGAGATGGTGCGGGCCGTGCTCCTTTGGTGTCTGTTTTAGATGCATTGTCTTTACCTCTTCCTCTGGTGACTAGTTGTACCCGGCTGCCAAAACAGCGCCATCTGTTGGACGTCAAAGCAACACACTCTGTACTAAATATTTTATGGGAATGGGAGTGCCATCTGCTGAACGTAACAGCAACACACGCAATACTAAACGTTGCTCATGCCGCACAGTGTGCTTCTTGACAGCTGCTGTCACTTAGCATTTTCAATGATTCCAATATTGCATTGTTAAAATAAATTTTTATAAATTTTGATTTATTTTCATTTTGATTTAATTATAACGCGTGGTATTGCAGAAATGCAAACTTATTGTTGGGGGCACTGACATATAACAATGGACTGCCCATCGGCCATTATTTCCATACAAACTCATGGCACCAAAAAGTATAGAAAAGTAGAGTCCTCTCGATCATCCATAAGCCCCTTTTGTCACCGAACTCAAATTTTGTTGTTAATTTGTTAAATTTCGTGTTAAGAGGTGCAGAAATAAAATCAGATAGTGCCAAACTTGAAAGAATAAAATTTGACATTCAAAAACTGCACACTTTTCCATTTTATTATATATTTTTACTCTTGACTTTCAATAAACCACAAAATACGAGAACTTTTTTACCTTTGCAGTAAAATGAGAACGGTAAATAAAATTCAGGAATGATTTTAAACACGATATTAAAGTTGCCATACCTGATTTCAGTTTTTCCTTTGAACTAATGTCAGAATATCTACAAAAAATAGATGGGTATAGTGATTTTTTATTTCTGTCCCTTTACCCCATAAGCCCCGGAATCACTGACATATAGATGAAACAGGGTTAGAGAACCTCGCATAGTTTAACATAAATATTTGTAATTAATGAAAAACCTAAGACCTATGAGGTGCGACAGCGAGGGAGACCCAACCTCCGCTGGAAGGATGGCGTAGACCAGGAAGCTCAGAGCATAGGGATGCCAAACTGGATGACATCGGCTCAGAATCGGGACCGGTAGAGAGAACAGTTGCGAGAGGCCAGGACCGGATCCCGGTTGTAGAGCCGTTAAAGAAGAAGAAGAATGGAAAAAGGCATTTTAAATGGGAAATAACATCAAAATTGCATTTGTTAAATTTTTTAACACAAATGTATATTGTTTCCATCGTCCAAAAACGAATATAAAAAATTTTAATTTACAAAAGTGTTTACATGTCAGTGAAAAAAGGTTTGTCACCTATGGAACGAATTGGTGCCATGAAAATTTCCTGATGAGCAGTCCATTCTATATGTCTGTGGTTTGGGGTGACTCAAGACCCTCTAAACTACAGGCCTTGCATAAAATCTTCGCACTAACACAACTAAGCGCAAACTTAGTCTGAATTTTTGTTGAGCTAGCTAGGCAAGTGATGGGATTTTTGACATTATGAGTGGAATTATTTCTATGACAATAATTATTTTTAAGTTTTTTTGCTATATAAATAAATTATGGTGAGACCACACTACGAGGACTTGGGTCGTACGCGCTTTTGCCTTTTTTTTCATATCGAGTTTTATGACTTTTTTACGACTTTTTTACGACTTTGTCCATGGTAAAGGCCGTGCGGCAAAACAACGCGGACAAAAGGCTGTGCTTAAAAAGGTACATTGTGCGTCCACACACTATGAGCTTTTAAAAGCGCGTACGCCCGTTTCAAATGAGAATTGATTTTTTCTCACTCATGATTCAGAAAATTAAAAGATCACGCGCGCTTTTCGCTGGACGTACGACCAAAAGCGCGTGGAATCTAAAAGGTGAAACCCCAATGTAGGCTTGGTTTGCTTTAGTGCTTTGCTTTGCTTTGACATATCAAATAAACCAGTGCTTTGTTATGGGAAAAAACCAAATGACAAAGCGGCAAAGCCAAAGCAAAGCCCAAGCAAAGCAAAGCAAAGCTCGAAATGACCAATGTTCAATTTTTTGATGCTTTGTATGCTTTCGCGTTTGTTTAATATTTATTTTGCTTAGAGAAATAAATGTACATATGTAGAGCTTTGAGAAAATTTATTTCATAAAGAAATTATTTTTTTGGGAATAACATTAACTATAAATATTTAAGAGTTCAAAATTAATCTGAGACAACTATTTCTATATCCCATTTTAACAAATTTCTCGTAAATGGTTGAACAGTTAATGCCATAAACCATTTGTGCTTCTTTATCACTCTACACAACAATAGATATTTGCATTCGATCCTTTGTTCTTTTTATGAAACAATAATGTCCATTCCAAAGGAAAAATTCCGCAAAATTCATACCTCTTACCTCTTTCGTGTACTATTTCTATTTCCTGTGCTCATGAAAAGCAAACTGTAAAGTAACTAAAGCAAAGCGTGTATTTGGGTTTGTTTTGCTTTGGCTTGTTGGGCTTGTTTTGTTTCGGCACGTGGTACCTGAAAAGCTCACCAAGTTCAAGCAAGCCAAGCCTACATTGGGGTTTCACCTTAAGTCCGCGTAGTGAGGACGGGCCTTTAGATCTGACACTTGCTTCTCACATGTTCAATTTATTTTATGTTGCGTATTCTAGAGTCGGCAAATCAGACAATCTCTATATCTGACCAGCATTGTTAAAATAAATATATTAGAAAAATATAGTCATAGTCTATAGTCATGCTTGGAATCAAAGCGCACGACTTCTTTCAAGAATTGTAGAAAGCTCAGCAAAGTTAAATCTAAAAGATTTACGATGGTAAGCCATCAGGAAAAAAAGCGTACGAAGCCCAACAAATAGAAGGATGTATGGATGACGTGCGACGAGGTATAAGAAAACTTCGTATAACAAACTGAAGAAAACTAGTAAGACGTATAGACAACTGAAAGAGGAGAGTTCAAGATGCCCGAGTCCTACAACGAGTATAGCGCCATTTATGAAGGAGAAGAACATCATAACTACCTACTGTTATACAGAAAATACCGCCCTTGTGCCTGTAAAGCAATATTTTCCCGCAACACAAATATCTCGCCGTCAGTGTTTCTAAACTCGTGCAACAACCGCCATCTGCTTCAACAACCCCAGACCGCCCCGAACTTTTCCTATCCTGTTCTATCCGTTAAACTATGCGAGTAGTGCAATCGGTGGTAAAGTGAAGTGAAAACCTAGACATGAAATGAAATATTTATACATTTATTATAAATATTTAAAGTTTAAAGTTACACCAAATTTAAGAAGCAGAACCCACTACTGGTTTTTAGCACATTTACATTCCAAAACGCTGTCGTTCCAACGACAAAACTTCAAACGCTCATCGCCTTCCAATTACTGAAAGGCGCCAATCTTTTTCACATTTTCTCGATTCTTATCAATTTAATCCCTGGAAATTGCTCCGATCCCAAGTTCACTAACCATTTGAGATATCAATCAAAATTCCAAGAAAGTCTCTTCGCTGCTTGCTTCTTCTAATAAATAAAAAAATGATTGAATATAAATTATTCTACTTCCTATGAGAGGCCTTTGGGGGTGCAGAGCCATAGCCCAAAAGTAATTTTGGATAAAGTTTTGGTATTTGAAAGAACAGTTGCGGTAAAACCAGGTGCTGTGTATGCAAATGCCGTCTTCCAATACCTGAAGGGGACTTCGAATTGTCCAAAATATATAAGGATGTGACATGAATCTGATTAGAGACAACACAGAAATTTTGTTTACTTACCTCTGTGATATCTCAATTCAGATCGTTGCTAATTTCTGACATTCAGACAGAGATAGTGATTTATGTCCATCAATTACCAGTAGTTAATATCTTTTATTGGTTCTGGATATCATAAATATTTAGTGTTTATTGGTAGATTAGTCTTTAGTGGCGTTTTTTGTGTAGCTAAGAAAAAGATAATATTTTTTGCACAACAATGGGACTTGGTGATAGCTTCACAAAATACTACACAAAAGCTTGGATGGAGTCTTTTGCTGTATCATCCTGGGTATTGTTTTCAGTAATGGGCATTCATGTTTATTAAAATAATTTTTTTCATTTGGCAAACATTATAATGGAGTATTAATCCATTTGTAAAGTATGTAATGGCATAGGATATAGTTAAATAACGGTTATCGCAGTTACGCAGGACTAGCCCAAACCAAAGCGACTAGAATAGAGCCAAAGTCTACGTAATGTGCCATAGATCTTGGAGAGCATACGTTGGGCAAGTTTGGATAGTTTGAAATTAATAACAATGCCAAGATTATTAACATAGTCAACAATAGGATTTATGATAATTTACTATTGAATTCAGAAATACGAGTTTGATCTGATTAGGAGGACATGAAAAATCGGGGGTAAAATCGTACCGTCACCTCGTCGCTAGTGCCTCCTGGATAACCAACCGACGACAGACGTACCCAGTGGGCCACCTTATCCCGATGGGGTATAATTCACGGATCCAGTCCTCCAGGTTCGGGGGTTGGGCGAAAGGTTGACAACCTCTCCTCGGAAAACAATTCTTGTTATGGAATCGAGAAGTCAGTCTCGGAACAGTCCAAACGAGAAAAGTGAAAGACTGCCGGCGGGCCGGGCGCGTCTTTCTTCTTCTTCATATTTTGTGTGCCGGCTGTATTTGAATATAAAAATGGCGTCGAATCAACGCTGTAAGAAAAAATGAATATTTTACAACATAAATTTTATTAAGCAGAGACAATGTTTATCTTTTTAATTATTTTTACATCAAAAGTAATTGTCTAGTGATGATAAATGTACAAGGATTTTTTTTTTGTACGCCTCTATTAATATATATCTTCAATTGTATAAACATCAGTGAGAATTTTACAAATTATTACTTCCGTTCAAGTTTTCTATGAGGAAAAAAACAAAAAATTAAAAACTAATGGCTTTCTTAGAAAGCATAGAGTGTCCTCTTTAAAATTTTTTTTTTATTTTTATTTTTAAGTAAATTTTAGGCAAGGATACTTTAGTTTTCCCCGAACGCCTCGCTAGAAAATTTGAATTCAGCCTTTTGGCGCGCTTAGTTTTTCGAATTTGCTACTTATTTTTAAAAATTTTTTATAATAATAAAACAATTTTTTTTAAAATATAAGTTATAATATAGATTTTAGTAAAATCTTCCGCTCTTTCACGTGGCACTATTCGTTTTTCGAATTTTTTTTATTTTTCGATATATAAAGCAAAAACCAAATTTTCGAATTTATTTTCGAAATTGTGAACTTAGCATACACTTTAGAGCAGCAAAGATTTTTTTATCGTTTTCTACACCCAAAAAGTACCTAAGTTCCAATTTTCAGCGAGATCACATTTTGTGCGAGGTCAAAGTCTCTGACAACTGGGCTATAGGGAGAAGTATCAGCCGTAACGATCATAGTGTGGAAATTGTAGAAAATTTTATCTATTAAGGGACAATGCTTACTGCAGAAAATAATATAAAGGACGACATCCATAGACGCATCCTAGCCGCAAATAAAACCTCTTTCGCACTAGTCCCGGTCCTAAAAAACAAAGAAATTTCAAGACAATATAGAACATGACTAGACTATATAAAACATTAATCCGCCCAGTTCTACGCTACGGGTCTGAGGCTTGGACATTGACCCAGCAAACAGAAAATCAGCTTAAAATCTTCGAATGGAAGATCTTAAGAATATTTGGTCCTGTAAGGGTTAACTAAAACGAATGGCGTATTAGAACAAACGAAGAACGAAAAATGCATGACGAAATAAATAAAAGAGGGCCATGGATTGAACCTTGCGGAACTCCCAAAGGCACAGGTAGGAACTAGGACACAACAATGGTATGGTGAACACATTGAAGTCTATTAGAGAGCAGAAGAAAAAAAGTGGTAGAGTTGCCGCAAATGCCTCAGAGAAATCCAGGAGAACGAGTACCGTAATGTTAACATTGTCGAGCGCAGAACCGAAAATCAGTCGTTACCTCAACTATGGGATCTACGGAAGCCTGATTGGAATTTAGAGAGAAGGTTGTTAGATTCAAGATGTCGCAGTACTTGGATATAAAAAAAATTTCAAATCTTTGGCAAGAAAGGTAAGAATACTGATAGGACGAAGATCAATTTTGGCCTTAAAAATGAAATTTTATTTTTGAAAATTTAATAGCATATTTATAACATTAAAATACATGTTTCCTCCAATTTTTATGAAAATCCACCGATTTCATTATTTAATGCATTTTTAGTTAAAAAATAAATAAAATGAGAAATTTGGTTTTTTTTGAGGTTAGGAAATATTTTAAACGTATTCCCGCCCCACCACCAATAGAACCGTAGACATTTGAAAAATAGTGTTACGATCAACTAAAAATTCACCAAAAATGCACTTTTATGCACTTTTCTCGCTATGCTCACATTTGATTTTTCCAAATTTTTCGGTTTTCGAGTCAGGTGCATGTATGAAATGAAAAAATAAAAAAAAATTTGAAGTTCCGGTTACATCACTTATGACCATTTTTTTTGTTCATTTTCACTCTACTATAACTGAAAAAAGAAATAAGTACATTTTCTTAACACTACATTAGAAAAAACTCTCTAAATATTGACTAAATTTTATTTCGCAAATAAAACAACTAAAACATCACTTTACCAAACTCGGCATTTCACTTGAGGATTCATAGTCGCATTTGCTGAGCAGTTATAAACCACACTAAAATTCTCGAAATTCGATAGAGCTCCAATAACACGAAATTTATCAATTGTATGAACATGACTCAATCCTTCTATAATCGCATTATCTTGATCAGGATTTTTACTACAGAAAAATTGTGCAAAACTAACGAAAAATAATTGCCACGAATTTAACTGCTCGAACTCTGGAATATTTTCATTCGCACCATTTAACTCTTTTAAGTAAGCAAAGAAGACTTGCCTAAGTCCACCATTATCAGCAATATTTTCACTTAAAGTGCTCCTTCCAGTTGGGGGATTGCTTTTGTCGAAAATGTTGTAAACGTTATATTGGTCTATCATGCATTGAATACGGTCGTCGTAAGATTTTACACTTTCGTTCGGCCACCAGCTTTGAATGGCACCTAAATAATCATAGTCTCTACCCTTATCGTCAAAACCGTGAGTTATTTCGTGTCCTATTATAGAACCCAAAACTCCGTATTTATATGCTTTGGGATAACTTATGTGGTATATAGGTTGCTGTAGTAGTCCTGCAGGTATCGCAATTAAGTTCTTAGTTTTAACATAAAAAGCATTCGCTACCACTTGACTCTCATGGTGCGTAGTCCTGTCTTCTGTTATCCATATTTTATCCTGCTCCTTTTTCATTTTGTGATAAATGGTGTTCCAGAAATTTTGTATGAATTGATTAGGTTCGATGACCAGCCCCGAATAGTATTCGTTAATCTCATCGAAATTTCTATTAATTCCATTTGTAGATGCCACACTTAATAACATTTGACTTAGCTTATTTTGCGCAAGATATTTTGTAATCCCATCCAACCAATCAGCTTCATCCAACATAACACTGAATGTGCTCTTAAGATTTTCAAAAAGTTGTAAGACAAAATTTGTTTTTTCACTTTGGTACGCATGCTTTATGTACAGCGCACTTAGTACTACGTCCATGTTAGTTCGTACAACATTTACACATTCGTCATTGGTGAAATTTTCAAAAATCTCACCGAATTTCGCAACAACATTGAACAGCAAATAATTGGCTACAGTTTTCTTATTAGTTTTAGAAATAAGGGACGATAAACTTTTAAAATAATCCATGTTGATAATAACCACAGAATCAAAACAATCAATTTCTTTGCCGAAAACTATTGAGAAATACTTGATCCAATTGATTTCAGGTTGATTTTCTGCTAGGTTAAAAACACTTAGTTCCTCAATATCCTCTTCAACACAATCACCTTTTGGTTGTATTTTGGCTACATTAATCTCGAAATCCAGTATGTCATTGGCTACATTTTCTGCTTCGTCTTTAGCGATATTTAAAATTTTCAATTGGTCTAAAGTGAAATTTTTGTATAATGAATGTAAGTGATGATATGAGGTATCCAAGTAGTGCTCCTTTTTAAGAAAGATAAAGTCAGCAATATCAATGTAAGCAAGATTTTTTGTAGTATCGTTCCATGATGGTAAAATTGATTCTTCAATGAAAACATTTAAGCTATATAGTCGTAAATTTGCAACTGTTTCAATCCAGTCAAAATTAGATTCATTCCAATTTTGGTTGAAGATTGGCCAGCCACTAAGAGGTTGGTAGATACCACCACTGAGGAATTCAGACGCTTCTGTAATAGAAGTTTCAAGACACGACTGATAAAAGGTTAATGTTTTTGTTATAGCACTATTTGTGTCCTCATCACATAAAAGTTCTAATTCTAAAATCACTTTTATTCTTTTATTTATATCAAATTCCACTTGTTCTAAAACATCATTATATTCCACTTGGCTATGAACTGCACTCCACTTTCCGCACGCGTATTGATAAAAATCATCGCACGGATCAACTGATAAGTCCATGTAACTTTGCATTCTCTTGGCTTGAGATTTCCAAATTTCACTCGATTTAATCTGGGCAACAAAACACAGAAAAATAATTATCAAGATTTTCATGGTCAGATGCTGCCACAAATCCGTTGGATGATTATCCAGAGGCAATTTAGTAGTGTACAGATAGCTGATGCGTGGTGATGCTAAGAAGACTATCAATTGACAGGCAGAACTTAGGTGTCCATCTATCGCATAATTCATGGCAATGCCCCAATCACAAAAGCTTCGTAATGTATTTAGTGATCTTGCACATGTCTCTCTTGGCCTTGACTTACGAATTTAGAATCTACTTACAAAGAATGATCTTGTTATTGTATGGTAATCATACGCAGGCGCATTTGATTTATTTTTAAACTAGCAAAAGCCCGCGTGCGTTGCAACGCCTTTTAATAAAAAACTTATCTGTGCGCAGTCCGGGATAGGAAAAAGGTATAATGAAAAAGTAACAAATCTGCAAAACATAATTTTGGGAACATAACTCGACTGTAAAATCATCTCTCGCAGTCAGTATTCCCGAACTTCTACAACATCCAAGAGTTCAAACGCAGGGTTTATCGCCACTTTCTTCAACACCACCCAAAAATCCCCATAACCCTTAACCTATTCCCCCTTACTAAGCTTACTGCTAGACATTGCACCAGGACAACGGACTGGTAGTACAAAGGGTGATTCCTGAGCTTAGCACTGCCACATAAAAAAAAATATGTAGAGTTACATACTTATAAAAAATATGTTACAACTTTTTTAAAATTCGATGTTGAGCGCCACCTATCGGAAAAATGTTGTGCTACATGCACAACAGACACCTAGGCAATCATATTCAGAATACGTCTCTCACCCTGTGCCCTATGGCGTCCTCAACATTTTATTCTCCCTTGTTCATTGCCTTCGCTATATTCTCTGTTTAAATTATCATCAGACCAGACCCATCGATCATTTGCGGAGATGGCAAACCATTAATTTTCACAGTATTTCCGCAAATTGAAAGAACAATTTTTCGCCGTGTCAGCATTTCTTTCACGTTCCTTCGATTATCGAGTAAATATTTTCGGTCTTCCGCGATAGTCGGATTACGAGTGAAAAGAAGGGTAAACGCCTAAGAAGATACTGAATCATCCCGTGAAAGTCCTAAAATCGGATTAACCGTTCGGAGCTTTGAGGTTTACAATTGGAAAGATAAAAAAAAGTTTCCACTCGCTTTTATCCGACTATCGGATCAAGTTTTCCGTCTGAACCAATAGTCGGAACCGAGTGAAGCCTAAAACATGCCCAAGAAAATACTGAATCTTCCGTGAAAGTCCCATCGCAATCGGATTAGCCGTTTCCAATATTAGCTCGGACAAAAACGCTTTTTTACGTTTCGAGAGGTAGGTTGTTTCCAAATACTGGCAATAAAAACTTTACTATATTTTTTATTTTCTTCTTTTTAGTCTATTATTATGTGTTCCGCCATTTTGTAGTGACCGCCATATTAGATTTAAAACGACGGCACACCGCTTACTGTACTATACTCGTTCTACGCTTTCATTTGATAACCAGACCGAAGGCGTGGTAGAAAAAGGCAATCCGCCATTTTGTGTCGGCCGCCATCTTGGAACCGCCATTTTTATTTTTTTACCAAATGGTGAGATTGTATTGTCACGCAAACTATACATATGTGCAAAATTTGAAGTTGATCGGTTATATGGAAATGGGTCAAAATCAAGTTGCAAAATTTGTCTACATACATACAGTGAGCGTCAAAAATAAGTCAACACCTAAAAATTTTGGTATTTTTGGGCGAATTGCAGATGTTTTGTTTTATTTTCTTTTGAAATAAAATGTTCTTTTCGAGGAACTCTACCATGTCATGGTGTCATGGCAACGTCTGGTGTTGAAATATAAAATTTTTAGGTGTTGACTCACTTTTGACGCTCACTGTACATACTTACATACATACATTCAGGTGAAGCTAATATAAAGCGTATAAAAAGGATTCATTCGCTTTCCTTCGACTATCGGTTCAAGTTTTCGGTCTTCTCCGGAAGTCGGACACGGTAGTCGGATCCGATAGTCGGAGTAAAAAAATAGGCTAAAACCCATCGCAATCGGATTAGCCGTTTCGAGATTAGCGTGGCCAAACAGATAGACACACAGACAGCTCAAGAAGAGAACACTTGGAGTTGGTCAAACAAAACGCGGAGTTTGACATGTTTCATTGGAGTTCGGGTTTTTTGTGAAAAACGAGCGTTACAGAAACCTCTTTGTACTGTCGAGTCGAGGGTGAGTGCAATGTTGGACAGCAAGCTCTAGCCGAGTAAAAAAAATTACTTGGTATATTCACGCACAAACAGGCCCGGATTTAGAAATTTGCCGCCCCTAGGCAGTTGCAAAAATTGCCGCCCCCCCCACACTTCTTCAATGGTATTTGGTACAAAAAATTATTCAATCATTTTCTGAGAGCAAATATTTTATTTTATTATAGTCCGTACCCTTATAATCATGAAGTATATGACATATGTCATTCAACAATTACCATTATGTATGCGATTGGTTTTTGTGGAAAAATTATTGCTTATTGGTTGAAATTTTTACGTCTTGATTTTCGGATGGCAAAGTCATTGATAATGTCATCACAATCTGAAGACATGAGCAAATCTGACTCTATAGTTAACAAAGCGAGTGCGTTCAATCGTTCTGCAACCAGTTTTGATCTCAAGTAGTTTTTCACTCGCCGCAGTACGGAAAATGATCGTTCAGCGCTACAATTTGATACGGGTGTGCAAACGAGCATTCGGTACGCTATATCAACATTCGGAAAAACTGTGTGGAGGGCATTGCTTCTTAGTAATTTGAGCAGATCCATAGGCGAATTTTGTTTAATGCTTTTTTTGGCCCACCCTAGTTCTCGTCCCGTTTGTTCCACTTGTCTTAAAAGCGTCTGGACTCAAAGCGAACCGTCTAAACAAACTTTCGCTTTCGGGCGCCTCAAAAGGAGAGACAAAGCACTTCGATATCAGGCCAATATCGAGACTTGTATAAATCGAGTCTTTTCTCGATTTAGGCATTTTCCGCTTATAATGTTGGTACGCGCGCCAACGAAATAGGCGGAAATTCAATTCCCACGAATAAAACAAGTTTTCAAAGTTTCCGCCAAAATTTGCCGCCCCCAAAATCCTGCCGCCCTAGGCACCTGCCTACTCTGCCTGTATGGTAAATCCGGGCCTGCGCACAAACCAAGTATAGACGAACTTATATTTTTGGAAGCATATATGTGCCCGTAACTAGCACGCAAAGCGAACAAATGCGCCCGGTACTGTTACGACACGCTGCCGTTACGCGTACAAAATGTGAAAATAAGCCTGCCTGACAGGCATGAATGTATTCGTAATCGACCATTTCAAAAGGGAGTGTCGTTTTACCAAGCGGCCCCTAACTAAGTGCTAACCACATCTAATGCTGCTTGTCTTACGTAATCGAACGAGTCTATTGAGTATGTTAATGGCCCCCTTTATGGTCACCAAGATAATTGCCAGTTTTCTTAGTCCTGTATAATTTCTTAAAGTTCAAATTTTGAAAAGAAGAATTTTTGCTCAGACGTACCGTGCCTCAGTTGGATATCATAAGGCGTATTGACGAGTCTTATTTTTTTTACTCGGAAAGATAGAAGAGTGACAACGCCAGCACGCGGTTTTATTCCACTGGCACCTTTCTAATATTACCTCGACAGAACGCTGACTTCGGTGATGGAGCAGGAGATGGCTTCCTCGCTTATTATGCTTAGCAGAGATGTCAGGCAATTTTTTGTGAAAACAGAAGGACAAACAGGCGAACGACCATGCCGCGGAGTGGATTCGATTAGATATATATTCCAGATTAGTTTACATTTAGTCCTACGTGATCTCTTCGCCTTTGGTGGCCAAGCTCTTCGGCTTATTGCTACGTGTGGTTCCATAGGAAAGGCACAGGATAGAATATCTTGTACGTTCACGAAAGGGAGCCTAAATATGCAATCCAATAGCCTAGTATCGCCTAGTGTTAATAAGATCGCTTATCATCTCGTATTTTAAACCTAGTGCCGAACTATTACAGGTTGCTGCTACAAAAATTCCGTTTGGTCGATCTTTATCAAAATTTTAGTTTCTTTCATCGTTTAAACGACTAAATCAAAGCTTGAAAATTAAATAAATTCAATCGATTCTCAAGAAGATTGTTAACATTTTTTGAGTTTGTGACATAATACTTGCTGCGATTTTTGATTATAATATTTATAGCTCACAGGTTTCGAAGTATAAAGTGTCGTATTTGAGTGCATTTTACGAAATACCTAAACAAAAATGTACGAATAATGCTGATAAGCTTATGCAAATGTAAAATTCTACCCAACCTAAACGTAAAAGTCCAACCCATTCCGGAAGAGTACCACAAAAGTGACAAATATGAAACTCATACCAAAATTTATGCATTTTTCAGGTTAAATATGATCCGCTTAAGATCACCGATAACGTTCCAAAGCGCGCATGAGATTATCCCAAGCTGTAATAAATCTTGATTGACACGCGAATGAAACTCAATCTTTTTACCGTCGTCGAAGGTACGAATTCAATCCGGAATTGATGGGATGCAACTTTTTAGCTGCGGTGAGTGCCCTCAAGCTAAGACATCGAAAAAAAATCTAAAATCCGAATTTAGCCCAAATGGCTAAACGTACATTCGTTTATTTAAAAAAAAAAGAAAACAACAACAACTACTGAAACACAATACAGCGCCCGAGGAGCGTGTGGTTTTTTTTGGAACATGTGTTGCCGAGTCTCAAATTGCCCCCGATCGTAACTAAGGCAAAAACAAACAAACCAGCAGCGCTTATATAAATTTGGCTGCAGTGTTTTATTTGGGGGATTTTTCAAAAACGTTTCTTTTCCTTCTAATTTATGATCGCATTTTCTTGCCGAGGTGTTTTGAGGTGGGAACGCATAATAACTGAAAGATTTCTGGTCCATAGGTGGTGAAGAGTATTGAGTGAAATTGATAAAAGACTGAGGTGAGAAAATTATAATTCGGCGTGTGTGTGCCAACCGAGAGATGAATGATTGTAAACATTTGAGATGGTTAAAAGTGGGTCACTAGAGTACTGCTGGGTATTTTGTTATCTAATGATTTTCAAATGGAACTCGATTAAGTTGATCATTTAAGAAAAAAATGATCTTTTATAATTTTTTATAGAACTTTTATGGCATTAATTTTTATTACCTTAATTATGACGATAATTGATGATAACGATCATTAAAATCTATCAAAGCTTCTACCTTGAAAGCAGTAAAGGCATGGATATAGATCTGAAAACGACAACAGATCTTTTGAAAAACAAATTTGGGAATTTTTTTTTACGTTATATCAAAATGAGCAGCTGTATTTGTGCAGATCAATTAAATGAAAAAAAATATTTACCATTACTTGTCATAAAAGTTGATAATTTAGAATGGAGGAACATATTTTTTGTGATATAAATTCTGATTCAAAAATAGCTTTTACCATAAGGGGATCGATCGACACCTTTAGGAATTGTTATAAAGGAATCAAATCTTAGCTTTTATCATCACATCAGTTATCTAACAATATATGAGGATCGGCCGTATTAAACAGGACATACAGGATTAATCCAGAGGTAAACAATTATAACTATAATACGAATAGAATTTTTGATGTACACGAAGATTAACAATCCTGAAGATCAGTTAATATCAGTAGTACTAAAGATCAATACTCATTAAGGACACATCGCGAGATTTTGGTTCTATATAAATAAACGACGACAACTCGCAAATTACCGATCACAAATTGTTTTGTCTCTGGAGGGGACTATAGAAAAAGTGTATGCCGCCGAAAGAATTTATATCTTCGGCCATGTGGTGTCGTGTTGTAGATGAACTTCTAGAGCTACTTGGTGTTCAAAAACTTTTCGCCCAAGGTATCACCATAATGCAAATGTAACACGCATTTCTTTCAGTTTTCAGCTGTGAGTAGCCCGCTTTAGTGAACATACAAGATAGGCTATGCATAGTTTTCCTTCAGTTATCACAGGGTTATGCTGCATGGACGACTCCAAAACAAAGGATACCGGAATACAAGGTGAAATCCGCAGGTTAGCAGAGCTATAAGCTTGGGCATTCTAGTTACAGTGTTGCAATTAAAGCTATAGGCTATTGTCATACATACCTACAAAATCTTAAGAAAGGCTTTAGTTACAAATGGTATTATATATATATATATATATATATATATATATATATACATATATATATCTATATTTTCATTAAAAATGGTTGAATAACAAAATAAAATTAAATTTTTTTTCCCAAATACTACGCAGATATATTTAAAACTATATAACTCGGCCATTTGTCGCATTTTGCGAACTACTGCAACGCGGCCATCTGTTGAATTTTTTGCAAACTATTTTATCATAAAATTTTTAAAAAACAGGGTGAATTTCAAAGTGGAAAAATTCCAGATAAACCTGTCAAAAGAATTGCTGTTCAATTAAATGAAAAAGTACTATAATTCACTATTTTACTGTTAAATTGAATGAGACCCTCGGATCATTTTCCTATCAATTACCTTGTTTATGCGTAAGTCGAATTTCGGCTTAAGATAAAATCTGGTTCCGTATAAACAGTCTTAAGTCGAAATTTGTCTCAAGCTTCATTTATTTCAGCTTAAGACGAATTATTGTGTGAATGTGTGAGCAGGGGCCGTGCTTTCATAGGTGCAAATGGTGCACTTGCACCGGGCTGTGGAATTTCAGAAATTAAGATTTAAAAAAAAATAAAGTAAATCTTTAAAAAATAAAATAAATTTTAAAATGGTTTCTTTTTTTCTGTCTTTTTCATTGTCCTTCACTACGATCAAAAAAAAGAACAGCTGATGCGGCGCAATATGGCATACTGCACCGGGCGCCAAAAAACTTCAGCGCCCGCCCTGTGTGTAAGTCTTACATTAAAAGAATAATCTCACTCTAATCCGGTTAGTGATAAAGGTTATGTTAATGCTTAATATGGAACGTAAATTTTCAATTGTGTGAGAGAGAATCCGAATCTGTTTATACAGACAATTCGCCTTAAACCGATTTTAAGCTTAAAACCGTCTTACGCATAAACAAGGTAAATTACTTGCTTCAACTGGTAGTGCTGCTGTTGATATAAATTATTCAACATTTTGATGGATTAATTGTTTATTTCTTTCATCAGATATCAGACAACTACCGCCGCTTAATGACAGACCGCTTTATAGTGATAAGACTGAAGGACGTAAATTTTTGTTAGCGGGAAAATTATTATTTACATCAAGTATATACAGGTTCGTCAAAATTAATCTCAACAATTGTTTCGAGATATACTTGATCGTATTATCAATGGTGAATGACATGAAGACTATGAAATATTAATGGACCATATTTCTATGAATAGACCCCAAACAAACTTTTTCAGTGCAAGAGTGAAAATTGATGATGCCATAAGATTTTTTGCTGCGAATAAAGATGTGAAAAAGTTTATCTATCAAAAACTGAAAGAATTGCGGCAACCAATTGCTTACATTCCAAAGCAAAATCAGCATCTGTCGAGCTGACGGGAAGCTTGAGCTATAATTAATTTTATCAATTGGAGCTAAGGCTTTCCTGCGTTTTTTTTGTGGGTTGAGAAAAGGTTAGTCATGTCATATCATCTATGAATAAAACCATAATCAACCTTATCAGGCGCTAACCATGTTAAATTTTAGATTTACCTCACGTATGTTACGAAAACAGTGGCTATATTCCAATTTGACCAATTGGAAAATTTCGTACGCATGGAAATGTAGAATGTTCAAGACAATTTGCAAAACAATTTTTCTCCATTCATAAAAACTTTCTTTTTAACTCCGTTTCCATAATAAAATGTATGTCTTAATGTATTTTTTTTATACAAGGTACGCCATCTGTATTTCAATATTTAATAACTCTGACATTTTTTAGCCGATTTCGATAAATGTACACGGTTCTGAAAGGTCATTCAGTACCATTTTAGCTATGAGCCAATACACACCGAAAGAACGCGCTGAAATTGTAGAGCTTTACATTGAAAACAATCGTTCAATTGTGAAAACTGTGCGTGCTTATCTTAAAAATTCGTTGCGTCGATAAATTGTGATTTGGAGTGTCCTCCTCGTTCTCCGGATTTAACGGCACCAGACTTTTCTGTGGGATTATTTAAAATAAAAGTTTATGCCATCAAGCCGAAGACCATTGAAAAAATCAAATCTGGATAACACCCGAAATGCTGGCCAATGTTATGCTGGATGCCCGAAAAAAAGCTGCTTTTTACGTATCGAATAAAGGTGGTCATTTAATCGATATTGTATTCAAAAACTGATTTGAAATAAATGGTAGAGAATATCCTAAATAAATATTGCTCATTTGTCAAAATCGGCTAAAAAATGTCAGAGTAATTCAATGTTTAAATACCGAAGGTCTAGATGGCGAACCCCATATATTGTATTATCAGCTTCGCGAGTCAGGCTTTAAGCTAGTTTAAACAGAAGCAGAATTAAATTTCGCCTTTTCCATCAAAAGTTTTAATATATTTTGAATATTTTATTTAACTGTCGTGTAAACAATTTCTTAGCTACATATAACAACCGACTTAACTGCCTCTTAACTAACTTACAAAAGCCATAATGTTTGCGAAAACTGAAATTTTCCCATAACCCTCAGAAACTTGCATCCTCACTATACAAATTTGCATCCTTTTTATAATTCTCAGAACATAGGTTTATGGTTTATTTTTGCCCACGTTGCAAACCACCATAAAATTCCCTTCCTCAATGCATGTGCAACTATGCAAATGCCTGTATGAAGACAAGATACTGTAAACCCTACAAAAACTGGTTATTAATTTGTATTTTCTTGTTTAATTGTAATTGCGAATCACGTTTTTCTACCTTTGTTTAATTTATGGTTTTTTTTCGTTTTTTTTTTCAATATGTTTTATCACAAAGTTTCTTCGTTTCATTCATTGAAATTGCGAAAAATTGTTTTCTTTGATTTGTGAAACTATTATTTGCCGTTTAGAAATGCTTTCACGAACTAGAGATTTTTTAGATATTATCGTTAAAAATGGACTAAATTTTTTAATTTCTTTCTTGTAGTTGAATGAATTGAACAGAAACCAACAAAAAAAATGAATGAAAAGAACCCTCTCTCGACGTACTGTTAGATGTAATAAATACCTTCAACTTTTAACGATCAATTAAGTAAACGAACACTTAACCACTTTTCTTTCCAAGAAGTCCAGTAAAATAAAACGAAAAAAAGAAGCCAGAAGTGAATAGGTTAATGATTATTTGATTGGAGGTCTCTTAACATTGAAGCTAACCGGAACGAAGATACCTTAAGGGCATTACAAGTACCAAATATCATTCCACAATTTTTTTTCCTTCTTCTTGTTTCTTTCTTTTCATTACATTTTAACCACTTAAAATCCTTTTCTAGAAAGTGAAACCTAAGAGGAGCCCACTCACAAGAGCACTTTAACTTCCCAGTGCAAGCCAGATACCCTAACCTCAACCACTTAAGGGTCATCAATTGAACTAACCACCTCAACATTTTGGTGGGATCCCTGGGAAAAATGGTTTTGGGGCTATGCACGCCTCTTCGGATGAGCCAGCAGCGTGTATGTGTCCAGTGCCGCATAAATTACCGAGGAAGACCTTCTACGTCTATCAAGATCTCAAAAAACGACTGAGCTAAGCCCAGAGCTGTGCTGGCGGAGCTCGTCTTGTTTCATTTCACTAATTAAATTCCAGACAAGTAGCTCTGTGCACGGCCGCTGAAAATATTCAGTCGCAAAGGCCCGTGGTTGGTAACTTGGTGGTAACTTGGTAGCTTCGATACGAATTGAGGCGCATCCAACAGTGGAGTCTCTTTCAGCGCCGAAAACTAGCCGATAGGAGGACGTTCCTTTTTGGACGTTTTGCGACACACACGTAAGGGATAGCCGTGCTCAGAATCGTCAAATAGACGAATGTCCTTTTATGGTCGGCCTTTGGATCGATTGCAAATAGTCAGGTGTGTGTATGGCTTGTCTTAGGTACAAGAGCCATGTCTTAAGACCATTTTTATTGACCGAAGAAGGTGTCTAGTGTTTCTTTCATAAACGACCAACGAGCAGCCGTTATTTTTTTTCTCCTAAATCGCTTTTTACATTCTATTTTTAAATTCACTTGTCGGATTTTCATTTTTTTTGGTCTCTTCCTTCTAGTGTGCTGGCTTCAACCCTTGTCCCTTGAGAACTAACTGGAGAGGAAGCTGGTGATTATCGTGGACAGATCTCCTCTAAAGCAGTTGCTGCGCTACCGTGGAATGTGACTTATGTCGATGTCAATCAGGCTTCTGATCAGATCAAGTAAAAAGTTCTTCCGCTTCTACCCACCAGCATTTCGCTCGACTGTTTAGAAAAAAATAAATCAACTTGTCTCAAGAATTCAAGATATTCTCGCCCTTCTAGTAGGCATCCACCCAGATAATAGCAGCATAATTTCCGTGTAGCCACCCGTTATTTGACAATTCTCCCGGTTGATATATATCGGTGATCAGCGATAATGAGGGTCTTCTTCGCGCAGCTACTCTCCTCCTTCCATCAGTGCGCATTCGAGTAACCTGTAGCGACAGCTGAGATCTCATAGAGAAGACTTGTGCCATTGTGTGTGGCGGCTCATGGGGGACAAAGTAGTTTTCGTTTTCGTACTTTGTGAAGTATTTTTTTCCTTCTTATTTTCGTTGTTTTCTTTTTAAAACCACGCTAACAAATGGGACGAGGCTGATATATAGTTTCGAATTTTTTCTTGTATCGCGATATAAATACCCAAAAAAAGAAACAAATAGGATCTCTTTTATCTCGGCTATATGGTTCTCGGATCACCTTGATGTCTTTTATGTTGTGTAGATGCTAAACGTGTTTTGGTGTTTAATGTTATCAGAAACTGATAAACGCAGAGGGAAAAAATTGCACCAAGTTTGTCTTTTAAAATAAGAAAGATAAAAAGGTGCAAATTCTGATAAAATAGGTAACATGGTCCTTGGCGTTATTAAGTTTGTTGTTCTTCTGTGGATGCTAAATATTTAATTAGTCATGGGACCCTTGTTCTTGGGCCGATAATAAATTTTCGGTCGCCTTTGATGCTCTGCACAATAGCATGGGATTTCAGAATCTTTTAGCTGGTCACCGAAGCTGAAAATTTCAGAGACTGAATTTCTTAGAATTTTAACTTCGGTAGATTTTTGTTGAAATTTTTTTGGTTTAAATTTATAAGTTCAACTTGAAAAGTTTGTTTTGTTTTTCCTCGTTCCGCACTTCACACAATATTAGATTCTTTCATGGTTTTTGTAAATAAAATACATATTGCGATGGATCCAATATACACAGAATGAATTTTTTTATGAAAAAACTCATCGAATATCATTGAACAAGCACCAATATTTTAAACTAATGACCCGAGTCCTGGGTAGTGATGTGCGGCACCGCAACGATTTTAAAAAAAATCGATATTTTCACCTAAAAAAATCGAGATTTTCTAATCGATACGATTTTAAATAATCGATTTTTTTTTCGAGAATAGTAATCGTCAATCGCAGCTAACTTTTCAACATATAGCCGTCATCCGACTGAACCGTAACAATGTTATGGTACATATTACAAACCGTGCTTATGTGCAGGACTGAACCGGTCCAAAGTACCAAAAAAGTATCTACAAAAAAACCCGCATAAACGAGAATTTGACCGGTCTATTTTCGATCTTTGCGGCGTTGTTTTTGTGGGAAACTATAGCGTAATCAATGAACCAATTCGGTACAGACACATAAACGGTTTAAACCAGTTTCAAAATCTGCCCATCCCATTGTCCTGTATCACCATCTTCTCCATAAACGAACATTTTCAGCCGATTTTTGTTAGTTGATTGTCGGTCCAGGTGAATCAGGCCTTAACAGTAGGGATATTTGATATATACATCGATGAATCGAATTCACTCGATGTTCACAATACGACACATCGAATCGATGCAATGTTTTGAAAAGCTATTTATTTACTCGATGCATCGATATGTATTTTCATGAAACATCGAGTCTATTCTAAACTAAAATAAACCTTGTTTTAAAAGTTAAACCCGTTAGACTTGAAGGTTCTCTTGCCAAAGAAATGCAGTCGCTTGTCCTAAAGATATTGACAAGAGAATGGATGTTATAGAGAGTGACTACCTTCGGTAAAGCCACGATATTGGATCTGTGGTTCAAAAAATTGCATTTTACATACCAAATCTCTTACTTTTCGGCTATCGCTAAAGTCAAAAAATTTATGAAGAAAAAACCAAAGCACAAAATGAGACCACAAGACCTGGAAAACTGCGAAGTCTGACGATGTTATTTCTGACGAACTGTCTACATATTTCCTTGCGTAGTCCAATAGAAAGACTCAATCGGAAATTTGGAATGATCTTAAAATTCAGCTTCCTAAACTTCATACAATTGCTTATAAATACGTGACCATGGTTGGAGCTTCAGTTTCATCTGAACTTTTATGTTCTAAAGGAGCTCAAACCGTCGGGGGACTGAATACAGCTTAGTAATGCAATGTGAGAAAAAGTACTCGAATTTAAGAAAATATCGCTGTTTCTAACCGATGCATCGGAGAGCATCGATGGAAAATTTCGATATATTACATTGAAATATAACATCGACGTATTTTCTAAGTGGACACCCCTACTTAACAACAGACTACCGAGAGGGAATTTCGTAAAACTGTGACTGCGATTTAGATGTGAATTATTTTTTTGGATTTATTAATGAAATATGTTTTTTTTTTGTTTTGTTATATTTAACATAATTCCAAATGATTTTTATAAAATTTATTTTTTAAGAGAACTTGATCGAAAAATCTATTTCATTAAATTCTGAAAATATATTTTATGTTTTGAAAATCGCCCATCACTAGATCTGAGCCGGAGTTCGGAAAACTACATCTAATTTCTCGTCACATACTTGCACTTTTTTAACCAGCCTCTAAAGTGGCGAACGTAGTCGAATACATAAGCACGATCATTTTGAAATGATTTGCATTATCTATCCTCTATTGGTGCAGCCTTGCTCCGGTTTTGGTCCAGTCTTGGTCCTATAAAATTTTTTTAAAGAGAAAACGATGGCGCATTCATACTGCCCATCTTTTTCTTTTTTTTAAATTTATTTATTTCATAACCCCCCAGCGGGAAAAGTGGAAGCAGCTTCCTCTCGAATCAAATTGGAAGTGCTTCCTGGTCGTGCTTCAGAAGCATTTTGGAATTTTCCTGTGCATATGGCTACAAAATAAGTCATTTTCAACTTTATTTTCTGTTTTGAGACATTCTCTGGATTTCTATTAGTAAAATTTCCATTTGTTATGAAATATTTGTTTTGAAAAATTTCCATTTAGAGTTGTGCGCTCAGTAAGAAAAATCGATAGTTTGTTTATCCTTATTGCTCAAAAACGAAGCGAGAAACCTTCTTCCCTGCTTCCAAAGAATAAAAAATTAAAGCTTTGCTGCTTGCAAAACTTAAAACTTCAAAATAGCTTCCCAGGAATCTAACTAGAAGAAAATCGGACAAACTGCTTCTTGCTAATGACATGCAATGGTAAAAAGATATGGATAGGGATGCGGAAGGGAAGCACTTCTAAGATACACAAGGATAGCTTCTTCATGCATCAGTGAATGCTTCTATTTCCCGCTGGACCAGTACTACATCAGTGATTTACACTGTATATGAACTACTACTTGCAGAGGTATACGCAGATACATGTGAGAAAGAACTGGTATTTAACTTATTCTAGCATAGGAGACGATATCGATACAAGCCAAAAAATATTAAAGACAGATGAGTATAGGATAAACGAGCTATGAGTCTGATGGATACTGAATGAAATGGTGGTGAGCTTTGCGTTTAAACGCCTGGATATTGTAAAATGGTTTCGGGAATATTGACTGTGAAAGATGGTTCCACAGCCAAGTTGTTCAATTTATATTCGAATGCTTAGACACAAGTGTGCACGTGTGTGTCGTGGGCTGTGGGAATTAGTCGGAGAGGCTAGGCTGAAGCCGTGGGAAAGGCATTGTCTGAAGGAAGGAGAGTATCTATTTGGACCAGAACCATCCCAATGGTTGAAACAAGATTTGCACAGGCTGTTATATTTCTATGAGACCTCAGGATGGAGGAACTGGTTTTATTATCAATGTGTTTGAAGCAATTTTTCGCATCCTCCAGTAACAATGTTTTAGAGTCTGCCCAAATAAATGACGGATAGGTGAAGAGAAATTAACAAATCTCCTGTGCAAGAGTTTAAGAGGTGACTTGTTCTTCTGGTTCAATCAATTGCAGATTGCATGGATTTCCTAAGTACCCCAGTCGTCACCAAACTTTAACAGCCACTATACCTCAAATTTGTCGGATAGATGGCTTGAACAAGGATCAGCAGATTCCTTAGAATATTGTCTCTCAAACTTGCCTGTCCGAGTCAGGTCGTGTTATGGTACGTCCACACGCTCTTTCTACGCGCATGCTCTTTTGTACGAAGATGACGACGGGAAGATTCTGCTTAGCGATATCGCGGCGACAGAGAACAGCAGACTCTGCACTGCTCACAGCAGAGCCCTGCATTTCCGATGTTCCACAAGTGATGGCGCAGAAGTCAACGAGTGTCCTGACGGCCTTTGTACAACGTTCAAAAAATTCTCTGCACATTTCACGAGAAGATACAAAAAAAAAACACTTGCAAGCTCGTCAAGGGCTTTGTTCATCAAACTGGTGGATGCCCCAATAGCCTGTTGTGGAAAGATAAATATAGCCTCAGAGCCCTGTCAGACTGCGTTGCATTTTATTTGTAATATGTGCAGATCAGAGGCGTAGCGTAAGGGGTGCAAAGGGAGCCATGACCCCGGCCGGCACAGATGCGGGGGCACCGGCCAAGGTGGACCGAGCTAGCAATCCTATCAGCAACATCAGGCGCCATAGCCATGGCACGGCGTCGGTAGACTAAAACGAGTCCAAAAACAACATGTTTACCATTGTTTGTTAAGAATTACCACATTAAGCAGATTGTTCTGGCTGACGGTGCTATGTCTGGACTATACGGTGGATACATCAAAGCTTTCAAACCAAACTCTCCTTTTTAACCGGTCATTAAAAAAGCGTGTTCGTTGCGGGCGTTGTTGTGATGGAAGACAACACCCTTTCTATTATTCAATTCGGGCCGTTTTCATTCAATGACAGGGCGTAATCTCTCTAGTTTTCCACAGAATAAGTCGCCTTATCGACTGGAAATACCTCAGAGTGGACGATTTCCAGATGTAGCAGATGTTAATTATGTCTATCATGTTTTTCGCGTTCAACTTTAGGTTTTTGTTTCCAGGTTTGTATAAATGGGTCAAAACACTTGCGTGGGCTATACGCCACTGGCAGATGTGCACCCATACGAACCTACATACCCAACGGGAAAAATTCGGAACGCTCCTAAGGGAGCAATATTTGAGCTTTAAGAAATTTTATAGGACCATAAAGAGTGCCATTAGCATAATCAATAGACCGGTTCTCGTGTAAGGCTCGCCTCCAACTGTTTGAGTACTGACAGACCCTTCATAGCTTGTCCTATTCTCTTCTATCCTTCAAACTAAGCTTACTGCTAAACAGTACGGACACAGGTATCTATGGCGTTTACCTACCCTTGAAAAACTGAAGGCGTTTGCCTAGAGGTACTTCTAGTCGTCATAGGTCCGTAGAGCTTCAATTTGGAATTGTGTACGATATACTTTGCAGGTTAAATACCTGCGATATTCTTTGCAGGTTAAATACCTCAACGAGGTTTTTTGTCAGTCCTCGATCGAGTCCTGGAATCGGAAGTCTAACCCCCAGAACAAAATGAGGCCGACAACGTCAACTTCTACGGGAAAACAACAACAGTTTATATGAAAATTGTCGTTGTCGGCCTCATTGTGTCCCGGGAGTGAGTCACTAGTCGCTAGTCTAAGAGCGCTGCTTGCTTCCTATTCCTTTACCTCAACGGGGAGTGGAGGCGTATTTAGCATTGCCATAACGCTGTAGTAGGGCACTTATTCATAGCTCGTGCTAATTTTCTAGTATTCTCAGTCTTCTTCTTTTGGATATTTAACAACAGGCCAAAGCTGCCTCAGTAGCTCATATTAGGGACTAAGCCCCAAGTTTATCACATGAGCCACTGACACTCAAATAACGCTGCGGCGGACAATTTAAGTACATTATATAAATACGAGCTGATTTTTGTAAGTATTTTACCTCTTCTAGAAAGTCAATAGTTTTCCGATTCAAGATTTAGTTTTGTAGGGGAGATCAAATGCAGTCATGTCGTCAACTCGTACTATAATGACGAGGTTATCGGCGTTTCCTTATAAAAAGCAGCCTCGTGAAGAACTCGTCAACAACTAGTGGCCATAAAAGGAGTTATAGTACACCTTCCAGGGGCATGCCTTTTCAATGGTAGATAGTTGCCTAATCATAATTTTTTTAGATTGGAAAAAAATATTAGTTTTGGATATATTAGATAATGTGGTGTTATTACTGATTTGCTTTCAAAATCTTTTGCAAAACTAAGTGAATGATCATAAAATAGTTGCTTATCCTTAACTTGCATCTAGTTACACCAAACCGAGACTATATTCAAAAAGACCTAATTTCCACGAAATTAACACATCTCTAGCAACTGCAGAAACAACAATCCAACATCAGAACAAGATCCTCGATAAGATCTCATAAGTGATGCGTGTCTTATTTTTTTCCCAAATTCTATTCTTGAAAGAATTCTTATATTTAATCTGGGCATCTTCTTATGTGCAGAGTTCCTTTTTTCGGATATGAGATCCATCGACAAATCTATGGCCAAAGTGTGCGTCTGACTCCGATGCCTCTAGAGTGAATTTATCTGTCCACAATGGGCCGAGGAATATATACGGATGCGAGTTTATAAGTGATCTTGTCGAGATCATTTCCAGTACTTTTGGTGCTCAGAACGGCAAACGAGAAACAGAAATCATCAAGATAAGTAGCAGCGCGGCTTTGCTGCAAGAATAATGCTGGGCGAAAGTGATTTAAAGCGAAAGTTGCTCAACCGCCTTAACCTCTGACCGGAAGAAACGCCGCTGATAAGATTTTAGATCCGATGATCTTTTTCCTTTTTCCCTTCTTATTTTCGTTTTTTTTCTATTTTGCTTTTCTTTTGTTGTTGGGATTTTCTTTAGAATATTTTACGTGTTTTGGTTTTTAAATTTAGGGATTTTTATACGGTGAACACCTGCCGTGGTGTTGTCACCCGGAAATTTATATGTAAATTCACCTTTTGTTTGATAGAGAAATTTTTTTTTGGAGATGACTTTGCCAAGAGATAAGCCTACAGTGATAAACATTTATCCTTTTATTATTACAGTTTTTGATTAAGAACTACTTTTACGAATTTGATTTATAATCCGTCTTAGAATGCGAATTTAACGAAGCATTGAAAAAGTCTAATGGTGTTTGTTTTGATGTTCTTTTATTTATTTTCATTCATATTTTACTGCAGCGATATATACTCTTCATCTGCGAGTTCATTGGCTCTTGTGACTTTTGATTTGTTTGCCTTTCATAAGTTTATAACTTCGCACTTTGCGGTGTGACTGCTTTCTTTTAAGCGATTAGTCAAAACCGACGGTGATAAAAATAGAATAGAAAGAAAGAGTTGAACTTGAGTTGATGATCTCACAGTCATAATTTTGTTAATTTATTTTTTGTTATCCAAAAGATGCAAATTCGTAATTTTTTAGTGATGTTATTCGCCAATGATATTTTGTGTTTTACTGAAATCCCTAAAAGTATGTAAAGGGATATAATATGTTCAACTCCTGTACGTCTGCAAAAAAAAATATATTTTTATGAGTCATGGACGGACATTGAATTAAACATTATGGATTATGCTTGCCAAAATATTCCTCAACCTATAATTCTTCCTATTTTAAAGGTTAAATTTTAGAGGATTAAGTTAACAAATCAATTCTTCATCAGCTTGTTTACTACAATACATTATTTCAATGCAACCGAAACTGTGTGTTTATTTGAGATAAGTACTGTTGGTCATCCCATAAATAATGCGGTTTTTCCAAATGCATGAACTGACCGTTCGTGTGGCAGGGGCTACCTGCATTAACGTGTTATAAAAACAGGTAGTAATATTACCTTCTTCTTATCGCTAGAGAAAAGTTTGAAGTGTTTAGTGCAGTTTTAAGCATATTTTTTTAACGAAGTAATGGAACCGACCTGACAAAATCGAACCGTCACTACCACCAACCAGCACCCTTCAAAGCCTAACAAGCCAAAATGTAATGTAGGATGGCGGGGCGCACATGGTCACACAGTTGTATAATGCTGACATGAAGGCTATTGGGGCACCCAACCAGTTTGGGGGAGAGGCCCTGCCGATCGACCTTTAATGAAACCAACTCTAACGCCGGGCGTTCACTTAAGTGGGGTCAGTGACGTGGTAGTAGCGTGGCGGTCTAATGGCAAGTGGAAAAATTTATTCCCGTAAAATCAAATGAAAAAGCGCACATTGAAGTGGAATGGCGATGGTGTGGCATCTGGCAAGTGGCGTGGCATCACTTGATTGCCACTAGTCTCCGACAACTTTAATTTTTGAGTGGAAAGTGGATGCCACTTTGAGTTAGTAATAAGATGATGTTAAATCCCTTACTCCTTACGCCGCTTGCTATTTCGATGAGCGCTTAATAATATTGATACCATTCCGCCACCATTCAACTGCCGCACCACTTTGTTTCCACATGGCTGGCCAAAACCACGCCACTGCTACAACACTTTATTGGGCGCCCGGCCTAAAGCCGGAATTACACTATTGTGTTGTGGTGTGTCGTGGCGCAATCAGAAAGGCCAGATCGGGAACACAATAGAACGCGCCACACCACAACACACCATAATAATGTAATCAGACCCATATAAAATATATGAATTAGATCGGGACACAGAGCGCCACGACACACCACAACATAATAGTTTGTTTTCGGCTTAATTCCGGCTTAAGGGGTTCCTTCCTATGCCATCTTTTCACACGGCTATGGATTGTTGAGGAGCGGTAGAAAGGTTTTCAGGACACTTGTTAGCTACACTTGTGTGCTTGACTTCAGGACACTTGTTGGCTTGATTATTGAACGCTGACCGCTGAAATATCATTTATGGAGGGTAGAAAGGACGGAGGACCCCGCCTGTAATATTTTCCTTGAGGAGGAGAGTCTGTCTTTGGGACAGTCAAGACTAAGCCACAAGCGATTAGGCAGACTTCTGAACCTGCTCCAGCGGCCTGGCATACAAGTATGAAATCTAGGGATAAATTTCAATAGGGGGTACTTTTAGACCTTATACCTCACTAAAGAAGAAGAAGAATGGAACCGACAAAAGACATATTCGTTATTGTTTACTTTACAAGTTTAACAAAGACAACATAACAATGCAACCGAAAGTGCAAGAAATGTTAATGCAGTCTATGAAAAAGAAATCTTCGGCACCGTCATGCCATCGAGATAGTCAGAAAGCTAGCTCAATGGGTTCCTTACGGACCGTCGCAGTGTAATCGCTTGCAGAGAGTGAATGTGTGATCTTCCTTGCTGTCACTTATCAGAAATGAATTTTTCTGGACCTAATTGTGATTGTCGATGAAAAGTGGATCCGTTCAGCTTTGGCCACAATATTACTCCTCTTCTAGATCTAAGGATACCTTCAAGGATCTATGCACGTCACCAAGCCTCGTTGGTAGTCTTCGATCCAGGCTAACGTTCCTCCAATCATCGTTCTGACGTTCCTCAGTTGGACGATCTTTCTGTTCAAATATAAATGCTTGTTTTAAAATGTCCACAGACACACACTGGTGATCCGTTCAGTAATACTCTAAAGTATTTTACGACTTACAAGATCTATTTTCACGTTCAGTCCAGAAATATTCCCTTGTTACTATTCCAATGAATTTCGGATGGTGCTGGTGCCTCCATTCTTCTTCTCGGGACCTGTGAAGGTATGAGCCTAGTTGTTGAGTGATTACTCTAAACTTATTAAGCTAACTGCCATCTGTTCTATGCCATCTTTCAACCGTAACCTTGGTCTGAGGATGATAATTTATGATTTCTAGCATTTTAGAGAGTTCCCAAATTGTCAAGCAAGATCAGTTCCCACACTAGCTGTTATAGCGGACTTTGCAATCCAACCACTGATGAACGACGCTACTGTAGTTCCTGCTGTTATATCCAGAATTAATAACGCTTCCGACAACCAAGAGAAACGATCGACCATCTTAAGACAATATCGGTTGGTTATTGACTTCCGATGAGGAAGTGCTAATTCGTGAGTTTTTGATGTCGGAAACCGATCGAAACCCACGGGCGAACTGGTTCCCTTGCCGTATCACAAATAAAGGGTATGATATGATATGTGCGGTCGAAGGTAGGTTATAACAATCAACTGTATACCGTCGACCAGATCCTGGAAATATTGGCCGTTTGGTGTGATAGTTTTTTTTACGTCATTGTTAACTTTTGCAAATAGAAACGTTAAAGCTATAGCACACCTTCCATTATCCGTTACAGTACTGGTCCTAGAGCTACATTCACTGGGTCAACAAGTAGGGCGTCTACCACGGGATGAGTCAGTAAGTCAAAGCTGGCAAGATCAATTTTGCATCTTTCGAACGAATTAGCTGCTCCTGATGTCCCCTCGAAATAAAAGCGAAAAATTTCTTGATCCTTAATATACTCCTGTATTGTTAGAGGTTGTGTGAGGTTTTCAAGGATCTCCGCGTTCTCCTTCAATAGCTGGATGCCATGAGACTTGATCGTGTGTCCTAAGATAATGATCTCTTGTTTGCCTAGCAAGCCTTTATTGTAATCCCATGTTGTGTTAACCTCTTGAGTATGGCCTCTAAATGCTCCTTGTGCTCTAATAAGACAATGCAATTTAGATATCATCGTTGTTCGGAAAGAAACTCTTGATGTTACAACACCTCATGTATCAATTTATTTTGAGAACGTCCGAAAAACATTCTAAAGATCAAACGTCACAAGTAACCAAAAGGGCGTCGTAATATGTCTTTGGTACGTCGTGCCATTGATCGACACTTGATGATACACCTGCTTCAAATCTAATTTTGAAAAGAGAGTTTTGGCGTGCATCATTTTTAACAACTCCTGGAAAGACATGGGATACCGAGCAGATGTGGTCATTGAGGGTTTGTCCACGCTTCTCTTGGACAGCTGTCCGATAACATTTTTCTTGAGATATTAGAATTCTGTTGAAAATCTTCTAGGCTGACGGGATCAAGATGGACCTCTGGTTTCGATGTTATGCCTAATACTGCATACTGACTGTGTTAAAGATCAATTGCAAAATATTATGGTTTTGAACTTTACTAGGATATCTGTGAATAGATTTTCCGCCTCAAGTGTTGTCAGTGTCGTTGACGTCATTAGTTATATCCGAGCCCCTTGTCGCTTTTAATGTTAACCTATCTTCTATGTTTGCCATATATCTGCAACTGCAAGTCATAATGAATCATCAAGTCACTACCAATTATCGATATGATTACATTTTCTAGTAGTAAACTTCTGCTTGAATCGTCGACACAATCTCATTTGAATGCGGATAGCCAATCACCAAGTACCACCAACTGAAAAAATTTATTTTGAACTTGTTGCTCACAAATAAAAATAAATTATTGATCCACCGATTGTCGATCTATACCTAGATTATAAACCGTCTGACCGTACTAGCAAAACTATTCAATAGCTGCGATACATTGGGACAGGTTAACTATTCAAAACGGCTGCTAGCTACTCGCACTACCCTTGCTCTTGTTTTTTGGGCAGATACATTTTACTAGTAATTGTCAAAAATCGTGTTCCATTGGTGATGTACTCGCAAGTACTTGCGAGTAGAAAAAATCGCCTAATGGATCGCAGCTAATGTAAAGGACTTGTCAGACTTGACCGAAACGGCGAAATGTTTCGTAACTACTGGAAATTCCGTGATGAACTTCAATTTCCAGGACCTGTAGGACGTGGAAAACATTTCTCTCTCCGTCATAAAAGTGCTGACCTACAAAAAAAACGGCCTGACCGAATGTTATGAATTTTTTTAAAGAACATGTTTTAGTTAATGTGCTTCGATCGGCACCTCAACAAAGTCTATCTATATCATTTTTCGTCCGCGCAGGTACAAAAATTACGAACTTCATACAAACAAGAAAACGGCTCGACTGATTTTTATGAAAATTTTTTCAGATCATATTTCCTTTAATACGCTTCGAACGGCAGCTCAACAAAGTCGATATCTTTTTCGGTTCGCGCGAAATCGTGCAGGTATACAAATCAGTTAAGTCGTTTAAACAAAAAAACGGCTCGACCGAATTTTATGAAAGTCTTTTGAGATAGTAACTTCGGTAATACGCTACGATCGACACCGAACGAAGTCGGTATCATTGTTAGTTGCCGCGAAACCGTGCTGGTACAAAAATCACTTAAGTCGTTCAAACAAAAAAACGGCTCGACCGATTTTTATGAAAATCTTTCAAGATCATGTTTCCTTTAATACGCTTCGAACGGCATCTCAAAGAAATCGATATTTTTTTGGTTCGCGCGAAATCGTGAAGGAAAAAATGACAACATACGTACGCACACACACACATATTTCTTCTCAAATCTTTGCTTAAAATACTATTGGGACCTTGAAACATGAAAATACATTGAAAATTTCGATTTCGATTTTCAGACCGATTACAATAACTTCCTACTGGGAAGTTAAAAAACCAAGACGATTAGAAACAAGTGGTTTGCTGTCTTTTCTTCTTGACAGGCTTCGCTGATTTGTCAAAATTTCCATTGGGCCTATCTTTCCTGTGCTCTCCGCGCTTCTAAAAATCTGGCGAGATCACGACAGCATAGCGTGAAAGATTGACTCGCGTATCCCATGCGTGCTAAGGATATATCCCTCTTACAATAGTAGATACCATAAGCCATAACGAAGCAACTTCTCGCTCATTTATATTCTAAATTAGTCTCTTGCTATGGTTAGATACTGTGGGTGGTGCAGTTTCTCCACAAGAAGTTTCGACGGGGAAATATCAATACGCGCAAGCGCACATCTATTCTATGCAATCGGTATTTATGCTCATGCGCGAGAATTTCTTTTTTTTGGCGCTAAGTTTGCCTGTGGTTGAAGATTTAGCTCCATATTTTCAATTTCAGGTCTCCTGACACCGAGAACTAAGATTTGAAATTTATGTAGTTGCTACAATAACTTGGCAGACGGAAGTGGATCACAAACAGATGAATGGACAGAGCCTTTGTATAAGCTTGGTTATTGAAAAAGCTAAAAAAAACAACTGATATTTTAAAAGAGATGGATTTCAACAGCAATACAATAGTTTTCAAGAAAAACATACCCCAACCCCTGTTGATTAATTTAATCCACAAATATAGTGTCTTAAACACTCGAATCTATAGAGTTTTAAACACACACACATTTATCCACTTCTGTTTGAGTTGTATGACAAATTTTCTATATTTAAATTATATTAATAAAAAAACCAAAATTTCATTTCTAAACCATTAAAAATCAAATAAAAATCCTTGATAAGAGATAACTTTCCAATACGATTACACAAATCTTGCAATTCACATCCCCTAATACCACCCTCACTCTTGGCAAATTTTCTGAGCTACAAAGTCTCAACTTGCTGCTGCTGTTTTCTAATTCGAACGAGCGTTAAACAATTCATCCATCTAACATATATAGGCGGCCTGGCATGATTGTTGTTCGTTCATGCGGTGCGATGCGATCACTGATCGCTTCAGTATGCGTCGCTGTGCCTATGCTTTATAATGAATGAAAACCATTGACGCGCCGTCGTCCAATAAGAAGGGAGTATGCGCACGCGGCTATATTCGAAGTTCCAAGAGATGCGACTGTGCGACATTAACAAATCTAAATCCGGCCTAGAGGACTCAGATGTTAGTCTTCGTTCGGGTCTTGAGGTGGATTGAAGTACGTTGAAGATATATAGTTTAAGTCCTTGACCGTTTCAGTAGGTATGCGCGCGCAGCTTTAAAACAATAAAGTTTAATAAAAAAAAATTCACACCACAAAAGTACAAGAAAAAATAAATTTAAAAAAAAATTTTGGTGAAAAAATTACAACAAAATTTTGGATTACCAGTGATGAAGATCAGTTGTTGAATTCGATAAGATAAAAGTGTAATTGACCCTGTTCCCGGCGCGGATAGTGGACCCGGTTATACTAAGGGGGAAAATCATCCCCTAAAACAAATTAAACCATAAACGGAAGTGAATTTCGGTTTTGTAGTGATTTTTTTTGTTTTCAATGAAGTGATTTTCGTTAAATTAAAATAAAGTGGATTTTGTGTGTGTCTTCCCTCCTGAAAAAATATTCGAAAAACCCGCATTTTTTGCTCAATAAATTACTCTAAAGAAAAGACGTGTGCATCCAGATTTAGAGAGAAGAAAAAAAAATGAATAAGTAAATTACAAATAAGTGGTGAAAAGAAGTTACGAACTGCGTTCTCTTGCTATGTTCAATAAATAATGCACATGCGCAACTCGATTGATTTGTTGATTTGATCGATTAGTGGTGATCAGTTCTATTCCCCTCCGTAATAATTCTTACTCTATTCTTTTATTATTTATTGGATCTTCTAAGCTGAGGAGGAATAATAAGAGGTTTGTACTGTGTTTTTTTTTATTATTACTGATAAAACTGTTTTATTGCAATATTTTGCTGCCCACTGACCCTCCAGTTTCTAGGGGTGGCGGTTTTATTACTATTTTGATAAAAAAAATTATTTGATGAATTGTTTTTGTGGTTGTTTGGTGAAAAAAATAATTGTGATAATTTTTAAATTAATTTTTTTTGATAAACAATTACGAATAATTGCAAATGAATGCGCAAAAACGAAATTATATGTTGACTGAGATTATGATAATATTTAGAAAATTGATTGGATTTTTAAATATACAAAAGTAATTGATTGAGTCATGCATTTATTTAGTAATGTTTTTAATCAGTAATTATAAATTGAAAAGATTTCGATGTATATACATATTAAGGATTTAGCATAGAGAGTGGTTCGGAAAAAAAATAAGTTTTCACTGATTTAAGCACAAAAATAATTTTTGAATGAGGTTCACATGAACGAAAATATTTTTTTTTGGAATTTAAAAAGCTCTGAATAAAACTTTTGAAAAAAATGTCGAAACCTTCATGATCGAGTAGTTTCATAACATATAACACGTTGTTTCACCTTAGTGACTACTGCTGTCACAAATATGTGTTCGATTTATTCATCATTTTACTTACTCTATAATCCTGTGTTTTGGTTAAGCGTTCTCTCCCAAAAACACTATGCACTGTAAACATTAGACTCATTTTGTCAGACTCAATAAATTCTTAAACCAAGAATATTTTCGTATGTCATAAAATTCAGAAACCAAATTCCTGCAAATGTTCAATGATATCGTCAATAGTGGAGCAAGATCTTGCTTATAGCGAGTCTTTGTGCTTCTTTTGCGAAAGTATAGGTATATACGTTGAATATTTCAACCTCTTTTTTTAGTCCATGCAAATTTAAAGCAATGTTTTAAAAAAGTCCAAAAGAATGTTTTAATCTTAAGCATCGATAATGATTGAACCTAAAGTTAAAGGAAAAATTCTATTTTTTCTTCTATTTTTTTTATGTGAAAGTCCAAGCTTAGGAGTCACTCTTTGTACTATAAAGGACAGGGTAGATTAATAAGAGTTCGAGGGTGCTAAAGTAGGAGGTGATGTACTTTGCTTTTGAACTCCTGAATGTTCTAGGAGTTTACACCGAACAAAAATCGAAACAAGAAATTTTTGTAACGGGGCTTCGATTTGCTAAAGTCGATATCCTTAATAGTAGTCGGCTTAGCGGTCGAGGTTGGCGGAAGGCAGCCTCTTTGGAATGTTATGCCTCCTGAAACAAGGGAATCTCACTAACCACCAACCAATCACAACAAAGGCTATGATGGTGTCAACATCAGACTACCAGATTAACAAGGATGAAAACCGTCCGCTAGGTGAAGACCCGATCTAAGCGGAACTTTGGTACCTTGCATGCAATGATAGCTGCTAATGATCAATGGCAAAGTTGTGGAGAATAAAATTATCTAAAAAATGAGCCCTCAACGAGCTCTGTATGTTCATTTGGCGCAAAGTTATAGCCTGTCAAAGTTCAACCATGATCGTGTGGTGAGGGTTGAATGCAGTTTTTTGCAATTAACTCGCCAAATGTTAATTTGTTTGGTTTAATGACCATTAACAAATTTAAAGTCCTAGTAATTACCTTTAAAATGAACCCTTAATCATCGTTATCGCTTATGTAGTTTGCGAGTAATGCAACGCCAAAGTTCGCACTGGACGTGCCTGAAATAATTGATAACGCCATTTTTTTTGAATATTTCGTTAACGGTGGCTCATATGAAAAAGTAGTAAATGACAGGAATACGGGCAATGAAAATATCTTTCCAATGAGGTATTGGTCGAAACTCCATGTCGATTATGTCCGCGATACAGCGGGTCAAAGTTGAACGGAGAGGTTTACGAATTTTTAGCTATTTAACAACTGAAAATGTTAATTATGGGAAATAGTAGCTGAGAATCGTCAGTTTTCACTTTCTTCAAATAAATTTTTTGACGAGAAACAATAATTATCAATCAGTAAAACTTTCTGACAAAAGAAAGAATAACAATCGAAGGTTTAAGAGCCAAGATACTTTTCCGAAATAGTGTGGTTTAAGTTTAGTTGAGTTGGGTTGAATTTAGTTGAGTTTAGTTGAGTTTGATTGAGTTTAGTTGAGTTCAGTAGAGCTTGGTTGAGTTTAGTTGCTAAGAGTTAGAATAATAGTTGAGTTTAGTTGAGTTGGGCTGAGTTTAGTTGAGTTTAGTTGGTAAAAGTTGGGTTGAGTTTCATGTAATGCTATGGCCATTATTGTTAATAGGTTTTTTTATAAACAAGTCACGTTCACAACATTCTCTTGTTCAGTGTTTTATTAAAAAAAGATTCAAGGTCAGAATGTCAAAACTGATGATTCTCAGCTACTATTTCCTATAATTATAATTTTCCAAAGTTGTTAAATAGCTAAAAATTCGTAAACCTATCGGTTGACCTTTGACCCGCTGTATCGCGGACATAATCGACATGGAGTTTCGACCAATACCTCGTTGGAAAGATATTTTCATTGCCCGTATTCCTGTCATACTTTTTCATATGACCCACCGTTAACGAAATATTTAAAAAAAATGGCGTTATCAATTATTTCAGGCACGTCCAGTGCGAACTTTGGCGTTGCATTACTCGCAAACTACATAAGCGATAACGATGATTAAGGGTTCATTTTAAAGGTAATTACTAGGACTTTAAATTTGTTAATGGGCATTAAGCCAAAAAAATTAACATTTGGCGAGTTAATTGCAAAAAACTGCATTCAACCCTCACCAGACGATCATGTTTGAATTTTGACAGGCTATAACTTTGCGCCAAATGAACTTACAGAGCTCGTTGAGGGGTCTTTTTTAGATAATTTTATTCTTTGCCATTGATCATTAGCAGCTATCATTGCATGCAAACGAGTTATTTAATATAAACAATCTCTCCCTCTTTTTCAAGATGGCGGCTTTTCCCAAGCCACTGCGACCCCACAAAATTGGTTTTATCCTTGTCAGATGTACCCGAAAAAATGCCAAAAAAAAATTACAAATTTGACTGGACTAAATGTCTATAGTATGTTTTATTCGTTCGGTAGTTCTTTATGCGTCCATATGTGTTGAACTAGCATACATGTTTTTGGGGTATTATCTAGTAATTTTATTAAATATTTTTGGTGTTCTATCGTCTATACCTGGTGACCAGTTTTTTATATGAATTTTTATAACTTCTTGTACTTCCTGCACAGTAGGTTCTGTATCACATCAGCATTCCTTTCGTTATTCGTTTGCTTTTTCATTATGTCTTTCTTCATATTAATCCAGTGACAGACTAAAATGTTCCACCTATCTAATTAGTGTTTGTTCTGTCTCGCTTAAAATACAATACAAGAAGCTACTGTTAAACCTCCCAAGCCCATAGTTCCATAACAAAAACCTCCTAAGCCCAAGTTCCATAACAAAACATATGAGACGTTTGATATCAACGAAGCCAATACCTTCTATCGTAGCATCTCAAGCTATGCCAAGCCAGGACAGCAAATCGGGATAGGATACGGGACAGAATAGGAAAACTGTCTTGCTATCCTAGCTTTGAAAAGCTAGCCTCGTGTATCTCGGGCATAACGGCGTTGAATACTTTTTCCGCCAAAATAGGCTGGATGTGACGCTGGTCAATGTAAACTTCAAAAAATATTATAGAAGCAGGTAGCTTTCTCCTATGCTTATAATAAATTTATAACACGCCTTCTACCAAAAACACTGGTAACTATTGATTTATCAGTGAATTCTACATGAATCCAAACTGGTTCCACTCCTTAATAAAACCAACAAAAAACATTTTCCCTCTATCGATTATTATTATTGCATAGTTCACTATACAAGAACATAAAATTCATTCATGTTCATTTCAAATCATAATTGAGTTAATTTTTTTTATTGTTTACCAGCCATTCAGTGAGTTTGTGAACATTTACAGGAAATAGCAATAATCACCCTCGCTTGCACTTTGCCATATAATGTGTAGCTGAACAGAACCGCGGAGTCAAGGCTGTGCTGTATTGAGCGAATTCACAGATGGGATTTATTTTTTTTATAGTATAATTAAAGGGATTAGCCTTTAATGCCTTATTGACTACGTTTAGTGGCTTTGATTTGCTGGAGTGCCTAGAAAAAGGTGCTGAAGTGGTACTGTGATTGAAATTAATTGCTTCCATTGTAAATGTACGTATGAACTCGCTCAGTTGGTGTGTTCTTTATGATCTCGCATACTCGCTGCTGGATTTTTCTCTATAGACTTTATTCTACTTGATTTTGCACAATGCAGGAGGAATAATGGTGGGAGCTATTTTTAAACACTGTTAGCAGGAGGAACGGAAGAAATAAGCGTTATTTTTAAAAAGTGTGGATACATTTTTGTTTACATTTGCTATAAAACGGTTGAATATCCTTTATACAAAACATGTTCGGTTTTAACATAAGTAATGCAATATACATGTTTCTTTAATAAAAATGCCAAAAAACTGGCTTTTGGAAGAAGTTCAAATATGATAAATAAAAGTTCAAAGCGAGATCGCCAAGTCTTGGAAGTTGTGTAAACGATAACTCTTTCTGTTGCTGTAAAATCTTTTCATCGTTCAGAGCTCGAGTATTAAACTTAAATCTAAGAAAAAGTCTTTACTCTAAATAATTGTGTACTATTCTAAATGTTAATGAATTTACAACAGATGGTGTTACGTGCACGTGATGACATCGGTCCAAACTGAAGCAACCTCAACTGAAAGCCCTGCCCCTAGGTTTTAAGAATCATATTCGGAAATGTGAACAACATATATTTTGGTGCATTGAATATTTCGAGTTTTATACCAAAAAAACACAAAGAAATCGACTAGTAAATGTCTTTATTTATTTTGCGGAGCTTATGGGAACTATCAGTTTCAACATTTCAGTTGGTTTATAAGGTTCACAAAGATCACCCTGGAAAAGTTTGAAAATGACTAATTGAAGACGCTGCTGGGCCTATATCAATGTCAAATGCTTAAAGATTAAATGTGACCAAACTGGGCGCCTCTAAATACTGGAAGCCAATCGGAATGATTCAAGAACTAGAATATTGCTATAAGAATTGAAATCAAAAGATATCGAATAGAGTTTTTAATGTGTGAACTGCTGCATCAAAAGTAAAGAAAGAAAGTTTTTTTTGTATCGTATTGAAATTTCACAAAGCCTGATTCAGTTATTCAATGCATGACCAAGCAAACTTATGGCTTGGCAGCAGACCACCTAATTCAATTGTATTTTTGAGTAATGCTTGTCTTTTCATAGTGAGATTTCCTCGGAAACAAAGTGTTTTAAGCATATCAGATGACATTGCAACCCAAGTGAGTCTTAGCCTCCTCAATTTTGGCCTTGCAATGTCCACGGTCCCTTGCGACTTTTCTCCAGTTTCTTGCTAGGGAGCATCTTGCCAAGTCCTTTCTTACGTTGTCAGTCCTTAAACGTTAGGCAGATAGTCCTTAAACGTTAGGTTGTGAGTTTTATCTTGTCCGAGGTGAAATTTGAGTTCTCCGTACAGTTTAATTTTGCGTGGGGCTGTGTTGTCAGCCTAAGGCCATATAAAGTCCACTGTTACAAAAATCAAAACAAAAAATATTTGTAACGGGGCTTCGATTTCGCAAAGTTGGTATCCTCAATAACAGCTGGCTGAGCGATGGACCGTGCTGCAGAACAGCGAAGCCCTACAGTGACAGAAAAGAAGGAGACTAAAGAATTAGAATTAGAAGAATCTCGAAAAAAGACTACTACCGGAAAGACGACCAAAAATAAGCACTTTTCCAATAATTTTTTTCTCAGCCGCTTTGTTAGATATTATCATGAATTTTTTTTATAACATCATTAGTATTAATGTTTTAGTTAATTACTATTTTTTGCCTTATTGGTAGGGGGCGCTGAAGTCAAGAGCTCAAAAAAGAGAGTCCGATGAGTGAGAGATAATTTCAGAATTGAGAAGTCTGAAAAAAAAATTCGTACGGGATTTTATAAAGGTAGATCTCTTACCTTGTAATTTACCACAATTAATCAAAAATTGAAAAAAGAAAAGAAATGGCGAAAGTTTGAAAAAAAGTTTGAACAAATTGCATTTTTGTTCACACTATTTCTCTTGCCAACTTTTTTTTTCATTTTTTGTCTAAAATGTGGTAAATTACAAAAGGGTATACCTTAACAAACAAAACGCATCCAGGTTTATTAAAATCGGTTCAGTAGATCCTGAGATTAACTCTCACTCAGTTGAAAAAACGTCATTTCAAGAAAAACCCGTTTGATGTTTTGGTGTGCTTTATTTATAGTAGAGCGAAATTAAACATAAAAAAACGAAGTTGGGAAGTTGGATTTTTTTGTTTTTTTTCTTTACATATGTTAGGACAAGCCGAAAAAAAAATTTCTGCAAAATCGGTCCTGTGATGCACGAGAAAATTGCATAAATGTCCATTTTTGATGCTTTTTGAATGCATTGCTACACTATTTTTTTAATTTCTCCAGTTCTGTTGGTCGTAGAAAAATAAAAAAATTGTAAAATAGTCGTGAATGAATAGACTATCGAACTGATTCGGTATAAATACTTTAAAAATGAATCCTAACGTCAAAAAACTAAAATGTATAAAATTTTGTTTTATTTTACTAAGAATGCATTGGAGAAAAGATGTATTTTGATGATGTAAATACGTGCTTGAAATTTAAAAAATAATTGATTTTTACGGCAACAATTGGCACTTTTCGAAAAAATTTAAAATTGCCGCCATTTTGTCCCAAATCATCGTACCGTAAAGTATTATTTTAAATTGTAGGTTTTTTATGTACTTTCTTGTGAGCATACGCAATACTTTGTCTCTTTATTTAAAATGCCCATTTTAGGACTTTGAAAAATCTAAAAAATTTCAATTTTTCAATTTTTTGCCTTTTTTTCATAGTTGGCAAAAGGGAAAAAATTGAATAAAAAAATAGTGTATCAATGCACTCAAAATGCATCAAAAATGGACATTTATGCAATTTTCTCGTGCAGCACAAGACCAATTTTGCAAAAAAAAATTTTCGCTTTATTTTAACATATGTAAAGAAAAAAAACAAAAAAATCCAACTTCCCAACTATATCACTATCATATGACAATTTCCCTCTACTATTAAAATTATTTAAAAAAAATCGATTTTTAATGCTTACAATTAATTAGTCTACTATTCCTAGACTTTATAGTAGTATGCCTGCGTCCAACTCACCCTCATATTCTTGTTGTTGAGGAGAGTCGAAATCACGCTAAGAAGGCGGTCGACTATAAAGAGCTGTAACATTTTTTCTATTACGAATTTCTTTATAAAAATTTAGTAGGTTTAGTATAAGGAATCGAAAAAATAAAAAAAAAATTTTTTGAAATTTTTTTACGGTAGTAGTACCTTAACCTGCAGCTAGGGTCCTCGGTCCTTCCCACACTTTATAGATGGTGCGCAGAGTCTGGTAATAAAGAGAACCAAAGTTCTGACATCCATTCTACTTCGCCCCAGCAGTTCTCTGGTCGCATTAGGAGATGGCACAGGAGGAAAAGCGCTTGAAATCGTCCAAACCAGACGTTTAACTTCAGTGTTCGGTACATTAGTCTTGAACATTGCATTCGACGAGGTGCGAATAACTCCGATTATGGAAAGGCTGGTTATTCTTTGAATTTTGTTAAACCCTTAGTTATGAAACTATTAAGGATTGTCCTATGCCACATGCCGCAAAACATTTCTATACTTTCTTATTTTCTACGCTCTTTAGCGAATTAAACTTCATTAATTTTAGCAAAAAATTAAAGTCGATTTCTGATTAATAATAATAAAAGGTTGATTTACCTAGATTTATGTTAATAAAATTTGTGTTATTATCGTTAACTCATACCGTCTACTGAGAAATAAATTTTTCATGTGCCATGCGAGTCACGTCGAGACAAGATAGTGCCGCAAGTTATTTGCAAATATTTGCGGTGTCTCCATACTAATTACATATTACATTACATAATTTGTCTAGATTTGTAATTATGAAAACTTACATCGGCCTTTCTTTTGACTGATATTAATATCTTCCAATTGAAGGCAGTAAGTCATGGTATAAAAATTTTAAGGACACCAGACACTCTTTATTGAATATAGCCTTTGTTTTTGTTTGTATTACTTTACTCCGCCTTAAGTACGATATTTTTCTCTAACGTAAAATTTTTAACTTTACTTCATAGAATCGGACTAATGGGAAGAAAGCAAACATGCGGAATACGTACTATTTACTAAAGGGTCATCCAATAAAAAGCCCACATGTTTTTTTAATAAAACAAAACAGAAACGGCTTCGCAATTTTTCCAAGCTGTTTTTATTTTCATCGAAAGTATGATCCATTATAATTATACGTGGAACAGAATATCACTCAAATGTCCATCGCGGCTGCGCCTACAGCGATCAATTCGAGTATCGAAATTTTCACTGACTTTTCAGCATGTTTCTGGCCTTATTTCATGAATTGCAACTTGAATATTATTCGTTAGATTATTAATTGATTCTGGCTTGTTTGCATACACTCGACTTTTAAAAAAACCACAAAAAAAATCTGTGTTAGAGCACAGGACCTTGGAGGCCAACAAAAATCTGCATTTCGTGAAATCGTGAATCGTCAAAATCACGAATTTTGCGAAGAGAATTTTTCAAAGAACGCCCATTTTCATAATAATTTTAAATAATATAAACGCGGTAGTTGCAAGGTATACTTGTCCATGCTTGAAATTGTCCTACCTTCCACTAAAACAAAATGGCTTATGTCATTTTAATATACGTCACATGTAAACATTATACAGTGTTGACATCAGCCTCACATTTGGACGACCCTTTACTTTTGTGGTTGTAATACCGAAAATCATAACTTTCCGTACATCCTGTAGTGGGATTCCGTATCGATTAAAGAGTTTAGATTTTAGAGTTATATTAAATTTAGATTAAATGGTATTCTCTAACCAAAAATACTATAGATTTGAGCACTCTAAGATAGAAAGAATGGGCTTTATGCGCCATCTAGTAGAAATCAAAAATGCACATCTTTGTAATAGACTCTTTGAAATTTTTGTATTGCTAAATTTAGAGTATAAATAAGCGATTCTGTAACGCTTTTTTCCTCTAAGTTAGAGTTTGATTTTACTCACAAGTGAAATCTCACGTGAGCCAAATAAAAAAACCGGAAATATCATGTCAGAAAAATAAAAAAGCGGGAAAATAGTTAAAAATAGGCTATAATTGTTACTTAGAACCTTTCTAGAGTGGTAAATTATTAGAAATGTAAGTATACAAGCATTTTATTTAATAATATGGCATTGATATATTTCAATGTTCGTTTTTAAGTATTCAAAAAATTTCTTTTTTGTTTCTTTCCTAATTTTCTAGGGAATCCAGAAGCGTCTTCTTTGTTCTTATTAGTCTCCTTCTCAATTCGAAAATAATAATTACATTTTCACTATTCATAATTTTATTACTTGGAAAAATTTTTTACTAATATATTTTCCAAACCTCCAATGTCAACTAACACTAAGAGATCGTTAACGAATATGTTTTCATAAAAATGTAATAAATTCCCACGAAGATCTAGTACTTCGCTCTAAGTTGCTTACAGAATACCAACTACTCTAACTTAGAGAAACACTTTCGATTTAGAGTTTCTCTAAGCTCTAAACAATAAATCGATACGGTATCCCACTACTGGTTTTAAATATGAATTTTAAGCCACTTCCGATTCCATTACAAAATTTTATAAATTAAACCCACCATAAAACTCAAAACTAACGCCTATGATCGCATCAAAATCGCACCCCAGACAACAATGTCCTTTTATTCTAATCCAAAAAAAAACAAAAAATAACAAAAAAAAAACAAAACAGCATACACATGTCAACCACACATCCTTTACCACCAATTACCCTGTGTGGATTATTAAAATATTCCGTGACATTAATACCCAAATTCGTGATTTATAGACCATGTGAAGCGCTAAGCCGTCAATACACCCCGAATCCAGCTTGATCCTTCTTTATTTTGTTTTTATTCTTTTCAAAAACTCAAACACAAGTTTTTTTCTTGTCGCACACAACTCAACTCAAAGGTCCCGATTTTGAACGGCGGATCTCCTCAAATCCGCCTACCTTATGCCATGTGCTCACGATGACTTCCCATTCATGACGACAAGAAAGGGTTCATTTGGGTTTCCTCTATCATCTCGTATGGGCTGCAACCATGTGGAATAAGGATTTTAGTTTTTGTTTCTGTCACTAGGGTGGTCAACACATTTCAGCTTTATAGCAGTTCACTAATTAAGGGATGTTATTTATTCAGGGTGGTAAGTTTAGCAATTTTTGAATTTTACGACAGAGAATTTTATAACTTAAAAGAATGTGAATTTTTTTTTTGGTTATCAAGCTCCCATTTGAGATCCCATTCCTGTGCTAGATTTAGATCAAGCCTTAAAGTGTTTCCACTTAGTTTTATTTTTGCCTCGCATGTTTTATTGTCCTTCCAGATTTAGAATGGAAGATATTTTTATGTAAGCACCACCATTAACTGCTGCCATACCCTCAATGTTATCTATTAACTTCCGTTCTTCCTTAAAATCGTTCGTAAATTTTATCGTAGATCCAATTTTAAGCAATCAACCTAAAAATTTATTGATAATATTACGAAATAGAATTTCTTTACGTTTCTCAAAACATTCCTCACTTTTTGAACACAATGGCATCTTGCCAACGGCTGTCAACAAAACAAACGTCACTAGGTCGTGTTTACATGTGTATAGTAAGACTAGCACGAATATACAAACGCACAGTCTAGAGATAAAACGCAATTTATTCTTCATCAAGTTGCGAAATTAAAAAAATAAATTATTTTTGTTATTATTTAATACAGTATTTAATTTTTTCGCATTTTATGATCTTATCAAACAAGCAAAAATCATGTAATTACCAATTATGAACTTGAGACAAAATGGCCCCACTTTCATAATTGGTCGGTAATCGCCGATTTGGCACTGAACTTAGCACGGAGCAGAATATTCAAGCGTAGTGAAATTTTTTGGCAGCGCTAGATCCATTCGTTCCCAATTTCAAGTCCCCCTTTTCCCTACGTATAAAAATATTTAAATATATTAAATGTGGGTATTTTCATTTCTAATTTTGAAAGACGCGTTTCGTTTTTTTTATTATGGCGGCAAATAGAAATATTAGAGATTTTCGTCACGGCATTTTTGCATGTTAGGTGAATTACCGCTTTATCGGTTCATAATTCATATTTAGTGTGAAAAGATTTAATGTCGGATAAAAATATTATAAGCGATTAGTGAAAAGACATAATTAAGTGCAAAATGGATTAATGTGGAGTGGCTGTGCTTTGTGTGGACGAGAGGTGAAGTCCACTTTAAGTAGTTTGAAACATCGGAATGTCTGAAAACACTCTATGTCTAAACATATGTTAAAAATTCTTAATTTTACTTTTTTACTGCAGTTTCTTTCAGCTGTGAAATGTGAAAGTCCAGGCAGCTACGTAGTCACTAAAAAATGTAGAAATGATGTCCCAAAAAATACTGACGAAAAAACCATTAACGATCGGCAATTAAGATTGCAATGACAAAAACACTGTGCATTCTTCGTAGAAATCCTTCGTATGACTAATGAGTTATTATTAGGCAAACAATGCCACTCATCTCATTCCCTCTGCTCAAAGCTCCCCTTTTCGCACGATACAAGGAACTCGCTCATAAATAGAACAACTGTACTGTGGAACTGTGGTACTTTCATAGTCAGTATTTCCGCACTTCTACAAGATTCAAAAGTTCAAACGCAGGATTCATTGCCATCTCCTTCAACATCTTCCCTGCTCCTCGTAACCCCAAATCTATTCTATTCCCCCCGTACTATGCTTACTACTAGACATTGCACCATGACGTGACCAACGAAATGACGTCATGTGTTTTCATCGTAAGAGCTTTTTAACCTATGCTCAAAACCATATCATCACACCTGAAATTACAGCATTGTTTTTGTAATTTGACGGAAACAACTTTTAAATTAGACATTGAAAATATCACGGATATTAAAAATTATCTTCTAAGCAATCTGGATTTCATTCATTATAATCTGATAACATGACGATTAAGTATTATCTTCGTTTATGTTTACGGCTTTAAAAAAAGTTCATAGGGAATTCCATAAGATATTGTTTGCACATTTGTCTAGGCTGAAAAATTACTTTTGTTTTGAAATTCGACGAGAAACGAGTTTTAACGCATCTTTATTAATTGTTGCTTAAGAAGCTTAATATAACTATTTATTTATTTTATTTATTGTTAGTCCATAATCCTAATTAATTAAATAAAATGTGATTTCAGCGAGGTTTTATTATTTATGCGTTTTACCAAGCGGTCCCCCAACTAAGTACTAACCACGTCCAATGCTGCTTGACCTACGTAATCGAACGTGAACAAATCTATTGAATATGGTAATGGCACCCTTTGTGGTCACCAAGATTATTGCCGGTTTTCTTCGTCCTATCCAATTTTTTAAAGTTCCAATTTTGCTCCTCTTATCTAGAAAAAGTCGGAGAGGGGTGCCTTACAGGCGTTTTGACGCTGTACATGCCTGTTTCAGGCATAGAACAGGCAAGTCTTATTTTTACTCGGGTCGAATCAAAATGAATAGACATTTATTGAGGTATGTACAGATTTATTAGATTAGATTTAATTATTCCGAATTTAAGGCATCAAGCTGTCCCACGAGAGATGATGGGGAATTCCACTCAGGCATGGAGATACCACTTATTGCGTGGTTATCATTCTTTCATATTGAAAACGACTCTCTTCTGCCACTGCCTACAGCATAGAAGCCAGCTCCTTCTACCAGCAAAGTCAGTTAGCATTTATGAAGGTAGTATTGGTTGGGGCTGTATTTAGAATAGAACTTGCAGTCATAGAATATACTTTATGACAGTTGGCAGTATAAAGGAGGTTTATCTCCGTGCTCTAGTAGTCAAAATAACAAAAACCATTCACCAGCTTTCAGATACTGCATCGGCATCATCATTTTTTACCAGCTTTCAGGTTGTAATCAAATCAGTGGCAACAGAACGAATTCTTCAATTGAGGACTTTTTGGGGCCTGATGGTCATTGATGCTTTGAAATCAAGTTTGTGTAAATCAAACATTTTGAAGAAGTCAAGCAGAAGCTCAAAGATGATTAATGGCTCATGAATAAAATTGGTGTCCACAAGTGAAGACATTCCTATTGACAGTTACGATTTTGACTTATTTGACTTTTCAAACTCTCAGAACGGTACATGACATAGCAAAACGAAGATTTAAAAGGCTTATGTAACCGCTGCTTTCTCTGTCGAATCACAGTCACAGACACGAAATCGATTTTGAAATGAAACAAACATCTACAGACATGGATCGATAGATATAAATATGTACAATAAAAAGAATAGTGGTCAAGGGAAAATTCTGATTTAGATGAAAAACTAACGAATCAGTTAGGTCTGAACCGAATAGCTGTGGAAGAAATATAAACAGATTAGAAGTGCTTAGCAAAATAAAAGCAAAGCAAGCAAAGCGTATATTGGGGTTTGATTTTCACGAATGCTTGCGTGGCTTGGTGGGCACCACATGAAATCTCATTTTCGTACTTTAGGTTACGTTCAGATATGTCATATTTGTTTCAGGCTATAAAGTGAACTTTCAGTAATTTTTTGTAATTATTTGGTTGTTGTTTTCTGTAAACTAGGAGACAATTTACGTAAGTAAGTTAGCTCAAATTCGTTCAGTATTCTTGCGTTACGTTACGTAGCGTTACGTATATTTTGGTTCAGCCTTTGGCGTTTGTCGGGGGTTTAAGGTAGATTATGCCATTTGCACTCAGACTACGATCACTCGCCGCCACCCACAGCGCTTTTACTACTTGTGTGAGAGAATGACATTGTACTATGAATTGACGACGAGTGTGGATCGGCGATTTGGAAGATTTGGATTTCGACCTCAGCGAAGGTACCTCAATCAGTTTTTAGCAAAGGACAACTTAGAAGTAGGAAGAAATTTCAATTGCTGTACTGTTGATATTTGATTCTATTGACTAATGAGTTTGCCTCACACTTGTCTATATGAACCTATCGATCAATGTCGATGTAGTATTGGATGGGGAGCCGCCGGGTTGTATGTAAAAATCTAGGCAATAAAAACACAATTTCGAGCAAAACGCCGAGTACAAAATTTGACAAGTTAATAGGGGAATGGAACTTCTACAAATTTGTTAAAGCTGATTGTAGGTTTTGCAAAAATATGTGCTTATGTAAAACTATAAATATAAATTACACTTTTGACGAAGGGGAAGACAGTTTTCGTAACAATTGTTTCTATAACTTTAACGATCAAAATTAAAAAAGAAAACCAAAAAAAAAACAGATTTGTAAAACTCTTTACCACTCTTCCTGGAGATGGTACTCAACGACTTCCACCTATCCCCAGCATGCATTCTACAATGCTCAAACAATGCCACACAACATTTGAGCAAACAAAGTAAGACCAAACATTTCTTAATGTTCAAATCACACACTTCACGACTCGCATTGTTTCGATCTGAAGAAGCAAATTGTCATTACCCAAAGCCCACGAAAACTAGCCCGAATGCATCTCTCAAGTAGGTGGAGATCAAAGGGGGAAGGAAGGAGCACAGCATATAAAGTGAAAATATTGCCACAGTTTTGGGATTTCTGGGAGCAAATGATTTAATCAGCTTAAGTGGTCGGAGCGGAAAGCCCGCATAGTCCAGGTTTAAACACTTTTCATCCCACTAGAGTTCTGCGCTAGACTCATTAGTCCGCTACTGACACTGCCTTAGTAGTTTGGCTAGAATCGTGATTAGTGGATCTAAGAATGTTACTTTTATGCACGAGGGTATTTAGAAAACTGTTAATTATTATTCATGTTGTTTATGCTGTAATCATTGTAAATGAACTAAAGCCATAAATCTTAATCTTACATGGCAATGCAAAACTTCTTTATGTGGCAGTAAAGATTTTTTATGGTGGATTGAAGGTGCGACTAAATAAGTTGTAAAATATTATTTGATATGAAGAATTCATAATTTTTTAGTTCCGGTACATGCGCGAAAGTATCATTCACGCACAGCTTTATTATTTCGAGATGCTTTTTGATTTTCAACAATTACTTCTAGTAATAATTGCTTTCTTTAATAAATTGAATTGCGTTTGCCGAATTTAATTACACAAATTTGTTTTGTTTATTAAGTTAAGGCATAATGTTAATTTACTCCGAAACTATTTAATTTAAGTTGAAAAAACATAAAAACAAACATTCTAAAACGAACTATAATCACATTTGCAATGTTTAACGAACATTATCTTAAAATAAAACTTTCTCTCTATCTTCTTAAACATTAATCACAAATCAAGAAAAAATTAAAATAGTTTTCAAGGCATTCATCCCCTTTTATCATAAGATCATCAGTTCAGAAGCAGAATTGGTGAACCATTAAATTGCCAATCAAATATTATCAGCAATATTTTGTCAGTTGATAAAGTATTCACGTCGCGTGAAAGTTGTAATTTCTTACTTGCTAATATTTATGTATGAAAAAAACAAAATTTCGCTTCGATTTGTGGAGGATTTTAAGAATGGCAAAAATACATTCAGAATTTAAAATCGGAGCGCAACGCGCATGACTGTTGTAAGACTCTTCTTGACTTAATCGGCCATTAATGATTACTTTGCAAATTTATGCATACTTCTCTGTATAGACAAGGCTGCTAATTGAATGACGGGAGAGGTCACTAGCTAAGGAATTTTTATTTTTTTAAAAGATAATTTTATGTCTGCAAACAAGTGTTTTGATATTAAAAACTTTGCCGGTCTCGTTTGTAATTTGAAGGAAATCATTGGTTTTATTTACATTACTTAGGTAGATGTTTTATTTAAGAACGTCCGCGTGTTGTTTTAGCTGGAATTTTAATATGGTTACATTTTGTTGGCATTTCTGTCCTTTAGTAACTAATCTTCGTTTTAGACATCCAAAAAAGATTAAAGAATTTTACAATACAAATGCCCTATTGTAATGCTGTTATGACACCTACTTTTTTTCAGACGAATCTTTACACTTTTTAGTAAGTTTAGAAAGAGACAAAAAAATTTTACGGAGATTTGACATAAGTGCGAAGGATTAGAAATATTCTAAAATTGAAGCTAATCTAGACGGAAAAGCTCAGCTAACTCGAAAAGTGCCAGAAAAAGTATGAACTTTTCATCCTTTTTCGGGATCTTCATCTTAATTTTTGACATTTCAGACTTTTTTTTTTGACAAAATTAAAAGTTCGTGTTTATTAAGTGAAAATGAAAGATAACTTGTAAGTAAGTGCGGTGAATATGATAATACTACGTTTTTGCTAACTATGAAAAAGCATTTATTAAATATGAGTGCAAATTTAATATGTTCAAAATTGAAACTGCACGAAAATGCAAAGCCGCCATCTCGTTCATACCAAGATGTCCTTGTCTTTTCATACTTAAAAAGTAAATGCTGAAAAAAAGTAAGTGTCATAACAGCATTAAGTAATTAGAAAAAATACAACACCTCATTTGCAATAATAGTATCTAACGACATAAAAAAGTTAGAAAGCAAATTCCAGAAGTAAAATAACCGTGTCTTCTGACTATCAAACTCTAACGCATAATGAATAAGGAGTAGCCACGTAGACCGTAGCCACATCAGACTCTATTCAATTCATTCCTTTCGCTTCACTAGAATTCACTAGAAAATGCGACCCTAGAAACTTTTATTATGAACTAAAGACTATTAGGTTTCGAGTTCTCAGATCGAGTCAATCCAGTCGTAGAAAGTGTCTTTAGTATCAAAGTATGTATTGTCGAAAGCTGCTTTGATATCGAGGAAGGCCGCCAGCGCAACTCCTCTGTTTAGTGCTGCGCATTCCAGCTGAGTACCAGATTGCGAACTGCTGTTTCTGTCTACTTGCTCACCTAGTAGACATGCTGGTAGGAGCTTGGTACTGAAGATAAGCCTCTCTTGCCAAGATACATACAAGCGTACATGCATTGCATTCAGCGGCTCCATCATATGCGTCGATTTTTTGCTGAAACATAATTGCATGGTTGCGCTCCGTCCCGGATTTCACACATAATCCAAAAATCTAAGTAACGAATCGCATGAGTTTGTTGTGTATGCATGTGTGTGCATATGTGTGCAAAAGTTGAAAGTAGCCCGACATTTGCGTGGCATGCGTTCCATTTACGGAATATTCCGTCAGGTGGCATTTGAATACACACACTTCTATATTATCTGTCAACGAATGCAACGCATGTATGCTTGGATATGTCACCAGCTTCATCCTATCGAACATTTTCACCATTGTCTTCAAGCCAAAAGACAAATGACTTATCGGCCTGAAAGATTTAGCCAACACCAATTCTAATCTCACCTATCGTCTATAAACGAGAAAGCCATCGCCTGTTCGATCACAGTGATTTTCGATCGAACTCATGAAATAAATGTTCGGTATTTGGTTGGCAGTTCTTTCACTCTCATCAGTACTATTTTTCAGACTAGAACTTCGCTGTGTGACATTGCACTATCTGAGAGAGAACTCCCCAGTATAAAACGGGGTTACGTCTGAGCTCTAGTTTTGCACATAAAAATACTCTCTTTAAATGGAGATAAGTAATATTCCATTTAATTTTTCAAAACAATTTAAAACTTTTCAATCAGTCAATTTTACCGGCTAAAGTGGGACAAAAGTAATGTCATAATGTGAATTTGCTGCCTTTTTGTTAGAAATGAAAAAAATTGGGCTCTGTCCAAATAAGCAGTAATAAAAATTCCGCCGTTCTTCCGGTTGTAACGCTCCATTGCTTGTTGTCAACTAATTCTACTAAGTCTACAACATAAATGTCAAAAGCACAATGACAAAATTAAGGCACATTTACATTATGACACTACTTTTACCCAACCTTGTATCTGTATGTATTACAGTAAATGATAGTAAAAGAAGACATTGTTCTAGAACATAGGTTCTCAACGTGGGGTTTGAGGCTTTCTGGGGGGCAGTAGAAGACCCAGAGAAATTTAGGGGGCGCTGAGATGGCACAGTGAGGGCATGGGCAGGTTAAAAAAATATAGTCCAAAAAAGACAAAAAAACACGCTAATCACGTACTAATAAAATTAAGTGCCCTTTTACATGACCGGACACCGCACAGGAAAACGAACGAACGATCTGGGTTTATTGGGAAGAGGGTGAGAGAGGACGATTAGGAGGGCAGAAAACTCCCAGCGGACTTTTCAACGCACATTTTGACAGTTCCTGCGTTGTTATTGTTCCTAATGCCGGCGCCAGATATAGCTTCAAACATTTGAACACTTGTTTGATTGTTATGTGTGGCACGGGACTTTGAATATGTGTTCAAAGTTTGAACAAAGATGTGCACTTTGCCATACGTATCGGCAAAGTCTTCAAAGAAGTGTTCAAAGTTTGTCATCTACCAGCCTACTATGGAGAAAAACGTTTTGCAAATGATGTCTGGCAGGTTACGACAATATGCGTTCAAATGTGTTTTCAAAGCTTTGCAAAATCTTCAAAGAAGTTTTCAAATCTTTGAAGCTATGTCTGGCGCCGGCATAAGACAAGAATGCAAAAGAGAAATTTCCAAAAGCAACAACAAAAACAGATAGTAAAAGCTTTGAATATTTCGTTCGTTCGTTGGTGTTCGACCGTGTGAAAGCCCTTGCAACACTCCATCATACTTCAAAAGAGCATTAACAATTACAGCTAAGTTTTGTCTGTTCGGTGTCCGGTCGTGTAAATCCAGCCTTAGTAGACAAAAAATGATCGACAAAAAACACAAAAAGGGGGGCTATCTTTGCCCGTTTTCGAGATAAGGTGTTTTGAATTTTGGTTTTGGGGAAAAAGTATAGTTTAATGAATTCGAATGACAATGTAATGAAACAACGATCGATTTCCACAAATAAGGTATCTTTGTAATCGTAAGGAATGCGACTTTTATTTCATTAATAAAAACAATAATGTACGATGGAAAACCCAGAAATAAGGGGGTTTATTTGTAACAAAATATGAAAAAAAAACAATTTTTACCTACATATTTCACTGTAACTCAAAAAGTAGATCGTTAAGGTCCTTTTTTCTGAACTTTTTTAGCATCCCCAAAACTTACCTAAAAATTTCTTGGAGCACTCCAAGACTCCAGCTGGCTTGGTTTTTTTGCTATTTGCATTTAAAAATAGGTATCACTTTTTACTATTCAACAATTTTTCCTACTTTTTTTACACTAGTTCAAAAAGTAGATCGTTCAGGTCCCTTTTTCTGAATATTTTTAACATCTTCAAAAGTTTCTTAAAAAATTCGTGAAATACTTCAAGACTCCAGCTGCCTTGATATTTTTGCTATTTACCATGCAAAAATAAGTATAATTCACTGACCTGTTTTTACTGTTTTTAATGTTTCAAAATACTAAAAACAGATCAGTGAGTGACCCTTATTTTAGAATAGTATGAGTTTTAATTGTTCTCATTGAAACATTCTTCTTCAGGAGTCATATCATAAGCCGGCTCTACACGATGTTATGAACACCCTCCAACGTTGGACGCTTGATGGTAAGACGTATCTTGTGGCAGACGCTCGAGCTACGAGCGTCCAATGCTAAGCGTCCAACTTTTGTGCTTGGAAATGTTCCAGCTGTAATGGGTATAACCCCAACGTTGGAAGCCAACTTTCGAATCAAACGTTAACGTTCGCGGTGAACGAATGTGGGTTTCCAACGATTGAGTCAATACCCACATCAGCTCGAATATGTCCAAATAAGAACGTTGGACGCACGTTGGACGCTTGACATTGGACACTCGTAGATCGAGCATCTGCCACACGATGCGTCCTACCATCAAGCGCCCAACGTTGGAGGGTGTTCAATGTTCATAGCATCTTGTTTACAGCAGGCAATACAGGCAATAGCTGTTTCAGATTCGCAACAGAACGTAAGTAAAAGAAATGGGGGCCTCTACAAAAATAGTATATTCTGTAACAAGTTTGGAATGATGCATATTCCGCACAAGTGGAAGTTTGGCACACGAGCCGAAGGCGTGGGTGGCGGTCCACGAGTGCGGAATATACCATTCAAAACGTGTTGCAGACTTTACTTTTTCTACGCCTTTAATTAGTTTTTATTAATATTTTGTAAAGAAAAACGTACCTTCTGTACGTTCTGTATAAGGCACAGCAAGATATTTTAACCCTAAATAACATATTAGTAGGGAGTGTTCATTCATAACAATTTTGTAATTTAATAATTCGTTAATAGATGGCCACCGCAAAATTTATTAAGAAAATGCTATTATTTTCTCCAATTTAATAATTGAATAGTTTATTTAAAGCTAAATGTTTCTAGCGGAACATCATTGATTGTTTATTATTGAAACAATCCGTTTCTTTCTTTAATTAATAAATCTTTTTTTTCTTTAATTAATAAATCATATTCTTGGATTACGACGAACAGATGTCGCCAATAGTAGTCATTCCATAACAAGTGATGGAATGAATATTCCACACGGGTGTGGAATGCTGCTAACTCCGTACCTAAAAGTAATATCAGAATCCCTGTATTCTAACAGTGGCGTAGAAAAAAAATATTCTCAAAGTGGGCGGTGGACAAAATAAGGTTGAGAACCTATGTTCTAGAATGATATAAAAGAAACTGGCGAAGGCTATGATTTTTTATTGGAAAGAGTTTTATTTATTCACCATGTACACCATACGATCAAATTCTAAATTTTATTCAAAGCAAAATATTCTCAACTTTCTTATGGCTATGGGCTACAAAAATTTAAAAAGCGATGTTTCCCAGTGACCACGCAAAACGGACGAAATCGAAAAGCAAAGAGCCCATTTGACTGACTTATTCGCCAAATTTGATGAAATAAATTTAAAATTACAAAATTATCAATTAAATTTTGTCAAAACTAAAAGTATTATTATCTGCATTTGTTACAAAACTTACCGAAAAATGATGAAGATTTACTTGCATACTGTCACCATTTAACATCTCTACATTCTGACTTCTGTCAAAAAAAAATAAAATCAAAAACCGCGAACTATAGCCTTTTTTTGACATTTAATTATAGGGACTGTAATTGTCATAGAACCTTTCTTTACCAAGCCCTGAAGTAAATGGGTTTTGTTAGGGCCTAGCTACAATAAAAAATTCGTGAAAAAATAATGATTCTAACTTTACACGTAAATGTAAAATGTAAAAACAGCTGTTTTCAGAAAAGTTTGAACAAGCCCACTGGTCCTAGAGTTATTTAGAAAAGGCTTCTTTATTCGGGAAGAGTTGCTCTACAAACCCATTTTCATGAAAAGTATGTGAGGTTTGATTTAATACCTTAAAAACTCGTTTGAAAACGACCCTTTTTCCAGGTGCGATAGTTTTTTGCATGAAAAGCTTTCCTTTTGAGTTTTTTTTTCGTGAAGAGCTTTCAAAAGCGCAAAAACAAAAAACTATCGCACCTTCTTTTACATCTAAAACGTAAAAAAACATGATGTCGTTACTATTATTTTTCACCTGTTCCCCTGGACCGAATTTATCCAAAACACAATCATTAAATTACTACGATTTTTCTCTTAATTATAGCGTTAAAAAATCGCAGGGTAAATTTATTTCAAACAAAGAACTATTCAGATTCATCCTTTTCACTAAATTATTGAAGTATTAAGTACTTGCAGTATATTTTCAAACAAAATCGATTTTTTTCTTTTGCTTTCTTAACAATTAAAAATATGTATTTAATTCGTACGTGCAATTTTCTTATCAGAGAGAACAGAATAAAGTATTTTTATTAGTAACAGAATAAAGTATTTTTATCATAAAATTTGATGCATTTGCGGTTGGGGAGCATTATTAAGATTTTGTTATAGTAAGTAAGAGGTCCATGGCCGAAATAAGTTTGGGAATCACTGATCTATCATATTGGATGTAACTCAAAATTTGAATATCATTTCCCATTTTTTTTATAAACATCAAATTTCTATTCCATATATTTTTTATGTCCCACTTTTATCAAATCAAACAAGGTGTAAGGTACACGATCTGCTTCAGATTGTTAAAGAATAAATTTTTAATATAAATTTTCTAGTTTAACAACTCTTGTACTATCAGATAAGAATTTTTTTCGGTCAATATAACACTGATGTAGGATTAGCATTTCATAGATAAGAAATCTATAAGCCGAATTTTTTAAGTAAAAAATCTTGTAGCCCTAAAACTCGTGCTATTTTGTTTACTTTTTTTTAAATACACAATTGGAAATATCAACTCCTACTCAATCTCTATCCAGCAACAGATAACTTATAATGGGCCGGCCTGCAGCAAAATTGTTTCCTCATGCACAAGTTCTTGTGGCTCTATCTAAAAAAATCAAGCATTACCTTTAACATGAATCTCATTAACCTAAATATAAAGAATCTGTCACTTTACAAACATTTTATGCTGCTCAAGTTCCGCTCCTCAAATGTGCCATAAATCAAGCAAGAAATGAACTCTTCTGATTTGACACAGTGCAATCAGCAGTCTCAAAAACCCCCACTTGAAAATTATTTATTCTTATTCAAATCCACAATCTTATTCTCAAAGGGATAAAAGGCATAAAAAGCGTTCTTCTATTTAAAAATTTTCATTCTTCATCACCGTAGAAATAAATAACACAAAAAAAAATCTACAAACAATTTGCATACAATTCTTGATCTACAAACTTCGAGAGTCATTCATCATTTTCACTTAAGGTGTTGATCTATTGTGACATAATTGAGGTAAGAAGAGTAGACAACTTCAACTAGCACATTAAGAGGTTCGCCTACACCTTCTTACCGGTTACAAGTCAATCACCTGAGGAGTAGTGCCTCTGCATTGTGGTGGTGGTGGTGGTAGACTTGGAAGTTTCAGAAATCTTTCCGAAAAAAATCCACTCCTTCACTGAGAAGAATTATTGCGATGAGAAGGCACCTTTCAAGATGTAGGATCAAGTCGGATTTGCGCATAGACTGTGACATATTCTTAAAATACGCGTGCGCCGATAGGTCGTACCTATTTTCTTTTTATCCTTTTCTATCTTATCTTAACTTTCTTCGTGCGTCAATATTTTCAATTTTATTTTTCCCCCCGGCATATGGCTGTCCTCGTATATGTTGGAGGCAGGGAAAAGGTTATTTGCATGAATCACAATATTATTTCTGAACAAATGAAAAGCCCCGCAGAAGAATGGATATCATATGTCATGGATAAAAAGGAAAACTATATATCCAGTCATGTGAAGTGACATAAAATTTAATGGTTATTACTTTATAAACAATAAAACCAATCACTGTAAAATAATGACACCATAAATCAGGTCACATCTGGGATATCGATTCAAGAATTTATTACGGAAACGACACGGCGATATTTAGCCTCGCGGCCAGGTGGAAATAATGGTAAAAAAAAGGTAATGAATAGCGGGAATGACGTTTCGGGATTGAATTTTATCCACAATTTAGTACAGTGTCAATCAATTATTCAATAAGCAGTAAAGAATATATGTGATACAAATGCAAATTACCCCTGAAGACCAAGTGGCTAACGACTGAGGCTCGATTCATAATAATCGAGTCTCGAGAATATATAACGACAATCTTGCATGTAGAGCCAATATGATCAGAGAGGATCGCGGCTAAAAGTTTTTTATTTTATCGCGAGTATTTAATCGAGTTGCGCATACTCCATACACTTGACCTTGTTTATTTTGACGTAATCAAATCTATTGAAAATTCTTATGTGTATATTTTTATTTTCAATTCATTTCGTTTGACTAGCACGTTTCGGAAGTTTTCTGTAGTTCTCGATCGAGAATTTAGGTCACGTTTTTAATTTGATCGAATGATCTTGGCTGCTGAGAGATTTTCGGATGATTGGTCATTAGTTTTTTTTGGTATATTGCCACGAGCAGCGTGCACATGAGTGTATACATTGTGCATTTTAGTGGACTGTGTGTACAAATGCATAGTAGATCGGCAGCACTATGTAGTAGCCCTTCTTTTCCCCCGGGGGTGTTTGTTTGTGTTTATTCTGGGTACTTAACAAAATTAGCTACATTGAAGCGAAACTAACCAAATCCTTTTAGTTGCTCTTCATCCAAAAGACAAATTATTGTGTAAACATTTCGGGGCTAACTAAACAGAACCTGGCACGAAAAGATCAAAGCGATTTTCCACTTTGCGGCTGGCCTTTCAGCACTGCTTTTATCTGCGCACGCCCAGAAGACCACCGCAACTTCCGTAAAAGAAATTTCTTTCCGTCAAAGATGAAAAAAACCGTTTTTCCTTCTATAATCTTGTATTTTTTTGGGCAAATACCTGTGAACAACAGTTAATAACTAACAGGTATACCTGCATTACCGTTAAAACACATGTGTACAAGTTTCAAAATGCATAAATCAAGCCTCTTCCCAACACTATAAAATTAGCGTCGTCGCATCCGAGTCTTGTTAGTTCAAGACCTGTTCATTATTTGTTTAACACCGGTGCCGACTTACCTGTATATTCTCACTTCTATATTTTTTTTTTATTACTATTATTATTATCATTGTTTTTTCTCATATCACGTTGTCACGCGATACTTAATGATGTATGTAACACTTATGGTCTTATCGCCCAATGCACATGCGTGGATTGCTCTGTCTTAAAATGCATTTTCGTATTATACACGATTAATGACAAATTTTCTATCCGTTTTGGTGCGTTGGATATCCAGTTTCACCTGCCATACCACTCTCACAGTGCGTTTTGATTTATGTGCTATGATCATCACCTGGATGATACGTAGGGTAGTATCGCATCGCATTTTCTCAACTAAGGTTAATTGAAACTTTACGGTATTATGACAAGGAAATTTATTTTTATTCAGGTGTGTTTTCCGCACTTTATTTTATATACCCTCTTTTCCTTATCCTTTTTGTTTTAATGGAACAAGAAAATCATTTTCAGATTGAACAATTTGTAAAGCAAGTTTAAGTGATTTATAATGGCTTAAAAGGTGGTTCCGTATCAGAACGTGATTATCGATTGATGTTGAATTATTTATGTGAATACATATTTCTCGATTAATGGGAGTTTCGTGATGTTTTGCGAGTTGTTATAAATGTAGATTGTGTGTGGTAAATTAGTCGTAAACATGTCGATAACAAAATTAGATAGGATTTAACGAGGTTTGTTTTAAGGTTCTTCTTTTCATTCTGGTCATAACTGGATCGGTTTGATACGATGATTCAACATATTTCGCTGTTAAATACTTATTCAAACTAACGAAGGTTTACCTCGACTGAAAATTGCCATGACCAAAAGAGTCTGACTTAATTACATACCTCAAGATTTGACCTAGATTTACTTCAGGAAATAATGTGTGCTTGAAAAATATTGGAGGAGTACAACCATTTAAAGAGAAACCGAAAAATTTTCGAAACCCTCAGATGAAAATCTTTGCAGGTCAGGTCTCTTCATAGTAACAACGTCTATTAACAATAGGTGTATTTTGATGGGTTAAGTATTTTGATGGGTTAAGTAGTAGAAGTTAATTACTTTGGTTTCAGGTCAAGTGCAGACCACGTGCTGAAGAAACCTTGGGTTGGATGCTTTTGAATGAAGCGTGTGAAAAACATAGCCAATGTGTAAGCTAGTCAGGGTTATCTGTTTTATGGATATCATATGTAGGAAGAAGAAGTCTAATTTGGGACCTAGGTAGGTTAAGGTACTCAACTATCATCCCAAAGGTCCGAGGTTCGAATCCACGCAGCTCCGAGATCCTTCGTCTTTCTAGTTCTCCCACGCAGATAATGGGCCCTATTCTGTTTATGTTATGCCATAAAATAAAATAATTCCCTAAAATCCTATTCTGTCCGATAAATTTTATTTTCTTTTATGCATCATAACATAAAATATTCCCTGTTACGCTTCATAACATAAAAGAACCGCAGCAGCTCATTTTACAGGTATTTTGACATATTTTATGCAAATGACAGACATGAATTGACATTTGTTGTGTAAAGTAGTGTTAATTGAGTTTTTAGTTTAATTAAAAATTAATACACCCATGGCATTCAGAATTTTTATTTTGACAGATAGATATTGCGGAAATCCGTGTTCGGTATGGTAAAATATAAAAAACTAATGAAATTTGTCTAAAGTTTTTATTTTATGCAGAAGAGATCATAGGAGACATCTGCGATATCTTCGCGATTCCAGCGATCCATTTGAGTTGCCCAACTTTAGGTTTCAAAATTTGATTCGGCTGGATAAGATTGGGGTTCAAATACTTATTGAGAAGCTAGAGCCTCATGCCAGAAAGACTTTCTACGGACATGGTTCGTATCAAACTCCAGTCGGGAGTTGTCGTGTTTTAACGCTTTCACAGCCAAGCGTCTCAAGAGCTATTAAGGAAATAACTGCTCTCATCGCTTAACAAAAATATTTTAATAAAAAATGTTTACATATACAATATGTTTTACTTCACCCGACATCTCATTTCAATTTACCTGCAGTCCACGGCCTTTCAGGTGTATGGCTCAAGTCCTCATCCATCAGTCACACTGAGTAATGTATGGCCTTCATCGGGCGGTACCTGCTGACCTAGCTTAAAAGGCTACGGCCTGCCGGCGGCCTGTTGTGAATGGGGGCCTTAAGGGGCTCATATATAAGGCCGGCTGAAAAAACAATTGCTCAATTGAACAATTGCTCATTCGGAGCGCTGGCCGGTAGAGCGCTCAAATATTTGCGAGCCAAAGGAGGATGCCAAAAAATGTATGGACATTGGTACCCACTCCAATAGCTATGTGTAATATGTCGTTGGATAGGTTGGCGCCTAGTTCGAAATCTTTGTCCGTTCTGAGTAATACGGTCAGAACTGTACAAAGATTGATTTTTACATATCACCCTGTATTTTTGTAAGCGTGTAACCTTTTTCCATGAATAAGGTACCAATAAACACAGAATTCCTCCACCTATCTATGATGGTAAAAGCGATGGTTCTAGCTTACCTACTTTTGGAGCTATGAGTCGTCAATTTTAGGTTTTGGAAAAAAGGTATAGATTAATTACGTATTTTTTGGACAAATAACAAATTGAAGTTGGTTTTTTGTTAAAAGAAACAAAATTTCGACTTTGGCGACTCATAACTAAAAAAGTTGGTAAGATAGAACTATCGCTTTTACCATCATAGATAGGTGAAGGAATTCTGCGGTCATTGGTACCTTATTCTTGGAATAAGTTACACAGTTCCAAAAATACAGGTTGAAATTGTTAAAAATATATCTTTGTACAGGTAAAATTGGTAAAAATATATCTTTGTACAGTTCTTACCGTATTACTCAGAACGGACAAAGATTTCGAACTTAACTTAAATTCAGCTCAAAAAAACCTATCCAACGACGTATTACACATAGCTATTGGAGTGGGTACCAAAATTTGCATTCTCCTTTGTCAACTTGTCGTATTTTCATTTTGTTTTCCACGAGGCACGACACGACCTACGCACATTCGCATTCGCAAAACATTCGCATTAATTGATACGAATGCGAATGTCGATGCGAATGTTTAAAATGATGCGAATCATTCGCATAAGCAAATGCGAATGCGAACATTCGTAACATCCCTAGTTTCGACACCCAAACGCGCGTTTTGAATGAACTAGTTCTTTACGCAAATAGTACCTTGAGATTAAGTAAGCATCATCCTCAATTTTTCCTGAGTGTTCACTCAAAGAGATTTCAAATTTCAACTTTATTCACACCAAAGTAGGGAACGCTCTCAAATGTCAAAAAATACGAGTGAAGTGTTTCCGTTTAGCTTAACGAAAGTAGATTTTATTCACCCCAAGTTGAGTGTTCTCTCAAAAATGTTGAGTGAACACTCACACTAAGTTTTTATTCACACTTATAGCTATGTGAGCTATTTGATTAATTCATTCGCTACGGTTAGACTTGAGCAGGACTTTTGCGAGACAGCACATTTGTCCCTTACACGACGGCCTGATTTTTTTAAATGTCCCACTACTCTTGGTGCTTGATTGCCACTGCGTCCTAAATTGCCATTTGAGGAGCATGTGAATGGCTTCCATGTTCTTTTCCACTTTCCAGCGATAGGCGGGAGTAGGACCCCCTCAAGTCATAGCAACAAATCAGTAGTTTAATTGCTGAACCTTTTAAACTGTCGGGTCTAAAAAACGGTGGTATATAAGTTGTTGTAGAATAGGTTAAGTATTGACTGTGGTACTTTTGGATCTCATACTTCAATCAAATACAAATAATAATTAATGTTCTTTTTATATTACTTCGATTTCTTAGTCACTGACTTTTTTATGGTCAAAACTAAAAGAACGTGCCATCGTCATTTTGTTTTGAAGACAACTCGAAGATATTACGGAATCGCAGCTGCATATGTTTCTGTAGCTAAATGAAAGTGCTAAGTTCTCTTAACCTCTAACATTTTTAAAATATATTTTCCAATTAAAATTCTAAAACTAAAATTGGTGTGGGTCTAAAATACGTTTTACTATAATTGTTGTGTAGGTGACATATTTGTAGCCTCAATTAACAGTGACCAAAGAATCTATTAAAGAGGAGTACGACCAAAGCTGAGTTTTTTACAATTAACTTGAACTAATTGCTGTAAACAATTATGTTTCTAACCACAAAACCATACTGACTACAACTTAGATCATTCAGCCAATGTACAGGGCAACTCTACAAAATAAGAAACTTGTGTCATAGGCATTACAAAAATAAACTTTACCAGCGACCATCTGCTGTTCGATAATCTAAAAATACTTAATCCCATCAATTAGAGCAAGCGGGGATTAGACAAAATTTTAATTAAATCGTTTCATAGTTTTTGAGTTCAATGTCGTTCGATTGTCGTCAATTCAATTCCCACTGCGAACCAATCTCCATGTGCTCTGCGAACGGCTCTAAGAACAGATCTACTAGTCTCCTGTGTGTTCAATTTTAGTTCTATTGAGATTTTAGATTCACATGGTGAACAATCCACGTCGCAATCAAAGATCACGAAAGATATCTTGAGATGGGAATTACAAAAATCCGAATTAGACCAAAGAAAAAGCAAAAATTCTTTCGTTCCAATTCCATTGGTGCGCGGTAAGCTGGTGCTGTTGATTCCCGCGCGATTGCGCGGTGGTGATATCTTATCAAACTTCTTGAGAGATTCTTCTGCGGCAATTGTCTTATTCTCGAATTGAAATTCACTTGGCGGCGGTTGTGGTGGTGTACTCGAAACTTTAATAGGATAATTGACGAGTTACTTAATGGGACGAGATTTATGCCTATGGGTGTTTTTTTACTATAGCTGTCTGGCGGCCATCAGTCTCCCTTGCCACATGTGGTCCAGTCTGCCGAAGTATATCTGGTGTGTGTGTTTTTTTGTCGTTTTGAATTGTGTTGCTCCCAGCTCTTTGGGCTTATCAATTAATTTTGATTTTATTCCATTTCAAGACGCTTAAAGCGTTATTAAGATCAAGTCTTCGTATTGTTTCTGACGTGAACTTTTTCACAATGTTGTTTATGCGGTTTCATGTAACGTGAAGTGAGACTTTTTTCCGCTTGTTGAATATTTGTTTGTAATCAATTTGAGCTTTGGTATCTTGTTACGTTGTTGATTTTTGGTGTCTTTTAACAATTGGGAGTTGATTTTTTGGTCGGGGCCTATTGTTTTTCTATTTTAATCGAATAGATGGAGACTTATGTTGGACAAGGGTCAGAAGACAAATCTTTTGTTTAAGAAGAACTACAACGTAACTTTTTTTTAACTAAGCATTGTTTGTGGTCTGCTAACAATGTATAGACTTACTTTTTATAAGGTAACTTATGGGAGACGAAGAACCTAAGCAAAACTTTAAGTTAATTATCCCGAGAAGTTATTTCTAGTTAGATATAAAATGCTGTATTAAAAAAATGCAATATTGTCTTTTAAGTGAATCCAAGTCACCACTATACTAAATTTCGTCATAATCAACTAATTATATTACTTTATTACTTTATATTACTATTTTTATCAAAGACGCAAAAGACGCTATTTTTTTTGTCAAACATCATAATCTTGACCTCTTTTTGAAGCACCCACTCAGCACACCCCGAGCGATCTTTAAAAGCAAGCCATAAAAACAAATTTAACTTAAAAAAAAATTCGTGTTTATCTATAAATAAAATGATTTTCACCTGGTAAATAAATTTGAGGTGAAATTCTCTAAAAGAGACAGCCGTTTTCTGATTTTCTGTTCAAGCTGCAAACGTTCCGATGGTCATTTAGAATTTTCTTTGTATTCCATTTTCAGAAAGTGATCGCATTATCGTATCGATTGGTAAATATTTAAATTTTGATTTTTTGGCACAGATTGTTCTTTGTATTTAAGTAGTTCATGTGTACTTTGATTATGTGAAATTTTGTATTATTGGGTAATTTATAAGAAACATGGGAATTTTAATAATTTTGAAACGGAAATCATATCTAAAGTGGGCGGACCTTAGGGTGTTGATGGGATATCTGACTGGCCATGAGAGGATGCAGTACCAACTCCACAACCTAGAACTGCCTTAGGATACATAATGCCGACTCTCCATGGAAGGCGATGAGACTTAAGCCGACTTTACACGATGCGTTGAACGTTTGATTCGAATGTTGGCTTCCAACGTTGGAGTGATACCCATCACAGCTGGAACATGTCCAAGCACAAACATTGGACACTTGACATTGGACGCTCGTAGCTCGAGAATCTGCCACACGATACGAACGCTTCATCGAATGTTGGCTTCAAACTTTGGAGTGATACCCATCACAGCTGGAACATGTCCAAGAACAAACGTTGGACACTTGACATTGGACGCTCGTAGCTCGAGAATCTGCCACACGATACGTCTTAAGCCGGCTCTACACGATGCGGCGAACGTTTCATTCGAATGTTGGCTTCAAACGATTGAGTCAATACCGACATCAGCCCGAACGTATCCGAATACGAACGTTGAACCCCTGACATTGGACGCTCGTATTTCGAGCATCGGCCACACGATGCGTCCTATCATCAAGCGTCCAACGCTGGAGGGTGTTCATAGCATCGTGTAGAGCCGGCTTTACACACATGTTCTCTGTGAATGCCGTCTGATCTGGCTTAGAAGAAAAACAATTATTATCAGGAAGCTTCTGAGCACCGACCAGCATCGGTCTTCTTCTTGCCTTCGCCCAGAGGGCCGACAGTCTTTTCCGTTAATGGGATACGTTCAAAGACTCGTTTAGACTTACTTTGTCAAGCAAGGTTTTCGGTATCCGGTGACCAAACCAACTAATGTCCTGTCCGTCATTTCTAACTTCAGCCCAGGCATTTCGAAGGGGCAGCAGGAAAGATGAATTAACAGTAATTCCGAGACCTCTGAGCCGTTCCAAGAATGAAGCCGATTCCGGACCGATGAAAACAGTCTCGAAGGCTTAATGGCCCGCGACTCACTTAAGGGCGTCGTGATTGATTGTACCCAGCCCACCATGAGCTCGTTTTTATTACCAAACTAATTTTTACTTGGCAAAATTTTACCTCTATTTCGCAAAGTCGAAATCCTCATTTTTTCCGCAATTACAGCCCTCCTCATGCACGGCAATATTTTTCCGCAACACAAGACTACTTCGCTCAGGTTATTCCCATACGCGGCAATCCCCTTTTGATACACACTAAGGTCTAGAAATCCCTACTAATATTATAAATGCGAAAGTAACTCTGTCTGTCTATCTGTTACGCTTTCACGCCTAAACCGCTTAACCGATTTTAATGAAATTTGGTACAGAGATAGATTAGACCAGGAGAAGGACATAGGCTACATTTTCTCCCGAAACAAAGGCTTTAAGCGGTTGAAATAGGGGATGAAAGTTTGTATGGTAGTCCGTCATTATTGCGTAGAAAATTATTAAGGCCACCCACCATTTGAACCCGATCAACTGCAAATATTGCATATCTGCGTAGTTTTCTTGACCATGCAATGTGACCATTTTGTACAAAAATAAAATTGGCGGTTCCAAGATGGCGGCCGATTTTTGCATTTGTCTTCCTCGACCCCCGACATGGGTAACAAATGAAAGGGTATAACATGTAGAATGCAATAAGCGGTGTAGCGTCATTCCAGATTCAAAAAGGCGTCCAACAGAAAATAACGGAAGCCATATAACCGATCAACTTCAAATTTTGCACATATGCATAGTTCGCGTCGCAATGCAATCTGACTATTACGTAAAAAAAATAAGATGGCTGTTCCAAGATGACGGCCGATTTTGCAATTGTGTTCGCCACGGGGTTTCAAGTGAAAGGGGATGACAGGTAGAAGCTGTGTGGCGTCATTCCAAATTCAAAATAGCGGCCAACACAAAATGGCGGAAGACATATAATAGACTAAAAAGTAGAAAATATAACCGATCAACTTGAAATTCTGCCACTATGCGTAGTTTGCTTGACAAAACAATGTGAACATTTTGTAAAAAAACAAACACGGCGGTCCCAAGATGGCGCCCGTTTTTTTGCATTTGTGTTCGCCGACCCCCAAATGGGTATCAAATGGAAGGGCATGACAGGTAGAATACAATTACACAGTTGTGTGGCGTCATTTCAAATTCAAAATGGCGGGTTACCTTTTTCTGCGGGTTACCTAGGCAGCGTGCTTAGCCTAGCACTGCACATAGCACCATATAAGTTTAGTGTGCGATGGTCAAATTTTGTTCTTGCTAGGTGCGATGGCTGCGTTGTGGCCGTGCACTACGACAGGAGACACCGTTAGGGGTACGCACCCAGACGGTAGCATCAGATTCCTACTGACTAACATCTCACCAACCCTTTTTTTCATGTCGTTCAATTCTAGACTGGTAAGAACCGTAAAGGCATTACTTCAGCCTGGCGTCATCAGCGCGACCTTAAAAAAAAGGATCCCTCAAACGTCCTCAATGTCTGGCTATCTAGCTGCTATCTCTCCTTGCATTTCTTGGTTTTCTCTGTTTCTTCGGGTTTCGTAATGCTTAAGCTTCTGGTGGATGACCTTTAGCACAGTTTGCATCATTCTCCACCTATCCTCCGACCTTATTACTTGTCGGGGGTATTACTTGTCCTACTCACCTTTTTAAGCTCGCTCAGGTTGCTAGACCGTACCTTTTCCATGTTACAGTCCTCCGCATGTTTTGTCGGGGGCGACCTTGACACCTTCGTGAATCTTTCAAACTTCTTTTGTTAGGTTATGAGTTTTTTCCCACTGGTGACTGAGCCCTGCAACTGAAGCAGTCATAATAGAAAAAAATTTCTAACCCTCCAATTTATGTTATAGCTTTATTTTTTTGTTCACCTTGTGCAATTGCCTTTTCGTCCTCCCAAACGTGTGTGCCGACAGCAGTTTTACAAAGCGGTCCCCCAACTAAGTACCAACCGCGTTCAATAGGCTCGACCATCGCATCGAACGAGAACCGGTCTATGCTTGCCATTTACTTCGTTCCATACAATTCCTTAAAGATCCAATCGGAGCATATTAACAGCAACGCTCCGAATTCGCTTCCCTTAGTAGTGCTCCGAATTTTTCCCTCTCGGATAGCTTCTGGATTGATTCTGCCAAAAGAAAGATGAGTACTGAGCTCCAGAGCTAAGCACAAGGGCCTATCTACATAAGACCTGTTCCATTCTAGGTTGCACTATGTAACTTTAGGTTCATTCGCAAATAAAGAACCGATGCGACCGTTCGATGTCTATATTTAATGCACTAATGGACTTATTCTTACGTTACCACAAATTTTTTTTTAGTCAACGATTTTTTGCAGTTTCAAAACCCTTAACAGGCCCCAAACATATTTTAACCCATATTTTAAGAGAGATAGCAAGGTTGGGAGGATGACTGTCTGCTACGTTTAATAACGCATTCCCCAGAGTGAACCCGCGCGATGGCCTGGTCACGCATACTAGGACGTCGTCGTCACTCACTTCAGGAACTTGCATCTTAAGAAATTCCAGGCACTGAGCTGCTTGTTTGTGCGATTTGGAATACGTGATCATTCCGCCACAGATGCTTGGTAATGTCCCGCTTACGATATGAAGGGATGGGCCAGGCATTAGTTTTATACCGCCCACAGAGGCCGATGGGAGGTATTGCATGCTTTGTTTGAAATTTGATATCGGCTATCAGAGAGTATAAAAATCTGCTTCTTAAATAGAATAGGGAGCCTCGGTAGTCTAGGGAGTAAGGCGCCTGGCTACCATCCCAGAGGCCCCGGGTTCGAATCCCGGCAGAGCCCCACGGTTCTTCACAGCTATACTCGCCCATCATTATTAGTTCAGGCGTTCAGGGTATCATTTTTATGCAACTTTGTTCATGCCAATGTTAACTAATTACCAATGTATGTAGTTTTTAACAAAGTGACCACAAAATAAGAAAAATCCTTAGTAGTATTAGCCTTCATTGTGCTCCTCAAGGTTCTGTCCTCGAGTCTCCATTGTTTTTTTGTCATATATTGCTTAACCAAAATTCTATAATAACACAATTTGGTACGGCGTACGAAAACACAAAAACAAGACAATTTTTTTTTTTCACAAGAACTACTCATATTGTTAGTCAGCTCCTGCCAAAGTTGAACGCACAAAATTTCATCACAATATTTTCATGATATTTTTCATTTGTTTCAGAGTCTTAAATTAACTTCTTGAAAAATTAATTTATATAAAGGTTAATCTAACAACAATACCGTTATCTACCTCATAAATTTCACATAAGAAAACAAACAGCGAAAAAAATAGATATTCGAAGAATGTGGATTTCCTCAAGAATTATTTCCCCTTAAAACTCAAAAATAATCCGGTTTCCTCATAATTTCCCATAATTCCTTTAAGACTTGAGAATAGCGCTAAAAAGGTGGGCGTAATGTCTAGTTTACTACACGATAAAAATATCACAAGACAAATAGCGACTATAGCTCGTCTTGGAAGTATGAAAATTAATTTATCTTCTTGGCAATAACTTAAATCGGGCATAATCCAAATCCGAGCAATTTAACTGCAGTTAGTAGTAGTATTCAGCTTGGAAACTACGTGCTTTGCCCCAAAAAATAAAAACATCTGACCGCGCAGTGTGCCGCCGCGCTTAATAAATTGAAAAATCTTGAACCATTTTCCGAGGAGCAGAAGAAAAATGCTGTTGCAAAAATCCAATTTCCATGTGGAAAATGCGAGGAGCAGCAGACTGTGCCTGATGGTAACCAGGGGCGCCTTGTTAAATAATTTTTGATCTATTTTTACTTAAGATCGCGTCTGTAATCTCAAGTGTATGTATGTACCAATGCCCGGTTTTTGAGGCACGAGCGGCACCATACGCGGGCTTCCTGTCCGGTTGTTTGACTAACACAGATTTCACTTAGAGCATAAGAAAAATTAACAACGATCACCGAGATTAATTGATCGCACCAGAACTGATCTAGAAACTTTCTATTTCTCTCTCATTGCAGGTATCACTCAGCACGGACATTAGTCAATGGACATATCAGAAATGAAGTCTCGAGGAACTCCATCAAACATTTCCGGTCAACCGGAGATATCCTTTACAGTGGTTTCCTTAGCGGTGATCCGCTGGTGAGTGACGTGTATTTGAAAATTTGGAAAATTCGAGGAGAACACACACAAAAACGATCGACACCAAGAACAGACTATATTTTTTCGGCGAAGAGTGGGACAAAAAAGTGTGGAAAAAGTGTTTTTTAACGATGAGTGACTGTCCAAAGTGTAGAAAAATGGTTTTCGGGTCAAACGCAGCGAGCTCCACCCTAGTGAGGATCGCTCTCAACATTCTGATCATAGCGTCGTCTCTAATTTTAGTTTCAGCGCGGAGAGTTCCGTCAACAGATGCCGCCGACATAATTGAATTCAGTTTAGGTAAGTCGGGTTTTTTCTTCATTTATTATCCCAAAACTGGACTCGTCTCCGTTTCTCTTCTTTCCTTCCTGTTTTGTTTAAATCTTGGAACTGGGCTAATGGCCATAATTATTATTATGAAGCACATGTTAAGCACTAATGAGCGTTTTTAAGTGGAAGCAAAGAACTCTGCATGGCGAGATTCTTGTTGAAATATTCTTCATAAATAAATCATGGAGGAGCTTGATGATGATTAAATATGTTTTGGAAGAAAGTGTAAATTGCTAAGAAATTTGAATGGTAGAAATTCTACGTGAAGTTTATGGTTTTGTTTCTGTGCATGGGCGCCTACTTGAGAACAACATTCAGCAGAGAAAAACAAGCGATCTTGAATGGAATTTTAGCAGATTTCAAACATCATCAATATTTTTGTAAACAACCAATTTTGAAAGAAAATTTAAATCAATAAATCATTTTCCTTGAATTTGTAGTTGATAGAAAATGATTGTGGTTGGCGCCACAATGTGACCCTGTGTGAACCTCTGAAATGATAACAGAATTTGTAGAATGTTTGAAACGAAATTTCACGATTCATAAAACAATATCAAGGAAAATGAAATTATTTGTTTTTTCTTATTTTAATTCGAGTGTTGGGCACCAAAATCAAAGAAGAAGTTGAAGTCTTAAGCATAGGTTGAAGGGAACAGATCTTGTGTAGTCGATGTAACCTTCATGCTGATGGCGCAAAGCAAATATTTTCCAATGGTAAAGAATTAATAAATATCAGAATGGTGAAAATCAAACGAACCAGTTAATAAAATCAGACGTTATGGTGGGTCCACACGACATAAACTTTTGTTCAAACTTCTGTAGAATTTTGTTCGAGCAAACATAATAGTGCAAAGAAATGTTGGTGCTTAGGAAAGTCCAGTAGTAAGTAGGCCTGCATGAAAGTTGTCTTTCCACTCGAAATTCATAGTCTACAAAAATAAAAGTTTGCACAAACAAAAGTTTGTGTCTGTGGTGATATATTTAGAGGTACTTTTTTCAGTGTGAGTTGGGTCAAACTGTCATCGTATTTTGGTTCAGTATTGTTTGACATTTCATCATGGGAAGAATGTGTTTAGTGTGGTTTTGTTCAGCGATAAGGCACATTTCTTTCTTAATGGCTACGTCAATAAAAAAAATTCGTATTTGTGCTGAAGAGCAACCTTAATAGGTTCAAAAGCTTCCATTACATCCAAACAAAACAACGGTTTCATGTGGTTTATGGACTAGTCGAATCATTGATCTTGTTGCTGCCTGAAACCCGTGATCTTGACGACACTTGGTTCCAACAAGACGGCGCTACTTACCACAGAGCCCGGTGAAACCATGGCTTTATTGCGAAAACAATTCGGCGAGCAGTTAATTTCACGCTTCTGACTAGTGCGTTGGCAGCCTAGATCATGTGAGATCACACCTCTAGACTTTTTCCTTCGGGGCTAAGTCCAAAGTCTATTGAGGAATTGGAAGCCAGCATTATCAACGAGTTGTATTCAAAGCGGAGCAAAATTGAAGATTGTAGCCCGGGCTGCTGACATAAGGAGAAACTTACATCTCTGAAGAAATCCCAGATATTGGGGGGGGGGGGGTAGGGGGTAATGACCTACTTTCCCTTTTCTTTTCTTCGTTTCTCTGCCATAAAACCTGGAGCGCGTTCAAAAACCTTACTATGGTTAACCATGGTTAACTATGGTATACTTTTGTCGTTCAAAAACTCCGTGGTTAACTACAACATAACCACGAGCACAACTTTTTGGCGTTCAAAAACTCCCGTGGTTAACCATGGTGTAGTTAAATTTTAACCCTGCTCGGGAGCATGGTTAGCGATAGGTAAGAAGAAGAAGAATAAAAACAACTCTCTGACAGTTGTTTTAATGTTAAAAACATGAACAAATTAAAGTGGGATTTGTGGGATTATTGCAAATAAATAATAAATGAAATAATTTATTTATTTATTGACTATTTTATGGAAAATTTTATTTTTATTTTTTTTATTTTTCTTTAACCTGTAGTTAACCACGGTGCGTTCAAAAACCTCCATGGTTAAACATAAACTTTCGTGGTTAAGTGAAGTGATGCAGCGTAACCACAGCTTACCTCGTGGTTTACCATAGTAAGGTTTTTGAACGCGCTCCGGTTTCACTAGTTCGTCTGTGTAGCACCCCCCATTGAGATGCTTGTTTGGCAATTTGGAATTATGTGATCATTCCATCGCAGATCCTCTCCTCATTTAAAATTATGTCTAGGATGTTAGTAGATAGATCAGGCGTTAGATTCACACCGTCCACCTTGGGGAACACCCAACGCCGGCCCTAAGTAGAGCGAGTGGAGCGGTCGCTCTAGGCGCCAGGTGGCAAGGGGCGCAGAAATGAATGTGAAAAACAATTTGCAATAAAATTTGATTTTTGAAAAATTTGCTATTATTATTTATTTAACAAGTAGCTTTCGCCCGCAAACTCGTTCGCGTCGATTTTGCAGTGCCGGAAACTTTGGCGCCTATGCAGAACTTCGCCCATAACATTTTCCCATTTTTCTCAAAAAAAAGCGCCAAACAGGTCATTAATTTTGCAAAATTTGGTGCCCACTGTGCAGCTCAAAAATGCACACTTTGGGGCCCCTTTAAAAATTGAATAAATGCATTCCGGCTTGAGACGAACATCAGCAACATTAAAAATGTCTGTGTTATGTTTTTATCGTGGCGACTCGACTAACATTGATATGATCCTCAAAAGGGGCGCTACTGTTTCTGGTTTTCGTATTTTGTCGCATCGTATTGACGCCCTGTGCAACTTGCACTACAAAAATGTGCATAATATACAAAGTATTTTGAATTTTTAAAATGGAAAATATGTCTCGAAAAGCATTTCAAATAAAATACAAAATGCTATTTTTGAAAAGGTATTTAAATGCAAAATACAAAATAGGAATTTTGCATTTTGTATTTGCATTTTAAATACAAGTATTTCAAATAAGTCGCATCTCTGCTTGTAACCCATGGATTAGGCCTACGGGAACACCATGTAAAAAACGCCCCATGCATTCTACCTCAGAGGTGGTGCGGAAACGAATGCAGCATGATGCCAAAACTTCTCAGTCCTTTATCTCAAAAACTATTGGTTCTACGTAAATTCGGTATAGGGCACTTTTATGCAGATTTATCTAAAGAACAAACTTTACTTAGCCAAAATTTACGTAAAGCATATAATTTACAAGATATTTGCGAAAAACTGATTTTTGTTACCTTTGACCTCTAATATCTCAAGACGCGGACATGAGATTATATGAGACTTTTGAGACACATCATTTAGAATACCAAATCAAAGGGTCATACAAATTACCGGCTTATTACCTCTCATGCCCAGGTTGACCCCTTATTTTGCCTTATTTCACTGGACTATTTTGTTATTTGGAATCAAAAATACGAAAAACTTGCCTTTTATAAAACTCTCCTACTTTATAATTAAATTCATATCACCCAAACCGCAAAATAAACGGAAGCTACTATTGGCAAGGCGCACGGGCTCCAGCTAGTTAAGAATATTCCTAATCAACGTCAAATTCTTCATATAAAGTTACAAAATTTATATTAGTGTTGTAAACCAGTACTTCATATCGCGATTTGTAATTTTACTGTACATTTGCACTGTGAATTTACATATTTTTTTACAGTGTATATCCTTCATATAGCAAGACGAAACATACCACAGAATATCACAACTGAAGGTTTATAAAATCAAATACTAATTGGAAAAAAGTTTAGAATTGGTGTAAAAAAAACCCAAAATATGATTTTTTATTAAGTTTGATCAGATGAAATTAAGTAGTTAATCTTTACAATAATACTTGCTACTTCAATAATGAAACCTTTTTCTATTCTGATTTTTATTCCTTCACAGAATTAAAATAGTAGGATTAATTTCAACTACCATTAATGTTCAACAACGATCACATAGATTTCGATCAGACACTGGTCACCTTCATCTGGGAAACCGGAATGCGTGTAGGACGAACATTTTGTTGATGTTGATCCATCAACAAAGAACTTGACATGTTTTTGGCAGGAATGCTGATACCACTTGAGACATGACGCTAATTTAAATTGAACACACTAAAATCACAGGCAAAACGAGAATTATTTCAGAGGATTATTTAGAAAAGATGTCAAGTTCTATGAAGTGATTCTGGTACACATCGAATCTGTGTAAAGTTCAAAGTACATATATTTTTTAGTCTTCTCACATATAGAAAATTAAAAAACTGAAGACTTCTTATAGCTCCACCTTTAATACGTGAAGTAAATCATTTTTTGTTAAAAAACCAATTCTTATAAATTTTTGGCATGAATACAAAATTTTAACTTTTTAGTAGTTTTTATTTTCTTTACGTAAATTTTTGTTTGTATCAAGCTCAGAACACGTGAGAATATTCTAAACTAGAACTTCCTTTACGTCAATCTTCATCGAAATTTAATTTTTTTCGATATTTTCTGCAATATGTTTTTTTGTACAATACAGACACTAAACCCTGAGTCCATTAACACCATCAGCCGGCAAATTCTGTCTATTTTTAAAGTCAAGGAAAATTTGCGATATTTTTGTAAACGATTTTCCAATGTAAACAGAAATTTTCCGTAGAAAATTTATTGGCGAGCGAAGAATGAGAGCATTTTATGTAAATCCATCGCTTCCACAACCAGGAAAAAAGATTAAATTTTTTGCTAAAACACATGATTTTCGATGACTGAGAAAATTATTTCAATCTGTTTTCAAAATTGAAAGTTGCCAGAGTTTTTTCATCAAATTTCCTCCGAAATACGCGAATTGCATGCAGTTTTGAACCGGAAAAAAACTGTTGCTAATTAAATATCCGCCGTACGAATTTCCTACTTTCCTGCATTGGGCATGAACCGTCGATAATTGTTGAGATGAACACACTCCTTTTTTTTGTTGAAGTTGTTTTAGACCATCTAAAAATATACTTTGTACTGGCTAAGTCGCAATTGTGTGCGCAGATGACGCCTGCGAGCTGTGTGCTAGTAAAGTAAGGCTCCTCCGGACTCATCATCAGTGTTTAAAATTTCTGCGCAAAATTCTAATGAGAAATCAATGGATATATGAGAAAGAACCGATCTGGATATTTAGTCCTTGTGTAGGAGTGTGGCGACGAGCACAGCACGTAGTTTTTAACTATTTTTAGAACTGGCCAGTCATACTCAGTCGGCCATGTGCTAGTCACACTGTGAGGATCGTAAACTGAAAACTTTTGAACAATTTATAAGAGTTTCCACATTTGCACACATTCAACATTAAGTGTGCATGCTTAGATAGTCAAGTATCCGGCGGATGGCTGGATATAATTAAGTGCTAGAACAAGCACCTGATATCCTTGAAAGTGAACACTTGAATTTCTATCTGTGGTGGCTTCAATTTTAAAAAGGGAATGCACCTGCTTTGATTGGAATTATATTTTTGTATTTCCATTATGAAACAAAAAATCGTGACTTGTTTTTTATTAGAAATTTAAGTTTAATATGGAAGAATTTATTGCAAAGTCAAATTTAGCAAATTTAATTACATAGAAAGCATGGAATTTTAAAGACTGCCTTTGCCGAATCAGCATTTATGTTTATATGCATCGTTAAGAAGAAAAGAAATGATTGATTGATTATGAACTTCCTAGCACGGAACTTATTACAATGGGTCCAAAAAACGAAATCAAACTTGTGAATTTTTGATGTGTCTAGAGGTCACTATAGTCGTTCTACATTATTTTTTGAAGTGGATATTAAAACAGTTTTTATCCTTAACATGAAGATGGCATTGCTCGTCAAAACCATTCTGATACCACAACTGTATAAGCTTTTAAAGATGCCTGTGAAAATTTCAGCCATTTTGAACGCTCATGTTTGACAATCGATTGTGTCAGTTGATCGCAATGTGGGAAATCGGCCAATCGGAAGCGATGAAGGTAAAACCCTATAAAATATGAGGTTAAAGAGCACGGTATACAGAAAGAAGGTAATGTAATGGAGAAATGTCATTTGAGTGCTGACGTCACTTGGCACGCTCTTCCCATATAAAATCGGAGTTGTGTTGTTGTTTCTACATTAGTGCTGACGTCACTCGGCACGGAATTTCTACGATATTCGAAGCTGTCAGTCTCTGTTACATTACCTTGTTTCTGTATGCCGTGGTTAAAGAGTACAAAAGAACAAATGGCGACTGTGTGGCTCCAAATTTCACATCTAACAGTATTTTTTTAGGGATAGAGCGTAAGTTATTGGGTATGGCGTTTGTCGATATTACAGCACCTAAACAGCCATGTTTCTGCTTTTCAAATGGTCTCTTTCCTTCTGTTCCTGTTCTCTTATTTTTTTTTACGTATAGGTATGCTCTAAGACTCACTTTACAATATGCAATCATAAAACTGCTGTTTTTTTTTAATTTTTCTTAAGAATAGTAAAAATAAAAAATCGGTAATTTTTCTCATTTGTTTAAAATATTTTTATTAACAATATTTTATTGCAATTCTCTCTCTGTGATAGTTGTGCTTTTCTCGATTCGCTACTCCAATTAAAAAATTTCAAAAAATTTAAAAACCAAAAAAAAAACAATTTAAAAGCCAAAAAAAAAAAATTCAAAAATAGCAACTTTATGATTAGATATTGTGAGTTAGAGCATACGTAAAAAATCAGGACCAACAAACCCTTTTGTCATTTTTTCGAAAACTTAACCGTTTCGAAGTTATTCAAGGTCAAAGATTCCAAAAATCACTTTTCGACCAAAAAAACACTCAATTGATTTTTGAAAAAAAAAATTTTTTTTATCTCTTTATACAAAATATTATTGCCTACAAAATAACCCCTCTTGTCATTTTTTCGAAAACCTTGACCTTAAGGGGTTATATCTATGGGACGGTCAAAAATCAAAGCTTTTTTCAGGATTTTTTTTTGCATTGATTTTGTGAAAAAGGTGTTACAAATAATATACCAATCGATAAGGCAACTCTTCAAGAGTACAAAAAAATTTTTTTATACGAAATTTAAAACAAAATGGCGGCTGTAGATCATGGTAACGTATGTAGTATTTTCAAAAGGTGTTCCGCGGCCGGACACATTACGCAGCCCCATCAGCATCTGGAACAATAAAAAAAATTTTTTCATTATCTTCATGAGTTTTGCTAGTGAAGTACCCACGATTATATTTTTAGAATTTTTTTTCGCAAAATAGCGGCGGTTTAAAAAAAAATCGTTTTTTTGACGAAAAAAATCGATTTAAATTGTTTATAATTTTTTTTCTTGTTAACCAATCGCAAAAATCGTGTGTACTTCACTAGATAATCATATTAAGAAGCTACAGTTATAATTTCAAGTCAATCGGATGAAAACTGACGGAGTTTGGTGTCCGGCCGATTTCACAAACATGGTTTCGAGAAAAACGCGTTTGTAGTTTTAAAACGTTGTAGATCTGTGAAATTTCAATTATTTCCTACATATAAATTTTTTTACCTTTACTCTGCTATGCCAGCACCATACAGTTGACCTTCCAAGGCCGTACATTGCTCATCCTCGTCTTTCCTTGATGCTAGGATACCGCTAGGATACCGATAAGTAATAATTTAATTTACGACCGCCGAATTCAAAAAATCAAGAACCGCTGAAAAGAGCAAATTTTACGTTTTTCGAGCGTTGGAGTTGCTTCAGAAAATTAACTCTCAAAAATTATCTGAAGTATATTAGTATTTGGACTTTTTTTATTCCAATTCTAGGGATGTTTTGGCATACTTTTAGCCAATAAAAAAAAATCGAAAAAAAAAAATTTTTCACATAGATATAACCCCTTAAGCAATTGTTGAGTGATTTTTTGGCCGAAAAATGTTTTTTTGGAAACTTTGACCTTGAATAACTTCGAAAGGGTTAAGTTTTCGAAAAAATGACAAGAGGGCTTTTTTGTAGGCAATAACGTTTCGTATTGACTGATCAAAAAAAAATTCGAAAAAAACAGTTTTTGAGTTATTTTTTGGCCAAAAAGTGATTTTTGATAACTTTGACCTTGAATATCTTTAAAAGGGTTAATCGGGTCAACATTTTTGTAAGAACTAAAGTTGTAGAGAATTTCAGGGCCTTCGCACGGTCTTGTACGACCTATAGAAACGGAGATACAAGCAAAACACGGGAAAACGCGAAATGTGATTCCAAAATTGTTTTCTTAAGAAGTCCCAAGGAAGCTGTGGACCAATTTTCAGTCATTTTGGAATTTTGTGTCCTTTCGTGAGTTTTTTTTTGCTAATTTCCCTGGGCTAATTACATTATGCAAAAACTATTTGACCGACAGTGATCGGGTTTTGGATATAAGTTAAACATACCTTTAACTACCTAATTCCAGAATGACATTGAAAAATAATGGTATTTTCTTTTCTTGGCATAACTTTAAACTGAGGATACGGGTTTTCGCAGTTTTCCGCTATTTTGCAATGCAAAACTTCAAATTTCAAAAATCAAACTTACGCTAAGTTTTAGCGGATTCACTAACGAACAAAACATGTTCAAAAAACTTTTCGCCTAGAAGCCTTCGTTAGGAGATATTTATCAAGAAAGGTAAAAAAACGGAATTTTTCGTGAATTTTGTAGTTTTTGTGCTCCCATAAATTTTCCTTGATATTTGGTTTTGATATTGTTGGGGATGTCATTTCTGACCAATTCCGCCATCACGCCAAAACCACTGGAAATGGTCCAGCACTTGGACTAAAACTCGAGTGAGAAAATCCGAGATTTTAATCTTAGTCAAAAAAAAACAGTTTTTTCATTAATCTTTGAATTATCGATTTCGTTGATCCATTATATTGACCCACAACACCACGAATTTTACGATGGGTATTTGTTTTAAAGATGGGCCATTGCTGCATCAAGTTTCGTTAATATTTATCTGTTTTGTACCACTATGTATTCGTCTATGATTAAATTTTCCAAAAATTCAACTGAATAGACAAAGAAATGTCACATACGCGTATGAGTTATTAAGTGTTGACATCAAGGTGTCAGGAAGCATAGCAAAAAGAGTAAATCTCTTTATCATGCTAGTGCGAATCTTTAGAGTGGCTATTACAAAAAGGCCAATATTTCAAAATTATATCTTTATGCCTGTCTGCTAAAATATTTTTCTCGACCAATGGTAGGGTATTTTTATGGCTTTTCGCAAACATTAATGAATAATTGCAAATTTTTTGTACACATTTTATTAGAGTACATATTTGAAAAGTTGCCGTGTAGTTTTATCTGAAAAACCTGACTATAATACTAAAAAAAAATCCAATTTTTCACCATTGAATTTACAAACGACCCTCCACAAGTGCTTATCCCAGAAAACACCCATCCGTTTAAGGCGCATTCTTATCCTTATTCCCTTGGATTAAATTTAGGATTCTTTTTTTTGAAAATGCACAACAATTTTTTATAATGTCAAAGATGCAAACATTGAACATTGCCATGAGAAACGGTCTGTCGTATTTTGCTACTTAATCCCGGCAGTCAATGGAGCGCTTAACTCTTGAATGTCATGCATTTGGGACATTAAATTAAATGGTTGAAATTTTTTCCTTGTGACATTAATTAATTGAAGCCATTTCAGTTGCAGTTTATAAGGTTTAAATTCGTTTGTTGTATTTAAGCATTGATTGTGATTGGAGAGATAAAAGGACGTGAGATTTATTAACGGTGTTGTGTTTGTGGATTGGTATGAAAAAAATTATGTAAAATTGAATTATTTGTAATATTTTGAAAGCAAAAATAAAGTTACCAACCTTTGATGGAAATTATTTAAATTGGAAGTAGTTTCATGGTTTATACACACATCTAATCCACCAACAAGCAATCAGCCCTTCAGAGAAGATGTACTATCTTAAGGCACATCTAACAGGACATCGTAGTAAAGTCATTTAGAATCTCCAGGTTTTGGCAGAAATTTATTCTTTCGCTTGGCGATTATTAGAAGACAGATATAACCACAAAAGGCTGCTTGTCTCTGACCTGCTGAACAAACTCCTGATTTAGCCTATAGTTCACCATTTGAAATTTAATATACTATTTGCTTCGCTTTCTTGACATAGATTAAAAATATATATTATAATCGCTTGCTTGTATTTAAAGTAACATCTCTCAATCACAGTTTTTATAATTTTATGGAAAAACCTCTCAGATATGTCATTTGAAATATCTCGAGGGATACTCTAGGTTGATGTTTATGATAAAATCATGAATAACGATTATGCTCGTTGGTTTTAATGTCGCGCAATGTCCAAAAATTATCTATAAAAAGTAAATCTGGTCAACTGTATAAAAATATCTACATGAAATATCCTCATATTCTTTGTCCAAAGAAATTGCCGGTTTTCTATGGAGAACATTATCCGGGGCCAATAAATATCTCTCTCAAACAGTTTGCACTCTATTACAGGGATTCTTCATTACATTGCGTAGAGATCCATTTCTATCTTTAGATCGAAGCAAGAAATTAATTTTCACAAGAAATTAAAAGAGTTGCAGACATTGGGAATTTTCAAAGGGAAGTGCTAGACAGGCTTTATCTCAGCGAAATGCAGACTTAGTCAGATAATAATTGCAAAAGGTGCATCCCAAATTGAGAAGACATAGTAAATAAGAAATTACAGTGTTTACTCATCATCATTATTCTACATTAGATGTAAAAGTGAATGGTGTTTTTATGGCATTTTTCACTACTCAACAAATAGAACATCACACACGTTGTTGCACTCAGCATTTTAAAATTTTGATTCATTAAAACTTTGAAGAAAAAAACAGTAATCGAAGTTTCTTAGTACAAAAAGAATGTTGATTTTATTATATTTCCTCTTAAACAAGTCCCGCAAAAGTAATTTTCACTCTCCAAGTTGCTTATTGATTATTTAAACAAATTTTTATTTAATGCACCTGACGAATCCACAAAAATTTATATAATTTTTTATTCTCTTCAAAATATAGCAAAGAAAATTTAATTTAACAGAATGGAAGCACATAAAAATCTCCTCTCTCCGCAATTATTCATTCAATCTGAAAAATAATTATTCAGTGCAGAAGACCGCCTCCTCCTCATGTCTATAATTCAATTAGACAGCAAAAAAAAGAGCGAAGATAATTTTCGCCAACATCCTCAGTCTGGGCCATAAATAAAAGAATAAAGGCAGAAAATAAGGAACAAAAAAAAAGAATTTTGAAAAAAAAAATAAGAAAAACTCCTCGAAAATTCAGAGCTGCACGAGAGTAAAAAAAAAGTTCTTCAAGACTTGTTCCAGATGTTTGCGTCTTCCGGCCTAATGAAGAGCGACAATCGTCGTTTAAGTTGATGCCTGACCACCAAAAAGGCTAAAATTTAGACTCTAACATCACAAGTTAAAAATGAAGCAGAAAACTTGTGAAGATACAAAATTGCTATTGAAGAAGACTGATTTGCTAACTTTTAAATATCGAGAGAGAAAATAACTTCCAGATTTTAACAATTTGTTTTCGAATTAAAGATCGATTAAGCAGGTGCACGCTTGGTTTAGGTGAAGTTTATTTAAAGAAATCCTCGGTGATTGTTGAAATTTGAGGAAATTTATCGAGATTTTTAGTATTGGATGAAAAGTGTACGTTTATTTTACTACTCCCAGTTTTTTTAAGTAGCATTCAGTCGTTTTATTAATTAGTTTACGCACGCGCATCTGATTATTTTTTGATGAGTAACAGACTTAAGCCAATATCGCATATAGACGATCCTTGCTCTTTTAGGTCATTTCCGGTAGCAGTTTTTTTGGAAATTCAAGATAAAAAATCGAAAAAAGCGAATTTCAGGAAAATCAGAAGCAAAAAGTTTTTGGAGGTGCTTATTCGAACTTAGCAACATCAAAGTCCATCCAGTGCTGTATTGTCGATTCAAAAGAAAAGAAAAAAACGCCTGACGAATGTTGCTATGTTTCTCAAAAAGTGACTAAATATTTTACCTACCTTAGGCCATATAGCAAGTAGTGCGAATTTTTTACTTTTACACGGGCAACTCAAAATTGCAAAGTGTGCCAAAATACATTTCGTACTCTTTTGACAACTAACAGCTGCTCAGAAGTAAACATGGACGAAGACGTAGCAGTAGAACTCTTGTAACAAGATCAGCTATATACAAGCACCAATAAACGACTCAAGACCGAAGCACTTTATTTTTACCAATTTCAAGAACAAAACTACCTGTTTACAAAAATCGTAATTAACTCATTACAACGCAAGTAGAGGTGCCTTTTTTTAATCTGTTTTTTTCCGGTCTGTTCTGGATCATTAAAAAGCTGGCAAGGGAAATTTTAATTTTCATTTGCATAAATTACTGTTTTGGGTGTTTTAATTTGTTCTAATATTGCATAATGATCGATCTTATTTATCTCTACTTTAGTTTTTCTCGTTTTTCATTCAGTAAACAAAACAATTTATTTTATTTGTAAACTGTCAACTTAATAAAGGTATGTGGGAACGGGAAATTTAAATTTTCCCTTTGTTCTCGAGAATTATCGGGCAGTGCCGCGGCACTCATATGTGCAGACTGTGCATTTGCACGGGGCGGCACTTGCTATGTAGCTGGCTAGAGCATTGCAACTTTTAGTCGAGCTCCAGCAACAGACAGCAACGTAAAATTCTACGGCATGCGAAGCAAAATGAAATGAATGCTGAGAGTGACGTTTGCATTGGAACTATACTAACTCTTATAACGAACAAAAAAAACGCGAGCGAAAAAAAATTTTGTCCTTAAAGGGGGCGGCATCGGCGGATGTGCACTGGGCGGCAAAGTGCCTAGCCGCGGCCCTGTTATCGGGACAGTTTGTATGGAAGCTATTCCAGAACAGAACAGATCAGATTAAAAAAAACGCAGCATACATTACATCGATTGATAAAGTGTGTTTCATTCGAAATTACTGATAAAAAGAACATCGCGAAGTTTGACTGAATGAATCAAAAACAGAGCTCCAGGTGAAGAGCCAACAAACGAATGATGGAACGATTTAATGCCGTATGTATTCTGTTTTCTATACCTATAGGTTGAGTAAATTACGCCATGAGTAGTCGTCGGGTAATTCTGGACTCTAGTTTTAACAACGTCTGGCAGCATGCTGAAAATTTAGCCGATCAAATTGGGTGTCGAGCTGAACATTCCACGCATCCATCGCCATGGTGGACGTCAAATTTATCGTATGAAATGAATTCAGCCGAGGAATACTACAGAGTATCAATCTATGTACCCTTACTAGATTTTGTTCTCTTGGTGAAAATGCCAAGTGTGAGGGAGTTTATCCCTCCTCGGCCTCTTCGGATTGCTTCTTAACGTCGATAAGGGCGCTGCTCTCTTCTGCTAAAACGTGAATTGTTGCTGTAGCGAGAGAAATAGATTCAGGAAAAGGAACGGCAAAAATAGCTTCTCACAAGTGCCCTAGAGGATAGGTAAAATCACACAAAAATTGCCCCTGTCCTGTACGACATTCGGTATCCGCCAACTGATTGGGGTTTATTCGTTTCATCGAAGCTGCTGACTAGGATTTGTGTTTCCAGGACCCTAATCCGCTTTCTGCATTACCAAAATTATATTGGCCGGAATGCCTTTATTCCTCCGAATCCATAAACCCATGGATGCCGCATGGATGATTTATTCACGAAAGCCAAAGAAACCGCGTTTAGAGATTACACACATTCTCTGAGTGAATCATCCCGACGTGAATAGGTACGAGAAACTCAACGTGAATAGGTACGAGAAACTCCTGTAAATCCACGATTAGTAAAAGTAAATCACCTTTCGATGTTAGATTAAGAAGTAAAATCATTAATTCCACTGCTGGCAGTAAAAATTTCTAGTCCTTGGTAACTACGAACAGGAAAAATTTAACTTCATCCACAACTTCTACTTTGATTTACATGACAGACTGATAGTACAAACGGTGACTCCTAAGCTTGATTTTTTCACATAAAAAAAGGGGGAAGTGTTTACAGAAAACCGACCTAATTCCATACAATAATAAACGGAAAACTTATTGGAATATCTTGAATCCAACCAGTTACTAGACGACAAGCAGTATGGCTGTAGACCAAAAAGATCTACTGGCGACCTTTTTGTATAGTATGCCTAACTTTTTTTTATGTGGCATGATCAAGCTCAGGAATCACCCTTTGTACCACTATTCCGTCATGCCATGGTCCAATGTCTAGTAGTAAGCTTGATCTGAAGATAGAAAAAGGATATGATAGGTTAAGGGTAGTCTGGTGGATGCAGTGGCTTACCTTAGGGCCATGTGGGCGTACAATATTACTACAATCCTTTTTGACAAGGCCTGAAATTGCAACTGTAAAAAATTTGTCACATATGGACTGAAAATCTCAGATTTTGGAAGTGTGTTATTTTAACACGCCTAAAGTGTGTTATAGTGACGTCACTAATTCGATTAACATTGTAGTCACTTTTTACACACTCAAAACATGTAAAAAGTGACTACAATGTTAATCAAATGGGTAATGTCACAATAACACACTTTAAGCGTGTTAAAATTATACACTTCCAAAAGCTGAGATTTGCAGTGTGGAACGAAATAATAGCGCCTCTTGAATCCATAAAAAGTGACTCTACGGCAGGACAATTGGCGCAATTTATTTATCTCTAGGAACAACTAAATTTTGGAATTTTGCACAATTTAATATAGTTTCCAAAATTCTTCAAGGTAGACACAGTCGTAGAGGAAGTTTCCAGGCTTTTCGAGTACATACACTTATCACTTTCATAGAAAACAAACAGGAAACTTTTGATGCTTTTGAAGAGTGCAATAAGAAAAAATCCACAGAAGAATGCAGAAGCAATCACAAGAGGAAGAAGGAGTCGTGAGGGAGAAGTATTGCTACAAGGACATGACCATTTCAGAGTTAATACCTTTTTGCCAATATGCGACAAATTGTTGGACGAGTTGAGGAGACATAAATCTTATGCAAATAGGATACAAGGCCTGAAACGGAAGTTAGAGTTAACGCCATAAAACCACAAAAATTGTACCCCTCTGCACTGCAGTGCAGAATCTTCGTTCCCTAATAGTGACTTAACAAAATCCGTAAATTATCGTGTTATTGACGAATTTGTGAAACAATTTGTGGATCGCAAAAAATGTAAATATTTAATAAATCATGTTTATTCTTTTGAATCGCCTTTTTCCATTATTAACATATTTTTTTTGTTAATTTATGGGGCGGCAAGTCTTTTAGGCCCAGGGCGGCAAATTTTAAAATACGCCGCTGGGTGGATGCATGAGGAGGAGGCAGTGACCCTCGCGTTTCAACTCTTGGTTGTATGAGTTAATTTTTTAAGCAGCCGGCTGAGCCATAATCTTCAGCGTTAGCGGGAGACAGCCTCGTCGGAGTATTATGCCTCCTGAAACATGTGAATCCCGCTAACATAGCACCTCTCCCAAGGTACCCTTTAGTGAGTCTAATCTTGACTAAACTCCAAGCTATTGTTATTGAGAATTTTCTTTCTGGCTGTTCAATCAAGGTCGTATTGAATGGCGTCGAATAAAAACTCCAGACCATCTCTCCTAGTGTTCTTGAGGGCCCTATTTTATCGCCAGCTCTCTTCCTAATTTTTATAAATCGCCTGTTCTTACTCTCCTCGAACTCACTTCACAGCTTTGCTGACGACAGTTGTGCTCTACTTTGGCTTTGATAATAATGTATGACAAGCACGTGCCAGACTTTATCTGTATCTCGTGAACTCATGTCCAATTCAATCAACACGGACATCGAACTCATTTTTGATTGGGGCCGCAAGAATCGTTTTTAATTCAACGCATCAAAAACGAAGTACTGCCTTATTTCTAATAAAACGTGCAGTGCACCCCTCTTCCTACCGTTTCAGTGGGCGGTTTAGAACTAACGGCCAAACCTTCTGTTAACATCCTAGGCATAACATTAACCGATGATCAAAAAATCTAGACTGTATTTTCATCTGTTTAACCTTTTGGAAACAGCGAGCGAGTTAACGTCCACAGAATTCGACAGATGACCACAGTCTCTATAAGATACAATGTACATACGAGTTGCTGTTTTAAATCAAATCGTGATTGTCTGAAATTATTAGAATTTAAAATACCATCATCTACTATTTAAATAACAACTACGAACTTAAACAAATATTATTATCAGGATCTGTTTAGAAGCCCTATTACACAATTATTCTTCTTTAAATGTATACAAACAACAAATTCGAACATGACTGATAAGAGGACAAAAAATACATACATTAATAAAAAAGATTGAATCAACAAAAAATTCTAATTGATCTTTGATCGATCAATAAAACACAATAGACCTTAAAATAAACTAACAGCGCTAACCACTTCACAATATTTAATCAGAAAAAGGACAATTTCGTGTCTTGACTCTTACAAACCTAAAACGCTTCTGCTAATAAAAGTACACCAATAACAATCTCACAACTGTCGAAGAAGGCAAAAAGAAGTTTACAAACGATCGCAAAGCACAGTCAGACGATCGACAGGAAATTGATCGACAGAACAATATTGAAAAAACTGCCACAGATGTGTTAACCCAATGCATCAACGGATAAGAGACGATCAGTTAACTCCAAGTCAATTTCGTTTCTATAGAAAACCCCTCCTTGCAGTCAGCCAATGATCAGAGAGGGGTATTTTTGGCAGCTATACTAATTGGGTTTAATCGTGAATTTTGTGGATATAAAGATCACAAAAAAGAGAGTTACTTTGCGGTATATTGAAATCTTTAAAACTTTCTTAACCACAGATCATTTTTTTAAGAATTAATTTGTGAATGAAAGTTGATCGTGGTCTTATGAAGATTAAATGGTATATCTATCAATGACGTCCTCTGTAAGCTCATTAGTTCAGATACTACAAGAAAAACGAAGTGTGCTAACCCAGAAATCTTTTGTTAGGTATTCTATAAGAGAATTAACACAAAAAAAGTCGTTCATTTCATGTTAAAGAGTTCAACTTTAACTATTGGAGTCAGCGATATATGAACCAATTAAGATCTTGTATTTGAATTCGATCTTGTACTGCGCATAATTTGAACGGGCTAACACTTGGGATAAAAATCAAAAGCTTGTTTTGTATCTAAAATACACGACCGAAATTCTGTAATATTTTAAGTCATTCAAGTTTTGCCTTTGATTATCGTTGATCGCGTCATAGGTGAATGAATCTTTATCTGAAATAATTCCGCTTCTTGGTTGCGAGTTATACTTGAGTCTTGATAACAAACATATGCTGTTATTTTTGCCTAAGTACGTAAAAATGATGGTACAAGATGTACAGAAAAGAATAAACGATCTCTGATCCTTAAAACTTATCTCAATAGAAATCTACATTAGAACAAATTTTTCAAGTATTACGAGTGTTATTTCTGAATATACTGCCAGCAAAAACAATGGTACTTATCTCAATACTATTTTCGTACTCTCTGCGAATACAAAAAAAACACGATTCCAGACAGTGTGTATGACATGGCTGCTCTGTCAAAATCGGCTCTTTTCTTCTTCATAGCAATATCCCAGCTCAAAAGCATCAAATCTGTTTATCTTTAAAATAAAATTAAATCAAGGTTAAATGCTCCCATCCCAAATTTAGAAGGCAATAACTCATCTCGCAAGATATCAAAAAAGCCAACAATTAATTAAATCACCCGACTTATAGCCCCGAAGATAGCATAAATTGTGGCCTAAAGGCATCAGGATGTCTAGTATCTTTCATGAAGACGAAAATGTGTCACATATCAGAGATTCTACCCCCAAAAAAAGAGGTGTCAGATCCAAAGATTGTGAGCACACGACTTGACGGTTTTTTATTCCTTCTTTTTTTTCATATTTTATCGAGATAACAAAACCTAGAAGACGCCGCCACCGACCGATCTCCTTTCTGGCCAACATCTCTGAGTATGGTGCACCGTGCTTCCCCGAGCTCTGGATGAGAAGGCAGTGAGGTCACCCCATGACGTTTCTTATATTATGACAAGATCTTGTAGTAGATGGTGTACGCGCGGCTCGAGAATTCCCTTGTGATATGGGCGCATGATTTGTTATGGCGCGGACAAGTAATTGAAACCAGATTGGAGCCTCCACACTGACTTCTCTCGAGACAGTCCAGTGCTTTCTTTGGGCTTTTTGTTCACCCTAAATGTCTGGAAGGGAGTTTTTTGCTTTAAATATCGCTACAAAGATAGGAGGAGGTTGTGCGCCGGCTTTTCTTGATTTGATCTTCATTTTCATAAGACTAATGCGATAAACATGCCATCACTGTCTGTTCAACAAATTCTAGAAACGGCTTAATGAGCAATTACCCACTTTTAACAGAATTTCCATAGGCGATGCTTTATTGCCTTGTCATTGAGTTTTGCGGTAATTTATCGATGGTAGATTTCGCATAGAGAAAATGAGATCGGGGAGGGGTAGCATCACTCATCAGATGATATTGCACATCTTAACTGCAGATCGTTTTGATAGTTCTTAATTTGCATTATCTTGTAATTAGTTTGGAGAATTCATGCAGTGAAGTTGATGTTAATTCGACTCTAGGACGAAATAATGGTCCAGTGTCTACATTAAATACTCCTTCATTTGATCATGTCATATATCGCAATGTCTGACAATGTTTTAATCGAAAAAACAGTATTATAAAACCATAGTTCAAAATCGATCTGACCAAGGTTTGATAGCAGATCACAGTGATCCGTGGACTTAATTGTACTTGCTATACAAGAGCTTATAGGCTATGTGCACGAAGCCTACAGCGCCGCCAGTGGGACGGAGAAAAGAGTTGAACTCCCTTTTTATTAATGGGTTATACCGGGAAATTTTTTAATAAACAAATATCTTTTAATGTAGCTGTGTTCATATAATATAAATATCATAGCATAAAAGGTACATGCAAATTATTTATTTTGAGTATTTTTTTCTTCAATTAAGACGTATAATACAAAAATAATTAATTCGTTTACATTGATAGCATAACCTCAAACCATGGGTTTGTTTTGATTTTAACACATCCGCAACAACAATGCACACTGGAAAAATGTAGTTCAGAATTTGCAGTAATGCTCACATCGAGCGCTTGCATCTAAATTATTTCTAGCTCCGCCCCGTGCACATAGCCTATAGGGCCTTGCTGTTGTCTAGTTTTTTTATATGGATGGCTGTACTTAATAATGTAACGTTCTTCGAAATAATCCTAAAAAACATATAATAGCTAAGATCCAACCAGTTTGTACTGAAGCCCTCGAACTACATCGTATCGAACGCCCTCACAAGGTCGATCGTGCATTCACCAGTAGTCTAGCCTTTCATGAATTCTCAATGAAGACCCAGTCAGATACCAATTTCGACAATAGAGTCATGCCCAGTCGCATTCTGTCTCGGAATCCAAACTGGTTATCGGGTATTATCTATTAATCACTATTTTAAACACCTTGCTGAAATTCGGAAATAAACTTATTGGGGGAAGATAAGCTGGGTTACTTTTGTCTTTACTTTTTGAAGTGACACTTCCTTGCTCTCGTTCCGCGGAATTTGAAGTTAAAGTTGAAGCAGGTAGGTACGGGTGAATTCAGAATTGGCCACAAAAACAAGGACAGTTGTATGAAACGGAAGTTGCCTTCTCACTCTTTTACAGCTGCCACAATTCAGAATCAGCAACGAAAACAAGGACAGCCGAATTTCGCGAAGATCACCGCCAAAAGAGCAATTTTCCCCACTGCTTCAACCTTAGAATACAAAACTACAGGAAGGGCCCTCGGAGAATTTTAGCGTAGTGAAATTCAAACTGCACACTTCATTGCTCTTTTTTTCACTGAGAATTCACTCGTAACAACTTCTAATTGACAAAAACAAATTCTTTAAACTTTCTTTCTTCTTTTTAATTAATTTTTGCGAAAAACAGCGACAGCCATTATAGCAATTAAGTGATGCCAAATAAATAACTTCTACCAAACCAACAGGAAAATATTTACAATTTATTTAAATTTTTTCATAGATGGCGCAGGCATCGGTAAAGTAAAAATGAGAAGTCGGTTATTTAAAAAATTAAGATTGTGTATTAAAGATTATTATTTCATTAATATTATATTGACATTAATATTGTACGCGAAGTTTCATTTCGGTTTTGTGTTTTATATAAGGCGATGTTATTGAATTGATGTTATAGACAGTGCTAACACGGGCAGATGTTTCAAAATAATGTTCCGAATGCCATTCACACCAGACGACTTTTTTTTGTTCAGATGAAGAAATACGGGGAGAAGCTCGATTCTTCTAAAAAACCTTAGAGTTTGCTTGGACCTCAGGAATATCATTCGCTCGCTAGGCAGTGTTCACTGAATTCCTTGAAGGATTTTCAAGTTCCGATTTAAGGTCGATTTGCACTATACGGAACGTCAACATCACGTCACGGATGGGCAACGGCACGTCAATTTTGCTGTCGATTCGCACTTAAACGTCAACGTTACGTGAATTTTGCCGTTCAGTCTAAAAAAAATTAGATATTCCGTATTGCTAATTTAAATTGTTATTTGGAATGCCAAAACTTAATAATAAAAAGTTAGCAATAATCGCATTAATTTTGGATGAGGAAGAAAAAAATTTAAATTTAGTAACATAAAAGAAAAAATGGGTACAAAAGATATTAACTAGAAGAAAACAAGAAGAAGAATACCACATGCTATATAAGGGATTGGATGACGATGAAATAAATTTCTATAAATATTTGTATTTAATTTTTTGCCAATATTTTTCTGCGACAGATCATACAGCTCCTCATATCGCCGAACTTTTTCAATCAAACTTTCATCTTCCATGATAACTTAGTTTGAACAAAAACAGATAAATACTTGAAAAATTCGAAATTCCGCAACTACGTTCACATTCAACAGAATAGAAAAGTCACATCAAGGCACGTCACGTCAAAATATAGTTTCAAACTAATCTTGACATGCCGTTACGTTGACGGTCCGTGACGTTGCCTATATATATGTGAACGCGTAGTGTAAAAGTCATTGAAGAATATTTTGACGTGCCGTTGCGGTGCCGTTCTGTCACGTGACGTTGACGTTCCGTATAGTGCGAATCGACCTTTAATTGGATAACCGAAAGTGGTTGAACAAGGAGATATTCGCAAGGTGAACATTTGACGAACACTAATCTTCACCGAATAGAAATTGATTAACCTGGTAGGTTGGCAGAAACACTGACATTGTGAATTTCTGTGAAGACCGAAGAGATGTGAAGAATTAATAACTATGGAAGGTCGCTTATACCCTCGACACACCGCAACCTGTAACGGTCGGTTCTATCCCCCTCGCGGAAATTTCAAAAAATTGCTAATGAAATCACTTCCCGCAGGATTGATCCCAAATTTGGAAGTCAACTAGGTGACGAAAATAAAACAAAATTGTGGAAGGGAAAAAAAACTAAAAATTAGGGAGTCTGTTGTGAGAATTTGGAGTGAGAGGTGCCGTGTCGCGCTGGGCTGCGAAATTCTGTGAAGTTTCCACAATTCGCGGACCGAGTTTTCATAGTTTCCAGCTTCCAAATTTCTGAATTTTTTTATGTCTGGTATTGCTTCCATAATCAGGTTCTTCAGGGCTTCTGATTAATGGGGCATGAACAAGCATAATGGCCTCCAACCTTGCCATTACAGCATATTTGCGCCATTGTGCATTTACAAACCAAAAACGAAAATAAGTCGCTGCGACGAATGTCACTTTAGGGGTTGAAACACGGTCAAATTCGTCGTTATCGATAAAATTTGTCATTATATTTGGACAGTTGCAATAAGTGGATGTGTAGTGAAGAATATCAGTGAACGAAAATTTAAAAAAAATGATTTCTTTACTACGTTGTTATCCACCCGCTGACATACGTATTAAATATAAATCAAATTCTGAGCCTGAGTCTACACAAGTCAATCTAATGATTATATTATTCTATTTGGCAATACAAAACCTTGGTAATACACCATTGTGCTTCTTCATTTATTTTTTTTGCCCAGAAAAAAAAACAAAATATGGAAGGATTTATGCTAACGAAAATCTGCAAAACTAATTACTTTTCCTTAAGGGCGACGTAAACCTTTTCATTTTACTTATTTGCGTTACAAAAATAAATTCAAGAACACACATATGTGAACCTTATTGTCCTTAGGATAATTTATGACAGTAAATGGTCTTCTAAAGGAAGGAAATGCGACATGGTCTATAACTTGGGACAAAGCATGTGTGGAAATCTCAAGTTCTTGAGTACATACTTGTAAAAATGTTTTTTTTCTAGTTATTTTAGAGAATTTAAAGTAGTTGAAAAATGGTGAAAGATTGCAGGTAGCTAAGTTGACCCTTAATTTAATGTTTAAATAAAACTGGCGCCATTTATGTATGGAGTTATGCAGTTTTGGCATAAAGAAGTTAGTGAGTGTTTAACTGGCCTTCGAAGAATGTCACTGATTTGTAATTTAAATACAGATAACCTTAAATAATTGGAAAAAGATAAGTAAACTTAAGGAATTAATTTTTATGGATTTTTTTGAAAATAAGGAAATTTTGAATTTTTTAACTCATAAAAAAAACACGGAATTTTCTCGCGCCCACAATCTAGTTTCAACGGCTACAAAATTTTGTACGACAAAACTCCAAACAAATATATTGTCTCCGTCTTACAATATTCTCGAATTTATTTTCCTTTCAAGTAAATCTGTAAAGGCACCAACATGACAGTTTTAAAGACGACACCGGTTTGCGGCTAAAAGACGACAAGTAATAAAAAGAACAATACTCCATAGCATCACAGTACCCCCAAGAAATATCTTAAAAGGGACACTATAATAGGACCTCCCATGAAACTTGGAATACCCTCATCCTATTCTTGCCTGCATCTACCCACAACAATTCACCGTAGTCGAGGGATGAAATGAATCTATGCACAAAATACAAACAGCCAAACAAGCCATCATCAATCCAGGAACGCATGCGCAGCTCCAGCAATTACGTTCAGATAGTCAAAAAATTCAGCGGTTTTATGATCAGAGAACTAAGTTTTTACGACGGTTTATTATGCAGCCCTCGTCGAAAACCTAGATTTATGGTAATTTGATTAAAGAACAGGAAGAACAAAACTCAAGTGCCCCTAGAGTTGGCCGGCAGATCGGGGCCTGTGTGCTTTGCTTTGGACAAAAGACAAGACTACTTGAACAAGTTCCAAGGAATCAAATGTACTACGGAAACATGCGCGTCTTTCAATTTCTTTCGGGATTAAGATCTTCTCAAGCACACAAAAAGGGAGACAGCGGGGCCCTTTCAGCACGACTGTATGGAAGGGTTTTAATTAAGAGATCGGCTCAGATTTAATTTCAGTGGCTAATGATCCTCGCAACTGGCTGACATAATTCTGAGGATGTCTCACACTGTTTTATGAGAATAACATGAGGCTGAGGCCAGCAGGACTAATTGTCCGCTTAAATTTATCGTTATTACCGCTGCGCATGCACCTTGAAATTGGCCGTTCGTTTTTAATTAAAAAACAAAATCGTTTTTTTTTATTTTTTGTATTTTATTTTCAGCGCTGCTCAGTCATAAATCAACAGAGGTTGAAGTAATCTGTGCTCTAGGATAGTTTAGCATTTGTTTTACGATGAACGCAAATAACCTTTGATCGCCGGTACTTGTGATCTGTCGGAAGCGGTAATTAGCAACTTGTCTCGTGTTTATGTTGTCGTTAATTAACCCTTCGGTTTCTAATTAAAATCAATTAATATTTTTGAGAGAGAATACTCCTTGTTTGTTCCAGGGTAAATTTTCTTGTTTTTTACTAGTTTTTTTCATAAAGAGAAGTTCTGATGGTAGGTACTATGTTCTCCAACCAGATGCAAGATCGAATACAGCTTAGATTGCAGCGATCGTTTGACGATCAGTTGATTTTATCCAAGCTTCTTCGTTTTCACAGTCTAAATTACAACAAAATAATCATTTTTTGAATGGGTTTTTTCTTGATTTTGAAAAGATATTTGGATATGTCGATCGAAAGCGAGATCTTTAAAAGAGAGATATCTTTTTTTATAATTTTTCATATTGGCCTTTACAAAGGAAAACATTAAAGCAGAAGAATTTAGTGAAACATTATCGGTTTTATATTAACTGAAGCCGAGTATTTAGAACCTCGAAAATTAGACAAGATCAAAAACAAATATAAAGTTTTTCAATCAAGAAAATAATAATTGCACAACTTATGTAGAGAAACATACCGATCATATTCTAGGGGAGACCTCCAGGTTTACGAAACCGATTTACGATTGATTCATCAAAAAATCCCTCCAACTATCACCCAATAGCAATTACTTCTACTCTGTCCAAAACTATGGAGGCGATTCTCAACAAAATGTTTTTGGGCTACCTAGAGTCTAACCAAATCCTAAATGATAAAAGTTACGGGTTTGATTCAAAATGGTTTACCGGGGACCTTTAAGTGTGTCTGACAATCAACTAGAGAATGCTCCTATTTGCTGAGTCCGGTTAGGCTCAGGATATCTCCAAGGGTTAGATGGAGTTTTCGCGCCGCTAAATCCAGTTAGTATCTATTGGATGGCGACAGATCTTAGCCCAACACCATCTCTGCCGGTGTTCCCCAGGGGTCAATTCTATCACCTGATCTTTTTCTAATCTTCATAAAAGACATAATATGTGTCCATTCAAACCCACTTTACAGCTTCACTGCCGAATCAGCTGTAGATCTACTACCAAGTATTTCAGCACAAAACTCCCCGGAATAGTGACATCAGGATTGGTGGGATCTCTTCCAAACCCTTCTGAAGGAGAGCCGGGGAAACTTGGTCTTTGTTCCTTTTGTAGGATAACTGGGCAGAAACTTTCTTTGATCCAGTGTTAGGTTGGTTCTAAGGACATTTCTGGGTGTGTTACTAGAGAGCTTGGGAAATGAATGCTCATTAATAGCCCCATGGTATCACTGGTATACTTCGTAAAGGATCCCTCTGGATTTGTATTTGCATTTGAGCTGAGTGGCATGGAAGCCAAAGGTTGTCTATTTCATGGCAGAAGGGGAAGGCATTACATTACCTTCGTTTGGATCTTTTCAGCTCAGAGACCTTAGCCCTGTTGAATAGTTTCTAACTTCTTACCTCTTTCTGCAGAGAACATTGTTCCACCACGTAACCCTTCGGTTGCTATTTCATGGAAGACAGCTGTTTTTAAAAGTTGCCACGATCACTGTCTACAGATTTGCAGAGGCAAGGTCGAGGTCGTCCTCAGTGAGAAGGTTATAACATATGTGGCAAAATTCTGACCTGATGGCTGTGCGATAAGCCTCCCAGTTAGTCTGCCGAGGAACCCTAAATACTTCTAATGACGATGCAGAAGCGCTCAATTCAAACCTTATGTCTATGGTCATACACTAATGGCACGCTCGAGACGTGCCAATTCTGTGTTCTGCAGCTGACGAATGCGCTGGCAAGAGATAAATCAATTACCTTTTGCCTAATCACATTAAGAAAGATAAGTATTTTGATCTTTCTTCAGTTTATTTCTAGTATGGCAACTTTATTTAACCCAAGTTTGCGACCAGCCATAAAAATTTATAGTTTCTAGATAACATAGCCCAAACAACTAGATCTGGAGAAGGAGTTTTTATCATGATGAAACAGCATCTAATTTAGGTAAAATTCTCCCATAACATCGCTTCGAACTATCTGTCTTTTACAAACGCACAAGCTGATGAGCTATATTTGAATATTTGAGATTTTTTGAGTACGGAGATACAGTTAGAGATAAAACAAACGAACTATCAACTGTAAGCACATCACCAAAATACTGTGTGTATTAGACACTCATTGCATTCGCATGAGTCGGTGTGCAAGTGTAAAATAAGTGAATCAACACTATAAAATTAAACAGTTTGAAAACGAGCAAATTTTTAAAGGGCTTAGTTGGTGATGATCGCCCTGCCACCAACATGAACTAAACTACTTATTCGACTCTACCATCCGGTCCTAGGTTCTTTTTTTCAAATGCAGCCCGCTACAGGCACGTATCAAACAACGCAAGGAATAGTCCAAACGAAGCACGGTATGCTCACACTTTTTCTAGACTAAAAGGAGCAAAATTGGAGCTTTAAGAAATTGTATAGGACGAAGAAAACGGGCAATTATCGTTGTGACCGTAAAGGGTGCCATTAGCATACTCAATAAACCGGTTCTCGTTCGATTGCTTAGGTCAAGCAGCATTGTACATGGTTAGTACTTCGTTGGGGACCGCTTAGCACTCGCATTTGGGCTGGATGATTACGAATACATTCATATCTGTTATAAAAGCGTGCATACCTCTATACCGGAATCATTTTTACATTTTTATGCGTCCGTCCGTTACATGCCCGTATAGCAGGCGTATTTTTGTATATTTCTGCTAGTATATATGCTTCCAAAATATAAGTACGTCTGCACTTGGTTTACGCTGGAATATACCAACTAATTATTTTTGTTCAGGTTGTTGGAATAGATTAGATATTAATTGGTCTGGATCGTGTTTAGGACATCTTAACTTGACTTGTCACATTGGTCATTATCAATCTGGGTAATTGTGTTAGTTTATTATATGGACGCCGAATTCTGTAATATCTTTGTAAGAGTTCTATTCTGGCTAAGCATGCTATCTTAGGCGGCCTTAAAGCCTATGAAGAGTTCTTGAATTGATTTTGAAATTCTAGATTATTTCTATATTAAAATTTTAGACGTATCGCTGTAACCCAATTTAATCTATGCTTCCAAGGTAATGTCCCGCTCAAAGTTATGCGGCACTAAATTTTTATATCATAAAATAAACTTACATATTATTTCCTTTGATTAATGAATGCGCATATTGAAGTTTGCCTTTTTGTCTTCCTTCTTAACTTTGTGTTAAAACCGCTCTTCATCAAATAACGAACAGCAACAAATAAAGTGAAAATTAAAATAAAACGCATTAAAAATTATTTTATGCAACTCAACTCAACGCGTGCATATTAATTTCAAAATATTTCCCAAATGTCCAATTGAGAGGCGCATTGAATATTCCCTAAATTATGGTTCCCAACTCGAGGCGAAGCCCTATACAGACCGGAAACTGAAACCTTCACGTAACATTTTCATCGTAACAGGAAGGAAAGCGCTATATGCCGTCGTGCATGTGGAATTAAAAAAAGAAACTCTACCCGTGTGCATGCAGCAAGTCCGCGCGCCATTTGTCCATGTCCACCCATTAGATTCGGCTCTCCCGCAGTGTTGGCCACAATAATTCCAATGCCTCAAGTCTTTTTCCTTTCATCCATGGTGAATTTTTATTTTTAATTTTCACTGATCCTCTTTGAATTTCTAATTTTGATCAGAAGCGAATCCCAGATCGGCATAGAATCCAGCAGTAGTGATCGGGCGGCGCACTGGGACTTCGGTGGCCAAGGAGTGATACCTGCGCGATCAGGCAACTTTTATAAATACAATATCAGAATTCAATCTAGGTAAGAGTTCGTCGACTTAGATATTGTACGCTATGCGGTTGCGGATTTATTGACGCGAATTGCAATAAATTATTTAAATTCAAATTACACCAAACACAGGCGCGATTTACATTTTTATGCTTGGCGCATTTTGTTTGAAGCAGAAACAGGTGCGTAGGGTACTTAAGGCAGATTGAGGGGGGCGGTAGGGTAGAATTATGTACGAAATGGGTTTGTTGACAGTCAATAACAAACTTGATGCATATGTTTTGTTATGTTCGTAAGTACTACTCATTGCTGCATATTAATGCAATAATCTTCCACAATATATCCGCCATTTACATGAAAATTCAATCAGTTCCTGACGTCTTCGATGCGCCCTTAGCTTCAAAGATACCACACATATGACAGTAACATCTGCCCTACATCTGGGGTTCATCTGAAATGTAAAATTTCTTGGTGAACTTGGGCACCCACTAAAATCACGTCTTCCCTCTATTACCGATGCCTACAGTGTCTCCTTTCATACTTTTCCCATTTTGAAAAGTAATCATCGACACATGCGCCTTTTCATCTTTTCGTTTTAAGGTCACCTAGATGAAAAGTCAAGTAATATACGAACGGGATTATGATGTGCCATACCACATCAGTTTTTGGGGTTTATGATGGAGTGATATTTTTTGAACGTTTTCCTTGAGGGAGAAAAGAAGTTTCTTCTCATTAATGAGAATTCTTTTAAATGTAGGCGGCGCGGGGCCTTTAATATTTCTGTGTTTCTTTTAAAGTGCAGGTGGTGGAATCGGATACTTTTAAGGGGTCTATGTAAGATAAACACCTGTTTTTTGGTTAAGTGTCAACTTGAGTTATATATACCTGTTTTTTTTAAGTTAAATTTCTCTTAAGTGTTTGATAAAAGTTTTTGTTTTAACCAAGTGGGATTTGAAGATATTTTGAGTTTCTCTTGGTCGATGACACAAATTTGTTTTTGTGCCAAGCTTCTGATATAAATCAGTACACTCCTATATATAATAGGTTTTGTTCAATGCACACCAGCAATTCTTACACTAAACATCTTCTTTTTTAATTTAACATTTTTGTAAAACTTAAAATGTTAAAACCGCCATATTAATTCGGTTAAACTATAAATGTAAACTCTTCTCTGTGACATTATTATCTTACTCAGTAAGGAACTAAAATAGTCCTCCCTTCAAAGTAGGGGTTGGTTTAAAGTCACCCTCTTTTCCATCATCTTAAGTATGATCGAAACCCAATTATTGAGGGTAAGAAACCATCGTCATATAATTTCCTACTTAATATTACAAAGTAGCATCTTTTGAAACTTTCATGGAATTGAGACAGTTTTGAAATTCCCCAAGGGTCATTATTGCCTGCTAATCACTTTTTAAAATGGGGTGTTTGGGAAAACTTATATACACACAAAATAGAGTGTTGAATTTTAATTGATTTAGTGTTAAAATTCTTCAAGTGAATTTTTAAATACACCCTAAATTTTTATCCTAGAAAAATAATTGCAAGAACCAGAAACCAATAGTTTAAAAATAAATTGCATGTTTTTTGTTAGAAATATCGCTGTTATAAGGCATGTTGGATGATCTTTAAAGGAAATCTAACACCATTGACCATGTAGCATCATTCTTTCTCTGTAGCCCGGTTATTTATAAATACCAAGGCGACCCAAGTTTGGTCATGGTAAAAATATGAATATCGATGCCAATTTCCTTTGGTTAATGAAGCAAAGAGAACGCGAGGGAAAATACTAACACACTAATATTTTTTGAAAACTTCACTTTTCTTAAATGCTTTGTAATATACTTTACTGTGCTAGTAAATTTTTAGAAGTATTCAATTCTTTTCCTTAATACTCATTTCAAAATCAATCTTTATTATGCAACCCCCAGTATTTAGATCGTTAATTAGGTACAATTGGCAGTCTCGTTCAAGGACCGACGACATGAGCAAAATTCGCGTTGAAAGGTTATATAAAATTTTACATACACTGCAAATGTAAAGTGTGTTGAAACAACACACCTAAGTGTGTTGTTTTCTTGTAGTCATTTTTAATCCACTTTAAAGTGTGTTATTTTCTTAACACACTTTAAAGCGTGTTGTTTTAACACGTTTTTCCGTAAATTGTGTTGAAGCAACACACCCAAGTGTGTTGAAGCAACACAACTAAGTGGGTTGAGACAACACACCTAAGTGTGTTGAAACAACACACCTAAGTCTATTATTTCTACACACCTTAGAGTGTGTTGTAGCTTAACACGTCTTTCCTTCAGATAACTTAGTGACATGACGAGAAGCGTGTTAGTTAGAAAGTGTGATTTTGCTTCAATAAATAAAGTATTTAAAGGTAAGTCATAACATGTGTTTTTTGCAGAAGCAGCGAAGGCACAAAATGTCTTATTAGAATGTATTGAGGATAGTATGCCAGTCCTTGGGGAAATAGATGAAATCTTTATATGGAATAATAAAAAGTTCATTTTGATCTCATTATTAACGACCCAGAAGTACGAAGCAAAATTAAACGCATATTATGTTATTAAGGTCGTAGACAATAAGAAGTCAGTAATTGATATTGAAAAATTGATTTTCCCACATGATTTAAGTTCATTTAATATTATAAGTAAAGCATTTGTTCCACGACCGCAATTGCAATAAAAACAAGTATAAGAGTTTTCGTAATTATCGTATTATAGTATTTATTAATTTGTTTTTTCATCTCCTCATCAAAGCTATCTAAATTCTACACACCAAAAAGTGTGCTCTATTTTCATAGCTCAAAAGTGTGTTGTTACTCCAAAAGTGTGTTGTTACTCCAAAAATGTGTTGTTTCAACACACTTAAGTGTGTTGTTTAGATTTCAGGTCATAATTCACTACTTATTTTTAACACACCAAAAAGTGTGTTATAATTTTAACACGGAAGAGCGTGTCAATTGTATGATAAAGTGTGTTAAAACAACACACTTTTTCTTGACAACACAGCTAGGTGTGTTGAATAACACACTTTGGTGTGTTAAGCAACACATTTTGTGTGTTTAAAAACACACTTCAGTGTGTTACACCTTTTACAGTGTAGTGCTTTTAGTCCAGTCCCCAACCGTGAAAATGAAGTATTACCTCTACTTTTTTTCGGAGGCCACCGATTTTGATAAAATGTTGGATTTAGGCTCTACTTACCACCCTTTTCAAAGTCTACCCTTTTTGAGATACATAAATTTAGTTATAAGTTCAGAAAGTATTTTAGTAAACTTTTTAGTGTGTGCGTATGTATGTGTGCGTGTGCGTGGATGTATATATACTGGCGGGATACCGACACCCGAACACTCAATTCACCTATGCTCTGAAAAATTTTTGCAAACCGTCAATTTTTTTCATTTTATTTAAATGCACATCTTTAGCAGCTGCGTACAAAAGTATTGCGCAATACCTTCCAGCTTCTAGAATATCTTCTTTTTTGGAGGTACCTACTGTTGTAAAATATATATTAAACCTGAATACAAAATGTAGCATGTATGTATACGTGAAATACCGTAATGTGCTCACAAGAGCTCCGAAAATCATTTGCTCCGAAAATTAAAAAAAAGTCGTTGGGTTTTTTTTACTGTAGCGAGGTAAATTTTCAAGCTACAGTGTCCATTCAAAAACTATTTTGTAGGTAATTTCACTGGCAATAAACCTGTGTTAATTGTATTATATTAGAACCCTTAATTTTCAAAACGTGAAGGGTCAAAAGGCTAAGCAAAGGTGGTACTTACACTATAAAGAAAACTTCAATCCGCTATATCTCCGTTAGTTTTTAAGCTACAGCGATACATAAAAAACCAAAATTTTTGTTGAAACAAAATCTAAATTTTGTCACTTAACAGTTTTTTACGTATCTTCAATAGTTTTTGAGGTTTTTGGAAATATACGCAGAAATCTGTAAAATTCGTAAAATCCCCTTTTCATTTTGATCGTACCCATTTCGAAAAATACACCCTGAAAATTGCTCAAACTATATAGATCCGATAGTTATCACTAAAATAAAGTGAATCCTACGTGGAACATGATAAATTTGAATTTGGGTGGAAGTGGTATTAGTTTTATTGATCATTTTTTTAAAAATTGTTTGTACGGTACACCTTCTCTTTGTCATAACTCATTCATTTTACATGCAAATGACTTTTATCAGTTGTCATTTTAAAGGTCTTTTCAAGCACTTTAAAAAATTCAATATAAGTTATCCTCGAAAAATGCATCGATTTTCCGTTATTCGACGTTAAATGCAACGTTTTGAGTATTTGGTTATAAATAGGTCCCCTTCGATCAATCATTACTCGGTTTGTTTTATACCTAGACCATTCATTCAAAAACCATTTTCTTCGTTTTTTTATAAGCTTTATTTTTAGTCCTAACAAAAATTTGATAAAACGCGCATTTTTGGACTTATTGACCAAAAACTGTTCGAAAACGTGTGGTTTTTAATGAAAATTGCAACTTTTCAAACGCTTATAACTAAAAAAATATCAATTTTACCAAAAAAGTTTGTACTACATTTTTTGCTTAAAATTAGCCTCTCTATCGATTAACGGGGTTATTTTGACCAAAAATATTTCCACCCCCGGGTTGGGGTGGGAACCACCCCCAAAGAAAAAGCGCACATTGGCATATTGTAGACTTTGATTTTTGAGTAATTCCCTATCTATTGTTAAAATTTCAAGTAAATCGGTCGCCGCCGAAAAAAAGTAGAGGTGATATCGGTTGGGGACTGGACTATTTGAGAGAATTAGATCCAGCTTGTCATATGATATCCAATACCAATCGAAATCTCTCCTAAGCCATACAAGAAAAAGTTTTAAAACCCATGATGTCTGGCCCTAGCCAGATCCGGACAACTGGGGAGAAAATCTTGGGTTGTTTCTGTGGTGGCCGAGTAGAAACTTAATTAACAAGTTTTACGCAGTCACACAACAACTGCCCACACGATCAAAACGATTAGAACCATCAATCAGAACACTCCATCGTACACCGAACGCCCAGTTCAGTGATCTAGCCTTTTCTCCATCTCCGTAAAGCTCCCTCGTACGACTACGGTTTCGCACGGTTAGACGTGTCCGTCAGCTCACACACTAATCCAAAAACTTAAGTTATTTCAATATACCATCGTAGTATTTTGGTTCGTTATTAAAAATCAAACAAACATATACCAAGTTTATAGCAGCAAAATTAAATCGATTTAACTGAAACTTACGCCAAAATTTCGAATTAACGTATAAACGGCTAATTTACATACTTCTAACTTTGGCTTAAACCGAAAAATTTCGGTTTAAGCCATAATTCGAATTACCCCGTTTATACAACAAAAAATTTTGTATGATCCATAATTCGAATTATTTTTGGAGTAGCTATAAACTAGGTAATAGTCTATTTTATTTAATTCCTTTATACGCTCCAATATCCCTTTCTGACTTGTTCCTCCACACAGCTGCGACAGTGGATATTATAAGGAATTCTCAATATGTCCTGTGACGATCGCCACGACTCTGACGGTGCTTCGGCATCCGCATAATTATGAGATTGCGCAATCTCTATTGTGTGCCGTTAGGCCAACATTTTCTAACCAATTAATTCGCTCCTAGTCTGGCTTTCTTTTAGCTCTCGAAGTTTCTGCGATCGGGTATCTACTGAAGAGTGATCTTGTACATCCTACCCAATAAAGAGATCTTCTTTTAACAGGTTGCAACCAGTTGGATGTCATATAGACACCTTATACTTCGTTTTTAGCCGCTTGGCTATTTGGTGGCAGGATTACCCTGACCCTTAATCATGACTTCGTCTGTATTGCTAGGCAGGCTTTGAACATTGCCTGCGGTTCCGACTGAAAGACACTGGCAAAATTTGGCGGGAGGTAGTATTTTTGAAGATTTAGCGAATTGAAATTGTGATGCCTGAAGCTAAATTTGAGAGTCAACTTTCATATTCCTCATTTAATACACCGTCATCACCCAGAGCTAGCCTCTCACATAAAAAAACAGTTCATTTCATCGAACCTTATCACTGATCTATACAAATTCGTTAATCAATAAATTATACTTTTTGAGCATTTTAAAGATCAATACCATGGTAATACTGAAACCAGTACGGTGGTAATACTGTCTGAAAAAAATATGTAGAAATATACCTAAAATATACATATAATCCGAAGAAAACAGGAAGTGCCTTACCTTTTTGAAGCAAGGCGGCTTTTATAAAGGATGTAATAAATGAATCTTTCTGGAATCGTAACAAAATACAAGGCTTCCAATAGGCCTCTTGAAATTAAGGTGCAGGCGTAGAGCATTGCAGGACCCTTACATTACTTTCTTTGAAGGGAGTCTTTGTATGCATTGACTTTGGTATATTATAACAACGACGTCATTAGCTGCATTCCAAAATTCGAGCAAAGTTCTCGCAATCAGTTGGCTTCTACTCGTTCCTACTTCTCAACCAAGGCATGAGTAGCTACGAGTAGAAGCCAACTGCTTGCGAGAACTTTGTTCGAATTTTGGAACCCAGGTTTTAAAAACTTTCGAAGTTAAGGCTTTTGATATAGCGGAGCACATCTAAAATCTCCCTAGGAGCATGGAAGCCTCGCGATTGAGGATATTCAATCTCCTCCTCGCTGATGCCTCATAATCGCACAGCAAGTGCTCCGGTGGCTCGGGAGCTGCTCCGCAGAACCGCAGTTACAATCAACTATCAGCTCTATTCTGCTTAAATAATAATTAAGCGAACAGTGGCCCGTCAGTAGGTCTGTTATTCTTTTTAGCTGCTACTTATTGAAATTTAAAAGTTTGCCCGCTTGGCTTTGAATGAATCTTTAAGCTTGACGGGCACCCTGGACGTGTTCCCAGCTGTGAAGAAGTAGCCGGGCGGTCCAATTCTTGATGACCGAGCTTAGGTGGCAGTTGGTTAAGCTGGAGCAAGGTTCTGGACCAACAAGTGATGAGTTTGCTCCTATTTTTGCTAGGCCGGCAATTTTATTAAGGTCGCACGCCGACCACGCCAAAACAACAACAATTTGTATGCACTCAAAATTTCGAGTGCATACAAATTGTTGTTGTTTTGGCGTGGCGTGGTTGGATGGAGCGCTCGTGTATTGGGCCCTTTACCAATATGGCCGTCGTGGTCTAGGAGGTTGGTCTTGCAGGACGCTTTGCAGCACAAGTGTTTATACATTAGCGATTTCGCTAAGAATGAAACGTTTTGACAGGTAGTAGAACGGAATTTTTGTAAAACGATACAAAAATGTTTTCTGGAAGCATGGATGAGGAAATATCCAGGTTTAAATTGAATCAAAAAATTAAAAGCAGAATATATCCGTAAAAATTAATAAAAAAGAATACGCAGGGATACCATACCACTAGGAAGAATCGAACTCCAAACTCTGGAATTTTATTTTTATTTCTGCTGACGTTCGGTAGCTAGTGCCCTTCGTACACCTCGACCTATAGTAAGTCTCTTGTGTATCCCGACCTTAGGTGCTTATCCAAGATCTGAGCTTAGGATACTTATTAGCCTTAAGATAGCTATCGTGTTTCACAATTCTTAAGGCGTTAATTGCGCTTTGCCTGCATCTATTTAGTGCAGCACAGTTCCAGAGAAAATGTGCTGGGTTGTCTGTATTCTACCTGACAGTATCTATAGTACATGAATCGGTATCAATTTTGTTGATATATGCTACAACTCGAGATTCGGGCTTAGTAAACTCGAGAATTTCTGGCTTGTCCTACATCCGGTATATATGTTAAGTGCAGCAGTGAGACAGCCCTTTTCGCGTCATATCCCAAGAGTTTTCGTCCGACTACTAGAAAGCCCCAGAAAGGCTATATGTACGCTTTAAGCCGATAAATGGGATGCAAGCATCTTTCGTGGTACCTGCTCATTTCCTTCGAATCCTTCGTGACCTTGCATACACTAAAGGACAATTCTTTTAATAGAGGCGAGAGTGTTCACATAATCGTTGCATTTTTTTGATTTGATTTCCCTGTTCATGAACTAATGGCTTTTAGGACTACTTGGCTGTCTGACTTTATAGATTTCTGTGCCGTTTGTCGTTTGCTTCAGACATGCATGGACACAGATCTCTATGATGTATACCTCCCCCTGAAGTACTCAATAGGATTTTTCAGTTACAGTTACTGCCAACCTACCGCTGAGTCCTTAAACACCAAACACTAGTATATAGTAGTCGAACGTCTTAATCCTTTAGCTACCGAGGATGACAATTACACTAATTACGGAAATGAAACCGTTCCGTGGCTTCAATCAACCAATCAGAGAATCAGACTAGTAACGAAGCATGTGAAAACGCCAAAATCGGCAACTGGGCCAACCTTGCTGCGTAGTTTTGCCTTCCAAAATCTGGCAAGAGTGTGGTAAACATGCATATTTAAAGCGATGGTTCGTACACTCTGACCCATTTATATTATTTAATAATCTATATTTCCTTATAAATATAATTGTTGTTTAATAATAATAATAATAATTAAAGCAGAGAAATTATATTTTTCATTTGAAATTTCGTTTCATTTTTGAGTACTTAAACTTTGGTATCATGTGAAGTGCGTATTAATGAGTACGCGGGGCTATTTTTTACCATTTGTCGTTTCGATGCTTTAAATTTTTTTTAATTATATCTGAAAAAGGTAGCATTATTTAAAACCACTGAACAACGCACAAACTTATAGAGAAATTCATGATGAAGATGTTTGTGAAAGTGTAATTGGAAATCTAAACAATAATTGTCAAAAACACATAAACTTTGAAGTATGTAATTATAACAAGTACAGATTGTGTTCGCAATGTTCTGAATTTCCAAAAAACCATCAATCATCAATAATTCAAATATCTATAATAAATAAGTTATGAATTTCTGCTTTGAAGTCCGGTGGCGCCACTTGCTCTTGTGCAATTCCAGCATACTACTCTGATAGCTTCGGGCAAGCTCGTTCGCCATGCCTTGCCTGCTGTTATGATCCTATAAACTTGACCCATTGTAGGGCTGGTCTTGGTACATAAGTTTGGGTTGTACAAGACCTAGACCTAATCGCTGATTCCTACATGGGAATCTTCAATGTTCCGCTGAATGTGAAAAGGGCCAATAAATGTATTTTTTACCTTTTAGATAAACTTAACTAGTTTAACTAAAAATAAAATGGCTTTAAAAAACTGGTAGCTATTAAGTGCCACCAATAGTTCAATTGAATCCTTTGAATTTCCATAACAATGTCTTAAAACCGATCTTCTAGTGCTTCATAAATTCATAATATAAAAATTCATTTCAAATAATTTAATAATTTATATTTTCGATTTATTACAGAAGAGGGAGTGCACATAAAGGGAAAAGTTCCAGTAGACTCAAAAGTACAATTAAAATGTCCCTACGAGGAGCCCATCTGGTTCAAGAACGGAGTCAAATTGGGCGTTGAAATGAGAAGAATGAGAATGTAAGTCACGACTTTGTTAAGAAATATCTAAAAATAAATTGCACCTAGACAAAAGGGTCCACCATATCGCTCTAGTCCTATAAATACGAGTATATGTGGAGCACAGTGTAATCCCATCCAGTAGTCGTCGTCAACTCCATGAATTGAGAAATAAACAAGCCGCAAAATCGTTCCTGTAAACACCAAGGCACAATGTCAATGCCGCTGGAGAATATATTTTTCCTCATTTTTGGTTCAATTTTTATTGTTTTGTTGTGATACCATCTTGAATTGGGAACGGAGGTGTCTGTGCATTTAGGGCCTCACATGTCTTCAGCCATGGAGAGGCAAAAACGAAAACAATAAGGATCATGACAGGCTGACATGTGAGTTGAACAAATAAACACCGCTGACGGTTGTTCCCCCCTTGTTTTTTTATATGTGTTTATTGGGGATAAAGCGAGGATAATTTATGCCACGAGGATCCAGTTGATCGTGCACTAAGGCCTCCTCCATCTAGATCAGCAGTCAAAAGGAGATCTTAAAGTGCGAATTTGGAATTTGTTTATGGTGTGATCAGGATCGTTGATAAGGGTGCTACGCCCGAGTTATTTTGAGAATGATGAATCGGCAAAGGGGTTTTATCTAAATGTGAAGGATATGAATTCAAGGGCTAATTTGCAATAAATGTAAGATTGTGATCTAGGAGACAGTTGATTGCGTTCATGTGTACGTTATATTTGTTTAACGAAGTGCTGTGTCGCCTGTCGTGCGACAATAAAACAAGACGATGACGATTTTGTGTTAAGATTAAAAATATGCGTTTTCTGTGAGAGATACAAGATGTTAACTTTATCCAATGTTAATCTTATACAAAGTAATTAAAAGAAACTTTACACAACATAAATAATAAAATTCTCATAGTGTGAATGTCGTCCATATTTATGGTTATTCATTATTCTATAAAACTCTATATGTGGCGTTTCTACTGCCATACTTACAAAAATTGTAATATATACCTACGATCTTCTATAAAAATTACAATTTTATTTTTATCACGACATAAATCAATACAATTATTTTATACTTAAGCAATTGGCCTTAGATCGGACTTAATCGCGTTGACGCTAAAATCTTGCCAATTCCCAAAAAATATAAAGCATTCAACACATTTTTGGATGTTGTCGATTTTCTCAAAAAAAAATAGTGTTGGGTAGGACACGATTATAAAATGAGTTTGTAAGAGGTGCCTCTTTTTTCTTTTGAGCCAGTACAATGTCATACTTCAAATGAGGCGAGGTGCTATTATAATGCCAAAATGCCAAAAACAAGCAAATTAAAAAAAATTCAAAATAAATACCAATGAAGAGCTTTTTTACAAGTTTAATTCTAATATGCATTAAACTGCCTTAGAGTAAGTAAGAAATCTATGCCTCCACAATGTAAAACCACGGACAACTAATTAGAAACACTTTCATAAAAATTGCATTTATACATGGGAATTCTTTAATTTGATTCCTACATAAAACGTAAAAACTGTTTAAAAGCAATTTTTATTAAACTGTTTCTAATTAGTTGTCCGTGGCAGTATATTTATATTTTGCAATCCCACCTCGCCTAATTTCAAGTTGGAAATTTTGCTACAGTAATAAATGTCTATCCAGTACAAAATTTCACTAACCTCGAAAAATGTAAGAATTGTCTCTTCAGTAGAAAACTTCATTCCCTCGAAAAATGTAAATGTCTCTCCAATATACTATAGTTCGTATTTACAATCTCACCACGGCTCTGTTCAAATTGGATATTTTACTGCCGCAAAAGAAGGAAGAAAATGTCTCTCCACTTCGTAATTTACAATCACACCTCGCTTCATTTATCTCGATACACGCTAATATATGTACCATTAGGACATTACTTTTGAACCGGGACATTTAACAAACCTGAGGCCTCAGTACAATTTACATAGTGTAAGGGACAAATGCACTGCCTCGTGGAAGTTCGGCTCAACACTAAAAGTAGTTCGAAATCTTTGTCCGTTCTGAGTATTACGGTCAGAACTGTACAAAGGCAGAGTTTTACATATCACCCTGTTACAAAAATAACCGAATAACCTATTTCCATGAATAAAGTACCAATGAACGCAGAATTCCTCCACCTAAGTTAATATAATGGTAAAAGCGATGGTTCTATCTTACGGACTTTTGGAGATAGGTGGTTTTACCATTTTCGCACTGAGCCAAAATTACGTGATTTTGGAAAGTGATTTTATGTAAAACCGTTCGCATTGAATTGAATAGATTTTGTTTGGCTGTTTTCTCTAGCAACACGCAAGTACTCAATTTTTTCAGCCTAAATTTCAACTAGCAATTTCTTTTCTAACGAAGGCCACATTATTGCTTTTATATTTCCTGGGTTTTTCCATTTTGAAGAATGTGAAGTTCAAAATCAAAGTAAAATCTATTATTAAAACGTCCAACAGTGACGTGCTGAATTAGGCTGAATTCGACTTTCAGGTTTGAGCATTGGCTTTCGACATGATTTTATACGTAATTGTGCCAAAATTACGAGGCTTGAGACGATTTTGAAATCATCAGAATAGATGGGAAATTCGTGATTTTGGGCGAAATCGTCGTTGAATTGCTATTTTGGCACAGACCCTTAGTGATACTATTGTTAAATCAAATCATTGCGCAATTTTCACAAACTATCCCGCATCGAAATACAACCGCATATAAATGATAACTGACTTCGGATGTGGAATGAGGACTGGATCTTGTAGGGGCACTTCACCCCAATGTTCTCCCTACGATATGCACGAAACTCTTGCCTATTCTGAGTGACAAATAAATAAGAAAAAAATAGGCGACAAAATAAAATCTCGATACAATCTCGCCCCGAGAGTTACCTAATCCAAAATAGATTGTTAATAGGGTCCTAAGCGTTTAATTATCGCTATAAAGAACGCTTAATGGCCCCACCCAGTAGGAATTCTAGGTAGCACTTACCCATGGAGCACTGATATAAGTAGTCATCTGGTAAGGGGTACTCCTATTTTCTTAGGTGTTAGAAGAGCTCTTATATAACGCATTGCAAGAGAAGGCAGACGGTAAGGGGTAATCCAGAATTAGACCCAAAGAAGCTAGAAATTTTGCCTGATGACTCAAATACCATTACAAAAATACGAAAACAAATGAGTCATCGGGTAAATTTCTAACTTCGTTGGGTCTAATTCTGGATTACCCCTTACCATCTGCCTTCTCTTGTAATGCGTTATATATATATCGATGTAGTAAAAAGTATGACAGTCCTATGACATCGTGTGTAAAAATAACCACTTCTGTAAAGGGGATGGTAAGGCCTTCCCCTTACCAGTAAGTGCTCTTTTCAGTACTTCTGTAAGCTTACAAGTCCTACTGGGCACAGTCTCTTAGAAGGAAATTCCTATTTTTTTATCTTTATAAATGATCTACTCTCAATCCGCTCCAGCCCATTTCGCAGCTTCGCCAACAGCTGTCCAACTCTATGAACAGGGACATTGAACTTACTCTTGACTAGGACCGTAAGAATCGAGTTTAACGCCTCCAAAACGAAGTACCCCAGTAGGAATTCTAGGTAGCACTTACCGATGGAGCACTGATATAAGTAGTCATCTGGTAAGGGGTACTCCTATTTTCTTAGGTGTTAGAAGAGCCCTTATATAACGCATTACAATAGAAGGCAGATGGTAAGGGATAATCCAGAATTAGACCCAAAGAAGCTAGAAATTTTGCCTGATGACTCAAATACCATTACAAAAATACGAAAACAAATGAGTCATCGGGTAAATTTCTAACTTCGTTGGGTCTAATTCTGGATTACCCCTTACCATCTGCCTTCTCTTGTAATGCGTTATATAAGGGCTCATTGATATAGTAAAAAGTAAGGCCTTACCTCCTATGACATCGTGTGTAAAAATAAGGACTTCTGTAAGGGGTATGGTAAGGCCTACCCCTTACTAGTAAGGGCTCATTTCAGTACTTTTGTAAGCTTACAAGTCCTACTGGGACTGTTTCATCTCTAACAAAACTTGCGACCTTCCGGCTGTCCCACGGACGGTGTGAGTGGCTGCCTCATCCTAGATAAAACATTTATCTTAGGATCGACGGAGACGATAGAAAGATCACATATTACAAAGAGCCAAACAAGCGTCCGAATGCTTGGGATTCCTTATAGCTACTGACAGAAACAAGCGCAAACGCGGTGCGGACATTGGCTTCGCGGTATGTGGCGACTTTTCACTCACATGATGTTGCGGTATCGGCGGCGCGCTCCGACTTTGCACACAACAACGAAATCAAAGTGACAAGTGGACGTGATAGAAAAAAAATTGAAAAACCTGAATGATTTACATATAATTTTTCTACCCTACAGGACTTGTCTTTGTTTTAGGTGCTAATTTAATTACCCCAATTTGGAAAAATAAAGATTTTCATCTATATAAATATAATTGGAGTGTCTGTCTGTGATTTCAAAATAATTGTCATTTTCTAAGTTCATATGGTTATTTACACGATATTAACACGAAATCAAGTATTTTTAAAATTTTTGTCTGTCTGTATGTCTGTATGTCTGTCTGTCTGTTTGTCCGGGCTAATCTCGGAAACGGCTTATCCGATTACGATGGGACTTTCACTGGAAGATTCAGTATTTTCTTGGGCATGTTTTAGGCTATTTTTTTACTAGGATCCGACTATCGGATCCGATTATCGGGCCCGATTACCGTGTTCGACTACCAGATTAGACAGAAAACTTGAACCTTGCAACTTGATTTTTACCCACTTCCATATAACCGATCAACTTCAAATTTTGCACATATGTATAGTTCGCGTGACAATGCAATTTAACCATTTTTGGAAAAAAATCAACATGGCGGTTCCAAGATGGCGGCCGAATTTTGCAATTGTGTTCCCGGACCCCCCGACATGGATATCAAATGAAAGGGTAAAACAAGTAGATTACAATAAGCTATGTGGGGTCATTCAAAATTCAAAATGGTGGCCAGCACAAAATGGCGGATTATTCTTCGGTATGGGCATCAAATGAAAGCGAGTATAGTGCAGTAAGCGGTGTGCCGTCATTTTAAATATAATATGACGGTCACTACAAAGTGGTGGAAGACATATAATAGACTAAAAAGTAGAAAATAAAAAATATAGTCTAAAAAAACTAAAAAGTACGCTTTTATTTTAAAATAAACTAAAAAGTAAAAAATAATTTTGAATGTAAAGTTTTTATTGCTCCAGCCAGTATATAATAACAACCTAGCTACCTACGAACCAACAACGGCTAATCCGATTACGATGGGATTTTCACGGGAAGATTCAGTATTTTCTTGGGCATGTTCTAGGCTTCACTCGGTTCCGACTATTGATTCAGGCGGAAAACTTGATGCGATAGTCGTAGAAAAGCCAGTGGAAACTTTTTTTATCATTCCAATTGTAAACCTCAAAGCTCGGAACGGTTAATCCGATTTTACGACTTTAACGGGATGATTCAGAATCTTCTTAAGGCCCATTTACAATAGAGCGATGAAACGAGACGAGAGCGAGGCGAGTCTCGTTGAACTTGTCAAATCATTTTTCGTAGCATACTTGTGAACGGAGTTGTATACAATGCAGCGAGAAGCGAGAAAGCGAGACGATGAGATTTCGGAAAATTGAATATTTGACGCCGCGATGAAACGATAAACGTCAAATTTATATTATATGGTAGCAAAGCAGTCGTGTTTGTTGATTTTTGTTTTTGTTTTAATTTGTTTGAGTTGTTTATTGCAATTTTGCTAAACGTTAAAAATGCAGAAACTTAATGAGGAACATATAGAAAAACTCATTGATTTAGTAAAAGAAAGGCCGGAAATATATGATAAAGGCCATCGAAATTACAAAAAAAGTTTCCCACTTTAGCAAACATTTCGGGATCTTTTTGCTTTATAGTTGCAAATGTTGTTGCATAAAACCCAAGCTTATCTCGATGTTGATACATCGGCCTAACCCACCACCGCCGTTTTGACCTCTGCTTTTTTATTTTTTTTATAGGCAATGTAACCTATTAGCATATAATTAACCATCCTCCTAAACTTCGCCTGGTTCATTGTAACTCCCTATAATGGTGGGTACTTACCGTATACAAATTCTTTTAAAGTTATAAAATAACCTCAAATTCACTTGTGAATTCAATTGTGAAATCAACTGACTGACTAAACGTCTCGCATCATTTACATTGTATATTAAATAGCGAGTTCATAACGAGAGCGAGTGTCGCTGAATTCTCGAGCGAGATATCGTCTCGTTTCCTCGTTGCATTGTAAATGGGCCTTTAGGCGTTTAGCATACTTTTCACTATTATCCGACTGTCGGGTTAGACCGAAAACATGACTCGATAATCGAAGGAACGCGAATGAAATGCTGTCACGGCGAGATATTGTTCTTTCAATTTGCGGAAATACTGTGAAGATTATGGTTTGCCATCTCCGCAAATGATCGATAGGTCTGATGAAAATTAAAACAGAGAATATATCGAACTCAATAAACAAATGGGAACAAAATGTTGAGGACGCTATTGGGCAAGTTCTGCACAGGGTGAGGCACGTGTTCTGAATGTGATTGTTGTGCATGTAGCACACAATATTTCCGATAGGTGGCGCTCAACACCGCATTTTAAAAAAGGTCTAACACATTTTTTATAAGTAACTTTAAATTTTTTTATTTGTTTTATGTGGCAGTGCCAAGCTCAGGAATCACCCTTTGTACTACCAGTCCGTTGTCGTTTGCACGTCATGGCGCAATGTCTAGCAGGGAGCTTAGTAAGGGGGGAATAGGTTAAGGGTTATGGGGGTTCGGGGGGGGGGGGTTGTTGAAGAAGGTGCGGATTAACCCTGCGTTTGAACTCTTGGATATTGTAGGAGGTCGGAAATACTGACTGTGAGAGATTATTCTATAGTCGAGTTGTGTGCCCTAAATTATGTTTTGCAAATTTGTTATTTTTTTCATTATACCTATTTCCTATCCCGGACTGTGCACACATTAGTTTTTTTATTAAAAGGCGTTGCAACGCACGCGGGTTTTTGCTAGTTAAATATAAAATTCAACAAATTTGCTATCACAGCCAACACCAACACACGACTCCAAACATATGACCACCACCACCAAAATACAACTCAAAACATAAACATCTCTCAAAATGTAGAAAGTAAAGCAACTTGCGCGGTGTGTGCGTAGCGTAAATCAGCATTTCGTTAGTACGCATTTGAATACACTACTTCTATTGGGCCTTTCCACACTAGTATTCTTGCTGCAGTATTCAAACCGAGTTTTTAGGAAAGGGGTAAGAGAATCAAGGAGAATTCATCACTTTTTGTAAAGAATTCTCTTCGATTCTCTTACCCCTTTCCTAAAACCCCGGTTTGAATACTGCACAAAGCCTTCTACATTTACAAGCCATGCACAACGAAATCTCACACTCACATTCAAAGAAAATGGGACTTCAATTTATCTGAGAGAATGGACTTCAGTTAGAATGGACTTCAATTTAGCTGTGAGAAAAGCAATTTTTTAACTTAGTTTTTGGAATAAAAAGTGGTAAAATATTGTATTTTATCACTTTTTAGTGCACACGGATTATCAGTGATAAGTTATTTAGTGATCTGAGTCCATAAATTAAAAAAAATTAGTGGTTAAGTGTATTTTAAGAGTGTTAATTGATTAGGTGACGTTTTTGTTTACATTCGCGGTGTTTTTTTCGTGTTAATTTTGGGGAAAAAATGTTGAATTTGTGTAGTAATGGAATTAAAAGTGAATTTAAAGTAGTTAAAAATTATTATAGAAGAGTTATTAAAAACATAAGTGCAATTACTACCACACAAAATGAATAACAATAACTTTTTCACTTTTCCTTCACATTTTTCTGCACTTATGTTTTTAATAACTATTCTATAATAATATTTAATCACTTAAAAAGCACTTTTTATTATATTACTACACAAATTCAACATTTTTTCCCTAAATTAACACGAAAAAACCAACGCGAATGTAAACAAAAACTGTCATCTAATCAATTAACACTCTAAAAATACACTTAACCACTCACTTCTTTTTAATTTTTTTTATTAAATCACTAAAGCACTAATCACTGATAATCCATGTGCACCAAAAAGTGATAATATACATTATTTTACCACTTTTAAGTGCAAAAACAAAGTTAAAAAATTGTTTCGTACGGCTTCGGCAATGTTAATTCCACAATTTTAGCACTTCATACACATACATGCACATACCTGGGGCATGGCTTGTAAATATAGAAGGCTTTGATACTGCAGCAAGAATACTAGTGTGGAAAGGCCAATTCTCTCTGTCATTGCCCGCACGGCGTTTGCGCCTGTTTCTGTCAGCAGCTTAAGAGATTTAAGTTTCTCCTTCAGTCAGCAGCCCGGGACACAATCTGCAAGTCGTACATTAGGCCCCCTCGATTCAACCGGCTCGAAAAACCACCTTGGCTTCAGAAGGTACAAAACCGTACCATCAAACTTATTAGTGATAGCAATTTTTGCTCCTCCATTGACTCATTAAACTACCGTAGAAATGTTGCAGCGCTGACAAAATTTTTCGTTATTACTATGGCGAATGTCCCACTGAAATGAATGCCCTTGTTCCTCCACAGACCCTGTCGTTTTCCTTTTCACCCACACTACGTTCTAGAAGTTCATTTCTAAATTGAACAACCTGACTGTGGAATAATCTTCCTTCAGTCAGTATTTCCGAACTCGTATAACAGCCCCGTGTTCAAACGTAAGGTTCTTCGTCATCTTTTCAAGTACCCCCGAGACCCTTAACCTACTATATTCTCTTCTATCCTTCAAACCAAGCTTAATACAAAGCATTCCACCACGATCTGAACGTCACGGCCGACTATTAATACAAAGGGTAGTTCCTAAGCGTGGTGTTCAACTTGGAATACCCTATTCTGAATCTGCGCTTTGAGATAAGCTTGTTAGTAGACATTACAACTTTATGTGGTATTTCAAAAAGTGATTGCTGAGTTTAGACTTTCACATTTAAAAATTAATATTTTTTTGGCTCTTTAATAAATTTTGCTTTTTAACACTAGGAAAAAATTATTATAGTTTATTTTATATAACTACACTTAAGTTCCACTGCTTAACAAGAACTTTTAACCTAAAAAATACTTTCATTAACAAAAAAAATCCCCTCACAAATTCTGCAGTGAGTTAGTCGGTGACACGATAGAAGTCTTCCCAATAATAATTCTATTATTAACAATAATGATTCCTCTCAAAAACAATGCAAATATTTCCAAACAAAACATTGTAATAAACAAAGCCCCAGTGTCTACATGTGGCTTCTGATCTGAATCCGTCTGAAACTTTCTATAGTATTGCAGTGCCTCAGAACAGGTGAAAAGTTGCCGAATGAAGAGTGCCTCCTTCTCATTGCTCATCGTCAACGAGATTGAATTCTTCACTGACTCGCAAGTCTTCAGGAATCCTATTATTAAGTAAGTTAAAAACGACATACTGTACAGAATTTCTACAGAATGTAAAAACAGTTGTAGCTTTGGTCTTGATAAGCACGGAAAGGGATTCTTCGTTTCTTTTCTAGTTAAGAAAATTTCTTTTTAAATTTCTAATTTTATTAAGTAAAAAAATAATAATCTTACCCATAAATTAAGGCATTGTATTTTGCCTGGCAGTAAAAGAACTGATAGAGTAGCAAGGACGTTGCTGACATGATAATGGGCGCTAGTAATCCTAAGATGGCACAAACACAATATATTCTCTGGCTGCCGATGATTCGTAGGTCCTTTTCGTTTACGGAAGCAAAAAGGATGCAGTTTGTGTTGTCCGGTTGTCCTGCGCGAATATTTATCCAGTGGCTGTAGATTAAATTGCAGAATATGAAGTTTATCATCGATATGACGAACAATATTCCGGAAATTACAAAATAGTGTTTCACTCCGAGCTGCAACATTTTATTTTATTTTCAAGGCAATATTAAATAATGAAATGTCAAATTTTATTGATGGGGAAAGTGAACTATGATCGTGTTTGTTAAAGTTGTTAATAGTCCGGGGAAATGAGCAAAAAAACGCACGAAAGGAGACATAATTCGGAAATGGCTGAAAATTGGTCCACAGCTTCCTTGGGACTTTTTTAGAAAACAATTTCGGAATCACAAAAAAAAAAATAGCCGCCGGAAATATAGGGGTTTTCCGGTGTTTTCCTTGTATCTCGGTTTCTATAGGTCGTATAACCCCGTACAAAGGCCCTAAATGTTGACAATGAAATTCTCTATTCTCTATTCAAGGTCAAAGTTATAAAAAATCACTTTTTGGCCACAAAATCACTCAAAAATTGCAAAAATTAATTGTTAGTGTTTTTTGACCAAAAACTGATTTTTAGAAACTTTGACCTTGAATAACTTTGAAAGGGTTACTCGGGTCAACATCTTTCTAAGAACTAAAGTTGTAGAGAATTTCATTGTCAACATTTAGGGCCTTTGTACGGGGTTATACGACCTATAGAAACCGAGATACAAGGAAAACACCGGAAAACACCGGAAAACCCGTTTTCTTAAAAAGTCCCAAGGAAGCTGTGGACCAATTTTCAGCCATTTCCGAATTTTGTCTCCTTTAAATGCTAATTTCCCCGGACTATAAGGCTTTAGACAATTTATTTTTAACCACAGACAGCATAGCTGAAATAGAAATTTATTTGTTTCTATAAATTAAGGCCCAGTTACATAGTAGCGTTGCGTTGCGTGGCGTAGCTTAGCTGAGCATTGACTTTTCGCAACCTAGTCACTTAGCATCTTAGCGTTGCATTATTTGACAGATAAAGTAAAATGTTTGAAAACAAGTGTTTTACAAATTAAAACCAAAATTATTTACCTTATTGAAATTTTTTGTTAACTTTTAATCAAATGACCCTTTTTAAATTGCGCGCAATGTAGCAAGCCCCATTTAATTACACAGTTTTAATTTTGACAGCAGCTGCGCAACGCAACGCTGCTATGTAACCTTTAGAAAGCAGCATAAAATCACAAGTACTTATAGAATAAAGACTTGAAAAAGAATATATTTCCATGTAAGGGGTTTCTGAAGTGTATTGCGTATGAAAAATTATTAAATTTAGCAGATCCGAGACCTTTTTCTGTTTGAAAGACTCTACTCTAGAGAAGGAGAAAAGATTGAAAGGAGAAAAGATAATGGAACACAAAAAATGAGTTTTCAAACCCCATTTAAGAATTCAAAATTTACACAAAAAGATAATAGCTACATACTTAGTTAGAATATAGAACTACAGGAAAGGCCCTCGGGTATAAAATCCGTGTATGGGAGCGTAGTGAAATCGCTATCAGTCAACTGTCAAATTGGTACAATTTCTTGTTAGTTAACTGTCAAATTTTCCCGCGGCACTTTCTTTAAAACGAGTTTTTCTATAAAATTTATTTACAGTTTTTCGCAAAACTAATTAAAAAGAAGAAAGAAAGTTTAAAGAATTTGTTTTTAGTGTAATTGAAGTTGTTACGAGTGAATTTTCAGTGAAAAAAAGAGGAATGAAGTGTGCAGTTTGAATTTCACTACGCTAAACTTCTCCGAGGGCCCTTCCTGTAGTTTTGTATTCTAAGGCTACATATACTCTGTTCACTCTTCCTCTTCTTCGAGGGGTCCACTACTTGAATTCGAGCCTTGCCTTCGATCAGCTTCTTCCGCTTGATATCTCTCCACTCCGCAACTTGTCTCCAGTTCCTTGTGTTGAGGTATTTGGCTGCATCAGCCTAGCCTTCGCGCACTGCCTTCCCTAGGGAGATTGCTATGTGTGTTTGTGGATGACCTTTCTTGGGAAATTAGAACTGACGATCATATTTTTCCTCATTGCCAAATCAATAACACGTTGTCCATTATTGTGTTTCGGGGAGATTTTTCTTTCCTTTCTTTCTTTGTTGTTCAGGCCTGCCATCACCATCTTGATAGAAAGGGTCCTTGGTCGTGTCCCCTTTCGCTTCCGTCTCCGCTTGTGCGGTTATGATCGATAGGCTTGAATTCTGTAACATTATGTATAATGGACTAGGCAGGGGTGGCCAACCCGCGGCCCGCGGGCCGCATGCGGCCCTTCGCAAGAAATTGTGCGGCCCGCGAGATTCAACAAGATTTAACAAAATATTTTGTGCTAGAAGGTTCCAACATGTGAAAAAAAAGAGTCAGCTATGAGCAATGATTAAAATTCACAGCACACAGAGAATTGGCTCTCGGGGTGACCGGGTTGATGGATACAAATCCAAGTAATTGTTTTTCTTGGTAACAATTCAATATAAATACCGCAACCGCAACAAAAATTTAGTGTCATGGAGCTAGCAGAGAAAACAAGCATATTTACAAGGAAGTACACTTCTTTGGTCAACATTCAGCTAGTGTGTTATGAGTGCAGGATTCTTTTTCTTCTGCTCCTTTATTCCCGCACGGGACATAGGGCGGAAACAGTTGCCCTCCTTGTTGTGGCGTCTTTTGGTAGGGTTCTCTTCCACTTTATTCTAGGTTTTCCAACTCTAGGGTTCCTTGCAGATTCCAGTCAAGGGCCTTTTGGCTAGATTCACGTTTGAACCTCGCAGGGTGTGGCCATTCCATTCCATTTCCCTTGCATGATTTGGTCATTTATCGTTTCTTTTCATTTGTAATTCTATCTTGCCAGCCGATTTTTATTTAGGATGAAAACTTGAAGGCGCGTGGTGATAGATTGGGCCACTTTCAATGTTTCGCACATACAACAGAATTGCCTTAACATTGGAGTTGAACAGCCTTAATTTGGCGTTAGTTGAGATCTCCGTCGATCTCCATATGATTTATATATTCTGGTAGTGACGTAACTAATGAGGTAACAGAATTAATCTACCAATTCCACGTCACCATTAGTCAGCGCTGTATCCACATTTCTTTAGTTTTAATCGGATTTAATCTTAAGCCTGTCAAACTACTTTCTGCTACTAAATTGTTTAACATATTTTTGAGGACCTGAATGTGAAAACCCCTTTCAAAACATGATTTTTATGTTATAAAAGAAAAGTTTTGTAAATTGAGATGTCTGGGACAAAAGGTTGTGATTGCGAATCGTTTCTTTTCGAAAATGGAATTTACGTAAAATGAATACTGCGCCACCTTGTCTGACGAAAACCTGCACCACCAATTACATTACATTTCACCTAGTTTCTTAAAAATGCTCATACCTCGTCTATTGCCTATTTTAACTCACATTCTCACATTCTTAACTCCTGCCTCACGGTATTCAAATTTCCCTCGACTTGGAAGCATGCTTCAATCATACCTATTCCCAAGTGTCCTTCTCAGTCCTATCAGTATTATTCTCTTTCTCTTCTTAAATATTTGAAAAGTTTCGTATCTATCCGCTCTCAAAAGTTTAAACCAGGTGGCTAAAGTACCTCAAGTGCCCTACTCCACGCTGGCGTTCCTCAAAGCTCCATTCTTGGGCTACTTTTATTCAGTATTTTTATTAACGATATTTTAAGATTCATATGTATGCAGATAATGTGCAGCTTTATTTCCCTGTGCCAAGAGATCAAATACATTATGTGGGTGGAGAAGGTTGCTGTTGACTTGCGTCATGTATCCTTATAGTCGACATTAAATTTACTGCAGCTCCTTCAAAATCCCATTTCATTTTTATCTCTCTCACTCTGATACTGTTCGTCCTGACTTTTCTGCCATCGCGTTAAACTCGGTTCTTCTTGTTTGCGTTAATAAAGCAAGAATCTTGGGCTAGTACTGAATAGCAGCATGACCTGCTGCGATCACATTAGTTTCATTGTAAGTAAAACCTTCGGACTCCTGTCTAAACTTCGTTACCATTGTGGCTTGCTGAAAAGGGCTGTCCATCTGTCCTCTCTTGATTCTTTTTGCGCCCATAAACTTGAAGTAGCGTTTAACGATTGTGTACTTACCTGCATACCTCAACAGTTTGTGCAGCTTTTGCAATCCCTCACAGATAATTTATAATTCCGCGTTTCCGCACGTTGATTGGTCAGAATTCCTTCTTTGTCTTTGCAGAACAGCTTTAGAACTCTCTCCCTAAATTATATTAAATTAAATTTGAATCACCCAATATATGACCCCGGCCCGCGGGGTCATAAGGCATTTTCAAAGTGGCCCGCGATACCATTTGGGTTGGCCACCCCTGGACTAGAGTATTATGAATCCTACTCCTAAGAGATGCTTCATTCCGCAGCTATAGCATATCCTGTAGTCTTCTTCCAACAGGAAGGACCAACTTAAGATTTCCCTTTCAAATATTTGAACTTGACTGAACTTTGCTGAGCTTTCTACAATTTTGGAAAAGGTTTCCTTTACATCTTGGGCTTTGCGTCCAATTATGACCATGTCATCCGCGAAGGCTAGTATTTGAATGTTCCTTGTGAAGATGCTATTTGTTCCATTAAGTTGTGTGTCTCTCATTATTGCTTCCAGAGCAAGGTTTAAAAGTATTGGCGAGATCGCATCTCCTTTTCGCAGACCTGATTCTTGAGGGAAGTTGATTGAGTTACAACCTCGTATTCTCACTTGTGTTCTACAATCTTTCGTTGCCGTGGTAGTGCACCGTTTTTTCCAGCATCCGAAGCATGTTTCTCGTTCCGTAGTATTTGTTTTTACGGGTGAGGATATTAGCCTCACGCCAACCTTACTTGGAAGGGATTAGCCCAATCATATTAGCCTATCCCCTCTCATAGGTTAGTTACCTGTGGTCACCGCTAGGAGGTTATGATCGCACTTCCATGAGTCCGGAATAGTTGCGGAATCTGCTGTGCATGTTTTAATATACCTACAAATTTTATTCCCCATATTTCGCTGATGACTCCGCATTTTCTTACGAAGTGCAAAACCAAAATTTGTGAAAAGGATAACTATGTAACTTAGCTACTACATTATAAGTGTTGAAAAACCGTATTTAAACTTCCAAAAAATTTATAACTTCTAGTACTGCAGTGAAATATAGACAGTTATCCGTCTTTGATTCCTTGTTAATACTTAAAATCACGCCCAAAAAGTGATTTAAAAGATTGTTTAACTTAGCATCAATCTCAACTTCGCTACCTATAACCAATTTCTACTATCACTTATCAATACATAATATTAGATAATTTGCACTATACTTAGTCACACTTTAAAAAAGGAGGGTGAAACAATCAAACAATATTAAACTAGAGTCATTTGGGCAAAATGTCAATGATTAATTTTTTTCAGTTGATGCCCGAGGACAGAATAAATACGTGTCATTGCTGGAGATTATCCAGCCAGTAAATTTGTTAACAAGTCCAATCAAACAATCAGAGCATCACGGAACGCGTAGTATGCATAAGCTTCATATATAGCCTGTCTGACTGACTGGATGGATCCATATGGAGCAAACAAAGCCGAGCTTAACTCTGAATGCATTAAAACATGAAATCGCTCTTTGAAACTTTCAATTTATTTTAGAATTAGAGAACCAGTTTCATTTTAATGAAGGTGATACGTGTACCAGTTGAATAAACAAAATGAGCGCGCGGTGCCTGGTGATCGAATTCAGTCAATTTTCAAGACGGTTTATTTTAATATATAGAAATCACCTTTAATTTGAAGATTTTGATTTTTAGGTACTTAAGAGAGATTAATGATGGGAAAATCAAAAATAATTATGAAAATTTTAATTTCCAGTCAATTCATTAGTCTAAGCAACAATTTAATATTCAATAGTAATACGATTTTTGAACGACGATTACCTTCTTCGAATTTGTAAAAGGACCTCGATTCTGTCTGAAAATATCAAACAATTGTTTGAAAAACTGTATATGCTCGCTAAATTAAAATTCTAAATGAAATAATCCACTATGATTTCTTTATACATAATACAGATTCATAATTGTTCACTCTAAAAATAAGTGGCTGAATCTTTTTTAAGTGCGCAGTTTAGTCACTTACTTTTAATTAACCAAATAAGCAAGAACACGACACTACGTGGAAAACGGTCATTCAAGAACGACAATTTGCAATGAAAGGCTTAACTTATCATCAACAAATTCTTACTGTTTCTGAAGGCGTCAATTACAGTACTGAATACTATTATTTTCTTTTTTGAACCTAAATACATTTAGTGAATTATTCTTCAGATAATCTGGGCGACAATCTAGGAACAATAACTACTCTTCCCAATATCTCCAATGATTTTGAATTGTGGATACATTTTGTGCTCTGAAGTTTAAATAATTAATATACAATATTGCCCCTGCCTGATCAAGATCGAAACATAATGTCATCGCTTTAAAAAGAAAAAGAAACGTAATATGGTGATAAAGAAGAAACCAATCTTGATTATTCCCAAATGTTCATGAAATTTGGTGTTGGAACTAACCACCTATAAAATAAGACACACAAATACGAGAAAATGAGAAAAGAAGAAAAAAACATTTGTAAGAAGAAGAAAAGACTCAAAAACTACATTTTAAGGGCAGAGGAGAACTTTGCACAAAACATAACACGAAAAACATACAAGGAAGTAAACTTCTTCAAAAAAAAGGCTCGAAACCGTCCTTCAATTATTTGTAGAACAGTAGAACAAAAGAAGTCACTACAGTCGTAGGTTATTTAATCTTTGCATAGAAGGAGTAATTCGCAAAGTAAACAATGACGCGAACGCAACCCTGATTAAAAAATCAAAGCAGGATATGCCAGTGCAAGATCACGCAAGATCACTGTCATACCTTAGAGAAATATTCACGAAATTAGAAGATAGGCTATAGTAAGTAAGGGAAGTTTTTGTATCGTTGCCTAGCTCCACTCGAACAATTTCAAGTATTGATTAAGCCTAGTGTCATACCAAATCTTCTCATTTTTGAATCGTTGGTCTTTTCATGCGGCGAAGATCTACAATAACTGTGTGTTAAAAGTCTTGATGAAGAAGCTCCATTGAAAACTACGATTTATCGCCGGTTAAGATAGTTCAACTTTAGACGCAGTGGCGTAGATAGGGGGGAATCAAGGGGATCAATCCGCCCATGAGCCTACGAAAATTATAATAGAATTGAATAAAAGTCTTCGTATCTACGTATTAAAGTATACATGAAATTTCTTAAGCACCAGCACCTCTTTTGGCATTATGTAATGTGCAATTTTGTTTTTGTGAAATTATATAAAAATCATCTAGATATATGTTTTTGTGACGGCTGTGCATTTGAGTAATTGAATTGGAGCCACGAATAGGACGCTCACTATAATTGTGGACACATCGAGCACATGTAAAGTAGGAATACAATAAGCCAATAGTGGCACCTCGGTTCCTAAATACTCAAAATTTTAACATTATCATAAACCAAGAAATTTAATTATATTCAATATTTAATATTTCGAATATTTATTAATGTAGTAGATTATCAGAGTATGAGCTTCCTAAGAAATAGGACTAACTTTTGGCTTTGATTGTCAATTTAATTACTCCTTAATATTTTGAAGATTATAAAAATTGTCGAGTCAGTAAAAATAAGTTCAAGAAAACATTCTACGGGCAAAATTATGATAAAGTTTAAGTTATAAGTTCGGGGAAACTTTACAATTCATAAATTGTTCTAACTCGATACAATTTTATCGAGCACTATACACAGTACACTCATTGTCTCTGGCGATCAACAATTCGAAGGCGTTCCTTGGAGCGTTAACATTAATTTACTCTAGTTTATAATTGTCAAATTTACTCTAGTTTATAATTGTAAAAGTGTGCTAAAATTATTTTGTTTATTATCTCGGAATGAAGAAATTTTTAAATTTTTAAGTCTCTGACGAGTTTTGTGAAGGTTGACAAAAAATCTACGTCTACGGTCTACGGCTTTTTCTGAAAAAAAAACTGGTCATGTAGCTATGACGGCATTAAAGAATATCAAGACACTTAATTCTGATTATCATATAATATAACTGGCGTCTTCGAAGGATAGCGACACCTTTTTGCAGGTTCCTTTTCATGCCTGTAAGACCAAACATGAGAAAGGCTTTTTTCTACGTCCATAATGTATACAGTAATAATAAATGACCAATTTCGATAACTCGACCAGCAAACTGTCTCATTTGCATCATATAATCATTCCAAAACTGTACTAGTAGCTCATAATATACTTTTATACCACCAGCAGGCTATCCAATTCAGATGTCTCTAGGTAGCTGGGATCAAAGCCTTGAAATTTGACTTATCTCTCAAGTTTTAACAGCGACCACCAAACCCTCTCAGCGACAATCATAGCAATCCCTAAACTAAAACATTAAATTCTGAGTTCCTTAAAAAATGGCATCGAGGCCCTCAAAAACTAAGATTTGATGCTATGAATATGAATTCCACAACAAAATCAATACTGCGAAGATTGTTTTAAGCCCTTGTAAAAGTGCATCTATCGATTATAAAATGGATTTTTTCGAAAAACTATAAAATTATTTTGTCTGACTTTTTGAACAACGCCCGTGAAACTGATTCCATGACAATTTTGAACCTAGCCGCGATTTGAAAAAGAAATGCACAACAATTTTATTAGTTTACTAACAAACACATTTTAAGTACTGAAAATTGTCAAATAAAAACGTCGACCCTTTTTTGTTAATCTGAAGATTATTTTACTTTTGTTAAAACGCACCAAAAACCGGTTTTTTCATTTTATTTAATTCCCAGAATATCCTCTTATAAATCCTAACTTTAATGCTTTTCATACCCAAAAGTAATAATCTCCCTTTGCCATCCTGATCATACTCGTATATAACATTCGTTTATTGATATTAAACTCCTTCTGATCTTTCAACTGCGACTCAACAAAAATTTTATATCTTCAAAGAGTAACCCTTCACGGTAATAGTTGCACATATAACAGCATAAATCATAACAGCAGAAGTCCCTTAAAATTTTATAACTCATAAAAAATAGGATATAATGACAGAACTTCACTTTCCCAGCTCCTGTTTTGATACAAACAAAAAAAGTGAAGACTCACAACTGAAAACGATTTTACTTCAGAAAAATTCCCAGTAGTTGCCGTGGTCCCGCTCCCAAAGCCGTTTATGATCTTGGAGCATATCAAAGCCAGAAAAGGGCCGTCTTTAAGCGATCTAAAAAACGCTGCAGCAGCGAAGAGCATCTGCGCTTTCCATTTCACGTAACCTGAATTGACTGCTCCGTTTGAGTTTTCTAGGGATTATGGCTTTGTCTATTTATAAAACAACACAAAATCTTAAGACGCTGTTATTATTTCTATTTTTTTTTTGGTTATGTATTTGCAGGATCACGTTTGAGAAGATCAAGAAACCCGACACGGGGACGTACGCGTGCCGATCGGATCTGGATCGTTGGTCAAATTTAACACTGGCAGTCGTCCCAGAACGGGATATGTCGCCTAGTTTTGGCGCTAACGTACAAGTGCTGTCACAGATAAATGGAAACTTCAGCGAAGTTAATAACAAACATGACATTGAACATCCAAATCAAGGGCACGAGAAGGACGCGGTAAGTTTTTGCACACATTTTATTTTGAAATCACTTTTCGCAATTCAGTAGTAGTTCTTTTACATTCATGTACAAGTCTTGGTTTTGGTGAATTTTTGGGTCAAAAATAATTGCACTTTTTTAACCAAACACTTAGGAATTTTAACAATTTGAAGACCAGCTTTGTTTGACTTTAAATGGCCTTGAAACTTCTTCGTGATAATACGGCCTGTCGTGGGTATTCTAGGGATAAAGCCTCTTTAATAATTCTTCTAAGTATCGCTATAGTTTAACATTTGACAATACTTTATATGCTTTCTTCAATAAAAGTGTGCCCTATAATTACTGCAATTGGTCTACTTTTTCATGTATAGAGCATACAATGTCGCGCTGACATTCCAGTGGCATATATGTGTATATGTTTCTGAGTCAGCGTTATAATAGAGCAATTTTGGCAGCATTCGCTGGTCGGAAAATTTGTAGAGAAAGGAATGGAAGTAAATTAATGTCAATGTAGTCACGTCCCAGTCGGAATAAACTGACTACTTAGAAAATAGGAATAATTTAAGCACGGGGAGACTGACTAGTTCCAGTACTGGTGTCAAAGTAGTCCTGAGAGGAGCTAGTTCAAATCACAATATCAGTGGTAAGCCCACAATATTTTTCTAAAGAATTTGTTTTTTAGTTAGTAGTTCTTCAAATGAATTAGTTCTCAAAGTACTTCAAAATGAATTAGTTCTTCAGTTAGTTCAAAATGAATTAGTTCTCCAAGAAATTCAAAATGAATTAGTTCTCGAAATACTTGAAAGAGAATTAGTTCCCCAAGTAATTCAAAATGAATTAGTTCTCGAAGCACTTTAAAATGAAATAGTTCTCCAAAAACTCCAAAATGAATTAGTTCTCCAGTTAGTTCAAAATGAATTAGTTCTTGAAGTACTTCAAAATTAATTAGTTCTCGAAGTACATATTTCGAAGTAATGCAGAGGAGGTAATTGACTCCATCGTAGGACAACGCTGTACAAAAGTAGTGGGTTGTTTTCATATAAAGGTATCCAACTGAGAACTACTAGTCCTTCCTTAGAAAATAGTTATTCTACTAGTCTTAGAACTAGGGAGTTTCACTGAACCGGCTTCCATCCAATACTATCTAAACAGAACGCTGGCTTCGCTGATCCAACGAGAACCCAGTTTCTTCATTATTCTGAAAGGCGATTGCACAAGAAAGAAGGCATATGAATTTCTGTTAAAAAGGCTCAAGCAAGTAAGAATATAAGCTCAACCTCTTATGCCCGGTTTCACAGTGTTCACTTAAGCTTTCGCTCAGCCTTGAGCTTTCGCTCAACTCATTTTACTGTTTCACAGTAGTGGTTCAACTGTTGAACTTGGTTCAAAATTGATTTGAACTGAGCGACTAAATTTGGGCACTTAAGCTAAAGCTCAGGATATAAGGGAGAGTAATGTCATTAATTCTAGAGAAATCACAGTGAACTTGTGTTTATTTATTGATTTTCATTATAAGTTTGAAGTTTGATTTTTCAATTGCAAAGAGAAGAGAGCATTCTATTACAAAGCATGCCGTAAAAAGTGCGGATAGAAGGCTGCTGTGTAACTCTAAAGATGGAGAGATTATTTCTTGCCGCTTTGAATGCTTCATTTTCACAGGAACCAGGGGAAAACTTATCAATGCGCAGCAAATAAGAATCACCACACGTGCATCATCTCAGACAGAAATAGCAACCGCAATTCTTGCAATGGCCAATGTTGCCAGAATTGCTAAAAACCGACTTAAGCTTAATAGCAGACGCGATACATCCACGCCTGGAGGTGTCATAATCAAACGGGGGGGGGGGGGGGGGTACCAAACGCTTAGAAGCGAGCTGGATTCAGAAAGGGCCGCTCTTGCATATACCATATGAACACCTTGAGAATCATAGTGGACCAGTTTCCTGGATTACGATCCCCCTTTTACCTGACAAAATAGTAATATTGATAAACGCTCCATATAACAATTCCAAATGCAGAGTTCCCCACAATGGAAAATTATCCGAAACTTCAGGAGTACGATAAGGATGTCTACTTTCGTCGTACTCGTTCTTATAGTAATAAGGGACCATATCTTTTTAAAAATCTTTACAACTAAAGATAAAAAACTAGAAAAATCACACAATTTATCAACCAAAAGCAAAAATTTCCCCAACTGATTCAACCCCAGTGGCCTGCAAAATTCAGTGAACTAAGTTCAGCTGAACTGAGCACAAAAACAAACTGTGAAACAGTTTTGACTTGAGCTAAAGCTCAAAAGTACTGCTCAGGTTCAGCTGAGCGAAAGCTCAAATCGACACTGTGAAACCGGGCATTAGACTCGGTCGTCAATATGATTCAGTTAAACCACATTTTCTCTATAGAACTAAATATACGGAATTGACTGAACCCATTTAGAAAATATGTAGGCTCAAATCAATATTTTGATTTTAAAGTTCGCCCTAAAATTGGCAGTAAATTTAAACAGTTTCTAATCTAATATCAACTTAAACAAAAAATTATAAAAACATTTTAACATTTTAGCACAACAACTTTGACCTTGATGACATCGGTGACGATGCCCATTTTGATGATGGTAAAACAGAAAATATCAAAGGATCTCCGCCAACATGGAAGAACGAGAGCACCCTAACCCATACACTAGCGAAACCTTCTGGCAGTTTTATAAAACTTTCTTGTGCACCATTGGGTAATCCAAAGCCGAATATAACTTGGACAAAGAACGACAAACCTATAGTAAGAACGATTGGGAAAGTCGCAATGAAGAAATGGACAATCCAAATGGAAGATGTAATTTCAGATGATTCTGGGCAATATAAGTGCAAAGTTTGCAATACCTACGGCTGTATAGAACATACAACGAAACTTTTTATTCAAGGTGAGTTTAACTTATTTTAGTAGTAATCAATACATTTTTTTATAAAAAAAAATACCAAAATCAAATACTGTGATGAAATAACAGATAGACTACGAACACGTCCGATTATAAAAGAAGGATATCCAAAAAATTTAACCGTTGTTGAGAACTCTACTGCAGTTTTTGAGTGTAAGATGATAGCTGATCTAGAGCCCTATGTTGTTTGGGTATCTTACTCAACTGCTAATGAATCGATAGCTACTTTAGAAGATTCAGCTGCGACATTTTTGCATAAGAATTCAAGTGAAGCTAAGAGTTCTCCGGTCATACGAAAACTTCAGGTATTCTAGAGCTATATTAAATATGGGTGTGGTAACTTTCTACTTGGTGATGGAACATTTATTCATAATATCATAATAATAGTATAAGGAAATAATGTAGTTTGTAAGGACAATCAAATAAAATCTACATATATACGAATGAGACACCGACATACTCGCTAGAGTTGGTCATTCATCCATGGCCGATGGATCGCGTTCGAACTGGAAAATTTAAATACGTTCGAACTCGATCCACAGTTTTCTGCAATGGATTACTAGGTAGCGATTCTAATTTTTTTTATTTGCATAGCACACTTCTTCTATATGTTTTTAAATTATCTGTTATCTATGAACAAAAGTTTTCTATATGTGTTATAAAATAATTCTTTTATCTTCTATTATGGTGTTGGTAACTAGCTCTTTCCTTTTATTACTTTCCTTTTCAGATCGTGTTAATCACAAACCAATAATTTTACATCATCCTAAAAATCTTACACTTGCCGTTGGTGAAAATGGTAAATTTAATTGTTCAATACTATCTGATCTTCATCATGCTGTTGGATGGTCATTTAAACACTGTCCAAAAACTATTTGTCCAATTGGAGATAATTCTACAGTTATAAAGGTGATGGCTGCATGTAATATTGTTTTTTCGGATCATTTTTATTTCTCAAAAATGTTATTGATTATATTTTGATACTAATTCCTTTTAATTTTATTATGATAATGTAGACTGATCCAGAAAGGTCTGATATTCTAACATTAGAGAATGTATCGTATGATGATGAGGGATGGTACACCTGTGTAGCTGCAAACAGTTTGGGACATACAAAAGCTAGTGCTTATTTGCATGTTGTTGATGGTAAGTACTTGGTTTGTTTAGTTAAAGATATTTTTGATACCTTTAGGCCTTCCGCACACTTGTCCATAACATCAAAACCAAAACCGGTTTTATAGGCAAGGGGTCGCAGGGAAGACAACTTTTCTTCCATAATTTTCCATCATTTGTTCGCCCAAACATTTTCTGGTTTCACCGTCCATTACACTAACACAAGCATATTTTCGTTCTCAGTAAAGCTGCTTCGCTGTGCTTGCACCCCACACTACTACATAGGCATTACAATCGTTACACGAAAATGATGGAGAAAAGTGAGTTCCGAGTGTATTATTGAACTCATAATAAAACCGGTTTTAAATTATGGACAAGTCTGCGAAGGGCCTTAGACTCTCGATGTTGCCTTTGTATATATAATACTAGCAAAAATCCGCGTACATTGCAACAAATTAAAAAATATTATGTGTGCACTGTCCGCGGTAGAAAAAAGGTATATGTAATGAAAAAAAAACCTTTAAAAATTGAATTTGGATACATGCCTCTGCACACTGCCCTACACTCCTTACCTGGTCTTCGACCCGAACACAGCTTCCTCCAGGGTCCTGTTCTTCATAGCGACGCAGCCGGTCCACATGCCTTTTTCATACCGATCGAACCCTTTTGGTTGCGTTAACATCGTTTATCGTCGTGATGACAGTGTAGGGGCCCTCCCATTTCCTTTGTAGTTTTGGTGATTTCTTTCCTTTTATTCGTCGAGGATTATATAGCCACACTCGCTCGCCTTCCCTAAATCCAGCTCCGTTCGCCCTTAGGTCGTAGCGGCTCTTCAACCTGTCGTTGGCCGAATGCAGATCTCCCCGGACCGTCTCGTGGATTTCCGCTCATGCACAAGTTGCATGTCTATCAATCTGAAGGTCAGTTGACGATAACTATCTTCGAAGGCACACATTCAATATTTTTATCAGCTCTTCGCGTGAAATGGCGTCCTGATGTTCCATCGTCCTGAACCTGGCGCCTTCATGACCTCTATGAAAAACGCTGTACCTTTATAAAACTGTCCTTTTGTGCAACAGTCTTACCCAGTATCACATGGAAGTTTTTGTCTTATCGAGCTCAACAAACACCTTGCTCAAAGACTCATATTCCCAGCTTCAGAGTGCGAGTTACGGCATAAGCTGAATACCACTTAACCCTCTTAAACTCGCACTGTGAAACCCGCCATGAGTAGCCCGATAATCTTCATCTACAATGGTCGGACTCCTTGGTAAGAATTTATATTGCAAAACCCTTTGGATAAACCTGTATAAAATATAAATTAACCAAAAATACTATTTTTAATTTAGAACTGAAAAACAAACTTACATAAAGGGTCTGCCCGCCCGCCTGTCTGCATTCCAGGCCGCGGTAAAGAGACCTAAACCGGAGATAAAATGGATCGCAAATTCCAACCATAAGTAGACTTAACCCCAAAAAAGAATAAGCTGATTGCGCATGTCATAATTTTATCCAAATAAACATTACGTAAATGCAAAACTACGTCATTATATAGCTTTTCGCCTTGAAAATAGTCATAACTCATACTGGACACTGATTGAGAATATAAATCGACGAAACTTTATTCTCACTGCTTATGGAAAACGGGATTTTAAGCGAATCTTCCATAGTACGCCCAGTACGACATTTTATCTTCTTTATTTTTCAAGTTATTAAACACAAATTAAACCTCTTAATATGCCAGTCATGTGGATTTTTATGATGCATTGTTTTTATTACCCTTTTATTACCTCTGATAATTACCATGTTTTGTAAAATTATTGATTACACTTTCTAAAAATAACGCAAAAACTAAAAAAACCAAAAATTTAAGATATAAATATTTTAAATTATTACACACGTTAATCAGTCAATCTGGATTCGTTGTTCAACTGAAAGCGTGCGCTGAAAGAACGTAATAAAATATGTAATAATAGTCCCTCGACATAAGAACCCATTTGTTGTGGTCAAGCACTAGTTTAGTATTCAAAGAATTTTTTAGAATGATATAATATCAGAAAAAAGATTACCTACCAATGCACACGATAAATTCTTCGAATTGTTCAGTTCAGTGTGTCGGGGGTCGTCCTTTAGACTCCAGTAAATTATAGAGAGTTGGTAGTTCTTGAGATTGAGAAAAATATAAAGCATATTCTAGAACTACCATCCTTCTCTAGTTCTTTTGGAATACTACACTACAACAATAGCTGCGTTCCAAAATTCGAGCAAAGCTCTCGCAAGCAGTTGGCTTCTCTTTCTACTCATGCCTTTGTTGAGAAGTGGGAACGAGTAGGCCAATTGCTTGCGAGAACTTTGCTCGAATTTTGGAACGCAGCTAATGTCAGTGAATCATTTGAAGAACATGCTTGGTTTGAAAAAAGTTGCTGAAGCATTTTTCGATAACGTCCTCCTCCCTCCAGATCCTTACCATTTAAACTATACTGCAAAGACAGATGCAAATCTGGAGGCGCAATGTCTGGAAAATCGAGTGTATTTTGCAAAATGTCCCATTGCAACTTCTGAAAATGTTGCAGCACCTGTTAACCAACGAATGGCCTTGCACTCTCATGGTGAAAGACGCAACCGTTTCGAACCAGCAGAGCTGCAATAAGTCTAGTAAATTGGTTGAAGCATTCGTCGAAAATATTGCGCCATGATGGAGTTGCTCGAGGTTAATAAGTTTCCTCAAATCCCACCAAACACCGATCAACATCTTTATTTAAGTTCGCAAAAAACAACATAACAAAATTACATTTGTTTTCTTTTCAGAATTATTTGACAACGCAGTGCCAATATCATCACCTATAAAAAACAATTCAATATGGATAAGTGTAGTTGCATTCCTGGTCGGATTTTCTTTCCTATTTGGAACAATTCTAATGGTTTTCATATCACGCAAACTAAAACAAGAAAAACTAATGAAACATCGAATGGAAACAGTTCACCAATGGACCAAAAAAGTTATCATCTACAAACCATCCACAGATCCGAGCAGTCCAGAAACAATGGTGATGCCCATCATTAAAATTGAAAAACAAAGAACGACTCTACTTCAAAGCAGCAATACAGATCCTGCACCATTTAATGAATACGAATTCCCCCTAGATTCAAATTGGGAAATACCTAGAAATCATTTAACATTAGGAGCCACACTTGGCGAAGGTGCATTTGGTCGCGTTGTTATGGCTGAAGCAACTGGATTGGCAAAGAATCAAGGTAGTTGCATAGTCGCTGTTAAAATGGTAAAGGAAGGTCATACAGATGCTGATATGGCAAGTTTGGTGCGAGAAATGGAAGTGATGAAAATGATTGGAAAACATATTAATATTATTAATTTACTGGGATGCTGCAGTCAAGATGGTCCACTTTATGTGATTGTTGAGTATGCCCCGCATGGAAATCTTAAAGATTTCTTGAAGAAAAACCGACCGACGAGTGAATTTGAAGCATTTACATTTGATGAGAAGGAAAGAAGATCACTTACACAAAAGGATCTTATTTCATTCGCATTCCAAGTCGCAAGAGGGATGGAGTACTTGGCTTCAAGAAGGGTAGGTTGAATGTCTAAAGTTAATTCTTGTTTTGTTTTCCCTCATATACAAAAAAAATGCGTCATCCTAATTTTAATTTAATTTTAGTGTATACATCGCGATTTGGCTGCAAGAAACGTTTTAGTAAGTGATGACTACATTATAAAAATTGCTGATTTCGGATTGGCACGAGATATTCAAGATACTGATTACTACAGAAAAAATACAAATGGAAGATTACCAATAAAATGGATGGCGCCAGAATCTTTGCAAGATAAATTCTATGATACACAAAGCGATGTGTAAGTACATTAAACATAGACTTATAAATTTAAGTAAGCGAAATTGAATGTGTAATCATTGCTATTTTAGGTGGTCTTATGGAGTACTGCTCTGGGAAATTATGACCTACGGGGAGCAGCCGTATCCTTCTGTAATGTCAGCGGAGGAATTGTATAACTACTTAATGTCAGGACAGAGAATGGAAAAGCCTCCACGATGTTCTTTAAATATGTAAGTTTCTTTTTTTACATTTCGTTTTTAAAATTACCCATATCAGTCATGTGCTCACAGACTTACTGTTAACGAGTATAAAAGAGGTTTGAAATTATTTGAAATCGTAAAGGCGGCTACACACTCACGTCATGAATTCACGCCATATCCACTCAGAACGTAAAACCATCCACCCTCGCCGTTCACGCTTGTTCGCGAGTGCTCACGGCGTGAGTCTGGAGCCGCATTGCAACTTCTCAAATTTAGCTTTACTATACTTTCAAAATTAAACGCAACCAATTTTACACTATTTATAAAAATTTTTAACTCTAAATTAGATAGGGCTCTTCCAAAGTTAAGCATTATTTATGGTAGAGTTGTTTGGAAGGTACGTTAACAAGTAAAGTAAATTATAGCTTCTCATTTGAACTGAATATTTTTGTCGTCTAAATTCATTATACAATAATGACCAAAATAAGTTATACAGGCCTATTCTGAACTCCGCTGGAATCGATTCCGCTGGAATTTTCCTACAATCGTATGCTACCAATGTAAGAAAATTCAAGAAAATGGAATCAATCCAGCGGAGCTCAAAATAGGCCTGATAATCGGAGAATGCCAGTTCTGGCAAATACTCATCATATTAGACGAAATCAAGACCCTCCCACCTGTAACAGCTTCCACCGAGTCGTCAAACAACCAAATTGTGGAATTGTCTAGTAAAAGCTCTACATCGTCAAAACAAAACTTTTCTTGGAAACTATACCAAACAGAGGGCATCATTCTTTACGAATATCGGTTGTGGAAGTACTTTAAGTTCGTCATGTCTTTTGTCCCGTAAACTTTCGTCATCGGTAATGCTGTAAAGAAACGTTGGAAAAAATTCAAGGATTCACACTTTTATCACGAAATCATTAAAGTCAATGGTGTAGATCTTCTTTTTTGAAAAAGTATGATATACCGAGCTTTGAAACAAACCCAAATCGTTTACCATAATCATCAGGAGTTAAACTCGACAGTTTTAGGCTCGCGACATACGATTAGGTTTCTCCGGTACGGCTAACCGTCTCCGGTTTTGTTTGTCTCCGGTTTGTTCTGAAACCGTTCCGGTTTTAACCTTATAGAGGGAGAGCCAGCGACGTATTTTGTGTTGTCATTTCATCCCTCATGAAAATTTCCACACTAAATCTTATATGCCTGCTTAACAATAAAACATACTTCTGGCAGCCCCCTGTGGCCGGGATGAACTACCCCAAAATTACAAAGAGGGTAAAAAATAAAGTTCAATTTTGTTATAGTATTACTCATGAATTTTCTGGAGATTATTTTTGATAGTATTCTCTATTTATAAAAATTAATGCCAGAACATTTACCCTTCACCTAATGCTTGCCAGAACGCTCTAAATATTTATATAAAGGGGTTTAGTGCTTAAATAGTCCATTCAAAACGCGAAGGCGGGTGTTCCAACATAACACCATTAAGAAAATCGAACCCTACATGTATTTTGGGTCGCTGATTACGAAAATCGGTCCTAAAATATGGGCGTCGCCCTTAAAAACGAAAAAATACCCCTTTTTAAAGGTTGTTCGCAATAATTTCTATAATAATGAAAAATAATCCAACGAAATACACTTTTCTCAATATTTATTTGCGAAGGTGGTTGATTTATATTAAATCAAGCCAAACCTTATAACAAGGGATAATCCTAAAGGGTAAAAACCACCCCTAAATCAACTGAAAATAAAAAAAATTGTAAAAATTTTTTTTTCTAGTTTATGCTCCAAATTCGATTTTATGAGTATTGTTAGCCAAAAATAAATTATTTTCAACCCTTAAGGGGTTAAACTACCCCTACAACTTTAGAAATCAACTTTAAACAAAAAAAATAAGCAAAATTTTTTTTCTGCATAATTATATTCAACACTTTACCCCATTAAGTCAGCCAAAAATTTTATTTTTTATGAAATAATTATTAAAACATTTTCAAAATTTATTTAAAATTTAAATTGGAACCGACGAAAAGAACATTTTTTCAATGTATTTTTTTTGTTTTGATTTAGGGGTGCTTTAATCCCTTTAAAAGGGGGTAAAATAAATTTTCCAAATGTTTTAATAGTATTTCATCAAAAATAATATTTTAATGTAAAATAAAAATTCAATTTTTTCAAATTCAACTTTAATGTAGGGGTAGTTTTACCCTCTTAAGTGGTGAAAATAAATAATTTTTGGGTTACAATACTCATACAATATTATTTGAAGCAAAAACTTGAAAAAAAAATTTACAAATTTTTTTATTTTCAGTTGATTTAGGGGTGGTTTTAACCCTTTAGGATTATCCTTTGTTTTAAAGTTTGGCTGATTTAGTATAAATCAACCACCAAATCGCAAATAAATATAAAAAATGGATTTCGTTAGATTATTTTTCATTATTATAGAAATTATCGCGAACATCCTTTAAAAAGGGGCATTTTTTTCGTTTTTAAGGGCGACGCCCATATTTTAGGACCGCAGGACCCCGATTTTCGTAATCAGCGACCCAAAATACATGTAGGGTTCGATTTTCTTAATGGTGTTATGTTGGAACACCCGCCTTCGTGTTTTGAATGGACTATTTATGCACTAAACCCCTTTATATAAATATTTAGAGCGTTCTGGCAAGCATTAGGTGAAGGGTAAATGTTCTGGCATTAATTTTTATAAATAGAGAATACTATCAAAAATAATCTCCAGAAAATTCATGAGTAATACTATAACAAAATTGAACTTTATTTTTTACCCTCTTTGTAATTTTGGGGTAGTTCATCCCGGCCACAGGGGGCTGCCAGAAGTATGTTTTATTGTTAAGCAGGCATATAAGATTTAGTGTGGAAATTTTGATGAGGGATGAAATGACAACACAAAATACGTCGCTGGCTCTTGGTCTATTAACGAGATCCTCGGTTAAAGTAATGCCTAGGATGTTAAGAGATGGGCCAGCCGTTAGATTCACAACGTACGACTGAAATAGAAGGAAGGTCGGTGAAGGTTTTGTTAAAGATGAGACGGTACTTTGTTTTGGAGACGTTAAATTCGACACGATTCTTGATTCCTCAATCAAGAATGACTTCGATGGATGCTTTGGTTGAGATGCTCGGTTAAACACACAAGGAGGTCACCAGTGGACCTTTTTGGTCTAAAGCTGCACTACGTGCTGTATAGAATTTGAATCAGAATCAGCTTCCTATTATTGTCTCCATGATTTTGGAGAGAATAGAAGTAATTGCTCTTGGGCGGTAGTTAGAAAGGTTGTTGGATTCACCTTTTTTCGGATGTGTTCGTTCATTCTTTATTGAACCATTTATTCGGCCTAAGCTTTATAGATTTGGTAGAGTGAAGAATGAACAAACGTATTTTGGTGCCACAGAGAGCCACTGAGTGCGCATTGACACTAAAACACAAATCCCAGTCAATGGCTTGGAAAAAGCGAATAAACACCAATCAGTTGGCTTTCCCATACCGGCAGACAGTTAGTTCTTTTGGGAACTGCATTGGTTGAAGCAGAAGATGGATATGGGAATTAATGCTGCCTAGGCACTGGCCCAAGTTGCAAGGCGGAGAATTTACTTCGCCGGACCACCCTGCTGGATGAGAAGTAAGAAATAGTTCAAGGAGGTGGTCTCCTTGGCCCGTAATTTTAGTGACTTTCGTAGGATAGTTTATAATTTGATGTAAATTATTGAAGTTTGCAAAAAGCTCGCCGTCTTTGCTACAAACACTGGTGTCATTTGAGTAATTTATACATTAACGTTGTGAACATTGAAATTACTCGCATATGATTTCACACTCCAGGTTGGAAGATAAAAATCCAGAGATCCTCAAGAAGCCCGCGAATATTACAAAAATCAGAACATACATTTTGCTATCGAGGAGTCTTATGAATAAGGTTTATGACCTCATTTTCGGTTTGCATGGACCCCAGTAATAGATTCACCTTTGACCACATAGCACTAATCCAACGCATCTTTCGAATACGTGATGACAGCACCAGTATTTATCAATTCTATATTGGCGTATCACAAATAGAAATATCGATACCCATGGGAAAGAACGTAATTTCTTCTCGAACAATAAAAATCTTTCTATTATTTGGAACCTTTCTTAATTTTTATTTCTCTCTTGAAACCTATCATCTTTACCAAAATATATTACTCCTAATAAATCATATTTTTAATTTCAGTTATATGCTAATGCGACAATGTTGGAATTTTGATGCACATGCTCGTCCAACATTTACAGAAATTGTTGAGAATTTAGATAAAATTCTAACAGCAACAGCAAATGCTAACGAAGAATATTTAGATTTAGGTGTACCATTGCTAGAGACACCACCATCTAGTGATGAGGAATCAGATACGGATACATTACGAGAAACAACGCTACTAAGATATAAATCATAATAACAAAAGTTACTAAATTTTTTTATCATTGTTTTTTTTTTCTGTATAATTAATTATTAATAATCATATAGTTGTCATAAAATTTTTATTATTATTTGTCTTTATTTTTTTAAAAGTGCATTTTTATCCATCAAGAAAAAAATTATATTAATTTAATTTTTTGTTTCTATATTTTTTTTTAATATTATTTTTGTATTCTTCAAGAAAAATTTAAGATGTAAAGTTTTATAAGACTGTTAACGTGTTTTTTTTATGTTAGAATTGTATTATTAAAATTCAAAAAAAACAAAAAAAACAAAAACGGATTTTTTAAGTTATTTTAATTTTATGTATTTTGCACGCTGTGAGAATCGTCATTGTATAAGTTAATAACGCGAAATATTTAAATTTCCCATTTACATTCAAAATAAAATGAAATTAATTTTAATATTTTTTTAAAAAAAAGGAAACTATTTTACACTTGAATCTCAGATGTAATAAAGTTGTTCTATTGTTTAGAAATTGTAATTCAAAATCGTTCATGCCTATGAAGGGCACACAGTCGTAATTTAGAAATAATTATACTGTTTTACTTATTAAAATTTGAGAAAGTTTGAAAACACCAGTGAAAAAATATAAATGTATAAACAAAATCTATCAATCATTTACTAAACACAGATTCCGATTACATAAAATAATTGAAAATATCTTCTAAAAATACATTATAAACTCATATTCGTTAGCACTTAATTAACAAATCAATTTGTATCACTCTAATTCGACACCTAAAATTATGAACAAATAAAATATTTAATTACGAGATGCGAAAAGCGCACATACATATATTTTTTTTTAAATAAAAGTACAATTGCAAACACCATACCTAGAAAGGCTAGTCATGAGACAAGATATTGACTTGCAGAAAATAATCATTTTAGCTTTTAAGCAAAACTACATTACATCACAAATTAACTATAACTACCCAGAAATAAATAACACAAACAAAACAAAATATTAATCGTAAGAAGAAAATATTGTAAATACAATAATAATTAAGTTACTAGACATCCTTTCGTAAAAGGTCTATTATAAGACTATGTGTACCATACAATATAACAATCCAACAAAAAACTAGATGAACTAGAAAGTGCTCTACTTTCTCATAATTTCATTATTTTGTATATTTAATTAAAAGCAAACAAACAAACAAATAACGAAAAAATCTTTTTACCAAAGCAATAAAATGCTGCAACTTAGCACACTAAGGTCTGTAATAAACAGAATTAAGTTAAGGACAAATTGTTGTAGTTTTATGATTTGTGTCGGTAGGACACAGAATTTGTACAGTTAGTTTTTAATATTATTTATAAAATTGTATGTTTTATTTTCGGCCTGCAATCTATCAAGACGCAAAGCAAAATTGTAAATTTTTACATTAAATAATTTTAAAATAAAGATGTTGTAAGAAAAAATGTGTTGTTGATTTTTAGATGATCTCTTTCTTCTAAATTTCAAGTTTAGGATTGGTAAGGAGCTGTGGGGTTGCACCACCAGATGGTAATGAAGCTTAACTTTGAACTCTAGGATGCTATACGAGTTACACACAATAATTATATTAAATGAGCTCCTAGCCGTTCATGATTGCAGGAAATCTATTCCCGGGGGGCATGAAAAGCTATACTTCGGACGAAAATTATATCAGGGCTGCTGCATTCTTGCAGTGGCTCAAGAGTTTATAGAGAAGTAAATGGTGCCATCACCAACCAATTTCAAACGAATTTCAAGGCGCCCGTTTTGCACCTTAGGTCTAGAGTTGTATTCAAAGCGGAGCCGAATGTAAGACTTAAAGATTGCAGCCTGAGCTACAGACTGGATAAGGAACTTGCATATCTTAAGTACTCCCAGACATTAAAATGCTCGTTTGGTGCTTTAGAATATATGATCCTTGAAAAGCAGATCCACTGTTCGTGTTAGGCCCCTAGTCTGAAATTCGATTCGACAATCGATCGAGAATCGAAAGCTGATTCGATTGTGAAAAAGATTGGTAGTCCGTAAGGCTAAGTACTGGCATTGTAACTAAGAATTTTCTATCATTTTGATGAATTGTTGGAAGGAAATTTAATGTCAAGGTGGTGTTAAGAAAGTTGTTTCTGTTTAAATCAATTAAATCCAACCCACGCATTCGACCATCTTCGAAATCGTGAACTGTCGGTTCACTACAATCGAGAATCGAACTATTACTTTTTCATTCGTTCGACTGTAAGACGAGAATCGGACTGGGGGCCTTACATTTAGGATTTTATGTGGTAGACAAGCGGCAAACAAAAGGTCAGGAGATTTATTGGAGATTAGACAATATTTCGTTTTAAATGTACTATATGCAACACGATTCTTGCGAGTCACGGAGGCTTGTTTAGACAAGGCGTCTGCCTTTTATTGTTCGCGAATCCCTGCTGGCCCACCGCATTAAAGGTACGTAACTCATCAAACACGCTTTGGCATTCCCAAACTAATTAAGACTTGGTTCTGCGATACTTTATCGCAAAATTGCCGCTTAGCTGCCAGTTTGTTTTTAAGTGGCCAATCTAAGCTCAGTCACGTCATACCTGTTATTTTGTGTTGAGGCATTGGGTTCCAAAGGTACAACGCTTGACACGATAACTTTACATCTTGGCTTGGTAGGCTCGATCATATTAGCCCATCCCTTTCAGGACAGCTTCCAGTGGCCACCACAAGGAAATTATGATCGCACTTCTGCCAGTCCAAGATAATTACGGCACACGCGAATTTAGATATTTACTACATGCTGCCCCCTATCTCGCTGGTGACTGATCACCCATCTTGACGTTGATCACTTGACATAGTAGTAAGCTTAGGGCGGGGATAGAATTGGTTTGGCGTTATGGGGAGCAGGAAAGATGTTGAAGAAGATTGCGATGACCCTGCGTGTGAACTCTTGGATATTGTAGGAATCCGAAAATACTGACTGCGAAAAATTATTCTACAGCACAAATTGTTCTATGTATAAACGAATTCCTTGCTTGTATCGTGCTCGAAAAGGGGAGCTGTACCTGTCAGCAGAAGAAATGAGCCGTACGGGCTAATCTGGCGTTGCGGGTGAAAGATTAGCGTGGAGGCAGGATAACGTTAATTTCCCTGGAAGTTTTGTCAGGGCTACAACATTCCTAAGGTGGCTCAGAGAGTCAATGGTGGATTTGATATCGATTTCTGTCGAAAGTAAAAATTCACATTTGACAACACGATATCGACAACTCAAAAAAAAACTCAATTTATGCATACAATAACCTTTTGACAGTTTCTATTTTAATTAAATAGTTGCACTTGAAGTAATATATCACAATTTGATGGTTTTGTATGGCAGGACTTATCTAAACTATGCAGCTTAGAGAAAATCGATCAGCATTTTTTGTCGATTCGATTCATCGACTCGAGCAACCAAATACGGCCCCAGATGGCGTCATCACCAATAAGTTTAAGGGCTCTTTTTTTGCACTTTATCAAACCACGCCAACGTGTTTTTCAAAGCCCCAACCCAAATAAGGGAGTTGTAGTCGAGGTGAGGCCGAATGTAGAATTTGTATCTTACAGTACGGGCCGATGGCTGGAGGAGAAACCTGCAACTGTTAAGAATTCCCAAGCACTGGGGTGCTTGTTTGGCGATTTTTATAGAAGATCTGCTTGTTAGCATTGGTCCTTCATAAGTGTGTATAGACATTTGTATGGGCTTGTCAGTCAGGCTTGACTCATGCCAGAGAACGGATTTCGTAAAACAGTTCCATTCGTCGTTTTGTTTGTTTCTATGTTTTGAGTTAAAAACCAACAATTTTTGTTTAAATGAAAGTTCAATTTCCTACATCTACAATTTTATTGACCAGAATTCTACACAAATTTACAAAGTTTAAGATTTTTCATAAAATATTATTACCCTCAAGCAGAGTAAAAAGGAAGGAAAAATTTATTTGCTAAATTTATTCTCTTAAAATTGTTATTAAAAAGTTCCTAATTCTTAAAACTCGCAAATATCACAATATTACTTATCTAATATTTTTTTTTACTTCATTCGGAATATTCTTAATTTATTTTTATTTATTTATTTTCAATTAGAATTTTTCTTTTGTATGTTTTATTTGTGTTTTTTTTTTGCAAAAATCTCAAATTTTAATTCGTGCTTCTAAATTATAATATATTTTGGTATATAGTAATTGTAGATTTGATAAGTTTATAAATTTATCTTCTTTCATTTGTAAAATATATTTATAATTATAAAAAAATATGATGGGATTGAATTTTAATGTGAGATGAGTATACTTAAATTAAAGCGACTAGAATTATTGGAATTTATATTTTTTATCTAATTGTAATTCTTAAATCTTGTTTATTTTTTTAAATTGATTTTCACTGGATATATCAAGCTATTAGGATGTTTAGTTGCTTTTTTTCTATAAATATTATCGATTCTATTCAAGATTATTCTTATCCCCTGCTATTTTCCGGATATATTTTCTTTGTGATCATAAATATATAAAGTGGCTAAAAGCTAGCTTCCTCGTAAATTTTATACTAAATTTATCGTTTATATATATTTGGCTGGTTGTTCTGTATAATTTTATGTTTTATACATATTCATCCATTGTTCTTGAGCGCTGAATATATTGGAGATAGTCATAGAATTGCTCTCTGCCTCCTTGATAAGCTTTTATAATAATAATACCTTATCTTAAGTATTTTTAATCATATGGCATTGTCACTGTAGTTTGAGGAGATAACTTGATCCAAAGAGTTGACTCTTGTATTTATCCTTAGATTTTAGCTTATGTACATATATAAAACCACATCACTATCAGAATTATTATTTCCATATTAAAGTTCTTGTAATCACTTGTGAATAATGAACCGAACTTATTTTGTCCTTCTTTCATGTACCTATTGATTAATGTGCACTACATATTATCAGTTTTATACCGAATTTAGTGAACGAATTTAAATTAAATAAAAATTAAAATAGTCTAAAAAAACTCAAAAATCAGGCAAATAAAATTGACATTGGCACTCGAGTTAATCAATGCAATGCTCAAACCCCACTAAATAAATAAAATAAAAAACTACGTAATGCTCCCTTACCACCCTAGTATACCCTACCAAATTTAGTCTGAGCTTTTAATCAACTCGGCTTAAGCCGGCTCTACACGATGTTATGATCACCCTCCAACGTTGGACGTTCGATGGTAGGACGAACCGTGAGGCCGATGCTCGAACTACGAGTGTCGAATGTCAAGCGTCTATATGATGCGGCGAAAGTTTGATTCGAACGTTGGCTTCCAACGTTGGAGTGATACCCATCACAGCCCGAACGTGTGCAAACTCAAACGTTGGACGCTTGACATTGAACGCTCGTAGCTCGAGCATCTGCCATATGATACGTCTATAAACCGTCCAATATTGGAGGGTGTTCATAGCATCGTGTGGAGCTGGCTGTAATCGTTGGAAGCCAGTTTGCTAACATAGAACAATCGAAGCTAAGGCGAATAAACTAACCCAGAGGTCTTTAATAATAATATTGAAAAAGAAAAACCTGTATATAAGCCGAAGAAAAGATTGATGGATGCATTTATTGTGTGAACTGAATGTCGGCGTGGCAGGGGTTTCTTAGTGCAATTTGAAGTGTGTAGTTCGAATCTAATAGTAGTTTCCCCCATTCCAAATAGCATTGGTGACGTTCTGCTTTAGCGTGGAGTTTCGGGGTGTTTCTTTTATCTACCCATGTCTTCTGCGCTTAAAAGTTTTGTACAGGATCCACTTTTCATCGCCAGTCACAATACCGTCAAAAAAAGGCTCATTCCTGAGACGTGACAGCAAGGAAGAGCACCCATTCACTCTGTACGTATTACAAAGTTACCTACATGAAATTAGAAAGTTGTGTAGACAAAAAATACGAATTCTTCATTAACTTTCCAAATCGAGGAAACATTTCCAGCGAATTGCTTGCCCTATTTACTTTCCTCCTTTAGTTTCACTTCTGGATTTTAATCAAATCAAATTTATTTCCTTCTTAAGATTCTAGAAAGATCGTTAAAAGACTTTGAGAACAATATTTTTTGTGTAGTAGATTAGAGATTAGCGCTTTGTCAAGGGTTCTACTATAAAGTACAACGTCGGACAAGATCTAGTGGGGCTGATATTAAGAAGATTGAAAAAAAGCCCAACTGCGTTATACGATTTCGATGACCGCTTCGTTATCTTTATAAGCAATGGCAGAAGGGAGAAAACGTAGGATAAATTTATACTTATATGGGGGTAGATGGAAGACTATTATTACGTTTACATGATTTACTTGAGTTCTTGACTTGAAATTTATTTATTAGTATATTTGAAGTCAGGACGAGTTTACATGCATATTTTGTTACTTGAAAACTACTTCAAGTATACTTCAAGTAAGCATGTAAACGTAGTATATGTCGCTACGAGGGACTGAAACGCAAGCCTGTGGGATGATAGCAATACCCCGATTCTATAACAAAGTAAAGGGTTTCATCCAAATGCTGTCTTATTCCTTCGTCAGGTTTATTGCGTGTTTGGAAGGATCTTATAGTGATAAAGTTTTCACTTCATATTTAAGAAACAGATACTGCAGGCTCTCGTGTGTATCAAATAGCAACCGGACTATATCCGGCATTCGCACTATAGCCGTGCATCAGCCGTGCAGGTGGAGTGATACGAGCGGGCTAGTCTTGTTTTGCGGAAAAACATTGCCGTTGTCTGAGTGTAGATTTCGCCGTGGTTCTAAATGAAAGTAGAACTTTGCTTGGTTTATGTTTACTCGAGACTCACTCAACATTGACTCGTTCGCCCGTTTTATTGTAAGGTTGTTTACCTGGCCGAGTCACACACCTGATGATTATGACATTTTTCGCAATGTAATTATTCAAGTGACTTCGACCGAGAGGTTTGTGCTCGAATACTTGACCCCATTAACTTATTTTCGTTCATGTTTTCACAATGGTCCTCAGGTGTTCATATGACATGTTCTTAGCTCCGCATTGTGATGTGTCAATAGTGTCCAAGGCACAACCCCGTGGAGGCGGGAGGGCGGTAATTTTAGTGGAACAATCGCTATGGTAAAAGCCGTAAGACGATGGTACAATGAGTCAATGGTGGCGTAAAAGATGCCCTCAACGATGAGTTTTACGACGCTGTTATATACTTTGTCGAACCACGCTAAGAGTGTTTTTGAAGCAGTGGCGGACTAAGGGGGGGGGCGGAGGGGGCGGTCCGCCCCGGGCCTCTGGTTCCTGGGGCCTCCAAATGTCTACAAGTTCCCTTGATCAAATCCTAAAATAAGGGCAGTGCCTACCTAAGTGATACTTTGGAGTCGGAGGTCGCGTACAATGTTCCCGTAGACACAAATAAGTACAGCATGTAATTATTAAAATGGGTCTTTACTGAATCGTTACCCTCTACATCGCTTACATATACTTCAATACTTCTTGACCATTTTCATCTCGGTTGCAACATGCAAGAGGAGTTTTTGTAAACTTAAGCCTAGTGTCCACTATAGAGTTTTTTGCGTAAAGCTAGAGAAAACTCTCGCGTAGAGATGCGTAGAGAAGTGTATACACCGTCTAGAGCTCTACACATGCTCTCTACACCCACTCTACGCGCTCTGCACTCTACACTATAAAGTGTATACGCAATTTTTTTGTGTTTGGTAGAGCTCTACATCTGCTCTACGCTCTAACAAGCATGTTTGATAGAGTTTTTCTCTCTACAGTATTCATTCTTATTTGCGTTTCGACTGCGCTTCGAATTGTTGTACATAGGCGCAGTACCGCGGCCAGACAATTGGGGGCCCTGTGCAAAAATTCAGCGAGGGGCCCCAGAGTCTCAAAAAAAAAATTTCTGTCATAAAGACCCGTCCCCGCGACAGAATTATGGAAAATGGACCCCATGTAATATTTAGTGTGATGCGAGTTCGTCTGATATGACCCATATGCTGATTTGTATGACCCATTTATTGAAGTAAAAATGCAAATAAAGAATTCAAATGATTTTTATTGCCAAAAAATGTTTTGCTCGCTTCGCTCGCGGTGCCCCAAACATGCGGGACCCTGTGCAGTTGCACACCCAGCACATATGCCAGCCGCGGCACTGCATCGGCGTGTTAAATAACAACGAAATTCGAATACGACATACGCAGAAAATTTTGGTATGAAGATGTATCTTCTTCCGTGAGCTCATTCCATAATTCTCGGTACATTCCAGCGTTTTGTTTTCTTTTCGCAATCCAATCTCACTCTCAACATTTCCTTTCCTTCTTTTGCCTTCTTTTGTGGAAAACTCATTTTATTATTTTTTTGATTTCTATTAATTTCCTTTAAATTTTTTACACAATATATGTACGTAGGCATCTCTGAATAACTGAGAAATGAAATGAGATGCAAAAGTTGATGGCCGCAGTTGCGCGCTCTACCATACGACTCTACAGTAGAGAAAAACGCATCTGCAGTGTACTCAGTCTGTAGAGCTCGTGGTAGATCTCTACTCAAAATTTCTCTAGATCAACTCTACGGGCGGTGGAGTGGCAGAGAAGCGCTGTAGAGTACTTACTACAGGTAGAGCTCTACACTCTACGCTCTACATTCTACCGAAAAAAACTCTATAGTGGACACTTGCCTTTAGTACGACTTTCGGAATCGATGGGTAATTAAATGCTTTTCCTACTGGGAAATAAACATATACACACACTTTTACATACAAATGAAAACTGAATAAAAGGCTTTTAAAATTACATCGACTTCTTAGACTGAGGGCCTCATTCAGCTTTGCCGCCCCGAGCCTCTGACTGGCTTAGTCCGCCACTGTTTTGAAGCACCAACCCAGATAAATGAGTTGAACTCGAGGCGGAGCCGGATGTAGGACTTGTAAATTGTAGCCCTAGCTGCTGGTGGAAGGAGAAATTTTCATCTTTTAATAAATCCTAGGCATTGAAATGCTTGTTTCGAGATTTGGAATATGTGATCACTCCATCGCAGATCCTCAGTTAAATTTGTGCCTAGCTTATTAAGAGATGGGTCAGCCGCTAGAGGGGCGAGGGGAATCTAAACCGTCCAATGAGGCAGAAGGAAAGTTGATGCAAGTTTTGCTGGAGGTGGATATTTTTTGGAAAATATACATAGCTTGTTTGTGCTTAATACGAAAAATTTTAAGTAGGTTAACTATTTCAATCTGAAATATTTTTTAAAACAATTTTTTTGTAAAATATTAAGATCGTTGATGCATTAAATAAAGTTGACGGTGATCAGTCTTCAAACGCAAGTTTTTAAATGAATAAAACAAAGCGGTTCAATGAAGTTAGGGAGGGTCTAAGACATGAACAACGATCAGCAATACCAATTTAGTTTGAGACTATAAAAGCTTTCAGCAAAGTGGGTACCTAAAGCGTTGCGGCAGAATACATAATCCAAAAAGATTCCTTTTCCTGTTAAATTAATTTTATCTCATCCACTCTAAAATCCAGGTCCAAAATAAATGGAGGTGGTCATTAAATGAAAAGATAATTTTAACGTGGTTCGAATAACGTTGTTTTTAAAGAGATTCTCCGAATGCGAAATGTTTCAATATGGACAATTTATAGCTTGAAAAATAAGTCTTGTTGATAGATCTATGTGGTACAAGCAACGGCTGCATTGCAAATTTTCGAAAGAAAGGGGGGGTTTACTTAAAAAATTCAAAGTAAGAAGTTGAAAAGTTTGAAGCATTATTAAAGAGAATGTTGTAAAATTACATGAATTCCATTCTAGACCTTAAGTATTAAAAAAAAGACCATGTTACTACAATGACTATTCTTGACTATGGCTTGAATATTCTATCACTTTCCTTACATATTGTAGGTTCTTAATTCGTGAATGTGCATAATTAAGTATTAGAAAGGTGTTTGTCGACTGACCAAATTTCTTTTGAAGTCAGCAATCTTGACCAAATTTCTTTTGAAGTCAGCAATATAAACGTAAATGCCCCATCTCTACAGCAACAAAAATTTAGCGAAATTTTCTATTCCCACATTGAGTTTAAAATATTGTTAAACGTTTGCCTGCACAGAAATACAACTAGAGTAGACGCCAACTAATAAGGGAATTGAACGCGCATGTTGAGAATAAAAATGAGCTGATAATTTGTGTTTTTATACAAACAGAGTGACTTTGTTCTCTTGTGTGGACTTGAGACTCTCACTTCGCATCGAAACAGCGATTTTCCCTTATTTTATGGCGTCTACTTTATCAGCATTGTTTGTTTTCAAAAAAGGACACGCTCGAAATAAACAATTTCCTTCTTACTTCCCCTGTACTTATATTTGGTAGTGAGTTCGTAAGCTTAGATGCTCTTCACTATTGTAAATATACCATATGACTTTTATTTAGAGTTTTTATTGGTGTCTTTAATAACAGTTAGTTTTATCAAAATATATGCAATTTTAAATTACTCCCGTATACGATTTGTGCCAAAGACCAACCATATATTTTGAAGAACTCATACTAATTAATATATCGCATTTAAAGTATCTTAAATCTTGAGTTAAAGCTTTTATAGTTGCTTAATAACCCTTTGTGGGCAATACTAGACATACATATATAGAGAAGTTAAGATTGTTTAAACTGAGCATTGTAATTCTCAAAGAAAAATATATTAGTTTTGTCCCTATCTATTTATAAAATCAGTTGTATTATAATAAAAGGAAAACGAATACATATTTACCATTACAAACACAAACATAAATTAATGATTACATGAATATTTAACAACAGGAGTACATGAGTTAAGTTCTTTTTATTTTTATCGTAGTTATCATTTAACCTAAAACCAATCATTATGCTTGTTTAAACTTTAAGTCACATTCGCTTACAGACAGTCAAATCAAGTAATATACGAATATCGCATTACCCAATAAATTCGAATAGAATATAGTAAAAAAAATAATAACAAAATGATATAATAAAAATTCATGAATTAGAAACATTCTGAAATTAAAATTAAAAATTACACAACACTAATAAGAGTATATGATATCTTTCAACATATAGAGTTGATAAGTTTAAAAAATACGATTTTCATTTTTCTTTTTTATAAATTATTAAAACTATCAAAACTTTTTTAAACCTTACCGTAGCAGGAAGAAATCCAGATATACAGACTGAATTTAAAAAATGACATTAAAAAATAAATGCACATCAAAAATCTGATCTCAATTGGAAGATTCTCATCCTAATTGACTTGAATTTGAAAGAAACACTATAATATCCAGTTTTAATGCTCTTGCTGGACAACAACATGCTCAAAACGCATCTTATCTGGAGTATCCCAACAACTTTTTAAACAGGTAAAAATCAGAGCATTGCCGAATTCAATTGGTGCAGGATCACCGTTTTCCATTTTCAGCTTAGATATTATTGTTGGAAGAATCTGTATCTCACATATAGATTCTCCACCACAATGTTGACATTTTGGTATAGACTCGGTTATCGGAGCGATTAGAAGTGGAAAGTTATCTCGGGAGTATCTATCAAAAGCAAATTAAAATATTTAAGAAAAATATTACTATTCAATATCAAACCTGATAATTTGTCCCGGATTCTTTTGAATTGTGGTCATAAAATTATGAAACGCGACATCACCATGAGCTGGGAGCACCTTCTCATATGCCTCTTGTTCACTATCTGTTGCACTTGCCGACACAGGACTGTTTGGACTCGACTTACAGTTGTTATCACGTATTTGATACTCTTGAATTAATTCTCTAACATGATCCGATAGTCCTAGATAGTTAGAGAAGCTAGCCCTTTCTTCATCAACAGTTATAAAGAAGCTTTTCAATGTTAAATTATTTAATTGCGACGGAATTCCTGAAGTCTGCTTCAGAAGTGCAACAAGATCTCTTTCAGGAACTATTGGTGTCTCTATAGTTACTATTTCTGATTCCTCACCCTCAATCTCGGCAAAAATATTGGATGAGCTTAAGGAATCAGCGGCACCACCTGCAAAGAACAAAGGGATGGAAAATGTATATCCCATAAAAGAAAGGTCTCATACCTTGCGCCCCACAATTGGCATTTTTATCATCAACATTTATATTTGCAAATCCACAAAGAATATCATTTTCCATTGAGTTGCTATCGTCATCGTCGTCCGAGACACGATTATCATTCTTAATTACATTACCATTCTCCTCCTTTTGTGCATCATCATCCTCACCCCAGTCATCGGCACCATTGCACCAGGATATGTTCATAGTACTAGTTTTAACAGGAACACTGACTGCACTCTCTTGAGACTTATCATAGACTTGTGACCTAATGCATAGCCAACTTTTTGATATCACCGAGCATGGAGGATTCAAGCACGCAAATATATAAAGACTGCGATGAAACTGGGAATTTTCCAAGGGCGCATATATTTGTAGTATTAAAGGACGATTTAAATTGCATATGGGACAGTTTGGCACATTAATTCCAGAATTTGCCCAATCCTGCAATTGATAATAAGAAGGATTTTTAATTGATTTTCTCACCTAAAATTATGCAACTTAACCAACCGCTAGTCCTCCCACTTTATTTGTCATAAAATTGAGCTGTGTTTTATGATTTTCAGTTACTTCCTCATCCTCAAATCCCAAAAATACTGTACATTTATTTTTTGCCATTGTTATTTCGTTTTTATGATAGAAAAACAATTCTTTGTGTACCACTTTTTCTTTAAACTACTTTGCACGAAAATTTACAATTCAGAAGAAAAAGTGTCAATATGACATTTCTAAAAGAGCTTAAGATCCAAAAAAAGCACATGTGGTAAGTTGGTTTCTATTGTGAATTATTCTGCAAGAACTTTTAGCATTGCAGACTAAAGTGGGAACTACAATGTGGCGCTGACGCTGGCGCTGCCGCTCTTCTTGGCGCTGGCTTTTTCTCTGGCGCGCGCCATGTAGCTGAGTGCAACTACAATGCGTGGCGCTAAGTCATGTCAAAATTTTAAAAACGGATGAAGCGGATTGGTTCTGTTTGTGGCTTAAGTTAGTGGAAATGGGGCAATGCAAAAAAAAATTCATTGGAAATTATTTTTTTTACAGGAAAAACCAAAAATTGATTAAATACGAATGTTTTTTGGGATACTTTTGACTTCAGCGCCCTCATTTATCAAAATTCCCAACTGGCTGGTGTACTGGCGCGCACCAAAAGTAGAAAGTAGGCAAAAGTGAGCGGCAGCGCAAGCACCACGCGCCAAGGCCAGCTACACATTGTAGTTGCACTTCGGGTGGGCTACGTTTTTTACTTTTGACAGCTTGCGATACAGCGCCAGCAGCACGCGCCAGCGCCTCATTGTAGTTCAGCCTTAAAGGCCCACTTCAAGAATTGCAATGCCCTAACCTACTAATAATGGTACTATGCCTTACTCTTACGCCTTCGACAATATAACACAAGCACGTGCCAGACCTTATCTTCACGATCGAGGACTTATGTCATATTGAATAAACAGGGACGTAGAACTCATTCTCTACTGGGCCAGTAAGAATCGAGTCCAATTCAATTCTTGCAAAACGAAGTGCTGTCGTATTTCCAACAAATCTCCATCCGTGTCGGTGGATGGTGTAGAAATACTGGCTGGGCCATCTCTTTGGCCGTGTTTCGTAATCATCCAGCATACTGCTCAGTGAGAAAGGGTAAACTCAAGCGTTTACGCTGCGATTAACAGCAGCACACATGAAACTGTTTCATCCTGCAATCTCAGTCACTTCGATTCACTTTCAGCCTTATTATGGTTGTCACTTTTGGTGACAAATGGCGAAGTGAGTCAAAAATGATATTATGGTTCTCTAAAAAATTAACATTTCAGTGAGTAAGGCGATATCGAGAAACGGCAAATTCAGTGACAATTGAAGACATTATTCCAAAAACCGCACTTGTCAGTTTTTCACGAAAATGAGATTTTGATGGCAACCCATAGCTTACAAAGTCCTCCACGTTTCCTATTAATCAGATTTAAAAAAAAACAAGTCGAGTATATTCATAATTCCAAAAACAAACTTTGATGATTACAAAAACAGCACTTGTCCGAGTCTATTTCCACAAAAAAAACACTTGTCAACGAGACCACATGATATGTGAGAAAATAAATAGTGTTATGCATAATAACTTTGGATAATTATATTAAAGCATATGTTCAAGCATCGCATACATAATAATAGTTAATTACATTGTAATACTTTAGATGTTATACAATTTTTAAGTTACCCTGAAAAATCTGTTTTTTTGACATGTGCTGTTTTTGTAAAAACGTCTTCAATTGTTCTCACTTGATGTTTGTAAGTGAGATTTTTCTCATTTGATTTTAAAGGTGACTTTTCTCACTGTGGTGAAGTGACAACCATAATAAGGGCCTTTGTGTAACTTTACTTCGCCTCGGGGTCAAAGGAATCGAGGTGACTGAGCTCCTCGCGAGGTTACACGAGTGTGTAGTCACGTACTTCGGACTTCGATCAACTTCGAGAAGAACTTCGCCGAAGCAACTTCACGAGTAGTGTAGTGCAGGCTTTATATTTTTATGATTACCTGTACATCGGCTCACACAAGTAAAATGTGGCATCAATCAATGACGTCATCAGCACTGCCCTGTATACTGAGTTATATTTCGGAACACAGCCTTTATATTTTAGGCGATGGGGATGGAATGACCACATAATCCAAAATGCCAAACAAGCGTCCCAGTGCTTGGGATTTCTTAAGAGATGCAAATGCCTCCTTCAGCTATAGGCTCTGGCTGTAATATACAAATCCTTCATTCGGATTCTACTAGAATAGAATTTGGGGCGGAGCTTCGAAAAGTGCCTTAGGGTGGCTAGATAAAGTACAAAAGAGTCCTCAAACTAATCGACGCTGCCGCCAATTTGATCGCTACAACTACGTAGCGACTGTTGAAATATTGTTGACAATTGAAATAAACGCTGTGATGCCTCCATGACAGTATTATTCCCGCAATTACTGGGAGCCCTCAAGGCTAGTACACACTAGTAGACCATGTTGAGAGATTTGTATATAGACCATCTACAGAAGGTCTATAGCCCGTCTATGGGGACCGTACTTTGTCTCGTCTAGTCTCCGCCAGCCCATTAATAATAGAGGACGTTGTTTTATATGCAATGAGTTCATGCTTAGTGCTGATTGCAAATGAAAGAACGCGAAAACGTAAACGTTGGTGGACGCGCAGAAGGACCTTGGTTCGGCAATATGTTATTAAATAAATTAAGAATGGCAGACGCAATGGGTTTTTGGAATTTCACCCGGCTGACACCAACTGATTTTGAAGATTTGCTTCTGATGGTTGGATTACGCGGTTTTTGTAATCGGAACTCGTAACATTCCAAAGACAACCAGACGCCTGATAGTCTTCGATAAGTTGTAGTACTTTTTCGTTTGACCAGATTTCAAAAAAAAAAGTTTAAATAATGTAAATAAAAACGACCGAAGCATAAAGTCGGTAGGTGGAGAAAGAGAAGGACGTGTCACGCGTCTCGTCATGAGGTCCAGACTGGCGAAATGTTGCGCGATGTGTCTACCGTTGCACGTGGTCTCCCATTCCGATCTGGAGAGCGTAGAACTGCGATTTTTTGTCTCGCAACAGACTCGTAGACTGCAATTGGTTTATAGACATGTCTCTGTAGACAACTCTAGACATGTCTCGGAGACCAAAATCGCTCAACATGTCTACAAGTGTGGACTAGCCTTAATAAGGCATATCGCCGGCTTAACCGCTCAATAATAGAGTAGCGAAGTTCCGCTTAGAACGGGTCTTCACCAGGCGGACGGTAAACCTCTTTGTTTACCTCGTAGTCTGGTACTGCCTGCGTCTCAGCCTTTGCATAGGAGGCATAACACTACAGCGAGGCTGTCTCCTGGTAACCCCGACTGTTGTGGCTCTGTCTGCTGCTTAAAAAATTAACTCATACAGCATCCAAAAGACTAAGCTATCATATCCTTTTTCTATTCTCGAGCTGAGCTTACTACTACACATTGCACCATGACGTGAACGACATGACGGACTGGTGGTATAAAGGGTGACACCTAAGCTTAGAATTGCTCATAAAAAAAACGCCAGATTAGCCCGCTTTGCTACCGCACTCTGCCTTCACCCCCATTTTCGCGTTCTCTGCAGCACCATCCTAATATAACATAGCCCCAAACCTATTCCATCCCCGTACTAAGCTTACTACTAAACATTGCACCGTATTCTTGATGAACCTTGCGGAAGCATTGATATACTATAACTATCCAGAGAAAATAACATGAACACAATTTGCGTACTGCCGTTGCTAAGCCAAAAAATTTTATGGACCCTCCTTAATGTATCCATTCTGCCATGTTGTGGTGATTTGTCTTTCTATCGAGCGAGTAGATTTTGCTAAAGCCGGCACTACACGATGTTGTGAACTCCTTCCAACGTTGGACGCTGGATGGTAGGGCGCATCGTGTGGCCGATGCTTGAACTACGAATGTCCAATGTCAAGTGTCCTACGTTCGTATTTGCACAGGTTCGGGCTGTTGTCGGTGTTGACTCAATCGTTGGCAGCCAACATTCGAATGAAACGTTCACCGCATCGTGTAGAGCCAGCTTAACCAGGCGTTGTTGAACTATTTCGTAGGCCAGTCAAATTAGATTTTTTCGCGCCAACCGAACGTAGACCTCGCTCGTAGGCCTTTTGGGAAAATTTTCAAAACGGCTTCAAAAAAGGCCAAAAACAGTTTGTCGTGTTTTAAAAAAAAACTACATTTTGTACAAAAAAAAGGTTTATATAAAGTTTGTTTACGATTTTGTAATGAAACTCGCGGAAAGTGTAGTCCTTAGGGACAATAAAAGTGTTTTTCAAAATTTGCAAAATAATAAATAGTTTTTGCAAAATACAGTTTCTTCAAAAAACACCTTTGTGGTCGAATTCGATTAGCTCATAGCCATCAGCAAAAATGCTCTAAAATGCTCTGGTTTTATTAACTAACTATGCAGCAGCAAAATATTTTTCAGCGCTAACTGGTACTTTGATAAATGATAAAACAACAAAGTAGAGAATTCCAAACTTTTAATCGGTACATTTTGTTAAGTAAGACGTATACTTTTGGAAACAGCAAATATGAAAAGAAAGCTTTATAAAATAGAATGGCTTTGCCAAGTAGTCATAAAAACGGATCGCGCATAAGACGAATAAATCAAGTTACGACCAGTTTGTCATAAATTGTGCTCAATTTAAAGCATTTCTTGTATGCAATTCAGCAAGGCAAGAAGCATGAAAAAATGAAATATAAAAAATGTTCTGCTTATACGCAGATCAACTATCTCATTATCTTCCAAAAGGAGCACCAAAAATGAATAATTATTCGTCTAGGTATGCGAAAATATGTAATGGAGAAAAGTGGACAATTTGATTACTTATGCGTTATTATTTTTTCATAATCTATAATAATATTCTAGTTGTGCCACTTTCAACATTTTCCCAAGAAATCGAACGAGAATTTTTTTCAGAAGACAATTTTTTTATTTTCTGTTGTTTTGTTTGATCGGAAGAGAATTTCGTTTTGTGTTTGATTTTTTTTGCTATTGTACGTTTTGTGTTTAAAGAGGGGCCCCACTAGTTATTAATATCTTTGTTCACTTCTGATTTGAAGGAATTGCATGTTGGGCGATATTTGTATAAACAGTTTTGTTCAATGCCCCTGACTTTAAATTTGAATGTGTTACAAATACACTACATCTTGATACAGTAACTGTTATCTTAACGAAATATTTGTAGTTTGCCTTTTTGGTGATAGACAAATTTCAACAAAGAAAAGATAATTAAAAAAATAAATAGTCCATACCTAACATTCTAGTTTGGTTAAGCGCAAAAATTCGATCTCCAGCATCTGCTTAAATTCGATACTTTAATATATTCGTCATTCTAATCTGAAGGCTATACTAATGTAGCTTTCTACTAGCAGATTATATGGGAATATCTGTGAAAATTATTTACATCTTTCGTAGAAAACAAGGTGTATTGTGTTAATATAATATACCTCTTGAATAATTTAATCGCACTTCCCAACTTACTGTTTCTTTTGATAAAGTTTATCCAAACTATGTCCACCGGGCGGAATCTTCCTCTGTCAAAGACGCATGTTGTCTAAAGAGAGAGATGTAATATGAACAAACATACCATCCATCGTGTATGTAATTTTTAGTGTAGACATTCAAATTTTGTTGAGGCAACATTAAACATATTTATTAACTTTACATCTTTACTTAACAAAAAATATTTCTAAAGAATCGAACTAACAAAATTCTTAAAAATCTTCTTTAATATAATAGGCTTCTTAACATTTTTCTGATTATCACCGCGATCTAAAATAGTACCATCAAAGTAAACAAGAGATGGTAGAATTTTATAAACTTCTTTTCTATACTGCAATTCCTCACGATCAGTAACTCCATTTAATGTGGTCAAACCAACAGGATTACACATCATTGAAAGCTGCTTCAGATTTGGACATTTCGAACGAAAAGTTTGCAGCCAGTCATTTATGTTAATGATGTTACAATTGTTTAACCTGGATAATTAGTAGTAATTGCTTTATAAATACAATATTAAATGAACTAACCATAAAATTTGAAGACGTGGCATAAATGGCAACGTTGCATAATCCAAGTTAGGATTTCGATCTAGGACGAGTGTATGTAAATATGGAAAACATACCAGAAATGAGAGATCTTTGATAGAATTGTAACTCAAATCTAAGTTTTCAACTTTATCACCTAAGCAATCAACTATGTAAAATGGTATATCCTTAAGGTTTCGATAGGCGAGAGTTATCCGAGTTCTATCCTCGATTATTAAATCAACCTTCTTTGAGCACTCAGCCATTGCAGCCAATCTTCAACATAATTGTTTATAACACGCACTTATGAATTGTCTTAAACTTATTCCCACTTCTTTACACTTTTTTACAATATATTTTAAAAAAATTAGAAAACAATTAAACTAGATAAAATATTCAAAACAAAATTATCAGAAACTGAAACTGTAAGATTTAACATAGCAGTTAAACTTTGTATTTTCGAGTACATCTACATTTTAGGATAACGGCTTCTGTTAAAAGAGCCATAAAACAAAAAGTCTATTCTTCAACATTGTAACTAAACAGAGGTAGAAAACCTTTACGTGCTCTAATGTAGCAAAACTAAGTAGAAATTTATTTTAAGTCCGTTTTTAGTTTGAAACTCGAAGCAATTGCGATAAGTCTTTATTAAATGCGATAAAACGATTAAGTAATATTTGTTTTGATAAGAACTGTCGCGAGCAGTTTACACATATTTCTGACCGCTAAGAAAATATTAATAGATAGAATTTAAAAAGAAAGAAAAAAAGTTTTTTTTAAATGTTGTTGGCTCCACGCATTAGTTGATAATTATTGTCTATTGTTTATAGATTGAATGCAAAAAACAAAATCTGGATGTTTCTTAAGTTTCCAGATTTATACAAAAACAATAAATCTTCTAGTGAAAGATAGATGCAAATTCTTCTTCTTAAACGGCGCTGCAGGACTCGAGCATCTTGAAATCTCGTTTCCAGTCATCTCTACGTTTTAGTAGTTTTCCCGATTTTGTTATACATATATAATTTTCATATATCTTCTAGACTAGAAAGTCATCCATCCCATTTATTATATTTCAGTGACGTCCTACGCTCCTTTTTTCTGTTGGTTTACCATTGAAAATCCAAGATGCTTTGCATTCATCGCCTTGAGATTTCTTGGTTCTTTAGAATTTGGACTAGTGCGAAATAGGTTTTCTTTTGAGCAATGATATCTATTGATGCCGTCCTTTATCGTATTTTCTGTGGTAAACATTGCCCCTTGGTATGATGATATTGCATCTCCTTGTCGCAAACCTGTTTCTTGAGGATAGTTATTGTATTGCAACCTTCTATTCATACTTGTGAAAATAAGCCTTGGGCAATGTCTAGTAACTATGTTGAGCTCGAGAATAATACAAGAGGATTTTGGAAACGAGACTTTAATCAAATACGCCAACAGAGGTATACCACAAGGAGGCGTCATCTTCCTTTTACTGTGTTTAGTAACGATAAAAAGCATACTACAAAAGCTAGATAGAAAGGGAGCTAAGGTAGTGATAAGTGGGTGATAGTGATAATGGGTTCAAGAATACTTCCAACATTGATTAGTGAAATTAAGCACGAATGCCTGAATAAAGTTGGCAGCTGCGCATCAGGATGAGGTCTGGCAGTGAAACCGGCCAAAATTTAATTAGTGTGCTATTCACAGTGAAAACGAAAGTACCCACGCTCAACCCGCTCAGGTTGGAGGGGCACACCCTACCTTTATCCTCCAGAGTAAAATTGGACACAAAGCTCAACTGGAAGTCAAACATCGAGGAAAGGGTAAGGAAAGCCTGAATAGACTTCTACGCCTGTAAAAAGACTTTCGACAAGAAATGAAACACCCAAACATGGTCCAGGATGTACAAAGCTGGGGTATGCCCAATTTTCAATCAATATCAAGAGCGTTCCAAAGTATTCTGAAATTTTGAAATTAACTGGAGCACTTAATTTCATTGATATTGCAACAACTTGTAACACTTAATTTCGAAGATTATTTAAAATACGATACCAAAACCTCTGGTGCACTTAAAAATTTTATTATTAAATATTATATATTAATATGTAATTATTGTTAAGAGAGTATTTTCAAATAATTAAAAAGTTTTATAAGATTTTCGTTTTCTGCCATTAAATCTAAACAAATCACGGAAGCTTGTCCTAACATTTTCCCGCTCACTACTTGGTGGTGAATTCGTCGTTATTGGCCTAACTATTGGCCTCTGTATAACCTGTGGTGGCTGAGATACGGGAGAATCATCTAAATATTCCAAATTCGGCAGAACACTCACAACAAACATTCTATAGTTGCTATCTTCAACGTAATTAGCTCCAGACAGCAAATTTTTAGCTCCAGGATTTCCCATAAATGATAAATGTCGTATTTTTGGGCAATGCATTTTTATTTTATAAATCCATTTATGAACATTCTTTATATTACAGTTGTTCATCCTATAATGATATTAATTAGAAAAGGATTTTTTAGAAAATAAATTAAATAAGATTTTTACCACAAAATTTCTAAATGCTGCAAGTATGGAAATGTGCCCTCATCTAGATTATCATTTCTGTCCAATATTAAAGTGTGTAAATCTTTAAATAGCGCCAAAAATGAAAGATTACTGAATTTATTATAACTTAAGTCCAATATTTTTATTTGTGATGAAAATTTCTCTGCTATTTTTCGTGGTATATGTCCCAAATTTTCGTAAGCTAAGGATATTCGTCCATTTTCTTCGACCGGTTTATCATCATCAAAAACGAGGATTGGTGACATTTTTGGTAGATAATAAAGGAATTCTTGATCGATATATTCAAAATAATTATCCTCGCACTGAACTGTACATTCTCTTAATAATTCATATAAAAGATCACTAAAATATTATAAACGACACTAAAAACACTATTTTTATACAGAAAACAATGCTACACAGTACTCACTCATTTTCATTTTGTAAATTTTTTTCAAGATTTGTCATTTTGAAATTTTTTTTTAAAACTATAATAATTTATTGTGTTCGTTCTCCTGGTGGGGCCTGGAGTTCATAACAATTGTTTTATAATCGCTGGACGTTATATCTGTTACAAGTGTAAGTAAATAGCAACCCCATTACTTCACAATCTTAACGGTATTTTATTTATTTTTCAACTGATAACACTCTTCCCGGAGAGCGTATACAGCAATAGATAAGCGGTTCTAGCGCATCAGTGGAACATGCTATTAGTCGTGATCTTCTACTAAGACTGGTGGACTCCAGACAGTTTTACTCTGTTAAATGCAGGCAACAAAATAACAATTTACACGACAAAAACCTCGAGATAATTAAATATTTTTAAATTTCGTGCCTTTTGAGATCTTTAGAAACTAGAAAAGTTTTTTTTTTATATTTTTATCACATAACATTTTAATCTTTGAAGTAATTGGCTATTTAATAAAAAAAATGTATGCTCATGTTTATAATATTTTTTTTTGTAAAAATGCGGATCTCGAAAATGAAGTGTGACTTCAGTTTTAATTTATTTGTTTTGATAATCTTTAATGAAACTACTGCCTTTGTTTGAATGAGTAATAAGTCAAGCTTTTTGTTTATAATGATTGATTTAATAACATTTAAAGAAAATAATTATTTTACAATCTTTTGTTTAATCAGTAATCTCAGAATTAATCAACAGCTGCAGATGCAAAATAAAAGTTTATCTAACATCAATTAAAATTTAGACTCAAAGTACATAGATTTGTATTTCTCTTTTCTTAATATGCCAAATAATTACGTTTGTAGGCGTTTTCTTTGTTACGTTTGGGTCACACTTGTTAGCTTAATAAAAGTTGCAATATTTCCTTGGTTGGTTTGTTGAAGTGGCGAGGCTCACATACTCGGCGCTGACCTGCAATTAGCACATTAGCAGCGTTTTGATACCACCAGGCTTGTAAAGGTTCTCATGACCACTAGGCTTGTTACGGGTTTTAGATCTACTTTATACCATTCAAGAACTTGATCAAGTTCGTTGGATGCTTTCTTGCTAGGCCTTCAAGCTTGTTCAGTACGTGATTGCCTAATGAACTGTGCCTCGTCCTGGCTAGTGCCGGACTCAAAAATAGTCTTAGCCTGGGTAAAAAGTCACCCTCGAAAATGGTTGACATTTGTTGCAAACCGCAAACCAGCAGAAATTCAAGAAAACAGCCTGCCAACGTGGAAATATGTGCGTCTCAAGACAACCCTCCTGATGTAGCATCTAGAGCAATTAATTGTGGTGGACCGGACCTGGTATGGTACAGCCCACAGGTGGCCAAGGGATGCAACTATCAAAAACGACATCACATTAGAGAATGTGAAATCCTTGACAACACAGGAACAACACGACGAATTAGGCTGGCCGCACATTGGATACGTTTTCGTACGAATTTGTCTTGTACGAACACGTACGAATACGCACGAACAATCCCGATACTCCGTATACTATTGTACCTCGCACACTAGGTGCGAGCTAGTCGTACGTGTACGTGCGTATACTTCCGACGTCCGAAATCAATCCCAGCCTGCTCGGATTTTTTATGCGGTCGTACGTTGAAAATACAATATGGATATAGAAAAATTTATTAATTTGGTGTGTGGACGCAAAGTTTATGGGATCAAAGTGATTCGGCATATCACTTACGTGACCGTCGACGCAAGGCATTGCGAAAAATATTAAAAGAAATAAAAATTAACTTATCAGGAATTTATAATGTTTATTCAAGGTTAAAACTAGTCGTTATTCAGGAGATATGGTCTTGCGGAAGGTACTGTATTTAGTCAGATTAGATCGTATGGTGCTTAGAATATATTCAAAGGTTTCTATTATTCAAATTGATCATTGAGGGAGATGATCCTGCAGACGTACACAGCCCTGGCGCGTCTAATTCTAACGTACGGTTTGCTAGTATGGCGGCCAACGCTGAACAGAAACTATAATGTCATAAAGTTAGACAGGGCGGACGGTAACAGTAGGGAACACAGGGGCCATGAGATCATGCCCCACAAACGGCCTAGATGTTGCACATGCTCGCTGTCGACCTTCACAGCAAACACCTAGCATCGTGATTGAGGAAATCCGGGGCCTGGACTTCTAAACCCGTCATAGCCATAGCAAAATTTTGGATTTGTTTGTTGTATGGTCGCCACAACCAGTGAGGAAGCACTTCTGCATCGACAGCTTCCTAAACAGACTCCGACGAGATATTTCCAGAATCAGTTGTTTTACAGTTCTGACTATAACTTTTTGTATATTTTAATAAATATGCCAACATATTCTCTTTCAACGTAATAAAACACAAATTTTTGTTTCCTATTTTTGAAAAATGCCTTTATTCTTTTTTAATTTAAAATTATTATACACATTGTTTTAAATATGCAGAAACCTGTGTATATATAATTAATATACTTATATGTTAAGAAGTCAGAAATACTTAACAAAACAAAACTTTCATTTTATCAACATAATAACAAGAAATTATAATTAAATAGTGGAATAAATGTGTAATTGGAAGTGTTCATTTTTTTACCTTGATTAATATAAGAAAACAGCTAAATGATTTAATTTTGTTGTGAACCTGAAAACATTTTTTTAAAAACAATAATTATATAATTTTCACGCCCAAGGCTTCTCCACCATAATAATCCGCTTAATATCTGTTGTAAGGGTAGTGGTATGTCAGTTATTTTTTATATCCAAATTTCCAAAGGCTCCTTCAAGGGCAGCAATATATTTTTCACTTTTTTCAATTTTTGAATTTTTAACTGTGTGTGCTATCGCCTGGCTATGTGCCCACTGTCCTAGCTTTTGGGCCTCTTTTCGTTTTGATATAGATGCTTTAGAATTTGCAATGTGATTGCAGCACTGTTAAAACATAGGAATTATTAATTTTAAATTTCAATTATTTTTAGAGTTTTCATACCAAATATAAACCATATAAAGCCCTTAGGTTATTAGGGTTTAACTTAATCGCCTGAGCATAGTAGGATTTGGCTATTTCTATGTTTTCTAAGCCACCCTAAGATAAAAAGTTTAATAATGTTTTAATACAGATAAGTGCTTTAGTTACATTAATTTCTTCAGTGATTATTTTTAAAAATGCATGTATCACTACTGTGGACTGCAACTTTATTAAAAAATAGACTGAACACGTAATAACAAAAAAGAATACTGTTCTGATAAGAAATAGTTTGTAATGTTATAACAAACGACAATGGTATCAAACTTAAAATCTATTCCTGACTTTGAAATCTTACAAATACAACTTTGACAAAAGAACATAAGCAATTTAAATGGACAAAAAAACTCGAATCTGTATAATTATTAAAATGCCGTTTAAAAAAAATTATGCACTGCCAAATGTAGGACTTAGACAAAAAATAACAAGAGGATTTACTTTAATCCAAGAGACACTATTATTCCTTCCTTAATCCCGGTATATGACACTCCGACATGCTTAACAAGAGATTCACCATATTCCATTTTATTGCTTGATGTGCTCACTATTTTACAAGTTAAGAGTAGCCTTAATAAGGCATCTCGCCGCCTTAAATGATTGATAATAAGATACCAAAGTTCCGCTTAGGACGGGTCTTCACCTAGCGGACGTTGTGTTTCATTGTTCACTTGGAAAACTCCGTAGTTAACTACAACATAATCACGAGCATAACTTTTGACGTTCAAAAACTCACGTGGTTAACCAAACTGTAGTTAAACTTGAACCCTGCTGGCGAGCATGGTTAGTCAACAGGTTCACCGAGGTTCCCTCAAATATCCCCGGAATCCCCTTAAGCTAGCCTATCCTTTCTGTATCTTTCGAGCTAAGCTTACTACTAGACATTGCACCATGACGTGAACGACATGACGACTGGAAGTATAAAGGGTGACATCTGAGCTTCGACATCCGCTTACAAAAAATTTATTAAGCGACATTATGTTCCGCTGTACGTGGATACATTAATCTCTGGATCTACCGTTGGTATGGGTTCTACGTGGTACGGCATTCTGGTCAACGCTGTCTTTAAGTCAATCGTGATTCTTTGTTCTAAATATTTTCTTTGCAGTACTTTTCAGCTTATATTCCATCATATTTTATGTCGTATTAATCTTCCAGACTTCAGCGTCTCTGCATTGATCATCTTTCGTTTGTATCACGCATCGCACCTATATGTGATTTCGTGTGCTATTGCCGTTTCACATTCGTTGATCTTCTGTCAGATTTCTTTTACATTTGCTTCTTCAGTCAAATATTTGAATAATAACTATCAATGATGTAAATTAAACGCATCATTTCGTTTATTACGCCATTAACAGTATTTTTGAGATCTTGTCAGTATCAGGAATCATTTACAAATTCTGCTCTTTTTCTTTTAGTGTTAAGATATTGGGTCCGAAAGTACCGCGGCCATTCGCTTGGCCTATTGTACTACACTCCTGCACCTCATTTTTATGGGCTAAACCACTGAAATAAGTTCAGCAGCCTGCCTAGTGGTTTGTCGCTTACACTTGACTGTTGAAGCTTCCCGGGTCCTGCCCTCGGTCTGTTCCCTCCTTGCCTTGGCTCTTTAGTGAGTCCAGAACCTTAGCGCAGAGCGGCGTCGGTGTGGGTCTGCTTGTTGTCCCAATAGGAGGGTAATTACGACTCCACCCTTTTCCTTTGTTTATTTTTCTTCCTTCTTGTGGGGTCCCTGCTCCTCTGGATGGTGGGAATGTTCCGCCTAGATGATATGGGAGCTGGTGCTGCCAAGCCTGCCGGCCTGTCCAGGGGCCGTATTTGGTTTCTCGTGTCGATATCGGCTTCTGTCGATAAATGAAAATAGGCATTTGGCAACACGATATCGATAACGTTATCGTCTCTTTACGTGTCGATAAAGACTTTTGACGTTTAATAAAAAGCTCAATTTATGCATACAATAAACTTTGAACAATTTCTATTCCATTTAAATATACGGGGTTTGCTGCACTCGGAGTAATATCCCATAATTTAGTGGTTTTGTGTCGTAATGCCAAATATGAAACTTAGAGAAAATCGAGAAGCTTTTTTTTCCAGTCGATCCGTCGACACGAAAAACCAAATACGGCCCCAGGTCTGCTTCTTGGATCCCGGGTTCCAGGCCGTCGTCCTGCCTTTGGTCTGAGGGAAGGAGTTCACGAGTTCAAAGCGGGGCTCGGGTGCGCCCCGTGGGGCTCCCCAATTCAACTCTGGCCCTCCTTGCCTTGGGCCTCTCCAGCTTAATTCGTCCACAAAAGTCCCATGAGTATGGTAGGATGGTTAAGGTCCATCCTGACAGAGCCTCCATATCAGAATAAGGCATTATACAACTGGGTGTGCCCGGTACCCAGAGGAGATCGTTCAACGACAGTGCAAAACCTACCCACTGCCATGTAGCCCTCGACATAACTTTACATCTTGGCTTGGTAGGCCCGATCATATTAGCCCATCCCTTTTAGGACAGCTTCCAGTGGTTACCACGAGGAGGTTATGATCGCACTTCCACCAGTCCGAGATAGTTACGGCACGTGCGTATTTATATATTTAAATACACTACATGTCGCTGGTGACTGACCACAATGCTGCCTCTTACTCTTCAAAAACAAATATTTCATTTGCAACACTCATAAAACAACGAATCTTAAAAAAATATCTTTGAAGTATTAGGAGTGAAATATCACAGGTAGTTTTTCTTTATAGCTTAACTAAAGAATTGTACAACAAAACTATATTTTGTCATCATTATGAGTTTCCTGTCATCACAAAGAAATGTGATAGAATTATCATAACCAGTAATATGGATTCTAGATTTTGTTTAACAATCTCAAGTTTTATGTAGTTTGTATTACTTTAAGGTAATAAATCTTTCTGAGTTCTATCAAAAAATTATCAAGAATGAGTTATGATTTGTTCTGCATCCAAACAGTTTAAAACACACCTGCAACTACAGCATGATACGAGCTCACACATCAAACAAATCATGATATAAAAGCTCTTGATTTTTATTAGAAATCTACTCGCAAGATCACAAGGGTGGTCTTACCCACGCTTATTTAGTCTAAATTGATAAGGGGAACCCTACATTTTATTTGGACGACGCACTCCCGCGTGCAACCCGCTTCTAAAAATATTTATAGAGCTTACAGCAAAACACACCTTTGTGTTAAAAAAATAAATACAAAACAAAAGATAAGTATATTGAAAGTAAATATGGCCATTGCCATGAATATGGACGTTAATTTGAAGATTGAAAGAATGAAGTGTGATTTATGAATCTGCTAAGATGACAAAAGCAGCGAAATGATTTAAAACTGAGTTTGATAATAAGAAAAACCAGAAAACAACAAATTAACCTACCATAGTGTAGCGAATTTCAGCAAGCCTTTGGTGAATCAGGTGACTGTGAGGGTTGTGCAATAAAACTTCTTCCATGCAAAATGATGCCTTGGCATAGTCGCCTTCTAGTAGGTAAAGACTACAAAGTTCATGCCAAGCTTCTTGGTCGGACATAAATCTGAAATATGATATTTTTTAAATTCAAAAATTAACGAAAAATTAAAATTATCTTCAACTATACTTCTTTAAGTAATCACAAAGCTCCTTGATCGCTTCAGTAATTTTCCCTTTGGCCTTTAGTATTGCCACTTTCCTCTTACGTGGTGCAGCATTTGTTTCATCCTTTCTTATAATATTATCCAAAACTTCTATAGCTTCATCATATCTTTCGAGTGCTTCGAGACGCATTGCTTTATATTTTTGTACCCTCATACTCCCTGGAAATGCTGCAGATAGACTCTTGATACATTTTTCAGCAATCTCAATCCTATGTGTATCTAAAGCAGCTATTGTAACCTGCTCGAGTATAAGATGTCTTTCGTTGCCGACTTTATGGATTTTATCCTCTAGAACAGCCTCCCATAATTGAATTACATCGTCACTTTTCCTCTCATTATCTTCTCGCCACTTTCGAAATAAATCACGGACATCTGAATATGATTAGAAATGAAATAAATTAATCATCTCGAAAACTAATGGTGGTTAATATAAAATATACTATAATTGTTTGTTATATTGTTTATTTTACCTGACCAGTTCATCTCTTCGTAATTATAAGCCATGTTTATGTTAATTTTAATTTATCACGGCAAACCTCATTAAAGCATTGAGGAATAAGCAATTTTTTGTGAACTGAGTTGTCAAAAATTTCTTCTTTTTAGTTTTTTAAGGTTGGTTAGCATGATTGGTTAAATGGACTGAAAGAGCTTTAATTGGAAGCTTTCTTTTCATGTGGAACGTGTTCTACATATTTGTTATCTGGAATTATTTGTTTGTTGGAACTAACGGCATGAAATGCAACTTTTGCTCGAAACTTTTCAGGTATTTTTAATTTTTATTCTAAGTAATATTTTAAAATAGTTTTTATTTGTCAATAATATCAATTTAAAATAATGTAGTTAAATTTGTTTTTAAATTAATGTTAAAGAACAATAAAAATGTATTTCAACTTGATGTGAATTACGACCGGATTTTTAACTATCATAAATTTATTGTGATAGAGCCCGCGTTATAAAAGAAAGAAATGCAAAATCGCTGTTTCCATGCCCAGGAGAGTCTCAAGACCCCAAGCGAGAAAAGTCACTCTGTGAGGTAAGGTGACGGATGTTACTTCGACCTTAAATTGGCATTTCTCATTATCCATGTAAGAGATTGTCATGTGAAGTGACACTTTCCTCGATACAAAGTATCGACAGTTTCATTCCACCGTCACGTCACTCGCCAACGAGAATACCAGCTATCTTATTAGCCCAGTTACTTTATACATGAATCTATAAAAAATACCAACTGGAGATTTTCCAGCGGGATTATCTTAATTTTGGGGTCACAAATAATTTTCCAAAAGGCCATAAAGCCAACTGGCCGGCCATTCAGGTTACGGGGGTCGAAGGTCACAAAAATCAGTTTTTCTCAAATATCTCTTAAATTATCGGTTTTATGTTAATTTTTCCTAAATAAGAAAAAAAATACTTTGGGAGAACATTGAATAATTGCACAAAATTTTATATTGCTACGGATATAATGTTGGTAATAGTAATTTTCTGAAAACCGATGAAAGACAAAATCAAGTTCTCCAACCGAACCCGATCGGCTCATGCGCTATATCTACCACAAATTGTGGAATTATTTTTCGCAGTCAGCATATTCGTTATCACACAACTACCGGGGATTCGAATATATTAAAAACCAAAGAAATCAATCAATTCGTCTATAGTACATAAAAGAAATGCTTGTGGATCCACTATCAGCAAAGCTAAATTAACATTTGATAACATGCTGAAAAGTGATTTATTTTTGCTTCCACTTCTTCTCTAATGGGACGATAGTCCTTGTAGGACTTGAGCCATTTGAAGTCTCTTCTTCCAGTCGTCTATATATCTTGCTAGTTTTCTCAAGCTTGTTATACGAAGTTTCCGTAATCTTCTAGCACATCCTATTTCTTGGTGGTCTACGCCTTTTTTTCCTGATGGTCTACCATTAAAAATCCGGGCTAGCATTCGAAGCAAGAAGGTATCCGAGCCATCGTAGTTTGCTCAATTTTATGTATGAAACTTCAAGCTCTTCGTTATCCTTAGGATTTTCCTTTCGAAGATTTTCTCACTTTTCATTGCCTTAAGATTCTTGGTTCTTTAGGATCAGGACTAGTGCGAAATAGGTTTTATTTGCGGCTACGATACATTTATGATTGTCGCCTTTTATCTTACTTCCTAGGGAAGCATTGCCCCTAAATAAATAAAGTTGTCTACAATTTCCATTCTATGATTGTCAAGGCTGATACGATCATGCACTGTTGTTTTCGTGTCATTAACTCTCAGACTGAACTTTGCTTTCGTCTATGCGGCATTTCTTGTTGCACGAGGATAGGAGGATAGGAGCAAATTTCTGAGATCACTTAACTACATAAATTTGTAAATTGTGAGTGAATCAGAACTTGAGTCTTGCACAAATAAAATATTACATTAGAACAATATCTTTTAGAGGAGTGGTTTGTGCGTGTTTTAATACTCATGATTGGCGTTTGCTACTTTTGCGGTCGAATCGATGCCAGGGACATATTGGAAGGTATCTGAAAGCCCTTTAAATAGGAACCTCGCAGAGACATTTCAATACTGTCGAGGTTTGGCCGAACATCGTAAAGATTAGAGAGGTTAAAAGATTGTTTTTAACATAAAGCTAAATGCTATAAAAAAGGGGCTGGTAAAGCATGCCATTCTTCCATGTTGACATAGTACTCAATACGCAAAGAAAGAATAAACCACACAAAATTACCTTTCTGTCCATTTTAATTTTGACAATAATAAATAATAATTGTACAAATAAATTTGTTTTATTCTAGCCATGGCAACAAATCCAATTTTTTTAAATCCTTACAACTCACTAATGGATTTTGTTTACTTGGAACAAAGAATGCATTCGTGGGAACACTCTTGACACCAGTTACCGTGCATAATAATTTACCAAAGCTAAATTGATCAATTTCATCCAGCTGTGACTTGGTAAATGGATACGGATTTTTAGTATGACTGTAAAACAGTTTATCGCCAAACTTCCATCGAGAGAATTGCACCTTTGCTAGACATGTGAAGGTAGGTCCAAGCAGCTTTCCATTTTTACTTTCAAGTCCTCCTCCAACTAGAATATCAATATCTAAAGGAGATTTGTAAGAGGCTTTGAGGAGCTGAATTCTCTGTAATTATAATTTTATTAAAAGGCGTGTACTTAATTTAGTTTTATGATATGTACGTCTCGTGATATCAGTGGATATAGATCATTGAAAGTTTTGATAGTCCCTAAACCGCAAAGCTGCACATAACGCCAATATGGTGATAATCCGTGATCTCGTCCTCGTTGCAAATCAATGGCAATTAATCCAGAGTCACTAAAAACTCGATCTCTAATCTGAAGTGACAAAGTACGATTATTATTATTGATCAGGCATGAAAAAAGGAATTACCTCAGGGCCATATCCTGGCAAATGCATTTTTTGGTATATCATTCCACGAATGACATCATTGTAGCGAGATCCTAATATCTCTTTGTCTTCAATGGTGTCGGAGAGCTTCACAGATTTCGTTATTTGTCCAGCTTAAACATTGTTTAGAAACTATAATTTATGAATCAAAGAAAATAACACAAGTTTACCTTCGTTATATAGCTCAATATTGTCGGGGCTAAATATATGTAAATTACGAAAGAATCCATTTGAGAAATCATTTAAAGTGGAAGCGTCCACATACTCACTGTAATCTTTCAAGTCACCGATAGAATCAATTTTGCAATCTTTAAAAATAACAAAAATTAAAGAATCATTACATAAAACCATTTACCACAAAATACAAACCCAGTAGAATTGGAACAATATCTTCGTATACAATCTTCTGCATGAGAGCAATGTTGATCCTTCGAGCTTCTTGGAATAATCTTTCATCGCCCCAAGTAGGATTTACACGGTGTAAAGTGCTAGCGATTTTGTTATGCAAAATCATAAACAATGAATGTGCAGCAGCCAGTGTTGGTGTCTGATTTGATCGGAAATCGACAGTGAAGAAGCAAAATTTCGATGAACAATCTGCTTCTGTCGGAAGAATATTGTATGGACTTAAATCAAATTGTCCTGATGAAAATGTTCGTACTTCTGCATTTTCTGCAGCTGTTACGCCGTAGATGTTGGATAAATCAATGTAGCTAGTTACCGAATTCATCTATTATTTTTTTTAAAGTTGATAAAAAAAGTTAAAATTTTTTATATTTATTTTTAGAGTGAGGCAGTTAAATAATGACGGAAATAACACGGAGAACATGGGATAGGTTAAAATGCATTTGTTTAAAAAGGATTCTATTAAAAATGAATTGAGTTAGTCTTTTAGATAAGCAGGACTATCCTCGGAGTGAGATTCTAGTGAAGGTATATCGCATTCGACAGATTATGAGTTAAACGCTGAGGATAAAAGTACGGAGAAGCAATGCAACTCTTGAGTGCTGCACCGACGAAGTTTCCGAGATTTGAGGTTTACAATTGGAATGATGGAAAAAGTTTCTACTCGATTTTCTCCGACTATCGAATCAAGTTTTCGATCGGTTTTCAAGTCGCTTCCGAGAGTCGGATTAGAGTGGAAAACCGTACCCAAGAAAATACTGAATCTTCTCCCATGAAACTCCCATTCCAATCGGATTAGCCGTTTCCGTGATTAGGCCGGAGAAACAGACCGACATACAGACAGACAAAAATGTTAAAAATACTTCAACTTGTTTTACTAACCATATAATTATATATGACTTAGGAATTAATTCCGTCATCTTAATATGAAGAAGAAATAAAAATTACCTGTTGTGCTGCTGCAAGTTTGCAATCATTAGGGAATATCGGTTGTGTTCTAATGAAATTCTGGCAGCCGAGCTTGAGAGGTCCAAAAAATGGATCATCTTTCGGTATAATAATAGGCAAACAAGAAAAGTGACTCTGTGATTTCGGTAGAGCAGTCTTAAAGTCAGAAGAACAGCATCGAATTGGCTGTGATGATGAGCCTGTAAAAATTGCAATAATATTACAAAAAAAATAGTAATTAAAATTTAAGCAATTTACTATGCTGAATATTTCTTGGTCTGACGATGTCGTGCGTCAACATTTGTGTCATTATAAAGAATCCTATATTAGGGACAAAGTAATCCTTAACCGGAGTTGGATTTGGCTTAGCAAATATTTCATTAACTATAGCACGCACGCTCTTCAGCTTTTCCCCATTTATAGATCTGCGTATTTCTAAAACGTCTGAAATTTTAAATTGAAATTTTTGTGTCAATATTTATTTTGCATTAAAATAAAAGAAATTCTTTTGGAAGAAAGCAAACATTTTATTTAAAATATTTCGTCATTATTCTTGAACTTGAACAACGTAAAAGAAGCATGCATAAATGTAATTAAAAATCACAATCATCAGCAGAAATTTGTGTAAACTGTAAAATCAGCTGAGAACAATGAAATGGAAGTTATACAACACATAAAAATTGGTTTATAATTTCTTTGCAAGTGATTGTCATTATACCTAATTATTTATATTCGGTTACTTACTATCATCGTACCATGCAGGCAGAAGCCTGCCATATGGTGTCAGTGCAGCTCCTCTAAGTGGATCAAGAATGTTATTACATGTTCCATCGTAAGTTCGATATCTAACAACGAAATAATATAAAAATTTCATTAAAAACCAAACACTGAAAAAAAATTACATCTCAGGTCCTGTACAAAGGGGTGGCTCAATAAAGCATCTGTCCCATTTGTTGATACATCTCGATGCTTCGCTCAGGAAATCCTCAAACTCGACATTTTCTGGTCGTTGAACATTAGTATAATACTTAAGATAGTTATCAGCAATGTGCTGGGTGCCACGTAGAGTACGACTAGCTCTGTAAAACTCGAATGATAAATCGCTGTGATTATTGGGTGGATGTAGGAAAAGCTCAGCGAACGGCTGGAAATTGTTAATTGATAGATATTATTATTTTTTTTATTCATGCTTTGGAATTACATCTTCCTTGGTACTGTTAAATCCACCTCTAGCTAGGATGTCACCTTTTTCAAATTCTTTGTCAAATAATATTTCACCAGTGCGAAAGTCCGCTTGTATATCTTTGCAGCTGTAAATTTTTATGAGTTACATTTTTTATTTATATTTTAAGAATTTGGAATTTACCTAATTGATATGTCCTGTGTATTTGGATCGATGTAATCTTGATATGTCCTGTAAAATAATATATATAATTTTTATATTGTCATTCTTACTGTCTTGTGTCTGAAGTCATAAGCTGTTTCAGTTTAAAAAAATGTTTTTACGAGAACCTTCTGTAAAAATTTAATCTAGAAGCTAAAACCATTAAGATTTCCATGCATAGATTGGTACCAACGAAATTATGGCAAGAAGTTTATTGCCGTACGTTAAAACGTGTTAATACAATGTCTATTAAAACACACTTCACTTTGTAGAGATATCCTTGAGTAAAACCTATTCTTTTTGTCTAATTCTATATATTGGGACAATGGTGCCATCGATCTTGTCCCGATCGCTTACATCTTTGTTGAAAATTGCTATCCTACGATCTAAGCCCGCTACACAACACACTATCGTTGGAAACTTACAAATAAACGGTAACTACTCTTGAGGGGTCCTTGGAGGTTACTATAGCAAAAGTTTGTATGCAGGTAGACGATGTTGTCACAGCGATAACTGGTCCACGTCAAGGCGCATGCATCACCATCTTGATTTGGTTTTCGGTTGGTACGCTGGAATAGGTATAGTGTCAATCTCGAAAATGGTTCTACCAGTTACCAGCGAGGAGGAACCGAGCACTACCGGGATTGGTGGCACTGGTCCCAGATGGACCCCTATGGTATACGAGCGGAGAAAGACCGAGGCCGACAAAAAAACCCTGTTGGTGTTGGGATCTTCGGTGAAAGCCACAGGTCTACCAGAGCGTTGAGCAAGGACTACTACCTAGTAAACAGAGATGTGTGCAATACGCCTACGAGACCTTATGAAGGGCGTACGTTAACAAGCGGATTTGTATCTTTTATCCAATGGCAACCAGAGTGACAAAGTTAGATAGGTCCAAGTCTAAATTATTTTGGGATTGCCAACGTCGCGTCGCCTTGATGAGCTCGGACTAACCTTGTTTGCTTCGTGTCCTCAGGGCTTCGAAGGCAATGAAGAGACAGATGCCCGGGGCTGCAAAGAATCGGTCACTGTATTCATCGATCAGTAACCCGCTATTAGGGCCCGACCAGTTTGGCGAAGACGATTGTATTCGGTTGGGATATACCAAACACTGGAAGTCAACACCTGTCGTGGCCAACTCCAAGCGATTGCTTCATGTTTCATCTTCTGGGTGCATTTCGGAAAATGTTAGGATTCTGGTAGGATTGATTACTGGGTCGGAAGGACAGAGGGTTTTGCTTCGAGGAGAACAAGTCTGCCTTCAGTTTTTCTTTCACTGTCCTTAGCGACAAATCTGTAGACAGGCCGCTGAACTTGTAAAAACCGTAAGGCCTGCAAATTTGAGGAACAGAAAAAGAAAAGAGGAAAGGAAGAAGAAGGAAATACCAAGAACAATGGACAAATGATTTTTATATTTTAATGAAATTTTCTTTCAGCTCCTAGTAGTATCCAGAAAAACCATTTCTATTGATTACGAAAAAGGGTTCCATTAGCTCTAAATAAACAATTGTTAAATCATTGGAATGCAAAGGACCAGAATGTCTTTATTTGGTATAGAGGAACAATTAGTGAAGGGTTTGCCTACTATGAGACAGCCCGTATTCAATAATATCGATTAAATTTCAATCGGTTTCGTTATCAGCTCGTGTTTCATATAAGCGTTTCAGCTCGATTTTCATATAACTGAATTCGCTTTATCCATTTTTTTTCTAGGATTAGTGATAAGTAAAATTAAACGAAGTGTTAATATGATAATATTCATATTTCCTTTTGCAGATTGTAGAATGTGTAATTTAGTGAAATATGTGGTAGTTTATTGCTTCCGTAAAAGATGCATATTTTTTTCTGTAATGAAACTTCTTTATATGAAATAACATTCTCTTCACTTAGATCTTAGATCTTGGTGCACTTTTTCTTTTGTATTGCTTGTTTGTAACGAATGAAGCGGAAAATAGTATTACTTGACACAAATTTCTTACACAAAAAGTCTTTGATATTTGAATCAACAACACAACTACTTTGTTTATTCTTTGTAAATTTTATCGACCATAAAATTGATTTAATTCTTTTTTTTGATCAAAACATTGTCAATGGTAAGTTCAAGATTTTTAAAAAATCACTCAGATGATCTATCATTTATCACTTATTTTATCACACATTTTCTTTAAAAAAGTACATTTTAAAATATTTTCTGGCAAAAAGCACTGTTTGAATTGTCTTGAAATTAAAATTTCATTTTAGATTCATTTAGAAAAAACACCTTTAATAAGTTCTTAAACCACTGAGACAGAAATACTTATTGCAATTTAAAAAAAAAAAACAAACTGAAAACAAAAAATTCCATGCATTACCAAAAAGTATCAGCACTCTTTGTTTGAATAACGAACAAAATCTGCAAAACTAATCCAATCTCAATTTTGGCCATTTTTTAAATGATGATAACGTCGCGTCGCTTTAATCACGATCAAAATTCCACTTGTTACAAACGCATGCGCATTTTTCTCAAACGTTATATTTAAATTAATTTTACGATCTTTCTTGTTTAGCAATCACCTTACAACTAAAGAAATATCCAAAACACTGAGCATTTTTAAAGCTTCGCAAAAATGATAAGCATTTTTTTCAGAATTTTTACTTTTATAATTAATATCGCATAAACAAATGCTACAAGTTGCATACTGCATTCGGTGAAGAATGAAAATTTATGATTACAATTTTTCCAGACATCTCAATTCGTTTTGTTTTGTGTTCATACATCTAAAGACTACCTGGCGCTGACGCTAGTCAATCATCATGTACAATTGATGCACATACAGTTTTAAACGCTTCCTAGTATCTCAGATATGTGATCTAGACATAGTTTAAGCATGTCAACAATTTTTTTTTAAAAATGTTAATATTTCTGTGCATGCATACTACTGTGACAAAATTACCAGAAAACTCTGAATAGCAATTATTATCAAATTCAAATTTAATAATATTTCCAAAATTTCAAAAAGAGTTAAAAATACATGCACCCGTTTCTGATTTTGACCTAATTTGGATAAAATCTCGTTCCAAATTTAAAAAAATACTTAGTTCTATGGAAAGTAATTTCGATTAAATGAAAATATCATCTCCACTCCACTGTTGCCTCATATTTTGCAGAGCTAAAAATAAGTCGAAAAGAAAACTCGATGTCCCTTCGATAGACTAGACTAAATAAACTTTTCGAAATGTGAGTCCTTCTTTAATCTCCCTCATGTAATAAGGAAATCCTAAAGATTTTTATTAGATTACATTATATTAAGATTATAGAGGGCGATATGACCGAAGAATCGGGCAAACTATACCTGTAGGTTTTTTTTGTGTGGCTTTATTAAGTATTATTTACAGGTGGCATTAGGGCTTTGGAAATAGCCTATAAAGAGCCTAGAATGGAATTTCAATGCGCCTTTCGGTCTTATGGTGCCCATCCACTAATAGACCACCTCCAGGCCGTGGCCTTTGGGGCCAGGACTGTCGACTTTGTCTGACATCGGCACATTATTCAAACTGCCTGACAGTCCGGATCTGCAGTCCTTTTCCTGTCAGATCGCGGCCTGTAGATCGCCTCTTGCTTCACCACACACTAGATGCAAAAACTTTCGAACCGTTTAGTTTATAGTGCCCTAGTGTCAAGTAAAAGTCCCTTATTTTTAAAAACGAACAAATATTTCGGATTTCGTACATTGTTTACCTAACTTTGTCATGTTATTATAAATTATTTTGTATGATAAAAATTACTTACCACATTATTTGGGTTTCGAAATCATGGCTTTCATCGTTGGAAATACTTGATCGTAAATCGTAAATTCTTGTGAAAAGCAGTAAGTACCACAAAGAAGGGCGGTAAATACTTTCAGGCAGGCAAACCGACTTTTTTGAATTCTTTGCGAAAAGATGACCGAAGATTATTAATTTTTATCTGCACAGTTTCTACAGCTGCCTCTGAATTATCTGTTTTGTAAAACGTTAAAAGTTCATTGTATCCTTTCTCGCGAAGCCCTCTATCCGAAAATAAATTTGATTTTACTTGCCACAAAGCCTTATTTTTACGATAAATGTTAATGAATTCTCCCACAAAATCTTCCTTTTTAACCATTCATCTAGAGTAATTCCTATAGGTTGATCCAGTACTAGTAGTTTCTTCCCTTCCCACCTGGCCCGGTATCTATTTCAGAATAACAGCTCTAATCCTAGTTCGAGGACCGAGCACTAATATTGTATTTACCCTAGAAATTGTCTGATTTGGTCTCAAAACCTCTTAGTTATTTTAGAGCGGCTTGATGCATTTATGCCTCTTTTATATATAAAGCATTTATTTCACTTACCAACTATCCTAATATAAATATGCATTTATGCCTCTGAAGATACCGAATTCGCATTCTTGGCAATAGCGTTAGCTTGAAAAATTCATGGTAAAAACCCCGGTGCCTTAGAAATTACGGACCTGGAGCGAATGCCTAATCCAACTTCCTAATCGGTTTTGAAACCGTCTGTATACCAGGCCATAAATCCAAAAGTTGGGAATCTGTTAGATTTACAGTCTTCGCGGCTAATTATATTCACTACAAATGGTTTGTGAAAGTCTAACTTGGCATCAAGTGTGCCGATTCTTAGTTCATTACTTGGAATGCTTAATTGACCAATTGGACTTAAATGTCTTCCTTTTCTGCAGTCGCAATACACCAGTACTTTTTTGAGCCTGATGTGTAGAGGAGTTGGGCCCACAAGAGCCGCCTATATGGCTCTACTAAGGCCCCTGTGCTGAAAATCGAGTCGTGTTTCGTGACAAATCGTTTAAGTTGAAGAAAGTGACGTTTCAGTCGAATAACGACTTTCAGCACAGGAGCCTAGAGTGGAAATGCTAAATTGAGTTTAAGCCCCTGTACTGAAAGTCGTGATTCGACTGAAACGTCACTTTCTTCAACTTAAACGGCTTGTCGTGTTGTGACGACTCGACTTTCAGCACAGGGGCCTAGGACTTATACTTGTTGCCCTGAAATATTTTCACAATTTAATATATGTTACCATTTTTTCAACTCTGCATTTTTTTTAATTCTAGGTCAGGTCCTATATAATCAATGACCTTGCTTTTCATTCGCAGGTTCATTGCCGGCAAGTGAGGATATGGATGGTTGCTCTCGGCAATTTAGTGAGATGAGAGTTGCAAGTGAAATAGTTGCCAAACTGATAAGACATGAGCTGGGAATTGGTGCTAGTGAAGGGACCAACTAAGAGAGGTCAGGGCAAGCTCTCGGTTCTAGAACCGCTAAGTAAGTAATTAAAGTATGCGTGGCTATTAAAATAATTCTTAATAAATCAACTTTCCTTAGTTTTTAGTTAAAGATTTCCCCGGAACTCTCCTGGTTGATTTCAATAACCATCTATACCTTATTTTCTTCAATCGTTTATTAAATTCAAAAAGATGTGTAAATTGAAAATTTACATCGAAAGAATGCATTGTGTAAAGTGTTCTCATGAAGGTCATCTGAATGAGGTAATTTCGCATCGCTAACGACATTGAATGGTCTTTTTGATAAAGAAACGTAAGTTGAAAACAAATATCTTTATTGTTCTCTTTACATTTGAAATCTTATCACGTTTAATGAATAACCCTTTATGTAGAAATGGCATCGAATTGCCAAGAGTGGAATCAGATAAAAATGTTTTTTTTATCAGTTTGATTTTACTGTAATGTCGGAAATTTGTCTAAGGGTTTTATATTCATATAATATTTGCCTCTGGTAAGCAACATTTAAGCTTGTGCCATTTTTATATACATACTTATAGTAGTATTAAGTATAATGAACACAGTCTATAGGAGACGCGAAGTAAAATTATAAGGAGATGGTATGAGTTTGTAGTGAGAAACAAACCCTTTAGGACGATTTAACTAAAATAAAGCTTTTTAATTTTTTTATTATTAAATTGTAAAAATTTGGCGAAATTAATTCTATCAAGTGTACCACTCACTCAATTGAGGGAGTTTTTTCTCGGCATACACAAAGTGTATAGATTTCTCAAAGACGTTGGCTTCAATAAATTCGCTGAACATACTTTGCTAAAAAAATGTCCCTTGCGTTTTCTTAAATATCTCCCCAAACTCTTTTTCCTATCACACATCTCCGGAGTTCAGCCCATACAGCAAAAAGTCACTCCAACAACCCCGATAACTACTGCACAACAGCGATTATACTATTCTATTCTTCCAAAATCAAGGAGATAATAATTGACAAAAGCCTTATGGAATGTCTAGATTACATTTAAAATTTAGACCACAAACTCTAGATGCTCTTTGTTCACCTGGTAGTCTGGTACTACCGGCGTTTGTTTGCTCGTTAGCGGGCTTCACTTGTTTCAAGAGGCATAACACTGCGAAGAGCTTGTCTCCCGCTAACCCTTAAGTTTGGATCCCTGGCTCAGCCGGTTAAAAAATGAATTCATACTATATCCAAGAGTTCGGACGCGAGGTACACCGCCTCTTCCTCATGCATCCCCCACACTCCCCTTAACCTATCCTTTCTCGATCCTTCGAGCTAAGCTTACAATTGGACACCATGACGTGAACGATATGATCAGGGTGACACCTGACATTGGACTTTCACAGAACAAAAAAACTAAGGCTTCATTGACCTTCCAGGATGTCTAACCAAACATCTCTAAATGAAAGCATGGATCACTGATGAACCCGTAGGTTTCTACAGATAACTCCAAGGCATCCACGCCAGAGCTCCAAGGTGTATTGACTTAGCTATGCTTCGAACCTAGACCATATACCATCTTTATCGACGTTCCACAGGTCTTAATTTCACCACTCGTCCTTTTCTGTAGGCACTCTCGATAGTTAAGGGATAAAGCTCACGACTATCATACCAGAGGTTCGTGGTTCGATTCTACGTAGCAGGATGATTCTTCGTATTTCCCTCCCCTCACTTAGATAATAAAATTTCGTCCTTTCTTGCTTTGTCTCTTTTCAGAAATTCACAGCCCCTTCTCATTCAATCGCCTGTAGGCAAAATAAGCGTGGAAACTAACTCTCTTTCGTTCGACGCAAACATCGTTCTGTCACGTAGTATTAAATGGGAGCGGGTGATGTAAAAGGAGTGTTGATATAGGCAGTTCTTTCATTCTTCTCTCTCTCTCTCTACAATTTTTCCGACTATATCTTCTGCTCAATATTGCACAAAGAAAGGAGCTTACGTCTGAACTGTAGACTTTCACATCAAAATATCTTTAAAACAACCTTCTCTCTTCGGACGACTCTTCAAGATCGTGAATTCCAATTCACCAGAAACATGGAATTCGTTGTTGATTAGAGCTGCGAGAATCGTGCTGAAGTCAGCGCTTATAAAACTAAGTACTGCTATAATTTCTAACAAAGCTGGACTAACCTTCGTTCGTATCAGTGAACAGTATGGCTTTTCCATATCCTACCATCGAGGCATGACATTAACCGAAGGTTCGCAATGAAATGATTCCAAACCAATACAAACAAATTTCTCAGTGCCTAAGATTTCTTAAAAGGTGGAAATTTCCCTTTCAACCAGCAACCCGGTCCACGGTATACAGAAACAAGGTAATGTAAAAGAGAAATGTCATTTGAATGCTGACGTCACTCGGCAAGTCTTCCCCATACAAAATCGAAATTGTTGTTGTTGTTTTCTGTATTAACTTGCCGGGTGACGTCGGCTTTTTCTACGATATTCGTACGATATTCGAGCTGTCAGTCTCTTTTACACTACCTTGTTTCTGTATACCGTGAACCCGGTCCTATATTCAGCCTCGCGTAACTCGCAGCTTCGTACAACTCATTAAAAACCCTAGCACGAAAACTGCGCAATGAAACTCGTTGGTGATGAGTGTATCATTTGCTAATATCTACTGATTGAGACACCCTAGCAATATAGCAGCCCTGGAAAATGCTTATTGCTATTATAATAGCTTTCGCATAACTTTACTACTACCATGACCTGAATGGCATGACATACTAGTAGCACAAAGAGTTATTCCTAAGCTTAGTTCACAAGAAAAAAAATGGAATGTTAGTTACCCTTCGATCAATATTTCATTCAATCTTCTCTGAGTTGAGCTTCTTTTGTATTGGCATTCTTTTACCAAATTATTACATGCAATGAAAACTGGAATGCGTGTGACAATCTAAAACGAAGAACAACTTGAGTTGATGCCATTTAAAAGTCAAAACGTTTAAAAAGTTCTCTGCTTCCTTGGTTCTTTGAGACATTCGGCTCGCGAAAGTTAAATATGTGTAAAAATCAGTCACCACAGTGATTCAGGAATAGTTCGATTATCAAGCCTTACAATAAGAAAGTTTTAAATTCGAGGGTAACAAAAAAAACTAATAACTAAAAACACCATTCAATATTTACAAACAATATATTAACATATAAACAAAATTATCTTAAGTTACTATATTACATAAGAATCTCCAAAATTATTTTTTATAGTCGTCACTGTAATAAAAGTGACGATCATACTGCTCCTTTGGGCCACCACCACCCTCCTTCCATTTGCTAAGATCAACTTCAGGAATACTAGAGCATGGCACTACGGGATTTCTAAAAAAAATAGTTTTGGGAATTTAACATTATACTTTCGTTTCAACAACATTCAAAAAGAATCTTACGATTTTGATATTAAATGAAAAGCTCTTGGCTGAATACTCTTTATTTCGTGTACATTGTCACAATTCAGTCTGGCCATACTTGCTTTCCTTATTTCACTAAGCTGTTCTGTAATCAAAAATTGAAAAAAATATAGTTTGTGAAGAAGCATTGAAAACATGATCGTACCCCCTGTAAATCCAACTTCTTTATCCCCTCTTTCATAGAAGAATCGATCTCCTACTCGTGTCCTGTAGAATTGTTCCGTCAAAATGCAAAGGAATGTTGGTCCTGCTAGCGCCCCCGCAACATGAACTTCAAGCGATCCTCCAACAGTTAAGTCGACATCTTCATGATCTGCATATAGTGATCTTAAATGATCAACACCCTTTTAAAAGAAAATATATTGAGTATACTCGTAATAAAACCAAAGTTAAAATAAAAAAATCACCTTCGCTGGAATAAAGTCGAGATAATCTTCCCAGGATTTGGCCCGTTTTAATCCACAAAACTCTCTGAAGTCATTGTATGATGCCAATCCATGATCTCTATTCCTTTGAATGTCGATCGCCCGCAAATCTCCACCAAAAGGCATGCTGTTCCGGAACAGGAAGTGTTTTATCTGTCAAATATGAAATTAGAATTTATTTTCTTTGGAAAAGAATTGGAATTTAACTGATAGATAACCTGTTGTTGCAACAAGGTGTTTTTTATCAGTTAAAATTTATTTTGTGAACTTGTGGTATTTTACATAAAAAATGGCATTGTGTAATTATTTTTGTTTAACTGTTATTGTAGCAAGTGTCTGACAATGATAATCGAAGTTATTTTTATTTTCGTGCAAACGAAAAGGTTTTTTTTAAATTAATTTTTATGTCAAGGTAAATAAAATACGAATAGTTTTTGAGAATGCATTTTCAACCTCGATATTGATTGAGGTATGATAAGATACAGTACAAATGGCATTACTCACAAAAGATGTTAGCAAAAATTACAATTAATAAGGCCTTTTTAGAATTTTATATATAAAGTTTTCTATGTGTCCTTTTGTTTCATTCTTCAAATTTACAAAAATGTAGGATATATGTAGATCAGTACCTTGGGTTTGTTTAAAAAATGTATAAAAAAATAGCATATACAAAAATCGATATCATTGTTTTTCGAAAAACTGCAATTAATTAATAGCCCAGTCGTCAGAGCCAAATTTACACCGAAAGCTCGCACAAAATGTGATCTCGCTGAAAATTGGAACTTAGGTTCTCGTTTGGGTGTAGAAAACGATAAAAAAATCTTTGCTGCGCTAAAGTGTATGCTAAGTTCACAATTTCAAAAACAAATTCGAAATTTTGGTTTTTGCTTTACATATCGAAAAATAAAAAAAATTTAGAAAAACTAATAGCGCCACGTGAAAGAGCGGAAATTTTCACCAAACTTTATATTATAACTTATTTTTAAAAAAATTGTTTTATTATTATAAAAAATTATTAAAAATAAGAAGAAAATTCGAAAAATCTAAGCGCGCCATAAAGCTGAATTAAAATATTCTACCGAGGCTTTTGAGGAAAAACTAAAGTATCCTTGCCTAAAATGTACGCAAAAATAAAAATAAAAAAAGCACTTTAAAGAGGACACCCTAAGCTTTCTAAGAAAGCCATTAGTTTTTAATTTTTTGTTTTTTTCTCATAGAAAACTTGACTGGAAGTTATAAGTTGTAAAATTCTCACTGATGTTTATAAAATTGAAGATATATATTAATAGAAGTGTACAAAAAAAAATCCTTGTACATTCATCATCATTAGAGATTTACTTTTGATGTAAAAAAAATTAAAATGATAAACATTGTCTCTGTTTAATAAAATCTATGTTTTAAAATATTCATTTTTTCTTACAGCATTCATTCGACGCCATTTTTATTTTCAAAAACAGCCGGCGCCAAAAAACCCTATTTTCGCTCAAAAGACCCTATAATCTACCCATACTCGCTCGATGGCTATATACTTGCTCGTCCGGCGACTATTAGAGATCTTGGAGTTTACTTTAACTCAAGTTCGACTCTACGGTCCACATAGAAGTGACCTGCAATGAAGCCCATCAAATGCATACTGTCGCTTTTAAGAACCCCTTGACACTAAACACTCTTTTCGTTTCCTTGGTCAGGTCGATTCTTGAATATGCATCAGTTGTATGGTATCCATATACGAAAGTGCATGAGGATTGAATCGAAGCTGTCCAGAGAAATTTCTCAAGGTATGCTTTACGCAAGTTAAATTGGCCATCGCAGGTTCCAACTTACAGCGCTAGATGTCAACTTCTTGGAGTCCAAACACTTAAATGCATCTGTTAAGTTTGTGAGAGATACTCACACATGATTTCACCTTCACTTCAATGAGGGGCACTGCTACCTATTTGGTCTATTGTGCCAGCACCCTTATTAAAAACCTTCGAGGTTAAGTCTTTTGATATAGCCTAAAATTGATTTAATAGAATTCATATCTCAAATAACCCTGGGAGAAGGGAAGCTCCGGTGGACTGTAGCCAAGCAACCACACTGTAACTGCTCTGTTGTTTCAGGAGGCGGTCTGGACAAACTATAACAACTACAACCCTATTCTGCCTGAATAATAACTCAGCGAACAGTGGGCCGTCAGGGGATTTGTTATTCTTGTTAACTAATCTGTTTAAATTTAAAAGTTTTCGCTCTTTAGCTTTGCCGATTTGCATGAATTTTTTAGCTTGCCTGGTTCTTTGTCTATCTAAGAAGAAATAGCCTCGATGCAATTCTTGATGGTCGATCTTACATGGCAGCTGGATAAGCTGCAGAAAGGTTCCGGACCAGCAAGCTATGAGTTTGCCCCTACCGTTGCCAGGGCATCGGCAAATTCATTACCGATGTGACTTTCGTGGCCTGGGATCCATATCAGTGTAACATTGTTCTTCTTGCTGAGGGATTTTATGGATAGGAAACAATCCAGGACAGTCTTTGATGACACCCTCTGGGATTAAATAGCGAGCGGGGCAGCTTGTCCGAAAAAATGACGTTGTTTGGAACTCTATTAATACAAGTCGGGGCACACATCTGAATAGCGACCTCATGCCACAGGTCATGGATATTTTGTATCTTGGGCCATATAGTCCCAGGCCCAGCCCTACTCCATTATCCGATTTGGAATCGTTCGTATACCAAATTATTCGTTAAAAAGGGCCTGCCGATGATTTCACCTTTTCGATGAGTCTTTTCTGTTAAATAGCCTCGTTTACTCCATTCTATTAAACTATATATCGTTCAATGTAACTAGGTATATCGATCATCTTATTCTTTTTTATGATTCTAGGTACAAAGTTTGATCCAGTCACAGCAAACACAGATCGTGAACTTCTTTCGATGGGTGTCTCACTTTACTCTGGACTCAGTCATGTGATATATAAACAACACCCATGATAACATGACAAAGGATAACTGCTTTGGATCGGTTAGATGTTGAGAGTCAGTGTTCAGTTTGTGGAGACCCTAAGGTGCAAATTTTAGTAGTGGTCATTTGAACAGAATCATTTTTTTACAGTTTTAATTCTACTTGTAGGGCTTTCTTCGACTCCATTTAGGACTCTGAGAAATATGAAAAAAGAAAGTGCTTTTACCATCTGAAACGTCCACTTGTATAACATGGTTTAGAGGTAAAATCTATTTAAATAGAATAAATGATGGCTTGTAGACAAAGTAAAGTATATATTATGTATTAAAGGACAGCAGTAAAAACTGCGAAAAATAAGAAATTAAAGAATGGCGGCAATTTATTGCTCACCCAAAAAGATTGTGAATAGACGCGATCACCATAAGTTATTTTAATCAACGTCATATCAACGGTATATTTTAATCTGTAATTGTTGCGATTATATTCTTTTTTTTGTAGGGTGAGTAGGCTAAACTTTATTGTAGAGAAGTATAATTTCGAAGCACAAGAAAAATAGCTTTACGAGAAAAATACTTCAACTATAAAAACTTGAAACACTTAAACTATAAAAACTTAAAATATATAAATTTGAAAAACTAACCTCTCTATCGAAATTTATGTCAGTCAACTCTTCTGGCTGTGTTGCATGTCCTCGGCACAAATCTGGGAAATTATCTTCAACTTCAAGAATTCCAGGCCTGTTGAACCAGTCGCTCAGTCTAAGGGCTCCATGCACTGTTCTATGTTCTGTTACTAAGCTAAAAAATAAAATTTTATTTACATCAATATCCTTTTTTTTGTTCAATTAAAAATCCTACTCTAATCGCCCTTCAATTTGAGTATGGAAATAGCGGAAAGCAGCAGTTGCATGAGAATTAATTGTTGACGGATCAATTGAGGGATCATAATCATTCACAAATTCATCCTTTTCCGTCCTGTAAATTAGGCGATTCTTTAACATATTTTCCGTTCCCAAGAATATAGGAAGCCACTCATAGTAGCTAATGTGAACATATTCAGCGATATTGATTTTCCTGGCTTCCTGGAACAATCTTTCATCATCCCAATGTGGATTAATTTTGGATAAAACATGAGCGATTCGGTTATGTTCTCGCAGTAAAATTGTTTGCAACATAGTTAATCCGGGATTTTGATTAACGCGAGCATCACCAGCTAAGTAGCATATTTCATGTGGATCTTGAGCATCACAATCTGCAGTTGAGTTTGTCGTTTGTGGAAGCCATTCTTGATGGTGGCGTTCATCAGAGATCATTTTTCCACCTTCTAGTACGCGCAGTCTTCTATTTCGTTCGAAAGAATTGTCATATACGATGGACAAGTCCATGTAGTGAGTAACAACAGTCAATTGCTCTGCAGCATAAAAGTCACTTGTTCCAGGACAATTGACATCTTTATCTGTTAATGTTCTGACAAACTCCATACATTTCCTTCCAGTTTGTGAATGCGCGGGATCAAGTTGTGGAACAATAATTGGATAACAAGTCTGATGCGCAGATTCTTTGGGGATTAGTTCTCCCTCTTCAGTGCAGCATGAAGTTGGATGCTTTTCTGTGAAATAAAAATGCATTAGTCAAACACTTAAGTAACAAACCATCAATCTTCAATGTTTACTTGCTTGCGTTCCACCAGCCTGCATGCTCATGTCATGCGTCATTATCTGACCCCATTGCATATTGACAAGGGTATATTCCGGGTCTGGAATATCTGCATCACCAAACGCCACCAAGGATACAAGTCGAGCATTTGGAAGATCCTCTCCAGTTACTGATACTGGTGGTGAATGTTCTCCATCTCCGTATTTTGGTGATAATAGTCGTGAATACCTGTAATGAATTACTCATTTTGAGCTGCTCCAATAAATAGGCAATTTACCTTGATCTTGCGATGCCCAGTGCAGGGTGCTGCAGATTGTTGCACGATCCATCAAAACTTCGATACATCGAGTGATCGCATTCCGATGGGCCAGTGGCACATTGGATCGTATTTCCTGAACTCTTAAAAACGGTTGTGCTTAAATCGTACTGGACGTAGGGTTGAGACTTAGGTCCCGGTATATATGTTCTGGTGAAATTAGAAGCAAAAATATAATTTTATAGTAGCAGAACTGATTATGTTTTTAAGTAAAAGGATTTTTAATTATATTTAAGTTTAGATAAACCATAAATGGTCTCGAATTCTGGTTTTTCCACTTATGCAATAATTGAATTATACAGTCCCAATCGATAACTTCCTACTGATTTGCTTCTCTTACGTGATTTTGAACGATTATTCTTCTGCTCTATTGACCGCGTTCAAAACTTTAATGCACTGTGACGGTTGCTGAGTTGAACTTGAAATTAAGGAATTTTACCTTTGGATATTAAAAGTTATGAAAGTTGCGAAATAATCAGGAAGGAAAATTATGAAAATATTCAGTTTTTAGGCGGAATTGTTTAAAGACAGAAAAGTATTGCACAATTCATTAATAGTTTATTTATGGTGGTAGGTGGTTATATAATATATATGATAGGTTTTCTCAAAGCACTAACTTGGAAATTTACTGCCTTTTTAGCAATTTCGTGTAAATTAAAGTGTGCCATTGCTACAACGCCTACGAATTATTCAAATTTATTATCAAAATTCGAGTTCGATTGCTCGAATGGCATACTGAGGAAAACCATGATTGCATCGAATGTCTTCATCTAACCAACAGCCTTTTATATACCTACCTCAAGCTAGAAGAAAATGTAGTTCATGGAAATACGAGCTTCTAGCTTAGTGTTACGTCAGATGTTTACTCTATTAATGGACTTGGTTTTGTTATTAAAGAAACAAATTGAGTTTCTTGTTGTAATTTATTTTATGATATTGTTCGGCACTTTTCCAAAAATTACTCAAATGAAAATGAGTTTTTTCGAAGCTCGTTTGCTTACTTTTTACTTCTTTTGACTAAACTTTATGTCCAGCCAGTAAAAGCTTTGAGTTTTGTGAACAGATGGTACTCCCAGGATGCTAAAACTAAGAAATAGGGTGGTGACAGTGTTAGTTAGGTTTAGGGCTGTCTCTAGTGCGACCGAAGTCCGAATTAGCGCTTTGGCGCGCCGTTTTATTGCCACAACTCTCGTACTAACGTTCGGTGGTTGTTTGGTTGATTGTGACGGATGTCTAAAGGCATCCTGTGGAGTTTAGCAAGCTCATCAATGATCGACCTTCCAACCTGGTGATCTCATCTAAGTCTTTCAGAATGCAACTGCCTAGTTTGTGTTGGCTGGCTTTAGCTAAAGCCGGACATTTACACAAGTGTTTTCGGCTCGTTCGTCTCCTCGTAGCTACGGCAAAAAAGTTTGTCAGTTACAGCTTGGCTGTAATTCTGGCAGTATATCGTCGGGATCTTTTTAGGAGGCTTAAGGAGTATCCACACACATCAGGGACGTGCCCGGGACGTTCTATTTTTGCTCCGGCCCGGACACGGACATGTGTGAACGAGTTCATATAAAATGTACGCACCGATATTTTTTGAACCCCTGACGGAGCACTAATATGTGTGGATACTCCTTTACTCGTTCACACATATCCGTGTCCGGGCACGGGCTCGTTCACACATGACAGGACACGGCCCTGCGACATCCCGGCACGGCCCTAATATGTGCGGATACTCCTTTATTGTTCTTTCTTTATTGTTCTGTTCTTTGCTGGCTAACAGCAGATTGTAGTCAAAAATGGCGATTTTGAGCGCGCCTATTGGGCGACTGATCATCTCGGTCTTCGAGCTTAGAGAGACACTAAGGCCGGGCGCACATTGAGGCGCAGGCGACACAGGCAGAGCAGCACAGTTTCTGTGTCTCATGCTTTTTAAGGGAGAACCGCGAATTGCAACGCAGAGCATGTGACACGAATACTGCGCCAAGCGCAAGCTTCACGACACAGAATGGGGCACAGAAACTGTGTGCTACGTGCCGCGTACGGACTTTTTTTTAAAAATGGAAAAAAAATTAATTTTAATTTTTATAAATTTTCAAATTCCTTATCCGAATCTGACTTAGAGCTTAATAAATTTAGATATTCCTTCGTTTCAAAATTACTTTCCTCAAACTGTCGAACAAAATTGCTCCCCAATGTGTTTAGACAACTGTGTAACGAAATTTTTTTTCCATGCTGCCTCGCTCTGCGCTTACTGCTTGACACAGCTCAATGTGCGCCTTAGCTAATTGCTGGGCTAGGTAGTCGGCTTTCTCGTTCCCATCCTTGTTCCTATGTCCGGAAACACAGACGAGATTCGTGTTGTGCTTTCTACCGAGACTATCTAACTCAGCTCTGCACCGCCTCACTACCGTGAACTTTTGTCATTCAAAAACTTCGTGGTTAACTACAACATAACCACTAGCATAACTTTTTGACGTACAAAAACTCCCGTGGTTAACCATAGTAAGGTTTTTGAACGCGCTCCGTGTCGTTTTCTGTCGACGTCGAATTGCGTGAGCTGGCCCCAGGCCCCAGATCCCCTCAGTCTAAGGGCACTGTACGGTGCTAAGTATTTGCAATGAAAATTTTGGGGGAACAACTGCAAGAAACGATCAAGGGCGTTCGTAAGGCATTTTCTCTTATAGGTCCTGCTTAGCGCTGGCCACCATACCAGTGATATATACATGAGAATTGGACGTACCACCTTATATCTTGCCGAAGATGTTTTCCAGGCGTAGAGCTATGTTGCTCTTTTTTACGCAATCCTCCATGTTCGAATTCCAGTTGAGTTTTGGGCACAATATAAGACACAGAAATTTCACCCTGGAGGATTGAATGAGGGTGTGCCCATGTGTCAGAGCGCAGTCTGTCTGTGTCAGAGCGCAGTCTTGTCGTGCACCTCTGTGGGCATATTTTGGTTATTATCTTCCTGCTCAACAGTCGCCAGCCATTGCCTAATGCTTGGTTTTACTTTTAGGGTTATTCGTAGTAGTTCGGTTATTTTAGTCTTGTTATTGTCATACAATAACGCAAAAATTGCACTTCTTCATAAAAACTTACAAATTGTAAGTAGATGTAGTAGGTGTGTTTCGCACACTTTTCAGCTGAAGCCGAGTTGTGGGTTTTACTAATAACTACGAGCGTCACAGTTGATTCGAGAATCCGGTACGTGTTGCATGTTCTTCCATCGTTTAATCCATTTGTCTAAAAGTCGAATAGTAACTGTTATAGAAAAAATAAATAAATCACAATACGAGCTGTAAATTAATCCATTCTTCCTGTTCGGACACACTTTTTCACTAACAATTTCACAAACCATCCTAAAAGAAAGTATCTTGTCATATGAAAGGCTCAGTTCGGTTCTTAGCCATAGGTCATTCTATCTAAATCTTTCAAATATACGTAATATCCAATTATTTTCTAATATTAAGTTAATTTCTACAATATGATTCCAATTTCGAATTTTTCCAATAGTAGTAAATTGATCTTGCGATCTTGCTCGGTGTCCTTGAAGTTACGTTATAAGACCCTTTGGATAACTTCAACCTTCATCTCGGCCCAGGGCCGGATCTAAGCATAGGCAACATAGGCGCTCGCCTAGGGGCCTGCACCACAAAGGGGCCCGCACCACACACAAAAATATTTTATGCAGTCCACCACATAAGACACCGAATTTGCCGCCAGGCGGAGGCAGAGTCGCATATTTGATCATAAGAATGATCATAGAAATTGTTACTTCCAAATATATTTTACAACTGGAGCTATGCGAGAAGCTTGGCAAGAAGTTGCGATTTCGGCCAATTGGCGAAAAAATATTTCAAATTTATAAAAGAAGCATAGTTTCGTTTTCACATAGTGCACGGTACGATTCAATCGTATAATAATGAAAAGTTTGTTAAACAACGAACTTTTCGTTATTTGACGACCGGACAAAGATGTTTTGTAACAATCGAAGCGAAAAAGCGTATATGAGCCGTTGAGCCCTTCATGTATTCCTGCCCCCATTTTAATTCGGCGCTCCGGGCTGATTACCGATGCAGTACCTTAAGCCTGCAAGATGCAGGCCTTAAGACGTCTTAAGATTTCTCGTCAAATTCTTTTAAGACTGGCTAATTTTCTGTCAAATCTTAACGAATCTTAAGCTCAGCTATAAAAGCCTTAAGACGCTTTGACATTTGTAAAAGGTAATCACAATAAATCGAGTCTGGAGTAAATAAAGACGTCTAGTTTAATAAAGCTATACTGGATGTAAAATTGTCCAGGATCGGTCCCTTTCATTTTTAAAAAAGTGGTTTTATAATAACCATTTTTAGAACGGTCTGTATATAATTTTCGAACACTATACGACCGCGGTTTCTTTTTTTTCGCATCACTTCGCTCACTAATTTAGTTAATGTTGTTAAATCCTTTAATAAATCCAAATATTCCATTATTAAATATCTTTTCCACAGAGCACCTTATTTGAAATAATTTTTTTTCTTATATTTCCGCTGATACTTTAATTTTTGTAAAACGCCAAATAAAATATCAATCGCAAACGCCACTTTCTTGAAGATTCTTTAAGATTCTACGGTTCTGAGCGCAGCCTTAAGACTTAACGAAAGTTTGCGAAAGAGAACGAAATATTGTCTTAAGGCCATTGTGGTTGCTTGTTCTAGCCCCATAGTAACAGTGGTTTATCATAATGTCAAAGTATAGAGAATGTCGTTGATGACTGCTAGATTACAGATGCACGAGCTTTTTATACGCTTTATATTAGCTTCACCTGTATGTATGTAGGAAGTGAAAGACCTAGTGGAAGATATAATGCTTTTATTTTATTTTATATAAATGTTTAACTTATTTGTTTGCGATCCTTTCGCTACAACGGCTGGCTTAGCAATAAATATTATTTCCAATGTAGTTTTCTGTTTCCGTTTCGTGCTGTTTCCCTTCGTTCCATTAGGGAAGGATCGGAACCCTTGCCTAACCGGAACCCACATTCGGCCGTCCTGACTCTAGCATTCGTCCTCGGATGCTTCACCCGAACTGCTATCGTCCCTCTCCGAGCTAGCATCTCCTACTTGTGGATATGGTTTCATCAGATCTGCTGCGGTTGACGTTTGTTTTGGCCCCTCTCCTTCTCCTATTTTTTCAACATTGTATCTGTTCGCTCTTTTTACCTTTGTTACCGCGTAAGGTCCTAAAAACTTCGGGTATAATTTAAGTCCTGAGCCAAACTGCGTACGCTTTATCGCTACTAACTCTCCAACCTTATACTTTCTCGCATCTTTTCTGCTTTTATTGAACTGCCTTTTGTTTTCTATTTGTATTTTGTGAATGTTTTCTTTTGCTTTGCTTCTTAGTTGCTCTCGATTTTCTACTAGTTCCTCTACTAATTCTTCTTCAATTATTTTTTGCAGACTTTCGTTTCCGTTTATCTTCATTTTTATACCTGTCAGCAATTCAAATGGCGAATATTTTGTGCTTCTGCTTTTACTGCTATTCAGCGTCTGTTGCGATATTCCTATATACTTAAACCACTTTTGCGGATCTTCGACTGTCATTTTGGATAAGACTGAAATGAGATTTCGGTTAATTCTTTCTACTTGTCCATTTCCTCTTGGGACCCCTGTTGTGATGGTGATGTGTTGTATGTTTCTTTCTGTACAATACCCTTTAAAGACTGCTGCTGTAAATGCTCCTCCTTTATCGGATATTATTCTAACGGGGTGGCCGAATATCGTACTTTGTGATTCAAGCTTTTGTATCACTTCCGCTGTATTTGTTGTTTTTGTGGGATACAGCCACACAAATTTCGTAAAAGCGTCGACTATGACTAAAATATGCTTATATTGCTTTTGTGTCGACGGCAACGGTCCTATATGGTCTATGTGGTAGGTATGCAACGGCCTTTCCAGTTTGTCGATGGGATTTAGAAATCCTTCTGCTTTTCCTTCCTTCCTTTGCGCTACTATGCATGCTACGCAATTCTGCAGCACCCTTTTTATGGCTTTTTGGCTGTTTTTCACGTAATATTCCTGGTCAAATATTTGCCTTACTCTTTCCGCGTTCAAATGTCCTCTTTCGTGTATTTCTCTGATAATTTCATTTTGCATTTTCTTTGGCAAAGCAAGTAAGTGATCTCCGTTTTTATATTTGTACAACAAATTGTTTCTGATTATAAAGTCATCGTGTGGTTCCTTCTCAGCTGCTTTTCTTAACACACTGCATAATTCATCTTCATCTTGCGCTTTTCTTATCTGATGAAGTATATCTGATTTTATCAGCAATGTTGTAGGATACCGGCTTAGTGCATCAGCGTGCTTCATCTGCGTTGCCCTGCGATGATTGGTGCAGCATTCATACTCATTTATTATTAGCGCCCAACGTGCTATTCTAGGGCATAAGTCCTTTTTTTTCATGGTTAGCTCTACCGCTTGACAGTCCGTGAAAACTGAAAATTTCAAACCTAATAAATAATGACGCCATCGTTTTAGTGCTCTTACTATAGCTAGCACTTCTAGCTCATAACTACAGTATTTTTCTTCATCTCTAGTTGTTTTGAAGCTGTAATACTGCACAGGATGTAATTGGCCATCCTCTGAATCTTTTTGCAGTAGAATTGCTCCACCACCTATAGCGCATGCATCTGTGTGTACTTCTGTCGTTGCAGCTGGATTGTAGATCTTTAACACTGGTTCCTGTGTCAGCTTTTCTTTTAAAATTTCGAAGGATCTCTGCTGATCATGGCCGAAGTAGAATTTTTCTTTTTTCCTTGTGAGGTCGCTTAGAGGTTTTGCCAATTTGGCGAAGTCTTTGATAAATCTTCTAAAGTAGCCTGTGAGGCCTAAAAAAGCTTGAATATCCTTCAAGTTTCTTGGCGTTGGAAAATGCTGTACGGCTTTGGTTTTGTCTTTTGCTGGCTTTAATGACCCGTTCTTGATGATGTACCCTAAAAAGTTTATTTCTGTCTTCATGAATTGGCATTTTTTCCACTGAAACTGTAAGCCATTCATGCTTGCCACTCTTAATACCTCTTTAATTTTTTCCAAATTTTCCGCTTCTGTTGCCGAGGGAATGATTATATCATCCATGTAGACAGCTATTACGTTTTGGTGTATTAAATCTTTTAAAACTGTGTTCACATACCTTTGAAATATTGAAGGCGAGTTACAGAATCCAAAAGGAACTCTTCTAAACTCATATTGCCCAAACGGCGTTATGAAAGCTAAGAACTTTCGGCTTTCTGGTTCGATGCTTACATGGAAGAATCCGTTTTTCAAATCCATTGTTGAAAATACTTTGCTATTATACAGCTGGTCTACAACATCTTCTATAAGAGGCAGAGGGTATCTATCCTTGACTACTTTTTTATTTAACTCACGGTAGTCTATGCATATTCGCGCTGATCCATCCTTTTTCTTCACTACTACTATCGGACTTGCGTATTCCGAGTTGCTTTCCTCGATGATCTCATCTCTTAACCATTCCTGGATCTGCTTTTGTACAACCTCTTTTTCACCTGGTGACAATCTTCTTGGTGGTCGGTGGACTGGCGTTTTGTCGTGTAATTGCACCTTCAATGTAATACATGAATTTTTCGGCTTTTCTGCTTTATATGCCCTTAATAGTTTTATAAGGGTTACTGCTTTTTGTTTGTCTTCTATATTTTCCACTGCTTGTAACATGTCGTCGTTGGGGAAAGTATTGATGGTATTTATTTTTTGCAATGGCATGTCATATGATTCTGCTTCTTCTTTTTTCTTTAGCTTGACTTCTCCGTTAATGATGGTTAAACTTGCTTCTGTAATAATGTTTTTCCCTATGATCATGTCCGTGGGTAGCCAACTATTCGGTGCGACATGACATTCAGTAAAGTACTCTTCTTTGTCTATAAAAATCGAAGTGAAAAAGCATTTTGTCGTTTTGATTTCCCTGTTTTCTCCAAATCCCTGTACTCGGCTGCCTTCTTTGTGTTGTTTCAACTCGGCATTAATGTTGTTGTACATTTCCTCACTTATTATTGTTATATCACTGCCTGTATCTACTAGCGCAATTATATCCGCGTTATCTATACTCGCTTTTACGTGCATCCCTGGCAAGCTGTTTTTCCCTGCTGTATAAGTTATTTGATTGCACCTTCTTTCGTTTGCCGTGTTCTCTTTTCCATATCGTTTGCAATCTTTGCCTTTATGTCCGAATGTGTTACACTTAAAGCATTTATAACCTTTGTCACGGTCTGGGCATTGGACGACAGCGTGCTCCGTCGATCCACATGCGAAACAGTGAGACGGTTTTCGTGTTTGCTCGCGGTTCAATGGGTTAGCTTCTTTTTTCGGAACGAAGAATGTGCTTGTCGGCTTGCTTTTAATACATTGTTTAATATGTTCATATACCTGTATTTTTTCCTTCAATTGCTTTATTGTGGTTGCTTCGTACAAAATTGCTTTATTTGCCGGATGGTCAGGTATGCCATTTACTATGTATTCTATTTGGGATTTTTCATCTATTGTTCCTCTGTTTCCTATTGCTATCATCCTGTAGATATATTCTTGGTAAGACTCTGTTACGCTTTTTTTCGTCGATCTTAATACATTATGTAGTTTGCTACTATGTATTTCTGCGGGGAATTCCTCCTGTAGTTTTAACTTTAATGTGTTCCAGCTTTTTATGTCTAAACTTGCTTCGACGAACAGCCTAGCTGGCCCTTCCAAAAGCTTTCTTCCATACATATATCGCTGTACGTCATTCCAATTGCAAAGCGTTGCAGTGTCCTCCAGGTCTTTGGTCCACTTCTCGACGTTCGTTTTTGCACTGCCATCAAATTTTTCTAAAGCATCTTCCACGTCCTTAAAAGAAAACGCTGCCATACTTACTTTTTCTGTACCGTTGATATTATTATTTACACTTGTTGTAGCTTCGGTGTTATTGGTTATATCTGCTTCTGCGTCTGTAATGTCTGCTTGATCTGCTTCGTCTTCTGTATCTATTATGCTGGAGCTGCTTTCGTACATAGACCCTTCCGTATTACCTTTCTGCTTCGCTTCTTCTTCCAATGCGGCTTGTACTCTTTTTATTAATTCTTCTTTTCTAGCGTGTACAGGTTTACCTCGGCTTCGTAGTAATTCCTGCAACTCTTTTACTTTCAGTCGTTTTAAAGATTCTACTTCCGCGCTATTCATAAACGTACTCGCACCCGGACTTTACAATAATTATTAATAAATTTTATTTAATATATTTATTTTACAACTTTTTTTTTTATGTGTGTTTTCACTTCAATCAAATCGTTTTATATTTTGACACTATATTTTAACTTGGTATTAAACCAAAAACGTATTTGCCTGAAAATTTATTGCAAACTAAACCGCTTACTCCATTTTAATAAATTTTTCTTTTAACGTCAAATAATTATTTAATTTTAAATTGTTCTATTTAAATTTAAATTGTGTTGTCTTTTAATTTCTTGCTTCTTTTTTCAATTGCTTGCTTTATTTTAGGAAACTCCGTCAGCCTCCGTTTTCTTTCTTCGCAAAATTTTTTTCTTTTTGAAAATTATAGGAGAATTACGTAAGGGGACGTCCATAAATTACGTGAGGTGTTTAGGGGGGGGAGGGGGTCGAGCCGAATCTCACCAAATCTCACGTGGGGGAGGGGGAGGGTCTCCGCAAATCTCACGTAATTTTTTTCCGCAAGAAACAGTGTAAAATCGCGAGAAAACTGGGTTAAATTAATAGTACAGGTAAATTAAGCCGAAAAAAACGATATAGCGGAAATAATTAGGTACAGGCTGAAAATTGGCAGAGCGCTTCTTTTTATGCTTTTTAATAAGGGGTTATAAAGTCTACCGATTTTCTACTCCGAGAAGCCCATTTTTTAGGGGGTTTTAGCCCTCAAAATGGGTATTTTTCGATTTTTCTGTAATTTTTTTGCAATATTTCTTAATATATTTTTGTTTTTTTCAATTTTAAGTACAATATCTGTAAATGAGAAAATCTTTAAAATCGTCTTTTCGCACCCGCAATTAGATTTCATTCACGAAAATCTTGGTGCAGTATCAGATGAACATGGTGAAAGGTTTTATCAAAACATATTGCAAATAGAGAAGGAATAATGAATCAAAAGTATACGTGATACTATTACTATATTTCGACTCAATAGCAATTGGGTATAAAAATTTTGCACTGCCGTTTACACTGTATTTGTTCACTGTTTCAAATACCATCCAACTGGAACATCCAAAAAAAAGTAAAGAAAATAAATTAAATATCTGGGAATGAAGACGTGATGAAAAATTCTTATCTCTTTATACAATGGTCTGGGAAAAACTGCGAAAGTAATGTATGCATTGACTTATACCACCATTTTTGGACAGATTGCGACCCTACGATGAACTAGTGTGGGGGTCTAAGCTTAAACAAAACAAAAAGGCCTAGAAGCCCAATTGAAAAACCTGGAACCTAATGCGCTCCTAAGAATCTCAAGTGCATAATGTACCCAATCCTACTGCAATCATAGAGATTATATTAAGAATCGGCTCTTTTCACATCATTCAGAACACATGCTATCTGCGGTGCATTGTCACTACAAAAAGCAGACATTTGCACCAGGCGACATAATTAGTTATCTAAGCATCTTACAGGACTCGAATTTTGAATCGACGACCATCTGCTCTGACATACCTACTAGAGGCCAAGATAGATTTTGAAAACCTTTTGTTATCATTATCGAGAGTTGTGAAGAATGGAAGTCTAACAGATCCGCACTTCTTGAATCTGTATCCTGATGTACAGGCGGCTCAAACGTCAATTTGAGAAGCTGGCTGTGACTTCAGACTCCGCTTTTCTAAGGCGATACGAAAGTAGGAAGCAAACGGAAGCTAGTAGCGATGCCTGATAAATCTTCGAAAAGAAATTATTTTCAGCCAACCAACTTCATTTATTAACTTAATTTGACATTTTGATGCGAACAATAAATTGTTTCAAGAATATTTAAAGAGTTTTTAGAATATTTTAAAACAAACAAATAAATGCAGCGCTTGCGGCAATGGCTTTACTCGCGGACTGAAATCCGATAACAGGCGGACAAATTTAATTCAAATTCGCATTGGTGGAGGATACCATTTTCTTATTTCCGAATTTCATGACTTTCGAATCGGATTCCAGGATAACCCCCCTGGGTCTTTCAGTCACAGGTTTTTTACCTAACGATGACATCTATAGAAGAATGCTCCGAAGTTTGTATATCTCCAGAGTCATAAATGGCTCTACCATTACTATTCAAACAGTCAAGTCGTTACTCTCTAAAAACGAATCAGTGGATGCCAAAGCCAACCTTCGTATGTCAATATATTGTAAAATTCTAAATTTTTTTATATTCCACTAGCTGGCCCTGGGACCGGGGCGCCTATGCTGCACCCATAAACCAATAGTAGTAATCAGGTGATACTACTTGTCATACCCTTTCATTTAATACCCATACTGAATGGCTTGCAAAGAAAAAGGTAATCCACCATTTTGTGTTGGCCGCCATTTTAAATTTGGACCGATCGATCTGAAACTTTGGGAATCGTATTTTTTTCGGAAAAAACCAAAATAATATAGATCTGAGCTCTTTAGCAGTAATTCGAAGAGTACCTCCCATACAAAAGTTCGAATTTTACGGATATCGGTATACTACAGCCACCCGAAGTGTTCGAGATAGAGCAAAATAGACCTCGTAGGAACACCCGGATAGAGCAAAATAGACCTCGTAGGAACACCCGGAACACCGTACCCGAAAACCCCTATATACAAAAATTCAGGCCAATCGGATGATCGGTTTCGGAGTCTATTGAACATTTACAGACATACTTTCACTTTTATATGCTTGCTCTACAAATACACGAGTTTTCTGTTCTCTTGTTAAGAAATCATTATCCCTGTAAGGCACCCTGAGGTTGGTTTCCAAAGGGTAGGCAGAATCACCTGCTAAATGGTAATGGGTGCATGCCTAGTTGGTGCTGTTATGATTTTGTGGTACTGTTCTTCAACACAAATTATGATTTCTAAAAGCAATCAAGCACAGATTAAGGTATTTACACTAAAAATACGCATAATAGTGTAAATCCTACAAATTTTTTAAAATTTTAAAAATCTCACGTGAGATTGAGGGGGGGGGGAGGGGGTCGAGCCAAATCTCACGACATCTCACCAAGGGGGGAGGGGGGGTCGAAAAATCGCCAAAATCACCTCACGTAATTTATGGACGTCCCCTAACTCCTTGTGAAAATTTTTCTTCCTAAGCTTCTAATTTTCTTTGGTTGAGCCCCCAATTGTAGGAAGTGAAAGACCTAGTGGAAGATATAATGCTTTTATTTTATTTTATATAAATGTTTAACTTATTTGTTTGCGATCCTTTCGCTACAACGGCTGGCTTAGCAATAAATATTATTTCCAATGTAGTTTTCTGTTTCCGTTTCGTGCTGTTTCCCTTCGTTCCATTAGGGAAGGATCGGAACCCTTGCCTAACCGGAACCCACATGTATGTGTCTCTGTAAGTATGCATGTATGTCTGTTTGTATGTTTGTAGGTATGTATCTTTTAGCTTTATATTAGCTTTACCAGATGTATGTATGTATGTATGTATGTATGTTCTATGTAAACAAATCTTGCAACTTGATTTTGACCCACTTCTATATAACCGATCGACTTCAAATTTTGCACATATGCATAGTTCGCGTGACAATGCAATCTGACAATTTTTTAAGAAAATCAAGATGGCGGTTCCAAGATGGCGGTCGATTTTTGCTATTGTGTTCCCCGACCCCCCGACATGGGTATCAAATGAAACGGCATGACAGGTAGAATACAATTAGCTGTATGGCGTCATTCCAAATTCAAAATGGCGGCAAACAAAATGGCGGACTACCTTTTTCTTTACAACCCACTCGATATGTGTATCAAATGAAAGGGTGTGACAACTAGAATACTATTATCTGTGTGGCGTCATTCCAAATTCAAAATGGCGGCCAACACAAAATGGCGAATTATCTTTTTCTTTACAACCCACTCGGTATGAGTATCAAATAAAAGGATGTGATAATAGAATACTTTTCGCTGTGGGGCGTCTTTCCAAATTCAAAGTGGCGGCCAGCACAAAATGGCGGTTTACCTTTTTCTTTACAACCCACTCGTTATGGGTATCAAATGAAAGTGTATGACGAGTATAGTATAGTAAGCTTTGTGATGTCGTTTTAAATCTAATATGGCGGTCACTACAGAATGGCCGAACACATACATATAATAGACTAAAAAATAGAAAATAAAAAATATAGTTTAAAAAAACTAAAAAATACGCTTTTATTTTAAAATGAACTAAAAAGTAAAAAATAATTTTGAATGTAAAGTTTTTATTGCTCCAGCCAGTATAAGAGAACAACCTACCTTTCGAAATCTAAAAAAGCGTGGGGCGCTAACTAAAAGTTCCGGTGTTAATAAAATAAAAATATAGAGATCCCCACGCTTTTTTACATTTCGAAAGGTAGGTTGTTTTCTTATACTGGCTGGAGCAATAAAAACTTTACATTCAAAATTATTTTGTACTTTTTAGTTCATTTTAAAATAAAAGCGTATTTTTTAGTTTTTTTAAACTATATTTTTTATATAGTTTCCTTCCTTCTGTCGAGTAGTAGCGAGTAGAGTGCGTATCCAAGAGAATATCTTTGGAAAACTCATGTACTAGTTCCATTGCCAGAGTACTATACCATAAAAATGCTTTGTCCTGGTAGCAGAATTCTTCAATTTTCAATTATATTTTTGTAATCTTGACCAACGGTGAAGCAAAAATTAATAGGTTCAGAGTTTCAGATCATCATTTTCTTTTCACTTTGTTGCATTTTTCCTGCTTTACTTTCATGACAGAAAACCAACGGGCTTGCTTAGCAGAAGTGTTTCGTCCCCCAGAGTGCTGTTGAAATATCCCTAGATTGTTTATCTGATCAGAATGATCTCGGCCAAAAGCAAATTGGCAGGAGCTAAAAAAATACAAAGGGGAATCGATCCAAATGTCCAAAACTCATATTGTCTCGCCTGGTTGATGCTCTAGGTAAATGTAGCAGGTTTTTGAGTGTGACAAATTAGGATTTTTTTTGGGAAGGGGCCCGCACCACAGGTTCCGCCTAGGGGCCACCAGATCCTTAATCCGGCTCTGTCTCGGCCCATCATACGAAAAACGTATTCTCATTACCAAGGGAGAAGATCAGGGAATCTTTAAGGTCATTTGAAATTTTAGATTATTGTTCAGCTTCCATGCCGTCGCTCAGACCTGCCATTCATGATACTGTATGTATGACCGTCTGAAAATCGAGTAGACACGTGCATGCGCACAGGTGTTCCGATTAAATTCCAGTGTTTGACGGGTATCAGTTTGGAGTAAGCTTAATTAGTGTCATATATCTCACCCGGATTTTAAACTGGTCATACGGCATTACCCTTTTCTCCTTGAGGGTCATTTATATGGAAGTTAATGTAAGATATGTCCTGATCGATCATACTCCGAAATTTTTAATTTAATAATTGGAGTAAAGTAAATAATGATTTAAGTAGAGTTATTTTTCAGCTATGTTGGAAAAATTTAGGTAAACGGACAAACTTGTAGAAATATATTGTGTGCTTTTCTGTCTATTCAAAACCTGTTTTAATTAGGTCAGAATACTTGCTAGTGCACTATAACGTACAGCAGTGCAGCAATTCAAAAAAGAGATAACACACCCTTGAACCTAATGTAATATTATTATTTTATTAAAATTTAACACGGATTTTTAATTTGGGCGACTTTTTCGATCTAAAAAATTACAATTCGACTTTCAGCCTCCATTTCACATCTACCGTTTGAAAGGGTGTTTTACTCCCAGTAGATTCAGCCGAGTTAATTAAATTCCATGTGAAAAAAAATCGTGCTGAAATCAAAATCTATAATTAATTACTCTCTTACCTATGAACAAATACATTTTCTGAATGCGCAAGTGATTGCGGATGCCTATGCGCAAACGATTGTTTTGGAGCTGGCAGGAACGGGTCAATGTAACGATGAGCTGGCTCATGAATGATGTTATACGAAGCGCTCGAAATCTTAACCGGTTGAACTACAGACAGCAGCGCCGGCAGTATGAGTAGCAAACGCATGTTCTGTAACAACAACAAAAAAACAATCAACAATAAATCAAATGCACTATTCCAATAATAAATTAATAATTGAATATCCCGAATCTATCTCTCTCATCGTCGTCGCATTACGGCTTAATAATACAATATTAATCCGTGCCAATTACTTGAGAAAATGTTATGCTATAGAAAAGAAAATTGCTTCCAGTTTATTCAGTTACTCACTCAAGTGCTACAATTTTTGCATATTTTTTTTTACCTTTTGCATAAATTTACAGGTGATTTGCCTTGTTATATTCCCACATGAAATAAAAAGTGCTTTCTTATGTTAATGACTTTCTGTTGATGGATTTTGAATAGACTAAAATAAAAACCGGTCCTCGGTGATTAAATAGATTATTTTTCTCTGGACTACAGTGAATGATGTTATTACTAGATAAATTGTGATAATAGTTTTTTTTTAGATTTTGTTGAATTAAGCCGCTACGAATCTTAATTCTTAATCGCCAAAATATTTGGAATATTTATCGCATGTTGTAAAAGAAAAGGTATGATTTCGTGTTAATGGCTGTATTATGGGAAAAGTGAGGAATTAATATAAAGCAGGAGGAAAGTGAATATAAAAACATATTAAAATATTGCATAAGTAAGTAAAAATTATCAGTATAACTTTTAGCAACATATTAATTTAGTTTTATTTTTAGCAACTGACTTTTTTGTTTTGATGCTCGATTGGACTTCTATAACTTGTGATCAAAGAATCTGTTTACACAATCAAAATTTATTTAGTTAAGATGTGTATTTGGGATGGCTGTGCTGTCTATGGGGACTTGTGTTTTAGGAATTGGGTCTACGGAAATCAGTCGTTCGTATTTGTTGGATTTTTGGTCAAAACTTTACATACAAGTGAACAAACCTGGTTTTAGGAAAATAATAATTTAGTAAGAATTAGCCTTATGAATCTTTGAAAGTCACAGTAACATTAGTAATTTCAGAACCTCTCGGGGAATGTATCATTATTAGCAATTGGGACAGTTAGAAATTACACGGCGGTACAAAATATGAAAGACAGATTCTCAGCGCAGGCATATCGGCAAGGTGTGCTGCACCAGTACGACCTCAAAGCTTATGAAAACTTTTGATTGCTATGCCCCCTTTTACACGACCGGACACCGAACAGACAAAACGAACGAACAAACTGGGGTTTATAGGAAAGAGGGTGAGAGAGGGGCCGGTTTTCCATCGTCCTCTCTCACCCTCTTCCCCATAAACCCCAGTTTGTTCGTTCGTTTTGTCTGTTCGGTGTCCGGTCGTGTAAAAGGGGGCTATGCGCTTGACAACTACACGATGAACAGAACAACAGGAGAAAATGTGTTACCAGGCACTTGTACATCACCCGAAAATTAAATACCAGTTCATACTCGAGATCTCATTTTGCAAAGGAACTGGTAGCCCTGTTTAATTGTTTTTTGTAATAATTATATGCTTCATTTCTGGTTGAGAATATTATAGACTTTAGCATTTATGTAACCTTGAACTTAACACTAACAAGATCCTAACTTGGTCATGTTTAAATGGATTTCGACACCTGGCGCTGTCGATAAGGGCGCTGTCAATAATGCACTGTGCAATGCTTGTTTGACTCTGCACACACAATAAGCATAACGTCAGACAAACCATTTTCGTGTGTGACTGATCTGATAAAATTGACCATAATCGTCATAATTTTGTATGTCAAAATATTAATATCAAAATTAAAGTATTTACTAAGCACTCAAGCTTTATATTTACCTCACTTCTTTTTTTGAGATATCATAAACTTTTCCTAGCTAATTTTGCGGGCATACAACAGATTCTGTAATAAGATTTATTCCTCGCACAGTGTCTAAAAGATTTGCGTATTTGCAGCAGTTTGCAAGTGCGCACTGCATTATTGAACATCTGACGAAAATCGCTTTGATTTATTTACTTGTGTGCAAAAGCAACAAAGTCATTTGCTCGCGCAACGTGCATTATTGACAGCACCCAAACACGCTGGGTCCAGTCACCACTAGACTAATATTTCCGCGACTTCCATTCGTGCAAATACGTCGTTTGCGTCGTGGAGGACAGTTTATTATTCTATGCCAGATCGTTAATATACCACCACTACACTTTAATAATATGGTGAACCACAACCAATTGCCCCGACGATTACATGATGATGACACATTTAACGTATTATAAGAAATGTATTGTACACAAATCGATGCATTCTTGTGCATTCAAAGTGTGGCTGCGATAATTGATTAAGCCACTTTACAGATATTATAACAAAGCATTTAGCTGAACTGACTTTATCCAGGACTTGGATGCACAAGCTCTCCAACGTGAAATGAAAACGTTAACTCGATTGTCGATTTTGGCACAGACATACCCATTTTCTGTCTAGTATAAATAAATTATATTAAGTACAATGCGGATTGTGCAAGATCCGGCTGCAAATTTCTGCACTCATCTGTTTCTTAATCCAAATGCAATTTTTAATGATAGTTTTAAATAGAGAAATATATTTATGCCGGGTTGCCTGTAAAAATATGGCCGCAAGTATTTTTAAGCCAGGTGTAAGCTCTGTTAAATATATATGTTCATAACGTATCCTTTTAAGTTTCATATCAAATAGATAGAATACGGTTGCCTCTGTCAAAGTGGCCGCAAATAGGGGTTGCCCTATTGCACCCTCCCCAAGCCACCCCTAGCTGGAATTGCCGTTTCACCGCTCACACCCCAGCAAATGGTCAAAAATTTCTGCCACTAGTATTTAACGGTTATTTAGCCCAGGGGCGGTTCCAGGACTGATTTTCGGGGGGGCCATCGTGCTTTTAATCACACTTTTGGTCTTAAGAATCACAACTTTTTTTTATCTGGTAGACTAGAGCTCAGAGATAATCCCTAATGGTATTAATTACTGATGTAATCGATATTAAAGCTTGCTTTAGAACATAGAGAAAATGATTTTATGCTATTTTCAAGGTATTTTTAATCTCATAACATATCGTTTAAAAGTTATTTTTAAAAAATAAAACTAATAACGTATAAGATTTAACACAGCGACTGTTTTATGCACGTAGAGTACTCAAATTAAAAAGCGAAAGATTTTCTGAAGCAATACAATCACAAAAATTAAAACTTTGTATTAATCGAAACAATTCAAAAAGATTTCGGAAAACAATGTCACAAAAGAGGCGGTAACAAATTATCTTAATTCGGAACCCTTATATCAAAGTTCCAATCTCAAATCGTTTGAACTGGGCAAGTGGATTGAGGCTTTAGGTAATTCATAATTGAATTTTGTTTTAATTTGTAACGGTAACAGGCGCGGATCTAGAATTTTGTTTTGAGGGGTGGTCACGGAATTAAAAGTGGCGGAAAAAATTTTTTTACTCCTACAAAAAAATTAACAAAACGAACAGAACTAACCGAAATTTCTGGTGGATTAAAAACAAACGTGCCCTACGAAAACGTGCCCTATTGTGTTTTTGATGAAGACGCGCCCTTGCTTGTGAGTGCAGCTAACTTCAGAGTTTGCAAATCAAAACATATAGAAAGAGTATAGCCCACTGACATATAGATATGGACTGCTACATAAGCAAAATCCCATACAAAAAAGTGGCACCAAAAACTATCGTTGTCTCGTTCCCCCTTCAAAATCCTATGAACTTTAATCGGTTTTAAAATAAAAAAAAGTTCAGTGCATGTCAGCGATATAAACATAATTAGAAAAAACTAGACAGCTATAGAGTTTTTTCTTCTTTCTCTATTTTCTTTATTTTTAAAAGTTCGTTAAACAGAGGGAAAAAACCCTCACATATTTAAAAAAAATACATTTATTTAACGAAAAAACTGCTACTAAATAAAAAATAATGATGGATAATTATTTCTATCAATTATAACATAGATCTTATTACTTATTTTCCTCTAAATTCGAAAAAAAAATTGTTGTTTACATAGAAAAGGTCTTCTTCTGGAGAAAAATGGTGCCATTGAAAGTTGTCAATTAGCAGTCCATATCTATATGTCAGTGGTATAGCCCCATTCAGAACCAGCAGCGGCTGCAGACAATTCCTATTGGCTAATGGTGGTCACATGTAGGTAGGGTTGCCAGGTCCAAAAATAAAAAGGCCGGACACAGCGTTACATTTAGCTGGACATTTTTCTTACCCATTTTAAATAGAAATAGAGTCGGTTAGGTATTTTCAATCGTTTATTAATAAAATCTTATGTCAAGATAAACTAAATATTCTTCATTAAACAAAATATACAATCATCTATTCTCCTTGGATGGAAAACTGGTCATTTCATTATAGTCCGGGAGGAAGAGTTGCATTTTGGATGGTCATTTCAGGTCCCCTGATTTTTTTGTAATTGATAGTTTAGATAAGGCTTATAACAGTAGCAAGAGTCAGCCAGCAGAATCGCGATGGGGGTGGTGGGGAGAAAATGTACAGATCAACAACTTACTACCCGAAAGGAATAATTTCCAAAACCAATCAATTGGCACGAAATGACCAGGCCACTTGCAACGCTCACTCCGGGACTACTTTTTATTAGTCCGGGATGCAGCGTTGTAAGTTACCTGGTGTGCTTAAATCTTTGATTGCAAAACAAAGAAAAGCTTTCAGCTATCATCTATCTATGCTACGCTGCGTACTGTACGTATCCTTACATGACCAGAGGGACAATCGCTTAATATCCGGTCATAAGCCGGACATGCATATATTTGGCCGCCACGACCGTAAAAGGCCGGATATGTCCGGCGAAATCCGGACACCTGGCAACCAGTCACATTGCTAGTAAAACTAATTGATTGCTAGTAAAACTAAACATGCTGCCGCTGCTGTTGCTGCTGCTGGTTCTGAATGGGCCTTATAGAACAATCTGTTGTTGACCTTGAAGGTCATTTTTTAAGGTCGTTTTTTTTAATTTGCAAAAAAGCTGAGTCGGTTTGGTCGTTTGGTAATTTTTTCTTTTTGTTTTTTAGTTGGGTCAATTTTGTTTTTTAAACAGCGAGCGCTTTTGGGGGGGGTCATGACCCCCGTGACCCCCCCCTTGAATCCGCGCCTGAACGGTAATTTGTTTAGTTGTGCATTTTAAGTAGATTATCTATTCTTAAATTTTCGTTGTACCACTAATTGAAAATTATAAAAATTTTAGTTAAAGCTTGAAATATTAGATAAATTATTGAAAATGCCCAGTTGCTCAAATTAGCCTAAACAAAAAGTCTAGATCAATTTCAAGCTTTTATACGAGAAATTTTTATTTCATTAAAAATCATTTTATTTTTTTCGTTGCTGGCTTAGAAATGTCAAAACTTCTATGGGTGTGTAAATGACTGTTATTATTCAAAAGATGTTCGTCACACATGTGTGACCGTGGATGGGGGCCTAATGAATTCGCTAAGATAACTTAAAATTGCCAGTGCTCCCAATCGAGATTGATTAAATTAGCTGGTACCATTAATCTCCACACTTTATAAAGCGATGCATTTTCGATGGCTTGATTTTGTAATACGGTACAAGGATTGTTAATTAATTCAAGTCGTATAATTTAATCAACTTCGAAAAACTTCATTATTTTTTCTATTCTCGGGGGGGGCCATGGCCCCCATGGCCCCCCCTTGAAACCGCCACTGATTTAGCCCTAGTAGAACCTACGTACCCAGCAACAGACATTTTTTTCAATTTTAACCCCTTTTTTACCACCCAAGCCCTCTATCTACCAAAGGGCCCATTCTCCGGGCTAACGAGCGTGCATACGTTCTTAACTGCGTATCACACTATAGGTTTGTTTATTAGTTTTCAGAACAGGACAGAACAGAATAGGATTCAACATCAAACACTTTAGAACAACTTAGAACAGAAAATCTAATGAACGCTTTTTTGTACTTTTTTGTTCTACATTTTCTATTCTCATAATTTCATATACACATCTGTCAAAACTAAGAAAAAACAACAACAAAAAACTCTTGTCCAAAACTGTCCTGAAAAAAATCTAGAACCAAAAAGTAAAACTTAGAACACTTTAGAACAACTTAATGAACACCAAACTAGAATACTCTCGGACAAAAAATAACAAGTTTTAAAACTAATGAACGCCAAAGTCTGTACTTTTCTGTTCTAGGATGATTTAGATAGTTCTAGGACTGACTAATAAACAAACCTAATGTATATACGAAATATCAGCTTCAAGAAAATGACGTAAGTCTGGCGGGCCTGGGCTCTTGGACTAGAATAATAAATATGATTATTTTAAAGTAGTTTTTATAGTTGGAAAAGTTTTTTTTTACATATTGTAAATTTTAGGCTAGTCTAAAAATGGTTCGAAACGAAAATGTTAATTTTCCTTATAAAGATTGTTGTCAACCTACTCCTAAACCGATTTACAAACCCAACTCTATTCGTTTGCGTTCAACCAAAAAAATCTCATTCCTATGTACATAACCATGATTTTTCCAAACCTTGTTTTTTCTTAGATTTATATCATTTTAAAAAAAATTTCAAGTTACGTGTCGGAAATCATTGCTGATCAATTTCTTTTTTTTATATTTTTTCTGTCAACTTTTGAAGAGCACTTTGAAGCCAAAAAAATTCGAGATCAGCCCGTATAAAAGAAAACTTTACATCATCACTAGTCGCGTGTAAACCCATAACAAACAGCACAATCACAGCAGAAACACCAAAGATAAATCTTTGGCTTTTGTAAGATGCAAGTGGATACAATTTTTATTTAGTCCATTTATGTGCGGCTGCACGAAATCGACCAGACAAAAAAAGTGCAAAGCGCAAAATTTCTAGAGCACTAAACTGACATGAAATTCGTCTTAGTGTCGGCAAGTGGCCAAACTGTGCCGTATATACCTGTCCCGGCGAATGCCTAGTTCCAGCTACCATTAAATCCAATGCAATCTGATCAAATGGAATGGCCAACAACACTGTACCAAAGAGGATCTCACCTCTGATAATGATGTGGAACGGTGTTTACTTTTCGGTCTCGCATAAATAAGCCTTTTGTAGACTTACATAACGCACGATGTAGTCAAAGTCGAAACACAGATAGTACTGGATCCAGACAGATTTAAGTCCATTCAAATGATGTCCATCGAGTGGAATGTCAACTTATTGATTGCAGAAGGTTTGCTTAGGATCAAATGTTAGTAACTATTTTCGCTACTGGCATCTCGCATGCATGATATAATTTAGGTTTTAACCTGTTTCTACCCGCAATACTATCACAACAGCTATAAAATGTGGTATTTACAACCATTGTAAAAACATACCGCAAAAAATTTTCCAGTGGGTTAGGTTAATTGAATATTTCAAAATTTCATACAATCCTAAAGATTTATTGACTGCTAAAATTGGCTAATTAACTTAATCAAAATTTGATTAAAGTAGAACATAATTACGTCTACGATAGCTTCAAGAAATATTCTGTAGTATCCGGTTTTATCTATCTAACTAGGGCAGTATCAGTGGTTTGGTAAGAATTTTGATTAAGGTATCAACTATTAACTTTGTACAAATATATAACACAAAATGTTTCACAAATACAGAATTATTGTAGGGCGACGAGATAATGTTGAAAGATTAACTACTTCGCTTAACTAGATTAAGATAAATATCTTCAATGAAAATCCGATCGCCCCGAGGAGGGGTGCGAGATATATCAAGGTAATAAACTAGGTACAAAGTAACTCTGACGAAGTGGAAGCGATTTGCTTCAATTGCTCTCCGAAGTGTACTCTTGCAAATGTTTGCTACCCAGACTAAGTGGAAATAGTGATGATGAAAAGTGGTCTTCTATGCTTGACTTGTGCAAGAGCATTAATAGCTTTACGAATGTAGAGGTGTTTGGATTGGTTTAGGTGATTTTAACATGAAAACTGGACAACGATTATTTTTTAAAGCTTCCGCGAACTCAGTAATAAAAGTGGTAAAGGAATTATTTTGTTTGTTGTCATCAATTAGCTGTTAGCAGCACTTTCTTTCTTTCACATTTTTTGTATAATTTGTTTAATGTATTTTAACTAAAGGTACCTTTACATTATGTGATTTGTCATATGACTTTACTGTCAAAATTACGATTTGATGATCCATCTGACTTCGTATTGTGTTCACACTTAATTTTGACAAGTCAAAACAGAAATTTTCAGTGCAAATTTTGACAGATAGTCGTATGAAATACAAAAACAAATGTCATTTGACATTTTATGCTTAGGTTTGACTTTGTTGACAGTAAAGTCATATGACAAATCATATAATGTAAAGGTACCTTAAGATTAGAGATCACATTTTGTACTATGTATTAACAAAGTCGTACATGGATTGCTGCAATGTCTAGTAGTAAGCTTAGGTTGAAGTACTAACATAGAGTAGGAGCAGGTAGGATAGCTCGGAGGAATCGGGGAGGTGCTAGAGGAAGATTCAATGAACCTTCCCTCTCTCTTGGATGTTGTACGAGATTGAAAATACTGACTGTGAAAGATTGTTCCATATTAGAATTGTTTTATTTATAACCGAATTTTTAAGCCGTAGTGTGCTTGATTTTATATCAGTGAAACAGTCATTGTGGTAATGTAAATAGAATTTTACTATGCTCCTACATTCCTATTATTCAAGATTGGTGTAAGTGAACGAGTATTGTTGATCAAGTTGCGATCATGCAAACAAGGTTCGGCACGTCGAAGGAATCGAAGATGTAACAGTAACGCAGCGTGTAGTCATGAAGGAACATATGAAGTGGGTTGGCAGAAAGTCGCTTTTGAAGATTAGGAAAAGAGCGGGGATAGAATGGAGCCCTCGGCCTGGGGAACACCGGCAAATATGGCAATTCTTTCACCAGCTATACATCCACGATCCGCCACAAGGTCCAGCACCCGAACGGCCGATTATCGAACAGCCGACGAATCAGTTTCTCGATACCGAACCGACAATTGTCGCGCCGGGAATAGATCAAGTAACGGCCGAGATGATCAAAGCCGGAGGTGATGTCTTATCACAACAACTCCACGTCCTTAGCCGTGTTTTTTTAATGAACTATCTTCGATCCAGTTCATTAAAAATACGACAAGGGAAATTTCATTAAGCGCCATCTTCAGTGCTTTAAATATATTAAAATTAAACCGAAGTTGCGTGTCAGTAAACAACTGTTACATGAATTCCCATTTAGAAAATAATAAATAAGTTTCTAAAAAATAAATTATTTGTTCCCTCATGCCTATAAATTTGCTCTCGTCACTTCCCTGTTGTTATCATTTTAAATGACGTTTTTCCGACAGCCGGTAAGTATGCTACCAGTGGCGGACTAAGGGTGGGGCGGAGGGGGCGGTCCGCCCCGGGCCTCTGGTTCCTGGGGGCCTCCAAATGTCTACAAGTTCCCTTGATCAAGTCCTAAACAAGGCCTTTAAAATATGCTCAGGGCCTACCTAAGTGGTACTTTGGAGTCAGAGGTCCCGTTCAATGTTCCCGTAGATACAAATAAGTACAGCATGTACCGGTGGTTTACAATTTTGAAATCAAAATTACTTTTACTGTTAATCTTTCAATGTCTATTTAGTTTTCGTGTAGTTCCAGTTTTACTGAATTCTATCTAGACTTTTTACGCTGTACTAATATTCTTTTATGCTGAACGCGCCCAATACTCAGGGAATTCCCAACTTTGAAGCGGGAACCCTGAATGAATGAGGCGCAAATCATTTACTTTCGTTTGCCTACATTTTTCGTCGAAGAAGTTCATAAACTTTCTTTTTAAATCTATTAAATTTCATTATGAAACGATGTAATGCCGGATCCACACGTTTGTCAATGCTTGGCAAGCGTTCGCAAATTCAAACTTGTGGAGAAGGCGTTTGCAGGGACGGATTGGCCCCTTTAGCGGCCGGAACATTTCGGTAGTGACCGGGAAAAATTTTATATATATGGATTGTAGTGCCCACGCTGCTATTCATGGATTCTCTTGTGTGCAAGATAATACCTTTAATTTTATGTACCTTGGGAGAAATTAGCATGTTGCAGAGTTGGCCCTAAATCGATCGAAATGGTAGAGAAGAAATTAGCACGGTGCGCTTCGTGCGCCTATTGCACGGGGCGGACCAGGGTTCATGCGAAATTAGCATAGACTGAAAGTACTGCACAGACCGTGATATAGACGCACGGAGGGCGCAGTGCGACTGTTGCACGGACTGTGCAGTATTTCCTCGAAAATTTATATTTCCTATGGACCTTGGGTTTCGATTTAGGGCCAGCTCTGAGAAATATTTCTCTCAGGCGGCGATGGCGGAAGGCCGAAGGCGGGGAAGAGAGGCGAGGAAGAGGAAAGGCCAAATTCGAGCTGATCTTCGTGAGCCTAGTCACAAATATTACGAAACTTTAAGTTTCTTCACAAAAAATGCTGAACACTCAACCTCCGAACCTCCGGCGGCCCGGCCCTTCGAGCATTTACTCGAATGGGCTATAGGCCAATCCGACCCTGCGCTTGGCTTGGCTTGTGTAAGCTTGGCAACGCTTGTGACCGATCCGGTCGTGTGTGGATCCTCCCCAAACCAAACGTTTTGAATTTGCGAACGCTTGCAAAGCCTTGACAAACGTGTGGATTCGGCATAACAGTACGTGCTCGAGTAAAAATAAAATATGGCCTTACTACGGGCGAAAGCCGGCCGTGATTGAGCCATAGTCCTGGCCATGTGGCGGTTATCAGAAGGCTCGTTGCAGGACAGTTCGGCCGTACACCACACACACACCGACGGGTATAGGTTTCAATATAATGCGATTAAAAAAATCTCTTTAATATACATCTATATAGAGATATTTTCACACATCCTAATGCACTTGGGTTCCCCTGTAATAAATCAGACGCATACACAAACGGACAATCGTAATCTCCTCATTTTCTGTATATTCAAGGCCGAAACCCGGCAAAACTATAAGTTAAATTGGCGCAATTCTTTACTCAAAAAAGAAATAATTTGGGGGGAAAGTGTGACTTTCGCTCCCCAACAAAACTCACCGCGTATTTATTGAGAAAAAAATTATGAAATCTGGTGCTCGTTTTATTTTTCATGGATTGTTTTTTTTCTTCGAGCGAAATAACAAAGTTTCCTACTAAAATATAAACCAACACGCACCACGCACTTCACGTACAGCAAACCGACGACTGGCGAACTCGTTTCCCTTGTTCATAGATTTCTTTAAGTAGGATAAATCGAAAGGACCATTGTACATAAAGAAAATGATGAAGTTCCCATAAAACACATTCAACAATTCATTTGGTGCAGATTCCTTGTTTGGCTCAAATTTCCCTTCGAATTCCCGTTTGTACAGCTCAGTACTTGGCCTTTTAAACCTTTTGGTCAAATTTGGCCGTCGTGAGGCCGAACGTGCTCCCATTAAAAATAGTTAAAAACTCGACGCCCAACATATGCCCGTTAAAAAGCCAAGCGCCCGGTGTTCGCCTTTTGTAAGGCCGTTTTTTATTTTTACTCGGGTGCTTTTGGTTTTTATTGTGACGTATAAGTAAATGAGTTCAGAGTTTGAATAGTGGTCGTATTGTCACGTACACACACTTGTACATGCAAATGGCAACTGAATAAAACGCTTCTAAAATTACATAAACTTCTTAGACTGAGGGCCTCATTCAGCTTTGCCGCCCCGGGCCTCTGACGGGCTTAGTCCGCCACTGTATGCTACATTCCGAAAAGAAAGGGAAATTTTGAAATTTCCCAAAACCTGGATAAAAACCTCGATAAAACTTGGGTTTTCAGATTTGTATGCGGAAGAACTATATAGTTCATTAAAAAAAACACGGCTTTTATAACACACATATGGCATTCGGATCGTGTCCCGTCGGCGTGGAAGAAAGCGATCGTTGTGCCAATATTGAAGAAAGGCGACAGTCGGGAATGCAAGAATTATCGCGGTATTAGCCTCCTTTCGATAGTCGCTCGAGCGCATGTGCCTCACGAACTTTGTGGATAAAGGGAGAAGTGGGGTGGTACCGTGGGGCCAGCCTCCGCTGTAAGGATAGCCTAGACCACGCCCAGCGCCTAGGGATCCAAACTGGATGACATCGGCTCAAAATCGGGACCGGTGTAGAGAAAAGTTGCAAGAGTCCTGTAGAACGGTTAAAGTAAATAATGTGGTACAATCTTCCGTAATCAGTATTTCCGAACTCTGACAACATCCATTCAACGCCTCCTCCTGTAGCACTCTCCAGAATCCTCTGAGCCCATCGTTATAACTTTTACGATAGCACACTTTAAAATTCACATTTTAAATAGAAATATTATTTCAGATCCATGAATTTTTCAATATTTCAGCTCAATGGAAACGTTAAATTTCTACTTTTAAGCATAAATCATTTTTCAGATTTTTTTGGCGTCTGCACCTGTTACCAAGATCTGTAACCAGTTCCGTTTAATTAAACATAATTCTGGTTCCATTAACCCAATATCTTGATCCACTTCATGCAGCATAAATTAGGAACTTCACCAGTAATAATTTTGAGTTATCAACGAATTCAGTAAGTTTTCATGAATTCTATTCATACCAATGAAATATAACATAAATAATACATCAATAACGCATGAATAATTCTATTTTTTTTACATTTACAATTATCTACATATTCCAGGAAAATGGACTTATACTGCAGTTGTAACACTTTCGTACCAGATTCGACGATCGTAAAGTAAGCTCCTGAAACAATCGAATGAGGTCAGTAATAACTCAAGAGGTCTCCCGATCATGCTTAACAACGTTAAGCAATGCATAAATTCTATTGTAGACATATCCTGGTTATAATTATAAACATTCAGTGGAGCTATTCCATGCCTGAATCTCCCGTGATTTGTTTGATGTCGAGCATAAATCTCTGTCGTGACTGAGGTTTCTAATATCGAGGACATATCTGGATTCTGGAGCAGCTCAAAATAAAAGTATTTGTAATTATAATTGCAATTTTTCAGTGGTTTTTCGCGAGGCATTGTAAAATGACAAAAACTCTCCAACAGCGCAGTTTATCAACAGATTTCGTTGTCAACATTTACGATGGGAACTAATGCTGTTAAGTAATTATAAAAAAATTAAGGAAAAAAGTGTAGCAAATATTTATTTTTCTTGTTACAGATAAACGTGAAGGAAATATCCACAGACATTTTACACGCCGAATCAATTGAAACCTGTTCACGATTTTATTTTATGGTGAATGAATTCGCGGCAAGATCGAATGTAATTTTTATTTTCTTTTAGAAGTTTTTAGAGAAATTTGCAAACTAGTTTAGCAACATTCAATGTCAAAATGAACAAGTTATCGAAGAAACGTTTGGTCACTCGGTGAAGCATTATGCATATAATATGAAGTAATTGGATTATAGTTGGCGATTTCAGATTTTACATGAACTTTTTGCATATCATTCGCGCATAAACTACTGGTATTTGTTAAAACATGATCAAGTCCGAGGTAAATTGTTTATGTTTATACATATATAACAAGCTTTAGATGCTCCAATTTCGATCTATAGAGACGCGTGCTTACTTGCATCTTTGGGGACGATTCAAAAGTGTTCTTGTAGCGTTGGTAGATACTTAGTGCGTTTAATTAATGTATACCCAATTACGGAGTTCACGATCCAGTTTTCTGAGACAAATAGTTTTTTTTTCTGTAGTCTATTGAACAGAACCCAACATTTTTAACATTTTCTTCCATGATACTGCTAGACAGAAGTGATCACATGCGGTGCTTACGATAAGTTACAGTTTGCTGATATTTTTTTTATTGAACTTATGTTTTTTGAAGCATGATAATTGACGGGTTATTAAAAAATAACTAGACGTCGACGTGTTAAATATTTTGAAAATTTGAGCTAAATTAACTAAAAATGGAAAAAAATGTAATTGAATTATGTGCAGTTTTGATTAACAGGAAAATGCCTGAACGTTTTTAACTGGTTTTGTGGTTTTGTCTGCACGAAAAGGTGTGGTGCCATTTGGAGAAAGGCAATCTATTACTACTTAGAGATCAAATTATTATAACACAAAATCGTCTAGCGAAATATATCTTTGTTTATAGTAAAGTTGGATTTCTTAAAATGCGTTTAATAAATTCCTAAAATGTTTATTTGTAATAGCGACTGTCATCCGGTCCTGTCTTTTCGCAATTGCTCTCGTTTCCGAACCGGTGTCACGAAGTATGCCCTAAGCTTTTCGCATATTGCAATACACCATTCGTCCAGGGGATGTTTAGTTTACATTGTGGTTGCCTCTCATAAATCCTACTAGTTTCTGTACAGGTACCTATTCACTCATGCGAGCTAGATGTCCTACCTACCATGTTTGATTTTCTTAACATATTCCTTCCTTACATAATACATAATACTGGTAAGATGATTAGTCTATTATTATTGACCCAATGTAGGTAAAGGATTGCACTACTTCAAATTTATGTTCCTGTTCCTTGATTATGGGATAATCATCATGATCGTCTCACAGATGTGGTCACAATCTACGTTGTTTTGCTTTCATTGATTTGTTGCTCGACTATTTGTGCTCCTCTGCACGATCTGAGTAAAATCTTATACCACCCGTGATGCGTAGGCCAGTTTTTTGGGTGGATTTATAGTGTGTTATTGTGCGAATCTTGGATCACTTTCAGCAAAATATTGTCCAATTTTAGTTTGCATTATAAATGTTCATTGATCTGATCGCTGTTCCTAAGATTATATGAGAGTGGGAAATTCAGTAGTAAATAAATCAAAGAATTGATGCAGAAGGAAACTTTAAAATGTAAAATGTATACATTAAAGTTATTTTTTTCACTTTTCGAACAAAAGCCTCATACGGCTTGGTTGCTGTCCAACTACGCTGTTGATGAATTCAGTATGCTCTTGCACTCTCTTCCTGTGAACGCTGAGCATGCACAGTTCGCTTTTCCCATTATTACACCGGTTTTTCGGCCGTTGACGTCCGTAGATTTTATTCGATGAGATTTGAAGTTGATAACGGAAGTGCGCTCCCATAGAAATGTTTATTAATCTTCCTTTTATTTTATTTAGGATATATTTATATGTGTGTCCATTTAAAATGAAACAACTAGCATTTAAGATGAAAACTAACCCTTAAAGTTCTGCCGAATTTAAAGTTGAAATTCGGTTCAATACGGCCGTAAAAAATTTGGCCAAATACGGCGGTAAAAAATTCGGCCGAATCTGCTGCAGTGTGAGACCAGCCTTAAGCTTTTCCAAAGATGACTGACAACTTTGTCAAGGCGTCAATACGGTGAGATTGAAGCAATTCTGATAATTTACCAATATGATCGGGTTCTGTGTTTATATTCATGTTTACTTCCTGAATTTGATTATAAACGGGTTCAAGCTTACCCGATTAACTAGCAATCACTATGAGCGTTATCACATACGTTGGACTTGTTGCAATCTAGTAGAGTGCCTTTACTTTTGTTTTTGAATTCTGTGGGTTTTCCGAAGGATCTTTCAAAGCTTCTGTGATAGTTGCAAAATTTTCCGAAAATATTCGGATGCTTTTGTATTTTGATGACCACTGTCTTTCGCAAAACAGAGGGACATTAGGAATCTTGTGACGTCGTAGTGTACTCTCTCTGAAAAAATTGTTGATTTCCTTTGTAGTAGCAGAGGTATTTCTTACTTCGCAAACATCATGCAGGTCATTAATGACAAGATTTAAAATATGGTTGGCACAGTGGAAGAAAAACGCCATTGGATATTTGTCATTAATTTGTTTTTGAATACCGCTAATATGACGAGCCATTCCAGCACATCCGTCATATCTTTGGCCAATGAGTCGATTTAAAACCAAGTTACAATCACCCAGAAATTTGAGTTTGATAGTTTCTGCAAAAAAAATTGGAGTTTAATTCTTTCAAAGGTACATATCCCGAGAATTCTTCACAAATTATTGGTTTTGCGGATCGATTGAAATTTAAATTCTGAGACGATACCAAAGCCCGATTTCTATTATTTTTTTCGTAATTAAAAATATGTACGAAAAACAAATTCTGTAACCCATGTCGGTAAAGGAGATCCGACAAATCACCTTAACTTCCAAACTCCTCTAGCCACCGCCCCCCCCCCTTGACTCAAATTTTTTGCACCCCCCTGAAAAAAATTGTGCTGTCTAGTCTAGAACTATCTCTGAATGTCGCAGATCTCTTAACGAGATGGCTTAGAAGTTCAGGACCCTCCTCGTATGCCCGGTCACCGAAATATAGAGGGAAATTGTAAAGCTGACGAACTGGCAAGAAAAGGCATGACCGCAAATCTTCACTGTCTGATAGGGACGAATGCGGCCCACTTAGATCCAGCTACGATTTTTGCAGAAGCTGTAAAATTCCGGACGAGAAGATCGTGATCTGTCAGTGTCAGTTTCTGTGCTGTGATTTTTTCTGTTCTAATTTATTTATTTTTATTCTGGTCATTTAGTGTTTAAACTGTTCCCATTTGTTTATTTTATCTTAATTTATTAATTGGTTCTAAAATTGTGTTGTTTATTTTTTCTCTGTGGTTTCTTGTTTTTTTTTCGTGTTGAACTTTCTTCGTGTAAATTTTTCTGTACCAGTGACGTGGTAACCACTTTTCCCGTGCTGCTTGACGGGGAGCTTTTGGTTTGTTTCCATTTATAACAATATATTTATGATATATTTTTGTTTATAATAGTTTGCATATTTATAATATATATTTAAATATTATTGTTTCTCAGTTTGGGAAAGGGTTCATAACCTCATTTTATCACTTCAAATTATTTCCTAACTTTTGATTAAAATATTCGCCTGAGGTTATGCAACGTTTTTAACCCTTAAGCTGATTCTCAAACTGCGAAAATAAAAAAAATAAAAAATTTTATTATCAGTTTTGGCGAATTTGTTTTTGTAGTTCTATCGGAACTAATTAGTTTTTGGGAATTTATTTTTATTTTTTTTTTCTCTCTCTCTCTCATGGCGGGTCACCAAACTTGCAAACTGTGCTCTTCGGAAATCGTCCGGAATGGGATTTCCTGTGATGGTGTATGCGGGGGCATTTTTCACCCTACCTGCCTCAACGCTCGAGCCAGTGGCAAACCTTCAGCCCCTAAAGGGCCAACTTGTAACGAATGCTCCGACATTCAACCCTGCCACGTCCTAAGATTAATGAAGGACATCTCTGACGTTTTTCTCGATGGTCAAGAGAAAGTCATGGGTAGTCTTAAGTCCTTCTCTGGCAATATCTCCCATTTTGAGATGTTAGCCGACGACGTTCAGTCGATCAACGTCCGGCTCGACGCTTTGTCCGACACCCTTGCCTCTGTTGCAACCAACTCGGGTTCATTGATGAACAAATTCCAGGAAATTTCTTCCCGGGTTGCAACGGTCTTCGATTCTATCGACGACATACATTTGGCAATCCACAATCCTGTCGCCACCTCGTCCGGCACCGTTAACTCCTTAGCTTCTCTTCATCCTATATTGGATGACATTAAAAGGAGTACGAGGCGTGTTCGGGCTGATATTGAATCGCTGTCAACAGCAGCGGTACAAAATCACAATGCCCTGAATTCTCTATCCCTTAAATTTGAAAGTGTCTGGGATAGAACAAACTCTCCCCCAATGGTGGTAGTATCTGATGGGGCCGCGCAGGTAGGGGAGCAGCTTCTTTCTGCACCCTGCTCCACAGCTGTTTCTCTTGGGGTAAATGATACTGATACTGACCCGGCCATATTATCTGATGAGGGCCTCCCGGTGGAGGCTGCCCCTAGACTGGCTCCTGACCACCCGAAAACCCGTGGCAAGCATCGGAAACGCAGATGCAGTCGTAAAGCCACCAATTGGGATGCTATCACTGCGAACCCCTCTACTAGTTCGTCTATCCCCGCCCCCCCACTCCCAATGGGCTCAAACCATATCTCAGAACCGGATGCAGCATCAACCTCACCTATTAGAGTCGTTGGACCCTCGGGCACTGAGAATACCGAGTCTTCGGTAACCGTCGCCAATTTGATAACGGTACCCAGACCACGTAATATTTTTATTTCGCGTTTCTCACCTGAAACTACTTCCGAGGCAATTAAAGAATACCTAAGGGGAAATGCTGTTGATCCTGCGACAGTCTCGTGCAGAAAAATCAGCAACGCTTCCAAGCCGGTTGCGTCTTTTGTTCTGACTGCACCGCCAAATACCGCTGAACAGCTTCTTAATCCCACGTTCTGGCCTCCTGGTGCCTTTTCAAAGTGTTTTGTTCCTCGCACACGCGTGCATCGCAATCCTGACACTCGACAGGTCCCAAAAAACTTAAGACGCTTTCCCTCTATTACCAAAACGTGAGGGGAATCAGATCCAAAACCCATGATGTGTTTCTGTCGACTTCGGCCAGTGACTTCGATATAATCGCTTTTACAGAAACATGGTTACACAGTGGGATTCTTAATGCCGAACTTTTCGATACATCCTTCCAAGTATTTCGGAGGGATAGATATATTGACTCGGAGGCTCGTGGAGGAGGTGTACTACTTGCCTGTAGCAACCTTCTCAACTGTTGCTTAATAACGCTTCCTAGTTTTTCCAACTCTTTGGACATTGAGCTCCTTGCTCTTAAAGTCTCCCTTGTCCATAAGAACCTATTTTTAATTTGCTGTTACATTCCACCAGGTATGTTCAGCACTCTTGACGATAGAGGTCAAAACCTCTATGATATTCTAATCTCTTGCACTAATCATATCCAGGATATGATGGACTCCAAAGACGAACTCCTACTTTTAGGAGATATTAACTTACCCAATGTTCAATGGGTATCTTCCGATGAAGACGATAACTACCTACCTGAAAACAACCTTAATGATAGGGAATCCGACTTTCTGAATTCTTTATTCTCATGCGGTTTGAACCAAATGAACGGTGTGTATAACAGTTTAGGAAGGTGGTTAGATCTTATATTCTTCTCCGACTCAGACAACATGTATGTTGAGCCTAGCTCAATTGTCTTGTCGCCTGTTGATAATCATCACCCTCCTCTCCTACTCAGCTATTGTTTTGCCTTTAACAATAAGCTAACCCCGGAGGAGTCAACCTTTACTTTTAACTTTAAAAAGGCCAACCTTGAAGTACTGTCATCCAAGCTCACTTCGATCGATTTCAATAGCTTGCTTTCCTCTAATGAATTGGATGACGACGTAACAAGATTTTACTCCGTCCTGTATGAAACCTTCGCATCCTGTGTACCTATTGAGCCTCTAAAGTTGACCAGATCATCCCCGCCCTGGTACAATAATGAGTTGAGACACACCAAAAACCAGAAGAATAAACTCTGGAAAACCTACCTGAAGAGAAAAGACACTGCGAGCTTCTATGCTTTTCTCAATTGCTATGACCAATTCCATGCTCTGTCCGAGGCTCTCTATAAGGAGTACCTTAGCAACATGGAAGGTAAACTGTATGGGGATCCCAGAGCATTCTTTCAATTTATCAACTCTAAGAAAAAAGTTGATAATTACCCTAACACCATGCAATACGAGAACTCTGTTAGTTCTAATTCATCCGAGATTTGTGACAAGTTCGCATCGTTCTTCCTCAAATCTTTCTCGTCTCCTGTCTTCCAACCTCATGAAGACAATTTTCGACATATCAACGCAATACAAACGGCTCAAAATTTATCTCTGTCTATAACCAGGGAAGATATCTCGAAACATATAAATGATCTTCCGCAAGATTTTTCGCCCGGCCCTGATGGTGTCCCTCCTGCTGTTCTAAAATCCTGTGCAGGGGCCCTACTGTCTCCTATCCTATGTTTATTTCAGAAATCCCTCAATACAGGGCGCTTCCCAACCTTATGGAAGAACTCTTTTATAATCCCTGTTCATAAAAAGGGTTGTAAGAACGAAATATCTAATTATAGACCGATTGCGAAGTTATCATGTATACCAAAACTTTTCGAATCCATTATTTATTCTGCTATTGCCCCTATCTGCAAGAGACTTATCTCAACTAACCAACATGGCTTTCTTGCAGCTCGTTCCACTACTACTAATTTACTAGAGTTCTCTTCTTACACTGTTCGAGGCTTTGTCACTGGCTGTCAAACTGACTGTGTTTATACAGACTTCAGTAAAGCTTTCGACATGCTCTCTCACTCTATTATAGTTCTAAAACTAAAAAAATTAGGCTTTCCGCATGCCCTGGTTATGTGGTTCCAGTCGTACTTAGCCGACAGAACCTACCAGGTTCTATTCCGCGGAGCCAAATCTAAAAACATCGAGGCGTCCTCTGGTGTCCCACAAGGAAGTCATCTTGGTCCTCTTCTTTTTATTTTATCAATCGATGACATTGTTACCCTGCTGAGGCACTGTAAAATCCTTATTTATGCCGATGACATCAAATTGTACCGCCACATAAGGAGTATCGAGGATTGCAAACTTCTGCAAGCAGACCTAAACACCTTCTATTCTTGGTGTTCCAACAACAACCTGGTCCTTAACATTAGTAAATGTGAGGTCATGACTTTTTGTAGAAAACGTGGCGTTATAACTTACGACTATACTTTTCTTGATAACAAGATCTCCCGCACTAACTCTGTTATCGATCTTGGGGTTAGGTTAGAAAGTAAGTTGGATTTCTCCACCCACATCAATTATATCTCTTCCAAGGGCAATTCAGTCCTGGGATTTATAAAAAGATGGTCCAAGGAATTCAACAACCCCCTTATCACAAAGCACTTGTACATATCTTTAGTTAGGCCTTTACTTGAATACGCCTCCCAGGTATGGTCTCCTTACTACTCCTCCCATGTCGATAAAATCGAATCGGTTCAAAGGAAGTTCGTCCGTTTTGCACTCAGTCACCTCCCGTGGGATGACCCACTTATTCTTCCGCCCTATGTGAACAGACTTAAATTGCTCAACTTGAGCTCTCTCCATAAGCGTCGCGAGGTCGCTGACGTTATATTCGTTCATCGTTTGTTGAATGACAAAGTTGACTCAGGCTTCCTACGAACCCGTACGTCATTTAGAGTGAACAACTACAACCTGAGAGGTCCACCTCTCTTGTACATTAATTCCTCTAATACCAATTATGGGATGTACGAACCAGTTAACCGCATGCTTATAAATGTTAACAAAAATGCGAGTGCTTTTAGCATGCAAGTTAGCGAAGATGTCCTTAAAAGGACTCTTTTTAATGTGGCGTGACTCCTTGTGTGTCCCACTTTTTCATTGTTTTTGCACGCTTCTCTGTTTGATGTTTTGTGCTTTTAAATGTTGCATTGTTTTCTGTTTTGTGTTTGCATGTCTTAGCCGAGCCACTGTGCAGTGGTAAATGTGACCGCGTTTGTGTGCAGGGACCGGACCGGCTCGGTACAGGAGTGCTGGGGAGGGTTGAGAAGGAACCCGCATTTTCGGTCGCATGCTCGTTTTTGCGGTGTTTTTTTCTTCTTATACCTTTTTTGGTGCTTTCGGCCGGATTCGGTCCCTGCACATAAGCGTGGCCCGTTTCTCAGCCCAGCTGAGAAGTGTACTTCTGAGCTAGAAGATTAACTCGATTATATGAAATAAAGTGAACAACATCTCTTCTGTTACTGCCCAGCCCTAAGCAGAAGGAGACTAACCACATTTGGTGAACCCTTTCTAAGCACGCTTGCGAAAATCTCGAAGATTAGGTTCCTGCAACTGAGAAGATTCATTACGTCCTCGAGGTGGTTTAGGGAAGAAACGACACTTTAACATCAAGTTTAAAGTGGGAATACTATGGCATCACAATGGGCCTATTCTTTTGGCCTAAGTGTATGAGCTTAACACCAGGAGCTCAGCCATATCTAACCTAACCTAAGCTAGCTTTAACCTATGCTTTTCGCGTCTACTTAAATATTTCTCTATACTTTAGTGCTTCAAATGCAATGACTAAAGGAAAGACAGTAGATATAACATGTTCGCTCTAGGCTACTAATGCCATTGTGTTCCATCACAATCAAATCGGAAAAAAATCAAAAACATTTGCTAGCAAGTTTTACCGGATCTGGTCCATAATCCTAACCTTGTGTGTTGTGTCATTAGATTAGATTTTTATCTTCACCTTTATCGATCTCTCTTTTGTAGCTTGCTTCAGAAAAGATATTTGAAAACCAATTGGATCAGGTTTTCAAACAAAAACAGCGAAAGTTCTATACTCATAGATGTATTGAGATTGAGCCATCGCAAGAATATAGCACAGCTGGCAAAATCTGTCCGATATTACCAAGGCGACTGTTCCATCGAAATAAAAAATATCCTGCTTCTGATTTTAAGGTCATAATTAGTGTTGAAAATACAAAAGGCCAATCGAAATTAATTATTATCAACGTAAAAATTTAATTTCCCATATTTTAACATTGAATGCTAATTTCAGAAAAGATCAGACGACAGCTTCTGTTGTCTTCTTAAACCTTATGTTCACTTTTTTAAACGTTGTTTTTTTGTAACCACTCAGAACCACCTTAAAAAATTGATTGATTGGAATGAATCGACAAAAAAGGGAAAGTTCACAAGTTAACACCTTTTGTTTAAATATTGAACCGATAAAAACACCTTCCAAGATCCCGCAAGTAATCCGCTATAATTTTTCATGATCACGTCTCTCAATTTTTTCTGGCCCCCGAAACCAAAATCGCATGTCTCAAGTGGAGACAGCAAGCCGCCAAGGTTGCTTTCGCTTTCATGATGCCGTGCAGACCGAAAAAAAATTATCATTCATCCATCAAGTGTGCGTAGATAATGCGTCGGTTATTATGGACAATCGCCTGCAGCATCGCCGGGATTCATGTTGTCCTTGCATACTTCAATATTGGCGGTACACAATCTGGAGCATATTGAAAGTGGGACCAGCTAGTGGTTTTGTGGTCCAATGCCAAAAGTCTTGGGGGTTTCTTTGTACAATGGATTGTTGTAGATCGACAACTTCCTATTGTTGAAGGAACTGGTGGTTTACTTACAAGAAAAGCTAACAAATTTCCGATAATTGGATTTATTCAATGAAAAATTTAATTAATGAAACTATTTGTTTTTTTTTAATATCTCAAACCTTCATGGTCTGGTGTTGACTTTATATCATCAAGATTAACGCAAATGACATATCACGACTTGGTACTTCGCGGATCAAAGTTGACAAAAAGGGGCGCACCGTTTTGCAACTGCTTAATGTGCACCTACCTTTAAAATGCCGCCAGCATCAGCCCACTACTTTCAATCCTCCTTTAACAAACAAGAAATTTATTATAAATCACTTCCATACATAATGGTTCAGTGTGAATCAATTAAACTTCAGATCAAAATTAATTAATGAAATTCAAATGAAGATCGACTACTTCAGATTGACTACCACTTCACCTGTAATGATCATACCTGTAGGGAAAAAATTGCTTCATTGAGCACGCGCCTGAACTCGAGCAAACCGGCAATCTAGCTCATAATGGGCTATAATTGAAATGAAAATTGACGGTAACGCGGCTTTGTTGTTAGCCGGACTTAGGAACTGGTTTTGCTGGCTTCAGACCCATTGATTGACTTGAAAGAAAATTTCGATTCAATTAAACTCCAGCAGCTTTTAACCATGTGGAAATGTAGTGGAGAATTCAATTGATATTTTTTTTATCGTTATTTACCAATAATTTTATAACAGGAAAAGAAGTTAAATTTTGAAGCATTTGCGTCTAATTATCACATGGAATGTCTCAAATGAAAGTCAGTATGAGAGACTGTTGAGGCATTATGATTGGAGTGCGTGAAAATGATTAAATTTAATTACGTTGGTGGTGGCTTGTCGGTGGAAACATAGTTACATAAGATGTAACAGTAGGTCAACGTATGCTGGTTACATCTAGTTACGCTATGCAATAGTAACCCAGTGTGAAAGGTTACTACAATACAATTTGTAATGGGCATTGACAAAACAAAAAATAGACAACATGGAAATTTGCTAACACTTCAATTCAGTCTATTTTTTTATGAGCTCGTAACTAAGTTAGAGAAATATTGGGCAATATGACAATCATGGCATGAAATTGAAATGTAAATGGTTTTAAGCATTAAATTGGAAACGTTCGACTTCTCGATCAATAAGATAAGTTTTTTGCTGTAGGTGTTTAAAACCCTTTGTAATCTGGGGAAAATATACTTAAACCGTTGAAAAGTGTGCTAAGTGCAACTATTCATTAAAATGAGTTGTGCTGATAATGTGCTGATTCCTAGGTAAACCGTTAAGCTGAACATGAATATTTTAATAAAATTATTAGAATTATCATTGCAATGATGGGAAAGAAAACTTTATTAGTCAGAATTTTCACTTGAAGACCATCAAACCCATATATTGGAAAATCAATGCTTTATATATAAAATTGTGAAACTTGTGAAAAATATACCATGAATAATTATAAAGACTTGTCTTGGCAGCCTTTTAAAAAATAACTTAGGCTGGTCTCACACTGCAGCAGATTCGCCCGAATTTTTTACGACCGTATTCAACCGAATTTCAACTTTAAACTCGGCCGAACTTTAATGCCGGGTTTTCACTAGTAGAATTAGTGGTAGAGTAACTGGCCTACTTTTAAGCGGTAGAGTAACTTTACCACGGTGCTATCCCACTCTACTCTACTATAACCGAGTTTTCATTAGGTGAGTTCCCAGAATTGTTAGTACTCGACCAGTATACTCTACCACTAATTCTACTAGTGAAAACCCGGCATAAGGGTTAGTTTTCATTTTAAATGCTAGTTGTTCCATTTGAAATGGTCACACATATAAATATAACCTAAATAAAATAAAAGGAAGACTATAAACATTTCTATGGAAGCGCACTTCCATTATCAACTTTTCGGTATCCATTTCGGCCGAATAATCAAACAAGTCTGATCGGATCAAACCTGCGGACGTCAACGGTCGAAAACAACGGGGAGAGTAGCAAAATAATTGTTTGAAAAATTGTTGTAAAAATTCGGCCGAATCCGTCTGCAGTGTGAGACCTGCCTTAGAAAGAATATAAAATTTGAACCCTGAAAAATTGTCACTATGCGTTCCACATTTACTAATTCCGTTTTGTAGATATAAAAAAAGGGAACATTTAAGCAACAACAGATTCAACTTAACATTTTAAGGAAGTAGGGTGTTTTCTGAAAAATTCTCTCGGATTATTTATATGAAGTTTAGTATATGCTAGATGCCACTTCCCAATTACTGTCCAATAGCAGTAGACGAATCTACTGGCGACTCAACCAAAGTATTAATCGGTTTGATGAGTCTGTTATGGTTGATGCAGTAGCGTACGCAGGATGAAACCATGGGGGGGAGTTCACAAAACATATTTTGTACACATATTGGGTAAAAAAAATTTTCTCATGTAATAGGACTATATACTTGTATTATATTTTATGTTATTTCACTATAAAAATAATTACCTATAGGTATATTTTTATCGCAATTTTTTTATTGAAAATTGTGAAGAAACATAAATATTAATTTTTGACCATTTTTCTAATATCACAAAATGTCTTGTTTTTCTCCAAAAATCATGGTCTCGTGGTGTGCGCAAGACTTTAGACTTTGATTTAGGGCATTTTTACAATTTTTTTTACCGAAAAGAAGGGAACTACTCGGAAAACTTGGTGGCGCGTAGTTTTTGAGTCAGAAAATCGATTGGTGACATGAAAAAAAAATTTAAAAATTCCTTTTTTCCACATTTTGGCCAAAAAAGGCCAAAAAATTGGCCAAAAATGCGTCCAATTGCGTAATTTCATCTGAAAAACCGGAAAATTTCCTACAAAAATCTATATGGCCATCCCGAAAGTCAGAGTTTGTCGAGAGCTATAAATAAATGAGAAATACGTGATTTTTGAAAAATCGCGTTTTTTTCAATAACAGTTGTAACTCCGAAACGGCGCACCCAATTGCGCTAAAAAAATTTTTGGTATATCACGAGTTCACGAACATATTCCCAAAGTTTGAGAGATATTTATTTTTTTGCTATCCCGTTTGAAAACAATCCACCATATATTATACATCGGTATTCGGAATATCTTTTTAATTGTTTAATAAGTTGATATATTTATTAATTATAATTTTTCCTATTATTATTGGAATCATGGGGGAGCGTTTTAACCCGCAGTAACCCCCCCTTCGTACGCGCCTGGGTTGATGTTATTACTAGTATAACAGAATGTAGTTCAGGTCCAAAGAATTGGAATGAGAGTACTTTCCCGACCTTAAATCTTAACCTCTATTCCTGCCGGGATTCCGCAGGGGTTGATTGTGTTAACCGTTCTTTTCCTAATCGTTATAAATTATCTACTAATTATTTCCTCCAACTCACTTCGCTAATGATGGTACTCTGCGTTATGCCTTCGACAAAAGAACGAGCTGTTACGTTTGGGTTCGACATTTAAAAAAAAACACTTTTTAAAGAAAAACAGTCTTTAACACTCTTATAACTTATTTATTTAAAAAAAAGCAACTTTAAGTACTTTAAACAAAATTAAAATTTACGGGTGAATATACAAATTAGCGTGCTGCCCGCACAGTATCTTAAAACTCTCTGATCAACTTTTATCTACATAACGTAACAGTTAAACTTATTGTCGATTTAAGCTTGAATATTTAAAGCTGTGTCAATCAATAAATGGGTTAGTAAATATAAGAAAAGAAAAAGAAGGTAAGAGAGGAATTTTGGTACCCACATAACACCTTTCTCCTTCCCCTGGATTACAATGAGCGTAGCCATATCCCAGCTTTGTCGCACGTAGTGTCAAGTAAAATATCTTTACATTAAGGCGGTTTATACTACACCTTATTTTGTTTTGGAATTGGGGATCAACTCATTTTTCGTATAAACGGTACGCCATACCAAAATTGTGAGCTTTACCCAGGCAAACTTAAGACTGGAATATGTACACAAAAACTGTTTGTTTTTAAATTTTATGCAAACGTCAAAATTAATAACTAAACTATAAAACTATTTGAATTTCAAATCTCCATTTTAGCTTTTGAAAAAAAAGTATAGATTATTTACGTATTTTCTGGACAAAAAGGAAGTTGAAGTTGGTTTTTTGTTAAACCATCATAGATAGGTGGAGGAATTCTGCGTTCATTGGTACCTTATTCATGGAAATAGGTTATACGGTTACAAAAATACAAAAGCGTAAATTACATACACATACATTTCAAAAGCGCGTCCGGCGTTTCAAATGAGAATTGATTTTTTCTCAATGTATATTAATCAGTATTCATTCAAAAAAGAGCTCATACATTATTTTTTTTCAGATTAGTTCTTATTTTAGGATCCAAAACTCGCGATTCAAAAAATTTAAAGCACCACTAACACCAAACTTCAAGAGTTCAAACAAAAAGTTCATTGACATCTTCTTCAACACCTACCAGTCTCCTTCTAGCTCATCTATCTGTAGCTTTCCTTTGAGCTAATCTTATTGCAAAACATTGCACCATGACCCGGACGATAGGAAGGACTGGTAGTATGAGTACAAAGGGTGCTTCCTAAGCTTAGTGTTTTCACATAAAAAAATAAGCCCCAATTCAAATATTCGTCGGTCAGAATATTTTTTTGGCTACAATTGGAAATAAGAGGAATTGAAACTTTGCGCTTTTGAGATAGAACAAGACTCTGCTGTTGTGTTATGTGGCGGGCCTGGGTATGCCACACCACAACAGCAGAGTCTTGTTCTTGCGGGGCCTGAATATTGAAATTCCAAAAAGTCTTTGACTAAAAAAAATATTTAATATTTTTTAAAATTTGTGGTAAGAATAAGTTCATTCAGAGCATTAAATATAGATACCGAACGGTCGGTTCTTCATTCGCGAATGAACCTAAAGTTTCATAGTGCAGCCTAGAATGGAACAGATCGCATGTAAAGTAGTCTTTGTGCTTAGTTCTGGGGCTCAATACTCATCTTTCTTTTGGCAGAATCAATCCAGAGGCTATCCCAGCAATAAAAATTCACACCGTAGTTGTTTCACATATCCACATGCGCTATAACATGAATTAGAGGGTTAGAAAGTTTTTTCTACTTTTGTGACTACTTCAAAAACGCTTCTAAAGAAAGCAGCAGTAAAAGGAGTGCTCTCCCCTCTGCGATCATGCAATGTTAGAAAAGATATACAAATGAGTTCGGAAGGGAAACGCGGAAGGTTTTTAAGGAGCGTTCTAGCATTGATAATGCATCACTCCATATCGCCCTGGGTAAGTTTTCTCTTTTTCTTAAATACTCAATGCGGGCTTATACTACTTCACTGATTTACTACTTAAGGGCAAGCTAAGCTCTAATCTATGATGAAGGTCTTCAATCTGCTTTTTCCTCAATTACGGATTTGCTTACCTCTTTTTATTGTTGTACCTATTGGTGTTGAAATTGGTGAACGCGGTTTCAGTAAATTAAAAATGGTAAAAAACTATCTAAGATCATGTATGGGCCATAGGATCCATATCCACACTTACATAACATATATTTTGGAGTGCTGCGTGCTTCTGTTTCAGGCTTTAGGTTACTGCATGTTTGACAATTAGAACGCAGGAAGGTTTTGAATTTTTGGGTTTCAAGCTATTTTCGGGGCCCCGATTAGTTCGCAGGGATATGGGATTTGCACTTTTTAGGTTTCAATAACTCTGGGCAATTCGTCATTTCGTCATTCGTCCCCCTTTGTGGCGGGTCTGGGAATACCTTATCCATATTTATTTTGTAATGATTTAATTGTAGACTGAGATTTAAAACAATCAAGTTCCACAAATTTTTTTGTAGTTCTCTATATAGTCCAGTCAAATTAGTCGAAAAAAGAGGATGAAATTGCATTTTAAGAGGTACAGAATTTTTTTTTTGGCATTTGTTCGGGTACATCTGACAATGATAAAACCAAGTTTGTGGGGTCGCAGTGGCTTGGGAAAAGCCGCCATCTTGAAAAAGAGGAAGAGCTTTTTTATATTAAATAGCTCGTTTGCATGCAATGATAGTTGATAATGATCAATGGCAAAGTTGTGGAGAATAAAATTATCTAAAAAATGAGCCCTCAACGAGCTCTGTAAGTTGATTTGGCTCAAAGTAATGGCCGGTCAAAGTTCAACCACGATCGTGTGGTGAGGGTTGAATGCAGTTTTTTGCAATTAACTCGCCAAATGTTATTTTTTTTGGGTTAATGCCGATTAACAAATTTAAAGGCCTAGTAATTACCTTTACAATGAGCCCTTAACCGTCGTTATCGCTTATGTAGTTTGCGAGTAATCCAACGCCAAAGTTCTCACTGGACGTACCTGAAATAACTGATAACGCCATTTTTTTTTAATATTTCGTTAACGGTTGCTCATATGAAAAAGTAGTAAATGGCAGGAATATGGGCAATGAAAATATCTTTCCAACGAGGTATTGGTCGAAACTCCATGTAGTTTTATGTCCGCGATACAGCGGGTCAAAGGTAAACGGAGAGGTTTAGGAATTTTTAGTTATTTAACAACTTTGGAAAATTATAATTATGGGAAATAGTAACTGAGAATCACCAGGTTTGACATTCTGACCTTGAATTTTTGTTTTTAGTAAATCACTGAACAAGAGAATGTTATAAACGTGGCTTGTTTATAAAAAACCTATTAACAATAATGGCCATAGCCTTACATGAAACTCAACCCAACTTTTAGCAACGAAACTCAACCCAACTCAACTAAACTTAACTAGTATTCTAACTTTTAGCAACTAAACTCAACTAAACTCAACCAAGCTCGACTGAACTCAACTAAACTCAACCAAACTCAACTAAACCCAACAAAATTCAACCCAAGTCGACTAAACTCAACCCACACTATTTCGGAAAAGTATTTTGGCTCTTAAACCTTCGATTGTCATTCTTCCTTTCGTCAGAAAGTTTTACTGATTGATAATTATAGTTTATCGTCAAAAATTTTATTTTTAGAATGTGAAAACTGGTGGTTCTCAGCTACTATTTCCCATAATTATCATTTTCAGTTGTTAAATAGCTAAAAATTCGTAAACCTCTCCGTGGCCTTTCACCCGCTGTATCGCGGACATAAAACGACATGGAGTTTCGACCAATACCTCGTTGGAAAGATATTTTCATTGCCGGTATTCCTGCCATTTACTACTTTTTCATATGAGCAACTGTTGCCGAAATATTCCAAAAAAATGGAGTTATCAGTTATTTCAGGCAGGTCCAGTGCGAACTTTGGCGTTGGATTGCTCGCAAACACATAAGCGATAACGACGATTAAGGGCTCATTGTAAAGGTAATTACTAGGCCTTTAAATTTGTTAATCGGCATTAACCCAAAAAAATTAACATTTGGCGAGTGAATTGCAAAAAACTGCATTCAACCCTGACCACACGATCGTGGTTGAACTTTGACCGACCATAACTTTGAGCCGAATCAACTTATAGAGCTCGTTGAGGGCTCATTATTTAGATAATTTTATTCTCCACAACTTTGCCATTGATCATTCTCAGCTATCATTGCATTCAAATGAGGTATTTAATATAAACAAGCTCTTCCTCTTTTTCAAGATGGCGGCTTTTCTCAAGCCATTGCGACCCCACAAACTTGGTTTTATCATTGTCAGATGTACCCGAACAAATGCCAAAAAAAAATTCTGTACCTCTTAAAATGCAATTTCATTTACTAATTTGACTGGACTAATATGAAAATTTCAAATTCAGAATTATATTTTGAAAATGTGTGGATACGAATGCACTCAACAAAATATTCCATGATCCTTCAAATTTTATAACTTTCTCCCATAAGCGCAGTGTTGGATTTACGCTTAGGCCCGTGAGGCCCGCCCTAGGACGGCAATATTTTAGGGGCGGCAAAATTTTAGAGCAATTTCAAATTTAACTTGGTTTTGCTGTATAGCGTATTTAAAATGATTGTTAAATTATTTACCAAAAATTTCTCAGATATAAGTTTTTCAAGCAATTGCCAAATTGTGGGGGAAATAATTTGGTGCCACTATCTCCGTTCGTTCGCCAGTTCTAAGAACTAACAGTCTCGTAGCTAGGGATACGCAATGGGTACTCGATTCTTTACTCATATGAGTATTTGGCTTTCGATTCTACTCATATCAGTACTTGATCTTTTTGACCGAGTACTTTTATTCATATAATTACTTATAGGGTCGAATCGAGTACAGAGTACAATTTGCATTAAATCAGAATTCAACCTAACTGCAAGTTTATCTCAGTTATGAATATTTTCCATATAAACGCTTTACACATATAAGTATTTTTCTACCTCAATTAAGAAGAGTAGGGATATGTTAAAATAAATACTCATCGATAAGGAATCGAATACTTTTGAATAGACAAATTATTTTTTAGATGGAAGTAGCATCAAAATTGTTTCCACTTGCTTTTACGAACTGGCGCCTAATGCCGCCTGATCTTACCTCTAAATCATATTTCGTGTGTCAAAGCAATTGCGCGAAATTTGGCCGAGATTATTAGAAAATAATGAAGACGTGCGTTCTTCACCAAATATATGCATTTTTTTACATTCACGTAATATTTGCTACATAATATAGATATAATATAGACATCGCTTTACGCATTTTTTTGAGCATTCCAGCTACAAATTGTTCTCTTTTCTACTCTAAGAAGAGTAAGTATATAGTACCTACAATGTTTTCAATATTCGTAAATTAGATATTTTATTATAATAATTAATTATCACTACAAAGCAAAAAAGGCGCCATATCGGATGGGGCCTAGAGCGCAGTCGAACTTAAATCCGCCACTGCATATGCGCTCAATAATTTTAGAAATAATTATATGTATAACGATTCAATAGAAGGATTATAAAAAAATTGTTTCTACCATGAAAGCTACAAACAGGAAACTACAACAATTTTCCAACTTTCTTTACATCAAACTCTAATAAAGGCAAAACATGTTTAAATAATGCGCAGTCAACAACCGATTTTCTTTTATCAAAAACGATATTTCCCGCGCAAATTATTCAAATTTAGTCCGAAGATTCTTTAATAACACATCATCACTAATCATAATCATCTCTAATAATATAGAACTAGTAATGCAACATAGCTATAATTGCCTTCGATGCTCTTCAATGACTAAATCATTTCTCACATTACAAAATGCACTAAAGATGTCTCGCGTACAAAGTGTGTATCAAAAGGTGATTCACTTAAAGTGTAGAATAGGCACGTCTGCACATTGAATGAAAAGCAAAAGTCTTCTCCGTCCGTCTGCCATAAATTTAGCTCTTACCTGGCTTGATCTACGATCGTGTGGCTCGATGATAATAGTAAGACGTAACGTAACATACACGCTGCAGAAAGTTACCTCACCTGAGAAAGGTTGCGGTCAATGGCAATAATCCATGCTTCGACTTAAATTGAGACAATCAAGCTAGACCAGTTGTTGTTATCTTCAGGTAGAGATTAGGTTCAGTTGCTTGTTGATCCGTCGTCGATCTGCTTTAGAGATTTTTCTCCCGATATGGTTTGAGATGGGAGAGAGGTAGGGGGAGTTATACCACAATTAAGTACTTTTAACTTGACTCACATTCGCATCTATCTTGGTTTTTATGTGGACGACGTTCCACGGTTAGGACTTCCTTTTTACATAAATAACATAAATCGAGCACTTTGCATCGAGGGAAATGCCAAGATAAAAAAAATAATGATGGTGATTACTTTTCTAAACAAAGTGAGCAGTTTTATTTTATCACGGAGAAACCGCGCCAAGTTTGTTTAGCACCTTTTTTTTAAATTTTGTTTATGTTTTTTTTTTATTCGTAGAAACAAATTTCAGGTTCATAAACTATAACAACAACAAAGCGATTCTGCGTAAAAGTGTTAAATTGACGAGTTTATCACTCGTGGGGTTTTATCTTAATGGAATTTTCGACATATCTTTATTTCTTTTTCTAGTGAATCTTATTGTTAAGATGTTTTGGATGGTTGTGGATTTTCTCATGTGGTTACGGGTATATTACGAAATTTCTGGTGAAAATATTTCGATAATAAATGGACAAAATGAAGTCAAGACATGTTTTTCCTAAGGTCACGTCTGTTTCTTTATTTTGTTATTATGAATTAGATAAATAATAATGTGCCATGCAGTTATATGTACGTGCAGGTTTTAGTGGCTTAGCATCGTCCAATGGTTAAAACATTGCATAATAGTTATTTGATTTCATGCATTTAATTATATATTTTATTATATTTAAAGAATTTAGTCAACTCAATTATTATGGATTGATTAGATCATAGTTTCTCAACCTGAGGGTCGCGACCCCCAAGGGCGTCGACATTAAACATAAGTGGGCGGGGGTCGCAATCTATCCAAAAAAATTATTTTAACAAACAAAGTGTTTTATAATCAAGCTAACCATGCAACAACCGTATAAAAGCCAAAAATTTAGCCACGATTTTCGGGGTAATGCCTGGTACGCAGCTCAAACGGAAAGAAATTTTCCATATAAAAAGTATGTAAAAAAAACGTAAACGAAAACAATAGCGAAAAATTTATTTTGTAATTTCGTTTTGTGGTACGCAGCTCCGTAGGAATTTTGCTAGTATGCCTACTGAATCGTAGATGGCATTGATTGTTAGTCTCCACCTGTTTCGCTCTAATTTATGTGCTCGGACATATAAATGTGTATTCTCATATTCTGTCACTTAATGCAAGTGGTTATTAGGAGGCGGATAAAGTAGAGGAACAGGTTGCAGGAGGGAGATGAAAAAATCAAAAAACACTTTTACCAAATTGCTTACGAGTTTTTTCAACCCACTTGCACGCCAAAATGACACATTAAACCCCGCCAACTGTTCCATTTATCTCAGCTGTTTACAATTTCTCCACACTAATCTACACGGAATTTTTCCCTGTAGAAATAAATTATTAATCTCCACCGAAAAATTCCGTTTGAGCTGCGTACCGGGCCTAAAGGTCCCACACATATCCGTGGCGTGACGGTGACTTCAGTGCAGTACTTCGGATCAGTGAAAAAAATATATCGGCACAATGTAATTCCATGGAAACAAATTGGGAAAAGCGCGGCATGTTCCCACACATCCGGCGCAGTTAGGCACCGACGTTCTCAATACCCTTCAGACGTCCGCAAAATCCCCAAAAATACGTTCCTACCGATATTTTTTTATCCCGGACGTGAAACAAATGTTTTTTAAATTCAATGAAAAATATTATAAGAATTCAACACAAATTTTGGTAAAGTTTATTTGAAATACACTCAAACACTATTCTGTGCAATCTTTTTTGTGCAATTTTTTTTATAGGATTTCTTTTATTCGGAATATAACAATATTGTCCCACAAAGTACTGTATGTATAAGTAATAAATGTAAAGATTGGTGTGGATCAACTTGTCGACTTTTTTTTAGCAAATCACTAAATGCTATTTGGTTCATCTCGTAGAAGTTAGTTTCGTGGCCCACCAATCCACTATATAAAGTTGCGAACTCTCCTTCCACTTCCGGAAGAGTCCACATGGGATTAATTCACTCTCTTTTCAATTCTTTTCCCCTCGTCTAAGAGCAACAAGATATTCCACGCTAAATTCCATGATCACTGTCGAAATTCCAAAACTAAACAGTAAAGACTGTCAGTGAAAAATTCATCACGGAAGCCACTGACACGGAAAGCATCGGTGCCGTGCCGTCACGGATATGTGTGGATCGACCTTAATAACTCAATTTTACGACAGATTTAACGGAAGAAGATGGAACCGATCCATCAGACTCAATTTTTGATTTCTTACCGAGAAAATCGCTCCAAATGCTTGGATTTTTATCTTTCAACCAATATTGATGAGTGATGAGGTCGCAAGATTTTTTTTTACTTCATTTTTTAGCTTTTCAGGGGGTTGCAACACCAAAAAGGTTGAGAAACGATGGATTCGATGCATGAAGTTATTGCAGTTTTTCGCTGATAAATTCGAGCAAAAATTTGTGTCGCGTGGACGGGCTATTACTGTGCTCGGGCTACTTGAAGCCTCCCTCTTCCTCAGTTGCCTCTACGTTTTGCTAGTTCTCTCCAACTTGTATACGCAGTTAAAGTCTAGCACGTTAACTTTCTACTTATTTCTAGATCTTTGTACGTTTCTTTCGCTTGTTGGTCTAACATCAAAAATCGGGCTTATATTATTCCTTCAGAGAACCGTACAGCATATCTCAGCCGTCATAGTCTCCCGGTTTATTTGTGCAACTATAATTATTCCATCATAATTTTATTCAAGTTCTTTCTGCGTTCTAATGCCACATTTATTCTGATTAACCTTTGCAGATCCAAAATCTTAACCAGATTAAAATGCCTCTAAAATATGCTCTACAATTACAATAAAAAAAATTTAAATTCATACTTCCTGATTGAAAAACAGCGCCTTTTTAATAGAGTCCGCCACCACGAATCACGTCTTAATAATTTTTATTCAATTAGTAAATTATTAATAATATCATTTCCTTCTACACTAATTCGACATCTGTACTAGTTAGTCTCGAGTCTTAAGATTCTAATCGCAAATGCAGACCTTTTACGTGATAAAAACCGAGCGTTGTGATACCGCTCCGCTCCGGCATAGGTTCGCATGATCAAATTGCGGAGCAAGGGATTTAATGAGAATTTACTGAACTACGTAATACTGTATAATCAGGAAGCAGTAAGGAACGAAATCCGAATGCGTGTTGTTCGATTTTGAAAAAAAGAGTAATTTTGAAACACTACTGATTGTTTGCGTGATTTTTATTGTGTGCAGATCAGTTTGTTCGTAGCAAGCATTGAAGGGATTGTTTTACTGCAATATTTTTATTTAAAGTTATTGGATTTTTTAAAGTGAATTATTTTTAATGGAGGTGCTTTATATTATGTGTGATTCATTTATGTGTAATTTTTGATACACTATAGAGGGACTATATTGTCTCAAGATATACTCTACAACAAGTTTAAACTCCACCATAAAATTGGATATTTTGAAACAGAGTCTTCGGACGTTATGTGTGAATTTTGTGCCCATAAGTGTTTGTTCCATATTTGAGTAGTTCGTTTTAGTGAAAAACAATGAATTTCAATAGTGAGCGGCAACGTACGTTATGCCGGTTATAGAATTGGTAACCCGAGATATGACATGTCTGAAAGCTTTAAATTCTTAGCCGTTAGTATGAATATTTATTACAAGATTTCTTAGATTTCGCAGAAGAAAAATGTTAATGCCTTATTCTCCCGTATTATTATGATCGGAGAAACCATACATTTCCACTTGGTATTTTTTCTAAAGTTTCTTTACTGCCCAACCGTTCTTTTCAAAGTATTAGTTGGGCTGCTCACTGGTCACTGGTTCACTATAGTTTAGAAAATTGGAGAGAACATTGGTTTAGACAATTGAGACCTTGAACTTAACTTAGAATAGACTGCACCAGAACCACGCCAACAGCTACTATCCCAGGTGGAATGGGGTGGGTTTTTAGGGGTTGAAAACAGTTTTTCGCTATTTCTGGCTAAACTGTGCATCCTATATAAAAAAGTTAAATGTAAAAGTTGTAGGAAATAAAAAGATCTACAACTTTTGTATTAACCATTTTTACCCTAAATTCAAATTTTTTCGAAAAAATGGCGGTAAACCGGTTTTTCGGTTTTTAATTTTTTTCTTTGCCAAAAAAATCACTATGAAGCTGAAACTTGGCAAAAGATAGCTTTTAGTGTTGCAAAAAGGCAGTAATTTTTTCAGACGGAAATATTTAGAGGCTGCTGCGAAATTTTTAACTGCGATTCCTCTTAAAAATACGGAGTTCTGTTTTGGCTCACTTACTCCTTGTTACGTCTACTTTCGATAAATGGTAAAAAAAGGTATACTGCGATGGAAAAAATGACCGGAAAATTGAAAAAATCGAAAAAATGTAGCTGCGACCAACTCATTTACTGCATTTTCATATGCTCGCAAACTATACAAGCGATAACGATGATCAAGGGCTCATTCTGAAACTAATTACTAGGACATTAAGTTTGTTAATGAGCATTAACCCAAAAATATTAAAATTTTACGATTTAATCGCAAAATACTGCATTCAACCCTCACCACATGATCATGGTTTAAATTTGACCCGCCATAACTTTGAGCCAAATCAACTTACAGAGCTCGTTACGGGTAGTGTCCGACCGAAGGTCAGTTTTAGGCCGAAGCCGAAGCCGATGCCGAATGTTCGGCTTTTGCCATAACTTTCGGCCGAAACCGAAGCCGAAGCCGAAGGTTCAATCATACACAGAAATCTTGGTATACTGACTGAAAAATATACATAATAATGAAAATTCTTCACTGTTATTTTGTTTTATAGTCATAGTGCCGAAAATGATTGCAATATGCATTTTAAATAACTAAGTTGCGGCTTTCCAAAAATAATAAACTAAGATTTGTTTATTTTTATTTGAGGAATACCATACGTTTCAATGTCACATTCACATCACACTCTCAATTCTTTTCGTTTCAGCGACTGGCCTGGCTGGATATAAAAACTTCGGCTTCGGCTAACCTTCGGCTCCTTTGGCCGAAGCCGAATGTGCGGCCGAAGTTGTTTTTTTGGCCGAAGTTGGCCGAAGCCGAAGCCGAAGCCGAACCTTCGGTCGGACACTAGTTACGGGTTCATTTTGTAGATACTTTTAATCTCCACAACTTTGCCATTGATTATTTTCAGCTATCATTGCATGCAAACGAGTTATTTAATATAAACAAGCTCTCCCTCTTTTTCAAGATGGCGGCTTTTCCCAACGCACTGCGAACCCACAACCTTGGCTTTTTCATTATCAGATGTACCCGAACAAATGCCAAAAAAAAATTTTGTACATCGTAAAATGCAATTTCATTTACTAATTTGACTGCACTAAGATTTTATTCGGTTACTCGATCGGTGAAGGTTGTTCGACTAATAGCTTAGTATGCTTTTTCGAATTCCTATTAAGTTAAATATGGTTAATTTTTACCAAAATTACATTTTTAGGGCTGAACTGTGACTGTGGCGAGCAGCAAATAAAAATGAAAAAATATTGAAACTGCTAGTCCAAAAAGAGGTAAAAAGAGCGCGGGGCTGTTGGTTTTTAGTAATTTAATGGAAGTCGATTTCCCTACTATGCAATAGCGTAAAGCGCAAAGGAGATGCGCAGAACTATGTGTCTAATTGAGAATCGAACCTACAAACCTCTGGAATATCAATAAGGACGCCTTACGTAACGTTTAGCTATCAAGGGCGAAAACTATTATAAAATTTCACTATTATGTAAAAGACTAGAGCTAGTAAAAACCTCTTTGTACTGTTCGATTATTAAGTGCAATGTGGGACATCAAGCTCAAGTCGGAAAGATAGCAGAGAGAAGAGTGAAAAAAACTGACAACGCCAACACGCGGTTTATTCCACCGACTCCCATCGAACGCTACCACGATAGAACGCTCACTTCAATGATCAAACAAGAGATGACTTCCTCGCTTATTATGCTTACAGGGAACGGCAGGAGAAAGGCCAAGGATTTTCTTTTTGTAAAGAAGGGTGAGTAGTAGAATGAATTCGAGCCACAGGCCTCTGCGGTGGTAGTCGGGCGCCCTAACCCCGAGGCCGGCTGTTTTATTCTTTTTTTAAAAAAATCAATATTAAAGTAAATTTTTTTTAGGAAAATTCCGCGTTGAAACAATCTACAAAGGTTTATAAAAAATGATGCAGCATCTAAAATTGAATAACGCATATTTTTCTCGAGTGTACATTCGTTGAAAAGATAATAATTTCCACTTCTAGTAAATTATTCAGAAACTTAATTACTTGAAACATGATACCAATTATTCAAAAACTTTCTTTATAAAAAAATAAAATATGCAAATCATTATCGCAAACTCATTAATAAAAATCAGAGATATTCTATAAAACTTTCAGGTTTGTTCAAGAGAATTTTAAAAGGAAATTGTTGACATTTGAAAACTTTCAAATGATTTATTTTGATTATTTCAATTTCTTGTAAAGGCAATGAGTGCACCAACAACTTTTCAAAAGGTACTAAAAAACGATTCCACGAACGAAATGATTGACACCAAAAATGTCACCCTGTTTTTGCTAAAAATGGTAAAGCTACTTCCGAAATTTTACGTAAGTTAACCAAATTTTATTTTTTAATTTATTAGATTAAAGTTTCATTAAATAATTTCAAAACGAATCTGAAGATACTTTGAGATTGCATTGATTACACGCTAGTGAACATTTTTTTTAGAATAAGTTCCGGGTTCTAGTACCGATCGCATACAGAAGAAGACGGATTCTAGAATCAAAAAATTTATCCACGAAATTCCGCTTTTTTTAATAAATTTTGCACACATTTTTCTAATGATTTTTTTTTCATGTCACATCGATGTCAACCATACTTAAAATTAATCCACCGAGATACCCAATATATAATAATATCCCATGGCTGTTTTAAAGAAATAAAATAATCCATATTTCGTTTGCATCGTTTTAAAGCACTCCTTTTATGAATGAGTAAACCTTGATTAAAATTATTCAAATTGAAAAAAAATTCCAAACACTTCTATCTTCTTTTAATTAACTTAAAAAAAATGTTTCAATTCACTTAACAGCAACGAAATAACAAAGCAACGCAACATTCAATGCACCACCCTCATATTTAAAATCAAAATGTTGTCATTGGCCATTGCACTCGAACGTTTTGCTTCATATGGTATTCAGGCTTAATTAGCACAAAAATTCTAAAATTCATTACCATAATAACATGCACATAGACACAACTAATTAATTAAGTAATTTAAATTAAGACCGACCTTATAGATGCAGTTTCACTTTTTTCGTTTAATACAATTTCACTTTTTTTGATTTAGATTTTGTCCACTGTATTTTTTTGGGTGATTCGTTACGTTAGAACATATCAGTTATTATCCCAAAAACAAGATTAAGACGATTGCATCCAGGCTGTGAACTCTTTAAAAATTACTTATCAATGGAAACAGCCGACAACTAATTCCCTCCAAGCCTTTCTTGAATTATTTATACCAAAAGTTAAAGTCTCCCACATTTCGTCCAAGAAGTGGAGAAGGCTCCCCTTCCTATCGTTGGCGGCCGATCACTCAGGAGAGAATGCAATATGCCGGTGGGGGCTTCTTGCGGAGTGCTAAGTTTATTGTGGCGGGCAAGTCAGCTACTTACCGTTTTTCTTTTACAACAATCCTCAATGCACGTAAAAATTAATTGTGACCATGACCATTGGATTCTTGTTTTGGGAAACGTTGAAAAAACATTGAAATCGATTTCTATAAGAAGTAATGTTTCCACCTGCTTTTACCTAATCTAATTAGTTGCGATCATTATTATTACCCAAGAGCAGTGCGTTTTCTATATGTACAAAAAAAAACACACGCTCATTTTGCTAGACCAATTGGGGATTTAACCAAATTCAGAGCCGCGAAGGATTTCAGTTAAGGCACAGGTGCAAAATGCAAGTTTTCTTATACTGCCTGCACGCACGTTTCCTTAGTAGTAAAGCGTTGCTTTCTTGTGATAACCTTGACTTGGGGCTCTTGGGGGTTTTGGAGATTTAAAAACTGATTAATATTTTTTAATAAATTATAATCGTGTTCACCACTTGGATACGTTTCAATAACAGGAAGCGTGTGGGTTGTTGTTGCTCAATATGTTGCCCAATATTCTAAGGATGAATTTAAAGTATTAATTAACTTCAATTACACACAAAAAAAAAACTTCTCATTATTAAAAATATGAAATTAATTTCAAATGAATTTCAAGGATATTTTATAGGCCACATAAACATCCAAAAGAAATTTAGCACCGTAGGCGGCGGTGAAGTGAGTTCACGAACAGCAAAACATCAGAAATGAATGGAAAAAAGTTTGACACAGAAATTTTTGATTATTTTTTCTTCTTCAATTTTTCCCCTTGAGAATTATTGCCTTTTTATTATCTTTAATTACCTTGAAATATAAGTAACTAACTACCTTTAACTACTCCCAATGAATTATTACATTTCGAGTCTGCTTAAGGTTTTTATTATACAAGTTGTTGTTGTTGACCTAGTATAACCCAAAATATACAGAGTTTTTAGTTTACACTCTTACTAGTTCCTTAATATGTTTTAAACTACTAAAAAGTGACAAATTTATCACACTTTCTCTTACCTTTAAATTTCATAATTTGTAGTCCAAAACGATCCATACGTAATATGGATATCATCTGCAGTATTTTATGCCAAAAGCGAAATGTATTGCACAATAACTACTAACGCTCTCTACAAATAGTACACAGTTTTAAAAAAAATCGCGTCTCGCGACATCTTCGCAATAGTTTTGTGTTAGTTTGCAATTGCAATCAATCGAGCCAACAGATTTAGCTGATTATGATTACTATTGTTCCGTGTCTGACCCCTGGGCAGATTTTAATTATCTGTAGTATGTGTTATGGTTGCTAGCAGAGCACGCGGCGATCTTAAGGCGGCACAGATTGGTCAAGTGTTAAGTGTTCGGAACTAATCGGTAGACCGTTGCGATATTGTAGAAGTCTGGTACATATGTGGGCCCATTTTTTTTTGTATGCCATAGTGTTTGGTCATAAATAAATCACTTGAAATTCACTTGAAACAACGATTTTGGACTGTTTTTGCGGTTTGTTTTTTGGTGTTAACCATTTTAGTTGTGATTTTGTAAATAAATTGAACTTTTTTTTTGTTATTTATGATTTAACCACAAGTATTTGGGTTCAACTACTGAGTTATGAGTTGTGAATTTAAATATTTAACGAAAAAATAATTCTTTTCGGAAAACCGCAAAAGGTGTTAAAACCCCGACTTGTCCCAGTTATTAGAAAAAGAAATATGACAGGAATGGGACCTCTCGATATATTTCATGAGAGTTCGACTGTCTAGAGTGTTATCCTAATATCCAGTTTCAACGAATACAGTGTCAAAGACCTGTCAATCGGGCCGCTCCGTTGTGCCAAACAAAGGTGGCCCAATTGATAGAACCTAGCTCATTAAGAACGTCTTACTAACTAATTGCTCCTTTAATCCCTCATGGGACATAGGGCGGAAGTAGTTGCCCTCCAGCGGACTCTTTTTGCGCGACAGCTCCCAGCTCTGACCAGGATCTCCCAGTTGTTGCGGCCTCTGCTAATAGGGTTCTTCTCCACGTCGTTCTAGGTCTTCCGACTCGACGGGATTCTTGCGGATTCCAGTCAAGGGCCTGTTTGGCTAGATTATCGTCTTCGCGTCGCAAGGTGTGGCCAATCCAATTCCATTTCCTTCGCCTGATTTGGTCGTCTATCCTTTCTTGGCCGGCACGGCGCCATAGTTCTTCATTTGAAATTCTATCATGCCAGCGGATTTTTAGGATACGACGTAGGCATCTGTTGATGAAAACTTGTAGGCGCCCTATGATGAATTGGGTGACTTTCCATGTTTCGCAAACGTACAAAAGAACTGCCTTAACGTTGGAGTTTAACAGCCCCAATTTGGTGTTAATTGAGATCTCCGTCGATCTCCATATGTGAAACAGGCATGCATATGCGCTTCTTGCTTTATTTATTCTGGAACTGACGTCTTCTTCTGTACCGCCATTTTCGTTAATAATACTACCGAGGTAACAGAATTTATCTACCAGTTCCACGTCGCGGTTATTTAGCGCTGTTCGTTCAAGGGTGTTTGCATTTATCCGCATTTCTTTGGATTTAGTCGGATTTAACCTTAAGCCTGCCGAGCTACTTTCTGTTGCCAAATTGTTTACCATGTTTTTGAGGTCCTGGTGACTGTGGGCCAGCAAACAGATATCATCCGCGTAGTCGAGATCCTTAAGGCGGTCTAGCAATCCCCATTGAATGCCACCTGTTCTACTATCTAGAGCGCTGACAAGGATGTCATTTATTACTATAAGAAATAGTAATGGTGAAAGTAGGCATCCTTGTCGTACTCCTGAGCTCACTTCAAAGCTGTCGGATAGTTTTCCATTGTGAAGAACTCTGCATTTGGAATTGTTGTATAGAGCTTTTATCAATTCTATTATTTTGTCCGGCAGTCCACGTTGCCGTAGAGCTCGCCATATAAAGCTCCTATTAACCGAGTCGAACGCTTTCTCATAGTCTACGAAATCAAGGTAAAGGGGGGATCGGAATTCAGTAGACTGCAAGGGCGGATCCACCGTTGTGGGCACGATGGGCATGCCCACAACCCTAATAGACTTATGACGTCACACTTTCACGGTGAATTGAGATTAATAGGCCGATGATATTTTATCCTATGCCTTAATAAAATAAAAAAAATATGAGTGTGCTTAAGACCACACTTTACAAGTAAAACTTTCTTACCCAACAACTGCCACAAATATTAAAATATTAACCAGCTAACAATATGCTTGATATAGTGGAGGTCTGTCGGATATACCTACCTATAGTACGCTTTCAGAAAAGTAAGGCCAACGACAGATGCAGGAAGTATAGTGACGAGCCTACCGAGGGACTTGATACAAGTACAATTTGAAAATATCGATATTTATGAATTCCTATTTACATTAAAACCTATAAAACGAACAAAGGTTTTATGATAACTGAAATATTTTCGATTGAAACTTGTCTAAAAATTGCGTAAAAACTGCATCAAGTGGGGTTCCATATGTCGTGGCACTTTTGTCAATATTGGGTCTGTTTAGACGCTTCGCTCCCAAGAACTTTCCTCACGAGCTTTGTGGATGAAGGGGGAAGTGGGGTGGTACCTCTCATCATCCCCACTTTCCCCTTCATCCACAAACTTCGGACCTAGTATATAATGAAAAAATAATATTGAAATCGCAACTCAAAATCATGGGGATTTCGTTGAAGTTTTGACATAGTAAAATTGAACCTTCGGAAGTGGAGATTGTCATGCATGAATTGGATTATTTCGCGAAAGTTTTATGCGGCGATACATAAATAACTACCATCAAATTCATCTGCCCTTTTTCTGCCATAGATCTGCCTACACACTTTTCATGGTGATTTATCGTGACTAAGCGACGGCGTTTTTGTACATCTGTATGAGGTGGTAAAACATTAGCGGAGTCCTCATCATATTCTTCATTTTTCATCCAAGTTTCTCATAAAAGTAATACATCCATTGCACCTATACTTAGCCAATTTAGCAAAGTATTGATAATCCTAGTCTATTCAAACCTGAGTAAAAATAATTTAGTTGGTTAATTTTCTTAAAAGCATGCCCGCGGCGCACCTAGGACGCATAGCGAGCAAATGCGAATGCCGTACGGGGGGTATGCACGCTCCCGCTACAGGCATGAACATTTATAAATGCATCCGCAGACGATTGCAAACGCTGGTATTGTTTTACCAAGCAGTCCCCCAACTAAGCACTAACGACATCCAATGCTGCTTGACCTACGCAATCGATTTATCTACTAGTGTTTGCCCCACGGCTTTGCCCACGTGGAACCACACTGTACAAAATCTTGGTCAGGGTGCCATATATTTTGTAAACATCTCCTTTGTGGGATTGCACTATAACGATCATGAGCGAGTTCATACTCCGACTCGCACTTGGCCGATTTTCGGGTGGCTGTGACCACAACCTTTTATGAGGGCTGGATCCGCCCCTGGTAGACTGCTCCACTATGATTCTCAATGTGTTAATATGGTCTATGCAGGAGCGGCCTTTTCTGAATCCAGCCTGCTGTCTTCTAAGCGTTCGATCTACTGCCTCTCTTTTCCTTGATAGTAATATGTGGGACAAGATTTTGCCCACAGTAGATAATAGACAGATGCCTCTCCAGTTGTCACATATTATATGCAACTTTTCAGTACGGCTATATCAGAATATTTCAAATCAATAACAACAATTTTGTAATTACAATTCAAATTTTTATTAAAGTAGCTGCTGCTAAGCTCACCAATCTTATCGGATTATTGGTAACACTTCTTACATTTCTTTTAATCTTACGTTTTCTTCTCAAAATAACCAAAACCCCGTGAACTTGCTTTAACCACAAAAATGCCGGCCGATAGTCAGTCATAATTGTTTCTTCCACGGTTGCGGTCCTCATAGCCTTGCCGCGATTTTCAAGTTATGGTAATAAAATTCGATCGATAGTAAAAGTGTTTCGTTATTGATATAAAAAAGTCACTCGGAAGAAGCTTCGACGATGATGATGATCCTCAGGAACACTTTAATATGATTTTAACTGTGATATTGTTTCCTGTTTTCCCTAATTGTAGGATGTCAGACCTACCAGTTGTTCGTCATGATCGTTAGTGATAATCATGATGCCGTGTGCATGGTAATGATTAAAGTAACCCCCGCTGGCTATGCCGGATCCGAAACTTGATCTCGTCTCAGTTATGACTCTTTCTAAATACCTCCATACACGGTCAAATTGGATGTACATCCAGATTTTCATCAAACCCATGCGCGCAACGAGTTTTGATCGGCCGACCGTCTCACAATCGATAGTTTTGGTTGTACATCCGCACCTTGATGTACATCCAATTTGATCGTGTATGGGGGCCTTCAGAGTGCGCGTATTTTTCGGACATCAATTTTAATTTTTTTGTTTTTTTTTATCAATGCTGTGTAAGGACTCATTAAAAATTTTGTCTTAAGTAGTTCTTTTTTTTAACAGGTTATAACTGATTTTCAAGGTTGTCTCCAGCTTTTGTCTCAAGCAAAAATTGATCCATTAATCAAGTTAAAGAAAGCATGTTGTACTTACAAGGTATTGTTCTGATTGTTTTGTGAATGTGTGGATTTGTTTGTTCAACTGCAGTAGCGATTAAAAATATATAAGAGAATAAAAGGGAAATATAAAAGACTCTATTTTTGGAATATTACTTGACATTATTAAACTTCAGAGTGAAAGAGTTTATTTAAGATTTTTTAAAAAAATTTTTCTGGATAATGCCGGGAACCTCGACCAGTATCTTAAAATTTACTACTGATAATAAATACCTAAATCACTTTCTTTGGTAATATAAGCCTGGAATTCAATCAGTGATGAAATTTACATTTTATTGGGGGGTTTAGCTTACTTTGATTTCAGATATTATTCATCAGTTTGTACATCGATAGAAAAAAAAATCTTGCAAATTAGTTTTTAACCATAAAGAATCTAATAGTTGTAGATTATGTATAATCAGGGTTCAAGTAGAGAATATTGCTTAAAGCTGCGGAATATTTAATGCGTTTTTGCTAATAGTGAAATAATTTTAAATTTTAAATTCCTACTTTGAAAAAGGCTTATAATATTTATAGAGAGAAAACTGGGGTGGTAGCAAGTAAGTTGTTTCTATCGACCTCTTCAAATAAAAATTCAGAATTTTTATATGAAGAGGTCGATTGAAACAACTTCCGTGCTACCTCCCCAGAATTTTTAACACAACAACTAGGCCAGTGCCGATAATTTTTGAGAAAAAAAAATTCTTAGCAGTGTAGGGATGGTGGCGAAATTCAGGATAATGGTACATAAACGTGGAAAAATCTAATGGACCGCAAGGGATGATTTAAAGGGGCGGTGGGGGTGCGAAAATGGGAGTTTTTAAGGGTGAAACGTGTTTTAGAAGTAGACCTCGCAGATAATTAAAAAATCAATAACTTTCATTCAAACCATTTTTCGACATAACCTCAAAAAATGGAGAAAAATGCTAAAAACCGATTTTTTCATTTATAATTTTTATCGTTCACAAAACTGATCCGATTTTAATGAAATTTGGCGAAAATTTACATTTTTATATTTTGAAAAAGCTGCAATTTTTTCAAGAAATTGATTATTTTGTTTTTTTGAAGGAATTTAATTTAAAAAAAGGCCCTATTTTCAATCAAAAAAGTTGATGGACAAAAATTTGATTTTTCAAATTTTTAGGACGGCTTTTTTACCGTTGAGACCTCTACTTTGAGAAGATGTAAAAAAATTATAGTGTCACAATCGATAAAATCGATAAAAATTCGAAAAACCAAAAACATCCTTTTTCAAATATCGATTTTCCGTAAACTTCAGTAATTCTTTATCTCTCTTTGAAATCAAGTTTTGAAAGTCGTGCAAAACTGTAAGGCAAGGCGCAAATTGAGACGCGTATAGAGCGTGTGAGCTGACAAGACGCGAGCAACATGACACGCACGTGTCACTCGCGTAGTGTGGTGATCCGCATATCGCTCATTCCATGTCAAACCGAACACTAAATATTAATTGATCATCCCGATTTTTTTTAAATTTTGCCAGCGCATTCTACGCATGAAATAATGGAACCCATATTTCGGGAAAAAAATTGCGATTTTTTTTTCAGAAGAAATGCATGGTTGTAAATTACAAGAAATTTCAAAAAACCTCGCGCGGTCGACCATTCAAATTACTGTATCTTCGAAACCATTAGTCGTACAAAAAAATTATATAGGTCGATTTTGAAGATCTTGAGTCACTCCATGTAGTGGTATATTTAAAATTTGCGTTTGATATTAATAAATTGTTATTATTTGTCTATAAAATTTCATTAGCATTTTTCATCATCAACTCACCAACTTAAAGTTTTGGAAAAAATATCATCGTGTTCCTACTTCAATTCTAAAGAAACAGTGAAAGTTTGAAAATGCAACTCAAATGGGGTCATATTTAAAAAATTCTCTGTCTATCAAGTGTACATTTTTCTCACTGCTGACCTAATTTTCTGGAGCCTTTCACACATAATAAAGAATCCGCCAACTGTGGACTGTTTTCTTCAGCAATGCAATGGGTGTCCTGGTTGTGATAATCTCATACAAAATTAACAGACATTTTAAAGAAAATATAGTGATTATTAAGAAAAGTTTAACTATCTCATTTATTGACTTATTCTTATGTTGCAATTTTTTGAATCAGAAAAAAATGAGTTGCGACCTGAAGAATGTTTAGTCATTTGCGATTTTTCCGAAAATTACGCGTTTGTTCCACAGGATGCGATTCAAGGCGAGCACGGGAATAATGACCAAGTAACGATCCACCCGTTCGCAATTATAAAGATAACGGGAAAATATAATTTCTTAATTTCTTCGAAATCTCACACTGTTTGAAACACGCCGTCCACTTATTTCAGCGTGGTTTAATTACTTTTAAAAAAAAAGATTGGGTTCTTTGAGAAAAATATTTTACTTTTCCCACGGAACGAGTGCTCAATACAAAATCAAACAAAAAATCCATAAATCTCTGTTATCACGAAGATGATTTTGATGTAAGTGCAGAATGCACCTTTTCGCCACGTTGTCGCATGGAAAAGGACCTTGTGTTATACATTTTCCGTTGTACCCACCGTCCCTGTTAACCTATTCTACGTGTACGCGACATGATAAGCCGTCGTGCCGCGCGGTCACACTCTTTTAAAGAATTTTTTAAATATGACCCCGTTTGAGTTCCATTTTCAAATTTTCGCTGTTTCTTTAGAATTGAAGTAGGAACGCGATGATATTTTTTCCAAAACTTTAAGTTGGTGAGTTGATGATGAAAAATGCTAATGAAATTTTATAGACAAATAATAACAATTTATTAATATCAAACGCAAATTTTAAATATACCACTACATGGAGTGACTCAAGATCTTCAAAATCGACCTATATAATTTTTTTGTACGACTAATGGTGTGGCCACACTACGCGGTCTTGGGTCGTACGCGCTTTTGCCTTTTTTTTTCATATAGAGTTTTATGACTTTTTTACGACTTTTTTACGACTTTGTCCATGGTAAAGGCCGTGCGGCCAAACAACGCGGACAAAAGGCTGTGCTTAAAAAGGTACATTGTGCGTCCACACACTATGAGCTTTTCAAAAGCGCGTACGCCGTTTCAAATGAGAATTGATTTTTTCTCACTCATGACTCAGAAAATTAAAAGATCACGCACGCTTTTGGCTGGCCGTACGACCAAAAGCGCGTGGATTCTAAGTCCGCGTAGTGAGGACGGGCCTTTAAGCACAGCCTTTTGTCCGCGTTTTTTGGCGGCACGGCCTTTACCATGGACAAAGTCATAAAAAAGTCGTAAAAAAGTCATAAAACTCTATATGAAAAAAAGGCAAAAGCGCGTACGACCCAAGACCGCCTAGTGTGGTCCCACCATAATGGTTTCGAAGATACAGTAATTTGAATGGTCGGCCTCGCGAGGTTTTTTGAAATTTCTTGTAATTTACAACCATGCATTTCTTCTGAAAAAAATATCGCATTTTTTTCCCGAAATATGGGTTCCATTATTTCATGCGTAGAATGCGTCTGCAAAATTTAAAAAAAATCGGAATCATTAATTATAATTTTTACCGAAAAACGTTCGGTTTGACATGGAATAACCGATATTGAGACGCAGTTTCAACGTGGCTAGCCTACCACTCAAATTGTTAGGTATTATTAAAAATGAGTTCAGAATCAGAAAATGATGCTGAAGACGAAATTTTTATTAATTAGCGACTAAAATTTAAAATCACCCAATAAGTATATTGAAGCTGATTTTATTAATTACTTGTGAATGAGTGGAAGAAAATTTGCTGAAGGGCATAGGATAATCGAACAAGCATTTGGCTCAAATGGATGTAATACCCAAAACCGATCCCAACCGACGAAAAACTTGCAAGGTCTAGCCAAGTTCATTTTTTATTTTGTCTTCATATAGTTTGCATCATTTGTGTCATAAAGCTCTCTGTGTCCCTTCACCGCCTCAATTAACCTTTCTTCTGCCATAGGTAGGTATACAAATAGTCCAGTAAAATAGTATTTTAATCCGGAAAGTTTTGGGGTAGTTTTGATTTCTTCGGTTTTTTATGTATTTTGGGGTGCTGAATCCGAATCTGAGGTTTGCTGACAAAATTTCGTGACGGAACATTGAGGAAAATGCAAAAATATGAAAAAATTCGGACTTTTTCGCGGGGTTTCGCTTAAAACTCGGAAACTATCAACTTTTCGTCCATAACATTCATATACTAAATGAAAGAGCACAAAATTTCCTACAAATATCACTACCCAAGTATCTCTATCCGACTCACCGTTTTGGTTCTAGCGCTAGTTGAAAATTTCCATATTTTCTAAGTCAGCAAAAAGCCGATTTTCCAATTGACAACGTTATTAAACAGGGTGTATCCGTTAAGTTAAGTTACAAAGCGGCCGTCTGTTGATAGGTTTTAGTTGGACGAACAAAAAATCTTTTGGGAGGTGGGTGGAAATCATAACGGTTTAGCAGCTAGGGCGTTTTGGAATTTTTCCTTTAGAGTTTTACATATCACCCTGTATTTTTGTAACCCTATGACCTATTTTATGAGTAAGGTATCAGTCGACGTAGAATACTCCCACCTAACTAAAACTGTAAAAGTCAAGGTACCACCTTATCAACTTCCAGAGTAACGAGTCATCAAAATCAAATTTTTGGGTTTTTAAACTAAAATTTCAACTAAAAACACCTTTTTCTTCATAAAATACTCTGTATTATTGATAGAGCAAGAGCCCGTGAACGCCAGACTTACGTCATAGTATAAACGTTGAAAATTTTTCTGCGTAAGGACACCGCTTCGGTAATTCGCTGCGAACGGCACCTTAACGAAGTCGCTATCATTGGTGGTTCGCGCGATATCGTGCAGGTACAAAAATCACATATACGTCGATTAAACAAAAAAACGGCTCGACCGAATTTTATAAAAATCGTTTCAAATTACATATTCGGTAATACGCGTCGATCGGCACCTCAACGAAGGCGGTGTCTTATTTGGTTCGCGCGATATTGCGCAGGTACAAAAATCACATAAGTGGTTTTAACAAAAAAAAACGGCTCGACCGAATTTTATGAAAATGTTTTCAGGTCATATTTTCGTTAATACGCTTAAAGAAGTCCATATCTTTTTTGGTTTGTGCGATATCGTGCCGGAAAAAATGACCACATATGTACGAACGCACACACACACATACTTCTTCTCAAATTTATCTTAAGGGGACTTTTCGTTTCAAAAAGTTCAAAATATTCGATTTTTTTTTTTTGCATAAAAGTGTTCCTTAACATCACAGAAATACTATCCTAAAACCGTTTTAAGAAATTCGTTTAGGAAAAAAAGTTATACCTAGATTTGTAACGGTACCTAGAATAGAAATCGGATTTTAAGTCGGCGCGCGTCGCAACATTTGTCTTTTCTCTCACTGTATACATCTTATATATGTGTAAATAATATATGTGTCTTATATATGTGTAAATAATATATGTGTGTATAGTATAGACCTGAAGAGTTGCTGTGTATTTTTCGTAAAATAAGCACGTGCTATATTTCATTAAAAATCCAGTAAAAATTAACTTTAAAGAGTTTAAAAAATGTCTCTATCTGGCGGGCATAATAAAAAAGGCACTAACAGTTCTCATCGACTTAGTACAAATAAAAAAAGAAAGTTTAAAGGAAATCAGTTTACTGCAGAAAATAACCCTAAGTTACCAAGTACATCTGCAAGAAAATTAAAAACAAGCGACGAACTTAAACCGCCAACAGATAGTTCTATCAAATACGTGATATTGTGTTTCAATTTAGTTTTTGCAACGCTCTCTCAATTTATAAAGTGTAAAGGATGCAATGGTGATATTTCTTTTACACAACAAAAAGACAGAGGACTTGGTTTCAAAATATGTGTTGAGTGTTCATGCGGTAGAAAATTTATTTCATCATCGCCATACATATCTACTAACGTTTATGAAATAAATCAAAGACTGGTATTTGCAATGAGAGTTCTCGGCTTAGGGCTTAATGGAATAAAAACTTTCTTAAGTTTGATGGATATTTCTGCGAATATTTCCACAGGTCTCTATTATTCTATAATTTCAAAAATTCATAGTGCCTCAAAACAATGTTTTGATTTTGTTACTGAAAAAGCGGTGAAGGAGGAAATTGAGTTGAATAAAAAAGCAGGCAATGAAACTGATAATTTGACTGTATCTGGAGATGGCACATGGATGAAAAGGGGTTTTACGTCGCTACTTGGTGTTTTTTCTGTAATAGGAAAATATACAGGGAAAGTTATTGACGTAGATGTGAAATCATTATTTTGTCTTGCCTGTAGTAGACAAAAAGCACTGCTTAGCTCAGAGGAATTCCCCATGTGGTATGAAGAGCATAAGTTTAAGTGCTCTGCGAATCATGAAGGATCATCGGGAAAAATGGAGACAGACTCAGCAGTGAACATTTTTAAAAGATCAAAAGAATTGTTCAATGTTGTTTATGGTAATTACATTGGTGACGGCGATAGTAAAACTTTCACCAATGTAATTGAATCAAAACCCTATGGCGATAATTTTGAAATAAATAAATTGGAGTGCGTTCTTCATGTAGGCAAGCGAATGTACCGACGATTAACAGAAGTTAAAAGAAAAATTACACTTTTAGAAAAGGAAAGAAAGAAAAAAGAACAACAAGAAAAACAACTTGAAACAGAAAAAGAAAAAGAAACTCTAAAAAAAAGAGGTCGAAAATCAAAAGCCGAGATTGCGAACGCCAACATTTCTCGACTCGTCGTTGTTAAAACGATCAAATTGACCTTGAAAAAAATTCGAGAAATGTCTGTTTTTTATGGACTTGTGATTCAAAGATATCCAGATTCCATTGAAAGCATGAAAAAAGAAATCCTTAGCGGTTATTATCATCGTATTTCGACCGATGCAAAACCTCAACATGAGTACTGCAATCCAGGGTGGTGCGAGTATTTAAAAAAAAAGAAAAAAATGAGTCTTATACTCATAAACCAGCACTAGATCCAAGTGTACAAGAATCTGTTTTAGAAGTATTCGAATCACTTAGTAACGACGAGTTATTACGCAGATGCCTTGGTCGAAATACGCAAAATTGTAACGAAAGTTATAATAATTTAATTTGGAAAATTGCTCCAAAAAATAAATTTTCTGGAAGAGAAGTAGTCGAAATCGCATCTTGGATCGCAGCGTGTGCTTTCAATGAAGGATCTAAGACTTACCTTGCCATAATGGACCTAATGGACATAAAAATTGGTGACACGGCAACGGCTTGGGCGGAAGATATCGACGAGTGTCGTGTCTTGCAAGCTGATAGGAGGAGCACGGAACAATCAAAAGAGGGACGAATACAGAAAAAAAAAGCATTATTAGATCGTTTACAACGCTTGTCAGAGATTGAGGATCTTCAATATTCACCAGGAATGGCTGATTAAAGGTAAAAAATTAAAAAAGAAACTAGCCCGCAGCTAGCCTGCATCAGGTACGCACTAGCACGCACGGCGCCACAGCTAGCGCGCATAGCGAACAAATGCGCACGGAAAATTTTTACTCGGGTATGCAAAAATTATGTTACAAAAACTTCAAACTCGTTTTTCTCAGAACTACGTTTTTTGAATTGGCTCCACACTTTTCTCGAAAACTACTCAGCGGATTTCAATAATCCAAAAACCATTCGATTCGTTATAAAAAATACTAGTAACTAAACCTTTAAAAATATTATGTTACCACCCCTATTTTTTATACAGGGGTAGTTTGCCCCCAAAAATATGGATTTTTTTTGGATTTTTCAGAAAAATGTTTATAAAATGATACAAATATTAAAAATTAAATTTTTTTTAGGTTTAGGTACTAGTATTTAGTCTTATGAATAAAATCCCGTTGGAATTTTTACTCTATCTGTTACAGGAAGCCCAAAAAGTTTGGAGCAGTTTAAAAAGTATCTTTTGGAAGATGCTCTCTACAGTAGTCAAGATGTACTAAAAATGCGAAAAAAAATTTATCTTTATATTCTTAATATGTTTTATAAAAATGCCCAAAAGGAATCAATTCGATAAATATAATAGTCTTTTCATAAAAACAAAATTAAAAAGTGTATTTTATGTCAATTATGAAACGAAAAGTCCCCTTAAAATGCTATTGGGACCTTGAAAAATGAAAATGCGTTGAAAATTGCGATTTTGGTTTTCGGACCGATTACAATAACTTCCCTATAAACTGGGAAGTTAATAAAATATTTTTTGATCCATGCTTTTGTTTTTAGGTTCTCTGGTAATCAGTAAGACTCACGATAATATCCCTGACCCTGAATGAGTGTGTGGAGTGGTTGGTCAACCAATTTGAAGTGTGTGTCAAACAACACGGACAAAGTAGTCAACCAAGTTGATCAAAATGTCTCGTTGTGTATGGGCGGCATTAGAAGAAAGACTTTTCGTCCATCTGCTCTGCGTTAGCCGAAAACGGACGCGGTTCACTAGTTGAAGAAGTTGTTGAGGACAATTCATAGAGTTAGCAAAGCAGTTGGATAATTCAGACTTTGATGTCAGGGTCGTATTTACTAGACAAATTCAAGATCGATCTGATCAAAGGGTGAGGAGTATTATTTAATTAACGCCTCTTGATGTCAAACCGTGAAATTTTTCGACATCTGACACAACCCTTGGCCGAAATCAAGGATTCTCTACAGCCAAATAGGACGGAAAATCTTTTTCCCCGTTCATCACGAAGATGGTCTTAGATATCGTCGACATGCTGTGCCTCCACAAATATTTGAATAAGATCTAAAAGTAAACCAGCATGTCTATCAAAACCTGGCGGTAGTGAAAGCACTGAAGGTATTACCCGTCACAAGTAGTGTCAGGAAAACTTAAAGTTGGTTTGAAGAAAACTTGTTTGGCCATATTTTTCCTCCTCCCTGATCTCCAAAACTTTGCCTGTTTCAATCATCTGGGCTATAATGTGTGGGAACAGATGAAAGAAGTACTAATAAAATTGCTTCTAACAATAAAGAAAAGTTAAGGAAGAGAATTTTCCGGAATTTATAGAATTTAGTTCTGGAGGTTATAAATGCGTCTGTTGTTACATCCGAGATCATTAGGAGTCTGTTATTAATATTATTGGTGGCTTTGTTGAACAAATTAAATCTATAACGCATTAAATCTCCTGCAGAGTTAATAAGGGCTTATCAATTAAAGGTTAATTAGTTTTAGTCTGTTTCATACTTTAATTTTTTATAATTTTTATAGGAAACGCATTATCTTAAATTCCAACCTCTATCAAATTAATATGATATTTAATTCCTTATTACTCTGGGATACTACTTAAATTTCATTTCCCCTCATTAATTGTTATCGGTTTGTAATTGAAATAATTTTATGTCACAACTGATACAAATCATATCTGTAATAAAGGTCACGTCAAGGTGCTACCACAAGAATTTCAGTGACATACAGACATACCTATGCATATTAAGTTGATCCAGTATGAAGTTTGTCGCAATATCGTAAATGTTTTTTTCCATCCTCTTTAGGTGAACGAGTTAAATCAATCAAAAAGTTCACTCTACCAAAATTGAAATCGAACCAAATCTTAATTCGTTCAACTAACTATAAGCGACCTAGACTCGTTTCGCGCCAATAAAGTCAGGTGAAGAATTTTTCAGCTGAATACCATGCATCGCTGACCAGAGCAAAATTAGATATGAAAAAAGAGCGCGGTGAAAAATTGCAAGTAATTTCTGCCCGCGATAAAAACTCGATGAAATATTATTGTGCCAAGAAAGGAAGCGCAATGCACAAAAAAAATCAATATTTTGCATAAGCATTTTCCTTTTAAAAAAATCGATTTCCGCAATAGAATAAAAAAACCTGAATTTTCATCCCCCTTGAAGCTGGTAGTAGTCTTCAGGGTTCATTAACTGCAATTCATCAGTTCGATGACAATGAGCTGGTTTCTTGCAGGTTTTATGATTTATCAGGAATTATTGCACATACCGCGACAATTCCATCGTGCATAAGAGTTTCTTTTCCCCTAAGCATAGAAAATTACACGTTGGCACAATCATCTGTAAGTTTGCTGTGAAGATTGCCATGGAAAAAAAATATACCCAATGATAGTAGGTAAAAAGTGGACGGTTTTCCACATTATACGGCGGTGAACAAAGCCAGTTACTGGCAGGTTGGTCAAACCAAAAATTTCATCAATCTAGTTTCTAAGCATGTCATATGAGAGTTATGGTTTTATTTCATGGTACGACACAATATTGAGACATTTTTCGGTTACATTCAAAAAAAAAATATTTTTTCTTTCAAGGCCGAGACAAACCGGGCGGAACTAATAAAATCACAATGCGTGACTGCTAAGTATTTTGCACAGGTAAGTGACACCGTTGGCGGCTAATTAGCTGAGAGTGCGTCCACCACTGTGCAAACAGGTATCCCCAACATCTTGTGCGAGACCGCAGAGAAATTACCTTGCTTAATACGATTCGAAATTGAGCACCTTGCTAATAGATTTGTTCACGCCCAGCTGTCCGAGCGATCATGGATTAATTAACCTGATAACTAGTGGCGCAATCTGCTCTTTGCTTTACGATTTTATTGCCTAAAAGGATCAATGTTAGATCAATTATTCGCTCAACTACCACATTTTCCGATTGGTTAGTCTATACAGAGCAAATCGGAAGCGTCTAGGCAGGATTTTTCAAGAATTTGACGATATAGTGAAATTGCACTTTTTGGTATTTGGCGGAAATAATTTGCCGACATTTTTGGGAGTGAATGGCTACTTTCTTCATTTTAATTACACCTGGGGTCATTGTCGCTTTCTGCAAATTTGATAAAAAGTTAAGGTGGAATAAAAAAATTTGCAGCGTATATAAATAATTTAAGAAATCAGTTAGTCACAGTCACGTTTTTTGTTTTGCAATTTTCATAAAATAGTTAACCTCTAGGAAAATTTAATATATATTTTTAGTGTACCTTGAAAGTAATAAGAAAGGTTGACTTTAATTTGATTAGTTTTTAGACAGTCTTAAAGTTTTTGGTAGTTGATTTAAGACTAGAGATGCTTTCAATTAAATGTAATTAGGATTGATCGAGTGAACGAAAAACAATAAGTAATGCAAATAACTTTGGCAGTGACATATCTGCCGTGCAAAGGACAAATGACCTATATGCATTATAGGTCAAAATGGCTTTGTTTGCATTTTTTGATATAAAATTTTCACATTTATCCTTAAAAAAAATTTCAGACTGATTGCACTTTTTAATTAAAAGTTATCACTTTGAACAGTTACTTTATTTGCTTCAGTTTCATGTATTTTGAAAACTTTGAACGCGTTTTTCTCGAAACGAGCATTTTGCAGATAGGCCTTTTGGTCTTTGCACGTCAGATATGGCTTAATACGTTTGAATAGTTATTCCATGATATGTGTGCAATATATAATTTGTCGCCGAATTGTTTTTTGATATCAGTGTATCTTTGCAAAGAGTGCAAATTTCTAAAGAAAGGGGACAATCTCTAATGACAACAACAAGGATCATAAAGTGAGCTTGCGCCTCTTTCAAGAAAAGCCAGCCTTTTGTCCTGAATGATACTTGTTAAAAAATGAATTCACCCTAATGAAGATGTTCGTAAATGCAAAAAGACGTATATTTTTGCTTACCTACAAAAACTTTTTTCAGTAAAATACGCAGAAAAATTACTCCTTTAGGTAAAGAAAAATTTGGTTCAAAATTGGGGTAATGTTATCTTCTGCATGGCCTTTCTTTTTGAAAGCTTGGTAAACGAACAGTCATACCATTACTGTGCAAACCTTCCCTCACTAAAAATTAAATGCGCGGGAATGCGCAATCTTCTGATTACTGATAATTTGAGCGCCAAGAACAGCTGCACCATTGACCAGAAATCTTTCCTGGAGTCTGCTGAAATTTATTTTGATATCGATTGTAACTAATTAGAAGGCAATGATTCCAAAAGCAGATTATGCAATGCTTCGAAACAACATCACCACGATTTATTGGGTGTCCCCAAAATATAATCTCATTGGCCCATTATACATAGGTATACTAGCCCCTGAGTGACTCCATAAATGGTTTATTGGACGTCTGATGACTATACAAGTCGCGAATGAGTATTTTAAATGGTTAAAACCCCGATATCTTATGAATGGCAATGCGTACGGGAAAATGTATAAATCTTCTTTTATAGATAATCGCATAATCTACAAACTTTGTGAAAAATATTTTATGATAAGACTTACCGTTTAAGCGATATTTGCAAAAAACTGATATTCTGACCTTTTGACCTTGAATACAAATATTTCGAACCCACCGATCGTGGGAGGATTCGAAATTTTATTTATAATGATATCTTTAAGGGCTCAATTTTCAGCAACTTCAGAATAATCAGCCAGTTTGAGCTATTTTTCGTCTATTTTTACTGGACTATAGCGCTAGATAATCCGCACCGCAGCATCGAGTTCCGAGTTTAATTGATTTTACAACGGCCGATCTAGTTCCGGGAATTTTTTATTGAAAATATAAGTACCTATACATATTCAACAATAGCCTCTGCAAATTTCAACGCTTTATCTTAAAAGATGGGATTTTTTTAAAAAAAAAATTATCTCGGCTCCAGAACGTCGGAGAGCAACATTTTTTTTTGTAAATTTGTAGCAAATGTCAGCTATCGATTGACAATGATGCCATTCCAATGTAAATAAAAATCTCAAAGATATTCATGGATTTTGGGGGTTAAAAAAATTTGTTTTTTTTTTGAAAAAATCGATTTTTGCAAAATGCTTGCAATATTTTGCAAATCTGTAAAAACGCCCTTATTGGACTTATCTTGGACTACTACGCTTTAACCGTGGTTCATTAAAAAAATATCTTCTTTTCATGGAGATACAGGTATTTCAAAAAATTGCGATTTTTAGCAGTTTTTTGGCAATAACTAATCGATTTTGCATTTTTTTAGACCGGACCAGGCCGGCTCGATCCGTATTAAGGAGTTACACAACTTTGCCATTTAGCTTTTTTTTGTACAACGCCAAGTTTTTTTTTTAAACGTAAAAAACTGTTTTTCGCTAACATTTTGAAAAGGACACAGGCGCGTCATTTGTTTGCTTCAATGGAAAATTTCCAATTTTTTACATACCTTGGTAGCCTGTTAATTGTTTTTGCAAAAAAACGAGATATTTTCGACAGATTTACTGGACTATACGAGGACGTGTGCATGCAGACGTAAAAGCTTTTCTGAAAGTTTACTGAAGATTCAGCCGAAGCATGCGCACAAATCCGCTTTTAGCTAACTACGCGATCTTATGCCGGTGTTTGTGATAATTTTCTTTAAATATCTCCATAAAGCACCAATTTCCTAATTGTAGTAGTGCCATCTTTCTTTCGTCCAAAGCGGACGTAAAAACTTCCATATAGATGCACAAACTCTACTTTTTTCACCTCCGCGCGCTTAGTCGAGTTTTTTGGTCTGGATACGTTTTTGTCTATAATGAGCTATTGAAAATGTATGGTCGTACATGGAAATAAAACTCGAAGAAAAATTGGAACTTAAAGCAGCATTTCAAATAAAGAATATATGACACTCATTACCAAATCGATATGCAGAAAACTTGAACAGATCTTGAAAAAATGGGATCTACAAATTCCGAATTGTGGCACAGAAGCTCTCCTAGTTTACCGAGGCTAGCAAAAGTTTATTATATTCCTGGAGTATTTGCTACGTCATTGTTAATTTCTTTCCAAAATGACTCTGACTAGTTCTATGGTAGAAGCAATACGATTAACACAGTTGTTCATAGATGGAAAAATCTCTCAATGGTCTACTACAGTCACATTATTCGTTGATCGTTGATAATAGAATCAATCGTTTTATCAAGCTTCCCTGCAAACATTTCGATTTGGAAACGATTCGAGAACGATTTGCCAAAAGCGAAAGCTTGCTTCGATCTCGGACTCGTTAACGACTCGTAAACGAATTCGAGGGCAATAAAAGCGGAGCAAGAGAGCGAATCGCTTTCTCGTGCTCATAACGAATCGCATGCTCGTATCGATAGCAAATCGCTTCTGCGCCGAAAATCACTCCGCCGAGCAAAACAAGTCAAAAGCTCAAACTTTCCAAACAAATCGTTGAAGAGAAACCAAAGGCTCTCAAAATTTCCTCTCAATAGGACTTCAAATCGGTGAAATGACATTATGTTGTTAGTGTAACTTGGAGATTTGAAGTCAAATTCAGGTGAAATCGGCTCTCAATATTTTTCTACAGCATGAAGGCTTTGGGAGAAACAAATCAACCAGGAAAACTTTCATTTTGCGTTTTGAATCTTTTTCTCGTACCCTTCGCAAGCATTTTTCGAATCCAAAATGGTCCGAGAAAGCGAGCCTCCGAGAAATTATTTGCAGGGTTATGTTGGATGATGCTCCTCTAATCATACCGAACACTTAGCATTTTCTTTTTCCCGATATCCCCTGTTGTATAGCGAGGAGGTTCCCCTCTGATCACAAGTCAAGCAACATTTATAGCTACAGTATAAAACTGCCTACCGGCATCAAATGATTATGACCCAGAGATAAGCAATACAAGAGAATATACATTATCTGTGAGCTCCAAACTTTTACAAAAAAAAACCATGGCGCGTTCGCAATTGTTTCCTGAATCGTTAGATTTCGTTCCGTTTCATTAGCAAATCAATCACATATTGGCAGATTGTGTTTTTTCGTGATATCATGTGCCTTAAAACTGAATGAAGATGGATCTTTACGTTCCAAAAAGATTTCGTCTTTTTTTCTGCATGTAATGTTCGCGCATTTTCCCCTAAATATCTTTACCGTGTGCTGAATAACATTTATCAAACCAACATTAACATTGTACGATGCTTTTCGTAGTTATAACGATTGTGAAGTCACTTGCTGCCAAGATACAATTTTTTAAACAAGTGCCGGCGTATCTAACAAAGAAAATCACTACGACTGCTACTACCTTTTGTGATCTTTAGCACAACTAACAGTCTCCTCTATTCACAAACCGCAAGAAAAAATGTACCACATAAACACACAAATCACGCCCATTCTAATTTCATCATTCCAAAATGAGTTCACTTTCAAATAATTCGTAAAAAAATTTCAATTTGTACCATCACTTCTAAAACTAATACCAATCGGCAGTTACATCACAAATTGCATGGAAAGTAAAATTCAAATAATCAATCGCACAGGGAAATATCCACCTTCAATAGTTTCCAATAAATTAATTCAATTTAAATTCGAAGAGCACCAATTAATCTATACAATTTTGCGATGAGTAAAATATTTCGTAAAAATGTTTCAATTAGAAGAAAATAATATTTTCGCGCAATTTTTTATGAATCTTTCTTCTAATCTCGCCGAAATCAAAGCGAATTCGATGAATGAATAAAGGAGAACTGAAGTTTTTCTTCGGCGCGGCGGTAAACAAACCAAGCCGGTTATTAGCGGCGAATTCAAATGATGATTCTTGAAGCAAGGTTACGTTTTTTATGTGAATGGAGCACACTTTTTGAGAAAAATTAATAAAAATGATGGTGAATTAATCAGGGCGAAACTGTTAAAAGATAATACAGTCTGAGAGAGATAAGTGTTTCTGGTTATGTATTACAAAGTTTTTTTTAAGTAGTCAAAATGGCCCTTCTTCCAATGGCCCTACAGCCCAACTCAGGCTGTGGCCTACCTTGATCTTTTCGTCCAGTTGTTTCGATTTCCGGCTGACGTTCTTAAGTTCTCCGCATCTGCTACAATCGCATCCGCCTTTCTCCTTGGATTATGCTAGTGAAGAAAACCTTCGTTGCTGCTCGTTCTTCTGGCATACGCTCGACGTATCCGGCCCAGCAAAGTCAATTGAATTTTACGAACGTCACTAGGCGTATCATGTCGTCATAGATTTGATATAACTTAAAATTTTTCTTTCAAAGAAATTATGCATGTCCTCTATCTTTAGTTTGAGCGTCCATGTTTCACTCCCATAGCATATAACAGGGAGAAGCTATTAAGCTTATACGAGAACATAATAGAGAAAACTTCGTCTTTCGATCTATTGCTCGAAATTTCAGCAATTTACGATGTGCGAAGGTTTTATTTCCGAGTAGAATTCTCAAAAAAAGTAAAAAATGTCTCTCCAGTACAAAATTTCACTCCCTCAAAAATGTAAGAATTATCTTTCCAGTTCGTATTTACAATCTCACCACGGCTCAGTTCAAATTTGATATTTTATCCTGCAAAAGAAGTAAAAAATGTCTCTCCAGTTCGTATTTACAATCACATAATCATTTATCTAAATACACGCTCATATACCAGTAGGACATTAGCCGTGTTTTTTTAATGAACTATATAGTTCTTCCCCATACAAATCTGAAAACCCAGGTTTTATCGAGGTTTTTATCCAGGTCTTGGGACATTTCAAAATTTCCCTTTCTTTTCGGAATGTAGCATACTTACCGGCTGTCGGAAAAACGTCATTTAAAATAAAAACAACATAGAAGGACGAGAGCAAGTTTGAAGGCATGAGGAAACAAATAATTTATTTTTTAGAAATTTATTTATTATTTTCTAGAGGGGAATTCGTGTAACAGTTGTTTACTGACACGCAACTTCGGATTAATTTTAATATATTTAAAGCACTAAAGATAGCGCTTAGTGAAATTTCCTTATCGTTTTTTTAATGAACTGGATCGAAGACCTATATAGTTCATTAAAAAACACGGCTATTATTTTTGAACCGTGACATTGAGGCCTCAGTAAAATAACTTCAAAAGCAAAAGCCGTACAATAACTTCAAAAGCAAAAGCCGTAGGATAAAAATTGTCCGACATTATTCAGTGAAAATTGTTCAAGCTTTCCAATTTTGCAAAAAAAAATATTAGTTAACTACGTATTTTTTGGAGAAAAAGGTGGTTTTAGTTGAAATTTTAGTTAAAAAAACGAAATTTTGATTTTGATGACTCATTTCTCTGGAAGTTGATAAGGGGTAGAACCTTGGATTTTACAGTTTTAGATAGGTCAGATACTCTGCGTACACTGATACCTTATTCATGAAAATAGGTCATAAGTTTACAAAAATACAGGGTGATATGTAAACCTCTACCAAAAAAACTTCAAAACGCCCTAGCTGCTAAACCGTTCCGATCTACCGCCCCCCTTCCATACGATTTTTTGTTCTTCTATCCAGAACCTATCCACAGCCGGCCGCTTTGTAAACTTAGCGGTATACACCCTGTATATTGGGAAAAAAACTACTTTTGGATCTGCGTTTTTCGACACTTAAAGCGCCATGACTAGTGCAATATTAGCCCTACGTAAAAAATGATAATAACAAAAATTATAGATAATCGTGTGTTCTTTAAGTCTTACGCAGGATTTTTTCATGTAGAATTAACCATTAACGAAATATAGTGCAAAGAAAGTGATCTATGAAGTTTGAAGCCCTATTTCTCAGTAGATATTGACTTTACACAAAAAACTTCCAAACAAGAAAATTAAATCACTTATTTATCTACAAAAAAGATAATATACATTTTTGTCGTAAAATGCATAGTTTTTGAGATATAGAGTTAAACGCGTTTTCCTTCACTGTAAGTTTAGCAAGAGCGTGGGGATGACGCGATTTTGGATTTAAGCTTACAAAAATATACAAAAACATTTGGTAAAAAAAATCGCGTGCGGTATTTTTCGCAAAGAAAAAGTACCTATTTATTGGACTATAGGGCTGGGAAATAGCAGGTCTTGAGACCCACACGAGCTCCCAGTGTCTATGTCATATACCACCCTCACTGAGTCTCACAAGTTAGAATAAAGGGCAATGAACGAGACAACTATATATTTCCTCTGGAAAAATCAAGTATGGCCCTGCCCTGTTCTAAACTACAATTTTCAATGATTCTAAACACGTTCCCTTTCTCACTCAATACCAATTAATCATAATTTATGCAATATTTTCCTCACGTGATGATTACCTGCATCTCATTACCACAACCACATCCCTTAATTAATACTTAAATGCCAGCACATTGCACACATTATTGCGCACTTCACACGAGCCTTAACAACTCAAAGAATCTTTTAATTTTCTTTGTCACGGCAAATTGTTTTTTTTTTGCTATTCTTCCCACGCTTTGATTAACTGAGAAATTCACACTTGGTTTTGATTAACTTTATTTTTTTTCAACTTTTTTTTTGTACAATGCCTGCAAAATGATGAAAACGTTGTTGTTTTCTACACATTTGCTACTTATGCCAATATCATCTGATGGCGGCTCCTTTTCTCTTTGGTAATTAGATTTCTTAACATCGCTTCATTGGATTCCTGAAAAAACTTCGTTAGTATCATGGTAGCTTAGAAATGAGGAAGCGGCATCTGTGACTTACTCTACTGACGGCACTTTGAAGATATCTTGAGGAACTTCAAGTAGTGATGTTGTTTCGCATAGAAGATTGTGAGCTGAATAATCTTGGTGTATAGCTTCGATCGTTAGCGTCTTTTCAAAATGTTTTAAATTGGAAAATTGTTCTCCTGGAAAAATGCATTTCAGTTTTAGATTATGTTTTCAAAAACAATAAGTTTTCACGGCAATCATTTATATTAGTATACTTAAAGTGATGAAATAAAAAAATAACAACTTTTCTACAAACCCTATTTGTTCTTGAAAAGTATCTTTATATAATTGAACAAAACTTTCCTATGGTGCGGTTAACATTATGTTTCTTTTTTGGAAAAAATGTATTTTCGCCAAATAAGTCTACGACCAGTTTGTTCAAAATACATAAGGCTGCAAACGACCGTCGGAATTTTGGTATGACTTAATGATGTTATGCTTGGGCTTGTGTTTCAGTCAAGTCAAAATTTGCTTTGAATCCTACTCCAAAACCATTAATGTCACAATCGGTTTTGATGAGTTGAACACGCTCAAGTACAGAATGAATCCGTCCCTGAAGAATTTGGCCTAACTCAAAATTGAAGGTGTTGACCACGTTTTGAAAGGGCACAAGCGTCCGCAGCCTCACAATGAAAATGTGTCAATGATACATTGAAAAAAAGAGTGGTAACATTTTATATGACCAATGGAACGAAAAAAAGGAGTCAGAGGCAAAAATAAAGGAGATATATATAGCTGAACCGGTTAAAGAAAATAAAATAAAACAGGCTCCACACATCTCATTCACAAATAGTGCAGCTTCCAGAGTAAAAAAATCACTAAAACTGCAAAATAAATTGTAAGTTAATGAAATTTGGTATGGGGGAGTTTAGCAATAGGAGAAAAAGTAACCGTGGAGTTCCGGGACGAACTTGGTGAAAATCGGGAGAAAATTCGATTCAACACATTTTCCGACGCTTTCCCGGCCGTTACTCGGGAAAAACGTCGAAATTGAAAAAATGTCAGGAGAACAAAAATAAAGCTATGAAAATTGTCAGCAAAAAGGCTCCTTTAAGTTTTTCCTCGAAAACCTCACATTTGATCGGAAAATGGAGGGTAAAGAAAAAAATTCTCCACTCCGACTTTCGATCGGAAATCTGAAGCAGTTAAATGAAACTTATTTCGAATATATATTTTTTTCTTTATATTTTAATGTTTTGAATAGAAAAATATCTAGAAAAAATAAGGCGTCACTCCGAGTTATACAAACGGTGGCCCCAGAACTTCCCAGACAGCACAGAAGAAACACATGGTCCTGTAAAACCAGAAAACGGAGAGGTAAATCACTATATAGAAAATGAAGGAAAAGACTTCATCTTTCATTTTCAAACGAGAACGTATTCAGAATACTCGCATACAACCAGGCGCGGATTCAAGGGGGGGGTCACGGGGGTCATGACCCCCCCCAAAAGCAGTGCCGCGGCCAGACAATTGAGAGGCCCTGTGCAAAAATTCAGCGAGAGGCCCCATAGAGTCCAAAAGAGTCGCTTCTCTCGCAGATTTCCCATACCCGTGACAAAACTATGGCCCATATGCTGATTTCTGTGGCTCGTACTTATTTTTTGGTCCATTCGATGAAGTAAATATGCAAATAATGAATTCAAATGATTTTTATTGCCAAAACAATTTTTTGCTCGTGAGGCCCCAACACACGGGGCCCTGTGGAGTTGCACACATGCCAGCAGCGGCACTGCTCAAAAGCGCTCGCTGTTTAAAAAACGAAAATTACCCAACTCAAAAAACAAAAAAAAAATAACCATACGCACAAAACCGACCCAACTTTTTTGCAAATTAAAAAAACAACCTTAAAAAATGACCTTCAGGGTCAACAACAGATTTAGTCCAGGAGGGATAGAAAAAAAGTTGAAATAAATTTACCCTGCGATTTTTGGACGCTATAATTAAGAGAAAAATCGTAGGAATTTCGAGCGTTTCCACATATGCCTGACAGGAAAAAATTTTGGTTTCTCGAAATCTTGAATAGAAATCCACACCATAACCGTGTTCCTTTTCTGCTCTTTTTTACTAGTATTTACTTGGAACTACTACTGCTCTCACAGAGAATTCATAGGTTTTATTGAAATCGACAAATTTTGCGTTCCTTTAATTTTTTACTCCCGAGTACTTAAAAGTAGAAAAGGAACACGGCTCATATTTCACTTCCCCTTCGCTTAAAGGTGTTTTTTCTGAAAATCAAGAAAAGTGCCTGTTTTCAAACCCTTTTATGAGGTATTAAATCGAACCTCACCAACTTTTCATGAAAATTGGTTGGTGGAGTAACTCTTCGAGAATAAATAGGGCTTTTCAAAATAACTCTAGCACCACCGTGGGCTTTGTTCAAACTTTTTTCCTGAAACGGCTGTTTTTACATTTTTGAGATTTACGCGAAAAGTTATAATTATTTTTGCATGAAACTTTTATTGTAGGGAGGCACTAATAGCAGCCACAATTTAAGCCCTGAAAGACGGTTCTACGATAATTACAGTCTCTGTAATTAAATGTCAAAAAATGGCCATATTTCGCGGTTTTTTTTTGCAAAAACCTGTTGACCGATTTCAATTGTCCAAAACTCACAATTTTCGTCTTTTTAATCGCTATTACGTACTATTTTTTGTTTTCCAAAAACAAAATTTTTTCGCACCTAAAACGTTGAAAACCGTGTTTTCGCTACCATTATTAGCTTTTTCCACCTGTTCTCCTGGACCGATTTTTTCCAAAACACATTCATTGAATTCCTACAATTTTTCTCTTAATTATAGAGTCGCAAAATCGCTTTTGAATACTTTTCCGCTATCTCTTCTGGACTAATTGATCTATACTCTTTCTATATACATATTTTGATTTGCAAACTCTGAAGTTAGCTGCACTCACAAGAAAGGGCGCGTCTTCCTCAAAAACACATTAGGGTACGTTTTCGTAAGGCACGTTTGTTTTTAATCCACCAGAAAATTCGGTTAGTTTTGTTCGTTTTGTTAATTTTGTTTTTGTTTTTTTAGGAGTAAAAATTTTTTTTCGCCACTTTTAATTCCGTGACCCCCCCCAAAACAAAATTCTAGATCCGCGCCTGCATACAACAAAACTCATGGAAAAAAGTCAAAATCCGCTTTTTTTGCAAAATGTTTAAAAAAATTAATTTTTTAATTTTTTCCTGTTACTAACTTATAATGTAAAATTCACAGCCGCTAAAGAACAAATTTTGGCTTAATTTTTTTCAGAATTTTTGAACGCCTCCTTCATTATTAAAGGACACTCGAAAAGTAGGAAAATTGTAACCTGAAACTGAGAACTTCACTCGTTGATTTTCAAAAACGAGATAAGTAAGGAAAAGATGCTTAAGCTTAAATCGAGTAACATACTATGAGCTTCAAAACTGGTAAAGGACTACGTGAGATTTTACGTCGATTTTCAGTGTAGTCACTTCAAAAACTTTTGCGGCCAATAGAAGGAAAAACAATAGTTGCGGCCATTTGTAAAAGTTTCCGGGGTATGAAAAATTTCATCCTATATGTATGCATAAGATTCTGAAAGCTTAGGTTTCCCCCTATAATATACCGTTTGATTTGTTGAAATCCGTCTAGTAGAGCCTGAGTAATATCAGTCACAACTACTTGAAAAACGTTCTCTCTTGTTCAAAATGTCGGGCGTTTCCAACACGAGCGTTATTATGATGCTCTAAGGTATTTTCCGAGAAAAGCTTTGACTTTACGTAAAAAATTCATAAAGCCTTTTTTGTTGAGAACTTTCATAGCTTTATTTTTGCTCTCTTGGCATTTTTCCAATTTTGACGTTTTTCCCGAGCATCGGAAAATCCGTTCAATCGAATTTTCTCTTGATTTTCACAAAGTACGGCCCGGAACTCATCAGATACGTTTTCCTTTATTGGAAAACTGACTCCATACCAAATTTCATTACCATACAATTTTTTTGTCAGAAGAAATCTCTGAGGGCTGTACTAATAGTTTTGTCCTCAAAATAGAGAAAAACGCTAAAATTCATATATTTCTCAAAACGCACCTTTTTTAGAACTGCGGGTTGTGAAAATCATGTTTAGATAATCCAAATCCTTCACTTGGCACCGGTCTCATAGCTTTGGGATAAATTTCCAAAAAAACAGCGATTTTTTGACTTATTTCAGCGGACTATAAAGTTTAGGTTGGTTAGAATAGCATTACAACTAGATTGTTTTAACGTTTTCAATCAAAACCACTTTTTATATCTCTCTTGTCAGACCATTACTCGAGTATTGGTCCCAGGTTTGGTCTCCTCACTACTCTTCGCACGTTGGAAGAATTGAGTCGGTTCAAAGGAGGTTCGTTCGATTCGCACTGAATCATCTTCCTTGGGATAACCCATTAGCTCTTCCAACTTATGAATTCCGACTTAAGTTACTCAACTTAAGCTCTCTTTGCAGGCGTCGTGAGGTGGCCAATGTTGTATTTGTTCATCAGCTCCTTAATTGAAAGGCCGACTCAGGTTTACTAAGTCGCCGTGCGGCGTTTAGAGAGAGTGGTTACAATTTGAGAGGTCCACCTCTCTTACACACCAACTCCTCTAACACGAATTACAGCAGATTCGAGCCTGTTAATCGCATGTTCATTAATGTGAATACAAATATTAATGTTTCTAGCGTGAGCATTAGTAAGGACGTCCTTAAAAGGAGTCTTTTCAATCTCACGTGATTGAATTTTCTTGCAGGCTTCTTTGTGTATTGCATTTCTTACTGTTTGAATTTATATGTTTGCATGCTTTAGTTGAGCCTATCTCAGTGCTACCTTGTGCTGAGCTGGTAAATTTTTCTTGGCCCAGCTAAGAAGTGAACCTGCTGCTTTGGAAGGGTTAACTCTATTACTAAAAGTATCTGGTGCTTTATTTTATAACCCATCATCGAAATCTTAGTGGTAGTAATACCGAAACTGGCTTAAAATGATTTTCACTAAAACTAACTCACCTAAAATGCAACTAAACGTTGAGCCCAAAATAGATCCAATTTTAGGCGTCTCTGAAATTCCACCCACAATAAGATCAACATCTTCTACTCTCCGATATACAGTCTTCAACCTGTCAATGTCCTAAAATCAAAAAAAACATAACAACAATTCCGCAAAATTCACCAGTAAAATACTAACATCTTTTCGCATGTATGAGCTCAAATCATCAAAGTCACGAATTGTTACTTGCTCGCAAATTTCCAAATATTTTACATAAGGTGCTACCCCGTGATCCCTTCCTCGTTGAATGTCCCATGCAAGAGCGTCAGATCCAATATCTTTCTTCCCTGTCGAATCGGTCCGCAAAAAATGTTGCGTCAGCTGCAATATAACATAAAAAAAATACATTTTATCACATTTAACAAAATTCAATCTGATCTCCTTCACATACACTTTCAGCATATTTGGAATCCATTTTCATAGCATTTTGCCTGAGCATCGCTTCCAGCATTATTTCGAACTTGTTCGGTTGCTGTATGAAGTCCGATTTGTAAAATTGATCACGTAAAGCGAAAATTTTATCTGCCGAACTGAAAGGTAACAAAAAAATCGTGTAAATTGTGGGTTTCCCATTCATTTAGGTTCATTTACCTTGAATCGCTGGCTATGTTGGGATTTCCGTGGTTTAGTGCATTACTAGAACTCCCGGATTCCTGCAATTCATTCGGCATCATCGAATAATAGAACCGGATAGCAGCCACCGCAAATTCATTTGAAACGCCCGATTCCATGTCGATAGTTTGCACTTTTCCCGAATTGATTTCCTTAGCAATATTTTTACCTAAAACAGACGGTAACCATTCGTTGTAAACTATAAACCGATAAACTTCAATATTTTGCTGTCTTGCTTCGTTGTATAGTTGTTCGTCATCCCAATTTGGATGAATTTTCTTCAGTTTTTTTGCGATATTATTATGAGAACGCAGAAATATGGTGTAGGCAATATTCACAAATGGATTACTATTAACCCGATTATCACCTAAGAAAAAGTATAAGGTTACACCTTGAAGTTGAAAAGAACTTTTATAAAATAAATTACCAGCCATAAAGCATTGCTCGTTGGAAGTTTGGCTAATAGCACAGAATTTATCTTTGTTTATTGCCAATGGCAAGAAACTTGCAGAATAACCTTGTGAACTTTGTGAAGTTTTCAATTCACCATTTTTAAATGATCTCATTTGATCTCGCAATTCTTTTGTATATCCGTACAATTGTGATAGATCTAAAGAACTCGAGGCTTGGTTCAGCTGTAGGAATTTTAAATTTTTTAGTCAAGTATTCATACAATGTATCTTTAATAACACGCACCTGCTTAGCCGGACCAAATTTACACTGTGGATCAACTACCAATGCACTTCGAACGAAGTTTAAGCATGGAACCCAGTCATACTCAGATGCTGGAGTACCTTCTAGAGGTGCACATGCTGGATGCACGTATCTTGGAGATAATTTGTAAAAGTCGGAGTTACAGCACTCGATGGGTGTTCCGTCATCTGTGAAAAAGTTTGTTAGTGCATTGGTTAACCTACTTAAAATGTGTTGGATGCATACTCATTGTTCTTACTGCGGGTTTACTTAAATCGTGCTCTATGAACTGTGCCCATTGTACTAGCGGTAAACTTACACTACCATCTTCTATTGTATTTTCGCTGAATTGGTCTCCATGATGGTTGTTTAATAGAACTGTGCTAATTTGTCTGGGCTTGGGTATATCAGGTGAGTTGACCATCTAAAAAAAATAATTATTGAGTAATTTGTTTACACTTTCTTTCTTCAACAAAATTAATTGTGTTTCTTCTTTTTCAGGGCATTGTATTTTGAAGATGTTCTGACGCTCTAATGTGCAATCAGTGGAAAAATTGTTTGGAAATTACTTTGTAACAAAAATTTCAAAATATCTTTACGTCTCCTAAACCTTTCAAAAATCTCACAATTCGGTAAAATCAAAAGAAGGTATAATAGTCCAGGAGCGATAGAAAAAAAGTTGAAATAAATCTACCCTGCGATTTTTCGACGCTATAATTAAGAGAAAAATCGTAGGAATTCAATGAATGTGTTTTGGAAAAAATCGGTCCAGGAGAACAAATGGAAAAAAGCTAATAATGGTAGCGAAAACACGTTTTTCAACGTTTTGGGTGCGAAAAAATTTTGTTTTTGGAAAACAAAAAATAGTACGTAATAGCGCTTAAAAAGACGAAAATTATGAGTTTTTGACAGTTGAAATCGGTCAACACGTTTTTGCAAAAAAAAATAAAAACCGCGAAATATGGCCATTTTTTGACATTTAATTACAGAGACTGTAATTACCCTAGAACCGTCTTTCAGGGCTTAAATTGTGGCTGCTATTAGTGCCTCCCTACAATAAAAGTTTCATGCAAAAATAATTATAACTTTTCGCGTAAATATCCAAAATGTAAAAACAGCCGTTTCAGGAAAAAAGTTTGAACAAGGCCCACGGTGGTGCTAGAGTTATTTTGAAAAGCCCTATTTATTCTCGAAGAGTTACTCTACCAACCCATTTTCATGAAAAGTTGGTGAGGTTCAATTTAATACCTCATAAACGCGTTTGAAAACAGGCACTTTTCTTGATTTTCAGAAAAAACACCTTTGGGCGAAGGGGAAGTGAAATATGGCGTGGGCAAGCTTTCTGCCGGCCGAGCTTCCTGCGATGGAAATTTTTGAGCGTTTTCATATATAGTCCAGTCAAATTAGTCGAAAAAAGAGGATGAAATTGCATTTTAAGAGGTACAGAATTTTTTCTTTGGTATTTGTTCGGGTACATCTGACAATGATAAAACCAAGTTTGTGGGATCGCAGTGGCTTGGGAAAAGCCGCCATCTTGAAAAAGAGGGAAAGCTTGTTTATATTAAATAGCTCGTTTGCATGCAATGATAGCTGATAATGATCAACGGCATGTGGAGAATAAAATTATCTAAAAAATGAGCCCTCAACGAGCTCTGTAAGTTGATTTGGTTCAAAGTAATGGCCGGTCAAAGTTCAACCATGATCGTGTGGTGAGGGTTGAATGCAGTTTTTTGCAATTAACTCGCCAAATGTTAATTTTTTTGGGTTAATGCCCATTAACAAATTTAAGGTCCAAGTAATTACCTTTAGAATGAGAACTTAACCGTTGTTATCGCTTATGTAGTTTGCGAGTAATCCAACGCCAAAGTTCTCACTGGACGTACCTGAAATAACTGATAACGCCATTTTTTTTTAATATTTCGTTAACGGTTGCTCATATGAAAAAGTAGTAAATGGCAGGAATAGGGGCAATGAAAATATCTTTCCAACGAGGTATTGGTCGAAACTCCATGTCGTTTTATGTCCGCGAAACAGCGGTCAACGGTCAACGGAGGGGTTTACGAATTTTTAGCTATTTAACAACTGAAAATGATAATTATGGGAAATAGTAGCTGAGAATCATCAGTTTTGACATTCTAAAAATAAAATTTTTGTCGACAAACTATAATTATCAATCAGTAAAACTTTCTGACGAAAGAAAGAATAACAATCGAAAGTTTAAGAGCCAAGATACTTTTCCGAAATTGTGTGGGTTGAGTTTAGTTGAGTTGGGTTGAATTTAGCTGAGTTTAGTTCGGTTTGGTTGAGTTTAGTTGAGTTCAGTAGAGCTTGGTTGAGTTTACTTGAGTTTAGTTGAGTTTAGTTGATAAGAGTTAGAATAATAGTTAAATTTAGTTAAGTTGGCTTGAGTTTAGTTGAGTGTAGTTGCTAAAAGTTGGGTTGAGTTTCATGTAATGCTATGGCCATTATTGTTAATAGGCTTTTTTATAAACAAGTCACGTTCATAACATTCACTTGTTCAGTGTTTTACTAAAAAAAATTCAAGGTCAGAATGTGAAAACTGATGATTATCAGCTACTATTTCCCATAATTATAATTTTCCAAGGTTGTTAAATAGCCAAAAATTCGTAAACCTCTCGGTTGACCGTTGACCAGCTGTATCGCGGACATAAAACGACATGGAGTTTCGACCAATACCTCGTTGGAAAGATATTTTCATTGCCCCTATTCCTGCCATTTACTACTTTTTCATATGAGCAACCGTTAACGAAATATTAAAAAAAAATGGCGTTATCAGTTATTTCAGGTACGTCCAGTGAGAACTTTGGCGTTGGATTACTCGCAAACTACATAAGCGATAACAACGGTTAAGTTCTCATTCTAAAGGTAATTACTTGGACCTTAAATTTGTTAATGGGCATTAACCCAAAAAAATTAACATTTGGCGAGTTAATTGCAAAAAACTGCATTCAACCCTCACCACACGATCATGGTTGAACTTTGACCGGCCATTACTTTGAACCAAATCAACTTACAGAGCTCGTTGAGGGCTCATTTTTTAGATAATTTTATTCTCCACATGCCGTTGATCATTATCAGCTATCATTGCATGCAAACGAGCTATTTAATATAAACAAGCTTTCCCTCTTTTTCAAGATGGCGGCTTTTCCCAAGCCACTGCGATCCCACAAACTTGGTTTTATCATTGTCAGATGTACCCGAACAAATACCAAAGAAAAAATTCTGTACCTCTTAAAATGCAATTTCATCCTCTTTTTTCGACTAATTTGACTGGACTATATATGAAAACGCTCAAAAATTTCCATCGCAGGAAGCTCGGCCGGCAGAAAGCCTGCCCACGCCATATTTCACTTCCCCTTCGCCCAAAGGTGTTTTTTCTGAAAATCAAGAAAAGTGCCTGTTTTCAAACGCGTTTATGAGGTATTAAATCGAACCTCACCAACTTTTCATGAAAATGGGTTGGTAGAGTAACTCTTCGAGAATAAATAGGGCTTTTCAAAGTAACTCTAGCACCACCGTGGGCCTTGTTCAAACTTTTTTCCTGAAACGGCTGTTTTTACATTTTGGAGATTTACGCGAAAAGTTATAATTATTTTTGCATGAAACTTTTATTGTAGGGAGGCACTAATAGCAGCCACAATTTAAGCCCTGAAAGACGGTTCTACGATAATTACAGTCTCTGTAATTAAATGTCAAAAAATGGCCATATTTCGCGGTTTTTTTTTTGCAAAAACCTGTTGACCGATTTCAATTGTCCAAAACTCATAATTTTCGTCTTTTTAAGCGCTATTACGTACTATTTTTTGTTTTCCAAAAACAAAATTTTTTCGCACCTAAAACGTTGAAAAACGTGTTTTCGCTACCATTATTAGCTTTTTTCCACTTGTTCTCCTGGACCGATTTTTTCCAAAACACATTCATTGAATTCCTACGATTTTTCTCTTAATTATAGCGTCGAAAAATCGCAGGGTAGATTTATTTCAACTTTTGAATACTTTTCCGCTATCTCTCCTGGACTATAAATAAAATATAATAACTAAAATATTTTAACTTTTTCCTTGCAGAAAAATAGACTTCTCCCAGGAGTAAATTTAATAACTAAAAATATGAACTGAAGATTCAAGGTAACACAGAAGTTTCACCACTGTTACATAATTTACTATAGTAGTCGACATTTGATTGACTTGTTTCTAAACAGTATTTTTCAAAATCAAGCAACCACCAAACAATTCCAGCCTAATATTTTTATTAGTTAAATAATTTAATAATATTAATTATATCAATATCAAAATCTTACCATTTGCAATCCATCAGCATAACCAGCTTTCAAAAGTCGCCTATACGCATGGTGACCATCCCGAAATGAACTTGTAATATTCAAGCACTTCTGTTTCAATTCTGAATCTGGTATGGAAATCTCTGATATATAGTTCGTACATGATTCCCTGTTGACGTCCAGGCTTACGCATTGACCATTGAATAAATATAGACTAGATTTCAAAATCTGCCTTGCAATATAGTCATCATTCCGAGCCTCCTCATTTGGGAATGTTTCCAAAAGTTGCGCATGTGAAACGCTGCCATCGACAACGACAATATCGGAACTGATAAGATTTGCTTCTAACCTAGTGAATTTAGGAAAAATATTTATTTAATTGCGTTCATTTTTTATATTATAATAGTTTTTAAAAACCTTTCTTCTTGCTTAACTGATTGAACGCCAAGTTCTACGGCTGCTTTTAAGTGATTTTCTCTAATTTGCGATAAAGTTCTTCGATCTGCGGGGGGGATTTGAGGGTTTGCTGAAAAATAATTTGTAATTTATTAATAAGATTTATGTTGTAACTGAGAAATCAAATACTGAAAGTATTTGACAGTCTTAATTTATTAAAATGACAGTCTTAATTTATTAAAAAAGTGTAAGCTAATTGAATGCACCTCTGGATTGTATTTGGTAAAATAAATCGAATTCGATAATACTACTATATAAAAGCAAGAAATATTTTTGTACTCAAACTTGATAACAAGTAAACCCATTTTTCATAATTTTAAATATACAGTAGGCATTACAACATAGCGTGACCGACGACATAAGGGACTGGTAAAGGGTCATCCATTTTTTCCTTGGAAAAGTAAAATTAAAAAAACACACAAGACGTTTAGATTTTGATTATATTTTTATTTCATTTTAATGTTTGGACGATGGCATTATGTGTGAAACACAATATCATTCAAATGCCCTCCACGGGACTTTTTGCAGGACTCGATCCGTTTGAGGTAATTTTCGATCACTTTTTCGCATAATTCGGGTCGTAGCTCGACCATAACTTGCCGAATGTCGTTCTGCAAATGTTTGAGGATAAACATAAACACGCCTTTTGTGTAGCCCCACAAAAATAAATCTAAAAGCGTCAAGTCATAAGATCTCGGTGGGCAACTGCCATCGCCAAATCGCGAAATTACTCGTCCAGGGAACTTCTCGTGCAATAGAGCCAAAACCGGCCGTGTTGTGTGGCATGTGGCGCCGTCCTTTTGAAACCACATATCACTCAGATCAATACCTACAAGTTCGGGATAAGAAAAGTCATTGATCATGACGCCATAACACTGAGAATTGACGGAAACGGTGACACCATCGTCATTTTCGAAGAAATAGGGCCCAGTGATACCTCCTGGCCACAATACACACCAAACAGTCACTTTTTTCGGATGCAATGACCTCTCCGCAGTCATTTGCGGGTTTTCGCTGCCCCAGTTATGGCAATTCTGCTTATTGACGTACCCACTGAAGCTGGTGACATATCCAAGCGTACATGCGTTGCATTCGTTGACAGATAATATAGAAGTGTGTGTATTCAAATGCGACCTGACGAAATATTCCGTGAATGTTCCGCATGCCACGCAAAAGTCGGGCTACTTTCAACTTTTTCTGCATTGCCGCATTCGACATAGGACACACAAGCATACACAACAAACACATGCGACTCGTTACTCAGATTTTTGGGCTATCTGTGAGAGCCGGGACGGAACGCAACCATGCAATTATGTGTCAGTGAAAAATCTCCGCATATCAGGGAGCCGCTGAATGCAATGCATGTACGCTTGTATATGTCACCAGCTTAAGCGTGAAATGCGCCTCGTCGCTGAAGAAAATTTTCTTCGAGAAATCGGGAGCGTCCAATCGGCGTAATCCCTCCTTCGAACACCCAATCGGCTTCAATTCTTGAGTGAGCTGGACGTTGTACGGATGAAGAATTCAAATCCAAATGCAAAATGCGCCACAATGTGCCGTATGACAACCCCAAATGCTGCGCCCGCCGAGTAATCGACAAATTCGGGTTTGCGTCAACACTCTCACTCACAGAGGCAATGTTTTCGGTCGAACGGGCAAAACGATGATGCACAGGCCTTACGATGTCTGCAAACGATCCAGTTTCTTCGAATTTCCGCATTGTGTTGGTTATTTCTTGCTGGGTAGGCCGATTATGACCGCCATAAACCGCCACCGCGAAAATTGGCCATCGGAGGGAGATACACAATTTTGATAAAACAGTTTTACAATTTTAACGCGTTGTTCGATGGTCAAACGATCAATATTGTAAAATGGCAAACCTTTATCTAAACAAATACCACTTTGGTTGACGTTTATTTTTGACAGCTGTCAAATGGCAGGGCTATACTTTCCCAACCACGAAATGGATAACTCTATATTAGAGAAAATTATTTCTTAGCTTAGCACTGCAACATCAACAAATACGAAGAGCGTTCTACTCGAATAAGGTAGATATGTACTACTAAAAACTGCTAGGACCATTATAAATAGGGTGGACTAGTTTTTATAATTTTCAACTACAAATATTAACATTAAAGTATTTAAAAAAAAATTAGAACTTGAATTCTAGAAAGAAATAGTCTGAATTCTTCTGTTACTAGTAGCTTATGCTGATATCTGAAAAATAGTTAACATTAAATAAGACGTCCACACTGAAATGTCCCCTTAAAAAACTGTTGTGCCGCAACTGCATCTCCCCATAGCGTCTACCCACGACAAAAATCGCAGTAAACAGTATCACCCGATTGGGAATAAAAATGAGCGAAAAGTTGTGTCTCTACCTAATTTCATAGTAGGAAAATGTCTTTCTCACTGCCCATAGAAAATGCTACTTTGTGCGAATCTCTCAAGCCACACTCGTTTATTTTCTCTACTTTTCATGACATTAAACACAAACTCGACCCCTTAAACGTGTCTCTCGAATGCATTTTTAAGACGCTTTGTTTTATTACTTCTGGTTATAACCATGTTTTTTATTACATTTTCCAAGATCAATGAAATATAAATAATTTAAATTATTAAAACTATCACGAACAACACGATCTGTATTCGTTTTTCGGACCGGAAAAATCGTAATTAGTAACGAGACGAGGCGTAGCGTGGATTTCTGCCAGCCGGGCAAAACGTATAAATTTGCAAATAAGCAAAAATCGGTAAAAAGTCCGTGATACTCTGTCACAGTTTCAAAACGATCTAAAATAAAACCTCTTTCTTATAAAATGTTTCTCTGCGTGTTTTTTGCAAGGCAAACTCTTTAATACAATGGTCAATATTAATTTGTACCTCTCGTTCGACTTCCAAGATTTTTGTTAATTTCAACATTGTAGATATTAAATAATTTTTAATCAATTTCAATTTCGCAAAGCTTCAGGCAATATCCACAGCTGTAAGAAATATTCGCAGCATTTTAACAGTTTTAGGTAGTGCTGCTTCAAGTTTGGACTCAAAAATAAAGTTTAATAAACCTAAAAGGCCGGAATAGAGAGTCCTTCCCGGGAATTCCCGAAAGAAAATGTATTTCCAGTTTCCCGGGAAAAAAAACTAAATTTCCCGGGAAAAAATTTATTGCTTGAAATCGCTAATTGTCTTGGAAAAATCTTGAAAACACTAACTATTTCAAGGTATTAAATTTAAAATAAGTAACTGTTACATTAAAATCCTTGTTTTCTATATAAAGCTAGCTGGAACCCGGTGCGCCTTGCTGCACCCATGGCGAAATAAAAAAAGTTGTAAACAATATTTGGCAACGGAGATTTCCTATCCACGTAAGCGCCAAGTGACTCAGGTGGAGCTATTGGTGCAAATTACACTATCCATTTGTTTGTGTATGATGCAGGTATTACACTAACCTACAAGGAAAATTGAGAATGCTTTCTCTTGGTAAGAATAAGGAAGCCTTCCTGTCTGTTGCCAACAGAAGGGATAGAGAATTTTTTGAATTTTATTTCCACAAAATCTTCATTCTTAGAATTCGGGTGAAAAAAAGTTTCCTGTTTTGGACTTGTTTAGGCTTCCGTTTTAAAGAATTCTGTTTTTGTTAGATCTGTGTTACTACTGTAAAGAACTATTTTATAGTGAACAAATCCACAGATATGCATAAAAACTAACATTTTTAATTAAAAATCATGTTTGCGATTTACTACTCTTCCGGAATGCAAAGTGCAGGCTTCAAAATAGCTTCAAAGAAGATTCAAATGAAGTTTTCTTATAAAATTCGAAATAATTTACAAAGAATGTTTTCATATCACTTCTGCAGAATAAAAACAGAAGACTTCGTAAAAACTTCCATAGAAGATAAAAGTCTTCCATCCAATGACATGGATGTATAAAAAGAATATGAACTAGAGCACGGAAGCGAATGCTTCTAAACTTCTTCGGAATGTTTCTTGCATTCATGATTGTATGTTTCCTTTTCCTTGTGGGAAGCATTCATTTTTCTGCCTCTTTTTCGTGTAACGATTGTGATGCCGTTGTAGTTGTAACAATAAACGCGAATGAGAAGGGGAATTTCTCATAGTTTTCGCAGACCCCGAGTGCGATGTTATAATTGTGTTAGTGTAATGGATGGGTGAGTCTGGCAAATTTTCTGGCTCAAAAGTGAGGAGATATATGATGCATGACATATACTTCCTTGTGACCCCTTTTCTAAAAAACCGGTTTGTGTATAGGGGTAATAAACGAAATGATGGATAGTATCACTTGCATCATTGCCATTGGAACAGCAGCACATCAGAGTTGCTCCTTTTTGAAATTTTAAAGCATGACAATATTTGCACAATTTATCCATCTGGACCGGACCGGACCAATCATATTTTAAATTAAATTTACTTCTTAAATGAGTTTTTCATTTATTTTTCAATGAGTTTTTCATTTATTTTTCAACAGTAATTGTTCCTCCTAATTCCCATTTCACTCCTTATTCCTAATAGGTTTCATTTTTCCCGGGTTCCCGGGAATCCCGGGAAAAATGAACTTATTTTTCCCGTTTCCCGGGAACAAAAATAATCCGGGAAACGTGACTCTCTAGGCCGGAATCAATAAGTTCTTTTTAACTGGCTCCTGTAGCTACGAAAGCCCGTAGACACACGCACTCAAGCTTAAACTGTTCTCTGTCAATATCTTGAGGAGCTTGGTCGAGTTTGGTTTTCGACGTCCAATATTATTGTAGGCCTTGGAAATTCATATTTTTCCGCCAAATTCTGGAGCTGCTGGCACCTTTCTCGAATTTCAGCAGTTAGGTACTCTATTTAATGAAGAAAACATTGTTTGTTATAATTGATAGAAATAAATTTCCATAATTATAGTTAGTTTTTTCATTAAATAAATGTATTTTTTAAATACTATATATGAGGGTTCTTTCCCCATGTTTAACGAACTTTTAAAAATAACGCAAGAGAGAGAAAAAAGAAAAAAACTCTATACCTGTCTATTTTTTTCTAATTATATGTTGATATCATTGACATGCACTGAACTGTTTTTTTATTTTAAAATCGATTTAAGTTCATAGGAATTTAACGTGGGAGGGAGACAGCAACAGTTTTTGGTGCCATTTTTTTGTATGGGATTTTGTTTATTTAGCAGTCCATTTCTATATGTTAGTGGGTTAAATCTTTCAATCTATTTTGCCCCACTTGTCCAGTTGCCTTGAAATCTGAAATCTGGCATAAATATCTATGTAGTCCATAACAATATAGTTTTCTGATCTGATGACCATTACCTGTCCCTGCAGGTAGGACAGACTGCTCAATGTGGATCTCCGCAACAATCATCCTGTTGTGTTCTGTTTTTCGCAATTACTTCAATAATAATCAAAAACAATGCTATGAAATACACTTTTTTAAATATATATTTATACCAGATCAAGCCAAATTTTATGATAAAGGATAATCCTAAAGGGTTAAACCCCCATAAAACGACTGAAAAAAAAATTTATAAAAAATTGTTTTTCCAACTTTATGCTTCAATATCGATTGACTGCTTATTGTTAGGTACAAATAAATTGTTTTCAACCCCTACAATTTTAAAAACCATCTTTAGAAAAAATTAATTTGCAAAAAATTTGTAAAATTTTTTTTCGCTTTTTGCGGTTTAATAAGTATTATCAGCCGATAATAAATTATTAATTTCAGTCCTCAAGGGGGTAAAACTACCCCTAGATTAAAGTTGAGTTTGAAAAAAGATTGAAATTTTGTTTGCATTTTATTTCTGATGAAATATTTATTTAAAAATTTAGGAAATTTATTCAAACGCCCTTTTTAAGGAGGTTAAACAACCCCTAAATCGAAACAGAATTTACATACAACACAAAACATACATTGAAAAAAAATTATTTTCGTAGATGCAAATAAAATTTAAATGCAAAAGAAAATGCAATCTTTTTTCAAACTCAACTTTAAGCTAGGGGTAGTTTTACCCCCTTAAGGACTGAAATTAATAATTTATTTTCGGCTGATAATACTTATTAAACCGCAAAAAGCCAAAAAAAAATTGTAGGGTAGTTTTAATTCCTCAAAGGTTGAAAATAATTTATTTCTACCTGACAATACGCATTTAACCCTTTAAGATTATCCCCTATCATAAAACTTGTCTTGATTGTATAAAATAAATCAACCACCTTCGCAAATAAATATTGAAAATAGTGTAATCTTTTGCATTTATAAATTAACGAGAAAAATAAATTGGTTTTGAAAACATCAACAAAAACATCAATCAAGCTTTATTTTGAAAACCCAAATGATGCAACCAATACCAGATTTTTTTTAACAACTCTAATTTCTTGGTAAAATACTTCTGCTATTAAATTAATACACTGATCGGGGATTTTTCCCTGATAACCAGTATTTTAACATACAAGTGATACATAACGAGAAATGAAAGCTTTACTTCTTACTCAGGAAAATTCTATTGAAAACGAATACCAGTATACATACATTTTACTTTAGCCTATTAAAATGTATGCATCTAATTTTTTTAGTTTTATGAACCACAAAGGATTACAAAATTGAAGATAACAATAATATGTAATCAGTTCGTAAAATATAAATGTTAAATAAACAAAGAAACTAATAAAAAAACAATGAAATACACATTATCCATAAATGCACAAAGAATTTTACTGTAAACGAGGAAATGAATTTTAATTAGTTAACTTCAGTAATAACCGGTGATTTCTAGGTTTTTGCATGAGGTGTAAAATAAAGTATTTTAGATTTTTAACACATACAGACCTATTTTGAACTCCACTGGAATTTTCTTATACAGAATAGGCCTGATAATTCTAAACTACACAACAATAAAACAATCATAATATTTACCTTTTGGAAATTCAAATATTCCAACAACACTATTTAGACATAAAATAACACCAACAGTCGACACTAGTAAAAACGAACTTCCGCGCCTGATCATTTTGAATTAAATTTTCCTATTAATTAATTAATTAACACTGAACGTAAAATTCTTTTAATTATTTTTAATCTCGCAAAATTAGCTCAGCTCACAGCAAATACAGCGCGACAAATGCCAGTCCAGAGCCTAATAACATTTAATTTGCATGAAATTCAATAACTCCTCAATACCCAACTTTATCTGAAGATGTTTACACTTTTACATTCCGACTGTTTGCAATAATTGATACCCACCGCTACCCGCTAGTCTATCTAGCTCTTGCCTTCTTATCCCCTATCTTAATTCTAGTCATTAAGAGGAAATAAAAGAAACAAGCCAAGTTCGGATATCACTGATCGGTCAAAGGCTGATTCCTATGCGAAGATCTTGTTTTTATGTTTGTCTCAATACAAAGATTAATTTAATTTGTATGTAGTATGGCCACCGACGACGTGCTTTAGCGCTAAATAAAAATGTTGTTCCTTAAATGAACAAATCATTCTCTAAGTGGTAGCTATAAGTCTGGCACATGAGCTGTCATGGCAGGGAAGGTAAGACGCTTTCATCTTACTGGAAATTCCGTGATCTTCAAAACGAAACTTGAAATAATGTTGATGGCATGATGTTGATTACGAATCTGGAAATGATGGTTGGATAATGGGGGTCACGTCTTATCAGCTGCATTGGGATTTGCATTATAAAGGAATGCGGCAGAGAAAATAATAGCAGTTGTAAATTTCCCAAATTGTTATGCCTTTATGCCTACCTATACTATGTCTTTGCTGGAAAGACTCGAAGCGATCAACAAACGTTATCTCAAGCAAAGCTTTGTAATGAATATACTTTTTGTGGCAACGGAAATTTAATTATTTATTAAGCTATAAATTGAAAGAGATGAGATCCATAAACCAATTTATTATGTGGAAAAACAAGTTTTGCCGTACATCGCCAGCCGCGTAAAATTTATTATAAAGACAAGTACATATATATAGCATAGAAAAGGATTTAAGCTTGAGGAAGTTTTAAACTAAAGTCACTTAGATATGATCTTACATGTAGCTTCAACAGTATAATTGGAATATATTGCATTAGCAAGCATTTCATCAAAACTAACATTATAAGCTCTTAGCCCTGCCAATAGCGAGATATAAATATATAAGCATGTGTTGAATAAATTACAAATACCGACTGCGATAAATGTTGCATTAAATTAAAGCAAAATTGAAGGTAAAGCCGGCTTAACTGGGGTCATCAACTCCCGATTCAAAAAAGTTGTTTTCATTTTTGTAACATTCGTAAGCTTCACACTATTTTTTTCTGTTTCGTGTGCTTCACAACATTTTTTCTGTATGTCATCTCCTCTCTTCCAAAATGACCCAACAGAAACAATTCCAGAAAGAAGTAGTAGAATGCAGATCATCATGGAGATGATCAGGGCGGTAGAGTAAGGCTGGCTCGTCGGGGGTGGTGGATTGGGGAGACCCTGGTAGTACCACCTAGGTTCAGGCATCACCACTTACCTTGTTGTGTATGCCCCCATCATGGCACACGCGGAGTACTTATGGGTGGTGGTTAGGTTCCTGTAAATAAAACATTTCGGGGCAAGATGAATCGTCCGCTGCTACGCCATCACAGAGCCTTAGCTCTCCATCCTATCCACCACAAATTTTAGTAAACACCATCTCCTACCATTAAAAACCCTCAATATAGTCGCCTCCACACAGTCTTGCTTGGATACCAACGTAAGTTATCTGTTAGATCTAAAAATCGGTGGTTTTCTTATTCTGTTTTTATTTATCTTTATATTTTTCATTTATTCCTATTTAATATTTTTGTTTCCTTTCTTTACAGCCTAAAGAAATTATCTAGGGGTTGGTAATTAACAACAAAAAAACCCGTTCTGGCCAGTACGCGCTGTTTTTTTGACATAAATCGAAGTACATCTAAAACATGTATGTAAATTAAAACAATTAAGACGTGTATAGGTACTGAAAATGGATGTTCCTATTTACAATCCCAATGGACCCAAAACCGCCACAAAAAAGCGGGTGTCTATATCGCGGATACGGACAAATGACGTGAATACAATGTTCTGAAAGAAATCGTTTTATTTTTTTATTGGTATCAAAAAGGTAGGAAATAAACAATAAAAAAAATTAGAGAAACCTTGTTGATCAATTCTAAACTGATTGCTTAGAGAGCTTCAGGATACATTATGTTCAATGTTGTTCCAAATGTTGGCAAAATTCGTCCCAATATTGCCCCCGCAATTTTGAATTTATAAGTTGTGATCATAGATTCGTTATTTGCTACCTTGAGAACCACCATATACAGATTTTCATTGGAATCAGAATACAATTGGCAAATTTGTCGGCCATATTGGCGCCGCCAATTTGAATTTATAAGTTTTGATCACAAATTCGTTATTTACGACCTTAAAAACCCCTAGATACCCACTTTTATTAAAATCGAAACACAATTGGCAAATTCAATTGTATTTGCGCAACCATTTTGAATTTCGGTCATATTTGCGTGGACATTTTGAATTTAGAAATTCGAGCGGCATCATAGGAGACCTCCACGCACTTTTATTGAAATCGGAACACAATTGATAAGATTCGTCCGCCTTATTGGCACGGCCATTTTAAATTTATAAGTTCTGATCATAAATTCGTTATTTGCTACCTTAAAAAAACCCCAGCTTCCGAATTTCATTGGAATCGGAAAACAATTGGCAAATTCGTCGGCCATATTGGCGCAGCCATTTTAAATTTATAAGTTTTGACCACAAATTCGTTAATTATGACCTAGATACCCACTTTCATTAAAATCGGAACACAATTGGAAAATTCAACCATATCTGGGCGGCCATTTTGAATTTCACTCATATTTCGGCAGCCAAAATAGAATGTCACATCAGACAAAATATAACGAATTTACCTAACTCCTTTAATGCCTGTTCTCATCCGCTTTGGCGACCAAGCCTCTTCTTAGTATCGGGGATCACCTACTGATTAGATTTAGCACGGCAGACCTCACCAAGAGTTTAAGTATCGGCCGCAGGAACCAGCGCCGTCCTCGGGATTTAAATTTCAAATAGGGGTTTCCCCAGCGCACGTTTAAACCATTCCGCAAGACCAACTCTTCACAAAAACCAGGATTGTCTTCCACAAGACTCTTTTTGGTGAGCCCTTCCAACCAAACTATTCTTCACAGGAAAAAACTGCCTCGACTTTTCTTGTCAAAATTTTCTGGTAAGCTCTTTTGTTTTTTTTCAAAACTTCTTCAACATTACAGGATTTGTCTCCAACTAAAATCCGAAAAACTGTATTTTTCTCAAAATCTTTATAATTTCTCTCCAAACTGGTTTTAAACTTTTACCAAAACTTTCTCGGAATCCCACTAAAATCAAACTTTTCCCCTTTTTTTCTTTCTACAAATTGTTTTGTGTCCTCACTCCTTTTTTCAGCCCTTCAGTCCCTTGTTTATTTACTTTTTTTCATGACTTCCTGATAAGATTTTTTTTCCAGCTAACATCGTGATCCTACAGTGGCTATCGGGTATCTGGTCAACCAGATGAAAGCCTGGGTTGCGAGTTCGTAAACGCAGGACTGCAGTCATTCTGCAGAATTCAGCTACAGACTTCCAATTGCTGAATTCTGCAGAATGACTGTAGTCCTGCGTTTACGAACTCGCACATCCACCGGGATATCTTTATTGCATTGCCTTTGACGCCCAACTCTTTGCAGACATTAAAAATCATCATCAAATTGTACAAAAGTCCAAGTACTAAGTACTAATTTTCCATTTCAATATTCTGCCCCAACCAACAAAGCTCCTAAAAGAACTGTCTGGCACTATCGGAAAGCCAACTGGTTGGGCCTTATTCGCTTGCTTCAAACGATTCACTGAAATTTGTATTTCCTTAGTAACAACAACGCCAATTCTGTCGCTCTCTGCGTCACCAAAGTTAAACATGCATTTTTGCATCCCTCATTCTACCAAGTCAATAAACTCTAGGCCGAATAGACGGTCTAGTAAGAAGAACATATAAAGAAATCGCCTATAGAGCGTTCAGACGTTCCCCTAATGAGCCTCACTTCATTGTGAAAACAACATTAAGTTGAGAAATTGTAATGTTGTAATTGTAAGTCCACCATTAAAGAAGTTCAATCATCATTTGATGCCAGGTTAAGAAATAAGAACGTAACTGGCATTTCAATCATGTTTTTTCCATACGGAGCCTAAAAAATGGTCTGTCTGGCTTGTCGTTTCTGTATAGTTCTGCATTCTCCGTCTGATTGCACTCATTTCGCAACCAAAAAAGTGGATTGAGTGAATGTTTGACAGAATTTATATAACAAATTGAAACCCTTGGAAAATCGATCATGCATATTGCAACAACATTCTTAACTTAATTTTAAATAACAATTATGAAAAAGAAGCGCAGCCAAATATCCTAAATAATAGATAACAATTCAAGTCGATGCACATCTTCACGCGACAAAAGAAAGTTTCTCTAATACTCTACCAATAAAAGATTTCAGAATCATGCAGCAGTTGATCCACTATCACTGGACGATTTGCTTACGGCCCTCGATCGAATATATTTCAATAGGAACTTATCATCCCTTCCTTGCTACAGTTTAACTATTTAATGACGTCCAATTGAAAAAAAACGCGTCTCTCATTTCTATAAAAGTTTATACAACCATTTAGTTTTTACGCTAATTAAAGGTAGTTATACAAATGAGCAAAAATTTGGTTTAAAAACAAGTCTGCGATCCAATCACTCATGCAAATCGAACTGCTACCAGCACAATGACGCAAAAATAGTAATAGAAGATCAGCGTCAAACTTAAATCAGAAGAAAATATTTAGAGCACTTCAAGAGGGGGAAATCCGACTTGACACCGGAAATGCAAAATCGTTGGCTGTTTTTGTACTTCTTAACATTTTGTAACTCTCGCCAATTCGTCATTGCTGGAAACTTATCTAAAATATATATAAAGAAACACAAAAACGCTTTTTAACAAGTTACAGATCTGAGGACAGAAACACCGAAAGGAAATTTTTTTGATCACCTAACTGTTAAAAGAAAAGAGTTACTTATAAGCACAAAACAAGTAATTCAACCGACAACCAGTATAGCAGTTATAAGGAGTGCTCCATTGAATATGGTAATGAATTTGTTAACGAGCAAGATTCCAAATGACTGTTGGGGATTGCAGATAAGTCATGACCAGCAAGAGATCCAAAATTTTAAGACTGGCAGTAACATAATTAAATTACTAAGCGACACTATCCATTCCTCGAGTCTGCAGAATCAACAGTACATCTCGGTGATAATGAAACATTCTACCAGAATTTATATAATCCATTTAAAATTATTTAATTATAACAGTTTAAAATGTAACCAGACGATTACAACTGCTCTGTTTAATTTACTAAATGTTATGAAACATTTAAAATATAATCAACATTTATTTTGATTACGCTGTAGCAATATTTTCATTACAGGAATGAACGATCGGTAGCTACTTGATACCCACAGTAGATAGTCAATCTTAAACTTGTGGAGGTCATAATGCACCTATAAATTGCGGTGTCACTGTCTTGAAGGAGTGGAATTGAAAATCTACTTTAAAGTTTTAGCGAAAATAAAACAAAAATAATATTTACATTGCACATGGATATTTTGTCTGCTTTCCATTTGTAAATAAAGGCGTAGGAGTAGTTGTTAAGTTGCATTCCCAACTCAAGGTGTTGTTCAGCTCTTTTTATTTGTTCAAGTCAGTGGTGGAACTTGAAGTAAATGATAATAATAGTTATTGTCTACTACATCTTACTTTGCATTAGAAGTTATTTCCTTTGGAAAATAACTGAATTAATACTCTTTCAATTTTTAACTTTAAGCCGATTAAATTTTAAATTTTTTATGTATTTTAAACTCTTAGTATAGACATCATTTTTACTATTAAAATTGTTCATCTCCCTAGAGAGGCTGTATCTTTAGAAATCGAGGTGCTCGCCTGATACACAATACCGAAAGAGCTAGAGGGAAATAAAATGATCATACCTCACGCGGAGCAACCGGTCACTGCCGTAAACTCTGTTAGCAAAACTCAATCAGCGGGCTTCTCCGACATATTTGGGATCAAAGGCTGTCGGTGGACGATGCCGCTCAGTTGGATCGTACAGAAGAGGCGGCGGCGGTAGACCTCATACAGGCCAACTGCAGCGTTCACCGCAAACAATTCATAACTAAATAGACATTTTCCTAGTGTTAATCATCAGATTACAATCAAAGGTAAGGGAGATAAGTGCTTGACAGTCCCTCTTAAACGAAGATAAGCGTTGATTGGCAGCGAAAAATACTTGGGAGATGATCTTAGATGTACCGCGCTTAACAATCTGGTGCATTTATTCTCTGACCGGACACTCTGAAAAATTGAAAGAAGTGTTAAATAGGTGTAACATTATTAATACGTTGCATCCAATACCTCCCAAATCTGAATTCCAGGAACATCACTTACGACTGGTAACTAGTGTGCCATCGACACAAGCGATGTTCAAATTGACAAAGCCATCATCTTAAATGTAAAACTTAAAACAGCATATTAAAACAACCATAGAAAGTCGCAATGGCAAAATATTATTAGTAAAGCTAGTCGAACACCGTGTCACTTTCAAAAGTAGTTCATTGGCAACAAAGTGGCCCGACTACTTTTTGTGCATCGGAGCCATACGGGAGCAGTTCAAAGGCTGTTAAGTTATCCCGGAGGCACGGCTAACCACACAACATCGACTGCTTGTTTGAAAATTTCACTCTGGAAAATGGTTTATTCTTAACAAATATTGAGGATCTTCTTAGGCTTCTATCGCTGTAAGTAGAAAAAACGTTAACGCTATTTGGAATGAGTAGCTTATATAGTTTCCTATTCGTTCAATCAAAGCTGTTTTGGATGGATAGTTTTGATTCTGGATCGCACACCATCTCTGTGAATGACCAGCGCTCTTATGAAAGACCCCCGCCCCCTCCAATCAATTCATAGCTTTGCTTGACCTAGAAGTTAAGGTCTCCGAATATCATACCAGATATCGGTGGTTTGAATCGTCTCCGGGGCATGGCCCTTCGCCTTTCCATTTTTCCGAGCCATATAACTTTCCTTTTGTCTTCCTTCTTTACATAAAATGTCTGGTCCTTTCTCCTGCCATCCCTTCTAAACATAAGCGAGGAAGCCCTCTTCTGTTCAATCCCCGAAGTAAAACGTTCTATCACGGTAGTAGTGCATGAAGGGTCAAATAAAACTGCGTGTTGACCTTGTCAGTTCTTTCATTCTTCTTTTTACTATCATTGCTTGTTTACCTCTGACCGCTAGTCTGTCACATAAAACAATGACGATACTTTAGGTTAATATTACGTTTGGGATAACTCTAGAGAAGGATTCGCCAGCTCGTCTTTATTATCGCCAACATATGTCCAATTATAGCTACGACATCGTTATATTCTAAATGAATGGGCCTGATCAAAAACGCATAACTTATGCTTTGCAGCACAACAAAACCTACCAAGCAGCTCACGCATTGAAAAACTCAGCAAATCTCTTTTGTGCGCATAAAGTATGCGCAGAGGTGTAGATAGTAAAGTGGTGCTTCGCGGCTGTATCAGACCCAAAGCAGAACCGTCGGAATTGTTTCTATTGGCTTACGCTGGTCACGTGACAAGAAAAGCAGCAGAGAGTTCTGCCCTACTTTTTCAACTCAAGTCCCAATTTTGCTGCTGTGTCAATTTTTTTTGTAATATCAGCGCCAAAATAGGGTAAATTCAAAAACTCATCACTGCAGAATTCAGCCACAGACTTCAATTGGAATTGAAGAGTTTGAATTTACCCATATATTTTCCCACGTTTTCGAGGTTGCTGAGCTGGTGTATAAATTTTTGCAGTTTTGTTATTTTCCATTTTTGAAATTAGGCTCTTCTGCAATTCTTTCCCAGATTGCATTTTTAAATTTTGACCTCATATATTTTGAGTGGCTTCTGGGTTATTTCGAACTAACTCGATTAATTTTTCTTCCATTTAAAAAAAAGTTCGTACGCGGCACGAGTCACACAGCTTCTGTGTTCCATCCTAAGGTACGATTCCGAACAAGGCGGCAGACTGCAAACCGCAAGCGACACTACTGGTTTGTATGAAAAAATCATGATTTTAGCGTGATTTAATTAGCAAATCGGATTTTACCATACAAACTAGTAGTGTCGCCTGCGGTTTGCAGTCTGCCGCCTTGTTCGGAATCGTACAAATGCATGAGACACAGAAACTGTGCTGCTCTGCCTGTGTCGCCTGCGTCTGAATGTGCGCCCGGCCATACTGACCTCTGCCATATTGTAAAACGGTAGTAGATAAAGCCAACAGATACTCCTATGGTTTTAAAAAACCCTTTCAAAACAAAAACAGTATCAAAAAAAAATTTTTTTTTAATTTTTTTTATTAAAAATCTATCTGTTATTAAAAAATATTAGTTATTGAAAAAAATCTCCCTATTCCTTCTATCTACTTGTAATATTTCTTTATCCGATCTAATTTCGGAACTCTTTATAATAAAAATACATTTTTTTGAACATAATGTAACACTTTTGCACTTATTTAAATGCAAGCTTTGAATTTAAAATTGTCTGAATGGCACTTTTATATGGTCTTTGACATATTGGACAGAAATATTATGTAAACAAAGAAAAACATATATAATATTCTTATATAAATAATAAAAAACAAAATACAGATAAAAATAAACGTGGACATTTCGTAAAAACAAAATAAATATTTAGAACGTAGGCCTTTCTCTACTTTGTCTACATATGTTTTGATTTCTTTTTTGTTTATTTGCATACTATCTACCCTATGATTTTTAAACTTCTTGTTATTGTAACAATAAACTGTAACATTAGAAGGATAGTTATAAATCTGTAATAGGTCCAGCAAGACTAAGTTTTGGTGAGATTTGTGACGATGTTTGATTGAGATTATTAGGTGATCGTTCATTGTTTTGAGATAATTCAGATGTCGTATTTGCGCCATTGTGTAATGTTGTGTTTCGATTGTCAGTTGAATGTTGACTGTTTGACTTGATTTGCAGCCGCTTAACCATTGTTTCAAGTCTAAAAAATTAAAAATTTATTTATTATTACATACCTTGATTAATAACAAATACTTGGTCTAATTTAATTATAGTTAAACCCACGCTATAATTCTATTCTCGGCCTGTTTCTTGCTGGCCAATGCTTCCTGAAGTTCTCGGCGCAAATCAAGTGTATCTTTCTCAATTTGTAGAATATGTGCTGCCTCATTGGGATTTTGCTCATTCTCAGGATTTGTATATGGATCATCTGCTGAGAATGAACCATTCTGATTTGTACCATGCATATGCAGGTCAGAATTTATGTAAGGGCTTCTCCTTCCGCGATCCCGATGTTCAATTTTTGAGTCCATCGATGATGATTTTCGTATATGACCTCGATTATTATCATTCATAGCAACTGAGGAAATATCGTCTTCGTGATTTATTGTCCCATAATTTAGATTAAAGCTGTTTTGTTTTGAGCGCAATGGTTCTCTAACAGTTTTTCGTATTGGTGTTGATATATAAACGTCATTTTCGTGTATAATCTCAGAATCTCTTCTATTGTTAAGAATTGATGCTAGTAAAGATCTTATGTATTTATTTTCGGACTCCAATTGTGTTATTCGCTTATTGGCTTCCTTACGATCACTTCGTAAATGTTGTATATGAGCCTAGGATATTTAAAAGGAAAACAAAATGCACAGATATACATTTTGTAAATGTCGAATTTTCAAAGTTTTACCTTCATTTCTTCAATTTCTCTTATAAGCCTCAAGTTACCTTCACCTGCTGACCAAGATCGTTCTTCTACCATGGACTTCACTCTGAAATGATGAAAGAAATGCAGTTGAATGAGTATTTTTACATTAATTGGCGATGAAAATATAAAGTAAAAGATTAGCACTTTAAAATTTACCTGCTTATTAGGGCTTCCTCACGAACACGTGCTGCTTCCTTAACTTCTCTAACAACATCTGTCATCATTCCTGGTGTATACATACCTTTTAAGTAATAAAAAAAAGGATATTAATTTTCGTACATTGCTTTTCGTCTTATAAAAATTTCATAATTGACAATTTATGTGCAAAAAACTTTAGCAAATATAGAACACAGTGATTTAATATATTTCTAATCAAGAAATTGCTTTACATTTGTTTACCAGACTCGAAAAGACTTCTTTGGATATGCCCAATGTATTAGGTCTTATTTAATAGAGTTTATCCTTCTAGCTCAGAAGGTACACTTCTCAGCTGGGCTGAGAAACGGGCCACGCCTATGTGCAGGGACCGAACCAGCCGAAAGCACCAAAAAAGGTATAAGAAGAGAAACACCACATAACGAGCATGCGATCGAAAATGCAGGCTCCTTCTCGACCCTCCCCGGCACTCCGGTACCAAGCCGGTCCGGTCCCTGCACACAAACGCGGTCACATTTACCACTGCACAGTGGCTCAGCTAAGACATGCAACACAAAAAAATGTTAAAAACATATAACTTAAAACAGTAAGAAATGCAATACACAAAGAAGCGTGCAAGAAAAGTGAGTCACGTGGGATTAAAAAGACTCCTTTTAAGGACGTCCTTACTAATGCTCACGCTAAAAACATTGATATTTTTATTCACATTAATTAACATGCGATTAACAGGCTCGAATCTGCCGTAATTCGTGTTAGAGGAGTTGGTGTGTAAGAGAGGTGGCCCTCTCAAATTGTAACCACTCTCTCTAAACGACGCACGGCGACTTAGAAAACCTGAGTCGACCTTTCCATTAAGGAGCTGATGAACAAATACAACATCGGCCACTTCACGACGCCTGGAAAGAGAGCTTAGATTGAGTAACTTAAGTCGGGATTCATATGGTGGAAGAACTAATGGATTATCCCAAGGAAGATGATTCAGTGCGAATCGAATGAACCTTCTTTGAACCGACTCAATTTTTCCAGCGTGCGAAGAGTAGTGAGGAGACCAAACCTGGGACCCATACTCGAGTAATGGTCTGACAAGAGAGATATAAAGGTGTTTAGTAATCAAGGGGTTATTGAATTCTTTAGACCACCTTTTTATAAAACCCAGGACTAAACTACCTTTAGAAGCAATATAGTTAATGTGAGCGCAAAAATCAAGCTTACTATCAAATCTTATCCCGAGATCTTTAACAAAATGAACACGAGGGACACTCACGTTAGAAAAGGTGTAGTTAAAAATTAAGGGACTACGACTTCTCCCAAAAGTCATGGTTTCGCATTTACTAATATTAAGGGCCAGGTTGTTGTTCGCACACCAAGAGTAAAAGGTGTCAAGGTCAGCTTGCAAAAGTTTGCAATCCTCGATACTCTTTATGTGACGGTACAATTTGATGTCATCAGCGTAAATCAAGATTCTACAGTGTCTTAGCAAGGGAACAATATCATCAATTGATATAATAAAGAGCAAGGGACCAAGATGACTTCCTTGAGGAACACCAGATGACGCTTCAATGGTTACTGATTTGGATCCACGAAAAAGAACTTGGTAGGTCCTGTCAGCTAAGTAAGACTGGAACCATACTAGAAGGGCTCGCGGAAAGCCTAACATCCTTAATTTGAGAAGTATAATGGAGTGAGAGAGCTTGTCAAATGCCTTACTAAAATCAGTGTAAACACAATCAGTCTGGCAACCGGAAGCGAAGCCCTCGACAGTATGAGAAGTGAACTCAAGAAGATTGGTGGTAGTGGAACGCGCTGCAAGAAAGCCATGTTGGTTCGTTGATACCAACCTCCTGCAGATAGGCGCGATTGCAGAATAGATAATCGACTCAAAGAGTTTCGGAATGACAGACAGCTTCGCAACTGGTCTATAATTCGATATTTCATTCTTGCTACCACTCTTGTGAATAGGGATTATGAACGAATTCTTCCAGAGAGTAGGGAAGTACCCTTTGTCAAGGGATTTTTGAAACAGGGTTTTCAGAGGAGACTGGAGAACCCCTGCACAGGACTTAAGGACAGCAGGAGGAATACCATCGGGGCCAGAGGTGAAATCGTATGGGAGTTCATCAATATGTTTCGCGATATCGTCTTCCTTTAAAGTAAAGTATATGAGCGCTTAAAGCTAACTTATATATCAAATTATCAATAAGGTTAACTTGAAGGCGACTTGATGATGAATTCTGTAAAATACTCCTAATTACAATTGTTCAGCAATAATTTTACTTTCGACGAAACAAATACTTTTTTTACACATTTTCTTGATTGTGGAAATAACTTAAGTTCTTGACTTAAGTTTTTTACCCAGAATTTGTTCTGCATAACTTGAAATATTTCAGTTTAAGAAAAATGCTAAACGTTTTATCTAAATTGTTTTATTTTGAAGTAAAAAACTAGAAATAAGCAGCATTGAGGCACTTCTTTGAAGAAAATACCATCATACCAAAGGAAAAACATCTTCATCTTTTTTTATGTTAAAAAAAACCAAGCTTAAGAGTCACTCTTTGTACTACCAGTCTGCCATATCGTTAATGTCATGGTGCAATGTCTAGTAGAAGTTTGAAACATAGAAGAGAATAAGAAAAGTTAGAAGTGGTCTGGGATGTGCTCGAGGAAATGTCGATGAAGCTTACGTTTGAACTCTAAGATGTTGTACCAGTTCGGAAATACTGACTGCGGAAGATTATTCCACAGTCGAGTTGTTCTTTTCATAAACGAACTTCTAGACCGTATTGTACGAGAGAAGGAGAGCTGTGGGGTATGGAAATAGGCCGAGCGGGCTAGTTTTATGTTGCGGGAAAAATATTGCCGTGCAGGCAGGAGATTCTTAATTTCAATGGAATAGTTGTAAGAATCGCGACCATTTCTGTACATCAGGAAATTCGTAACAGAAATTCCAATGTTGAGAGTGATGACATCGAAAAGTTTGCGTTAAAGCTCGCATACCGCATCGCACCGTGTTCAAATGCAAACAATTCAGACACAGATCTGCACTAACGAAAAGATGAGATTACAAAACAATTTCTGCACTACCGTCAATGACTGACAAAATTATATGAAAAATAATATCCTCACACGTTCAATTTGTTTTTCCTTCAATGGAATCGTTTTATTTTACGTTCATCACGAAAATTATAAAACAAAATAAATATTTCAATTGCAATTTTAAAGATAGCTTTATAAAGAATGCCCAAGGTATTCTGAATTTACACAAGAGACAACAATGCCTAGAGTCGCTATTTACAAACAACAATGAACAGTCTTTAAATACCCCAAAAACTTTTTAAAAATATTATGAACTGCAATGCTAAACCTCATTACTTAATCAAGTCCCAGAATATTTAAGAAAAACCATATAAAATTCGACCTAAAAAATAGGATTGATGCATACAGCAAAAACTCTGTAATAACGATTCTCAAGACCACCATATTTTTTTATGAGAAAAAATAATAAATATAGAAACATAAATTACTTCTAAGTGCAATTTTGTAAAATACCTGAGTGATATGTAGGGGCTGGACTATGAGTGCCAAAAGCTAAACCCATCGGTTGACTGTGTGTACTTAGACCACTCAAACTATCTCTACGGTGCCTTAAACCACCCCAATTTGATGCGTGTTTAAGTGCTTCCAGTTCAACTTTAAAAATAAATCAAATAATAATTACAAAAAAACGTAATAATATAAAAAACACATCTAAAGAAAACAAATTTTCAGTTCGCCACTATCAAAACACGGCTTATACCTTTAGTTTCATGGAGATTCCTACATATTTTTGCATTTGTCTCTCTTAATAAATTAAATTGTTCAAAAAGTGCAGCAAGAAATTTATCATTTCCTACTGAACCTTCGAGATTCCTTTGATTTGTCGCATTTTGACTGCTTAATTTTGAGTCATTATCGGATGGTCCAAGCAAACAAGGATCACTGAATCTGAAACTATAAAGTTCTTAAGTTTATAGGCAATATAATCTAAATATATAAGTACACACCTCCTGTTTGGATCATTTTGTTCGAGATTCTCGCAAGTTCCCATGTTAACAGTTGGTGGTAGGCTTGTGAATTCAACATTAACATCGCCTTCAGGTATATGAATGTTTCTTAACATTTTATCCATATTAAATGGATTGTATAAAGTATTTTGGGTTTCTTGTGCAGTCTAGATTGGAAAAAAATTTTCTAATATTATTAAAATATTTTTATGACAATGTTTACCTTTTGAAATCCTTGACTAAACAATGAATGTTGCATCATGGATGGCTGTTGTGGCATTTTTTTACCTAAATTAAAACTGGACGAATTATAATCCAAAAATTCGGAAGATGATGATAGCTGAGGGGTAGCTGCATCCTTTAAACAATTTTCTAACCAAGCATCAAGATCTCTAGGATAATTAGGATTGTTCGCTTTTGTCGCGGTGTTCGTTTTAGGTTTCTTTCGTTTTATATTTTCTGATTCATTATCTGTAAGGTTTAACAATTAAATTAGCTAAGCAAATAAATAATAAAATTAATATTTCTAAGCAAGGTTGTGACGCTTTCAAAAAAAATTAATATAAATTGAAATATCTTTGATCTACTCCAAATGATAAACTGATCTGCAAACGTTTGCGCTCTCTCTCAGGTTTCACACGAAACATACTTTTTTCCATACAGATATCTAGTTCACGGAAACGTGTCGACGGAGACTTACTTACTAGACTTACTAGAGACTCCACAGTCATTCTTTGAACTTTCATGCATCATCATCATCATCACTGACGCTACAGCCCTGTGCGAGCCTTGGCCTTCTCAAGAATCTTCTTCCACCGTTCTCGGTTTTTGGGCTTACTCTTCCAGTTGGTAATCCCAATTGTGCGTGAGTCCATTTCTATGACGTTTTTATATCTCTTTCTGGGTCTTCCTTGTGGCCTTCTTGCTCTGGCGTTTGGAGGAACAGGATATTTGGTATCAAATTTGATACGCCTGCTGATCACTTCTGACTGACTTAAAATATTTCAACATTGTGTAGTAGTTTTGTTCGCTAGCAGTATCTTCTTTTAACTTCCGCCGTTATGTTGTTGGGTTTGTTAATTTCAACCTATTGTTGGCCTTGGCTTCCTCCAGCGTTCGCCTCCATGATTCTCTGGCCCGACTCTTCCAGTTTCTTATTCCCAACTGTCTCAAGTCTTCCTCGACGTCATCTATATATCTTTTCTTAGGCCGACCTGGTCTCCGTTTTCCTGACGGTACTTTCCGCAGCACTATCTTTGTCGGGTTCCGTTCCGCACCTCGTTGGACGCGACCAATCCATCGTAGTCTGTTTAATTTGATTACTTTGACAATGTTTGGAATCTTACTGATTACGAGTTGTATCTTCTCCTCCAAATGCCATCAACCTGTATTCCTTTGTAGATCGAATGAAGAATTTTTCTTTCAAATCTTCCTACCAATGTTTCGTCTGCGTTTTTCAATGTCCAAACTTCCGAACCATATAGTAGAACAGGCCTTATTAGTTTTGTATAAAGTGCCAATTTTCTCTTCCTTGATATATTTGTAGACGTCAGGTGCCTGCGTAGACCAAAGTAGCATTTATGAGCCAGTGCTATTGGTCTTCTGATTTCGGCCGATGTATCATTACCTTTTGTTATAATCGTCCCGAGGTACACAAACTGATCTACTGCTTCTATATTGTAGATGTCTATCGTTATGTTTTGTCTACTACTTCTGGCGTTTTTTGTGCACATATACTTTGTTTTGTGCTTGTTTATTTATAACCCGATTTTTTTAGCGGCTTGCTCAAGTGCTACAAAGGTCCCCTTCATGCTCTCAAATGATCTTCCAAGGATAGCAATATCGTCGGCAAAGGCTAATATTTGCACTGACCTATCAAAGATGCACCCTGATGTGTTAATCGATGCATCTCTTAAGGCGCGTTCTCACGATTCTAGTTGAACAATAAACTTGACTTGAACGATAAAAGTTTGACTGGGTCAAACTTTTGGTTAATCAACTAAATAGTTGATCAACTTTAGGTTCTCACTACAGATTTTATTCAAGTTTTGTTAGGCAACTATAATCCCTCAACTAAACTTGAACCGTGAGAACGCGTCTTTACTGATTTTTCTACGGCCACGTTGAATAACAAGCAAGAGAGTGCGTCACCTTGCCTTAATCCTCTATTTGTTCTGAGGGGTGAAGATAATTCACCATCTATTCTGATTCTACACCTTGGATCTTTCCTGGAAATTTCCGTTAGTTCTACTAGGCGTTTAGGCATTCCGAGCTTAAATAAATCATTACGGTTCACACTATCGTAAGCATATTGGTAGTCGATGAATAACATGTGGATGTTTATGTTAAATTCAACAGCTTTTTCTAGAGTTTCTCTGAGTACAAATATTTATACATACATTTATACTCTCCTAATATTCTTTCTACGTATGGTCGTAGTCTATTATAGAGTACACGTGAAAATACTTTGTATGTTGTGCTCAGTAGCGTTATTCCTCTATAGTTGTTGCAAGATAGAGGGTCTCCTTTTTTGTGTAAGGGACACACTATGCCCTCGTTCCACTCATCAGGCATTTCTTTCCGTCTACAGATTTCCACTGCTTCATGTAGTTTTTGGATAGTTTCCTTTCCGCCTTGCTTAATGAGTTCTGCAGGTATGTTGTCAGACCCTGATACCTTATTATTTTTTAATGCTCGCAACGCCTGGCGTACTCCTCTATGGTAGGGCTGCTGTGCTGTTATTCATGTTCTGTACATTTCGGGTCCCAATGTGCCCCTGCTCTGGGTTCATGGGTAGTTCCTCGAAATGCTCTGCCCATCTACCTGTTCTTGTTTTTATTGCATTGGAGGAACAGGATATTTGGTATCAAATTTGATACGCCTGCTGATCACTTCTGACTGACTTAAAATATTTCAACATTGTGTAGTATGTTTTGTTCGCCAGCAGTATCCTTCTTTTAACTTCCGCCGTTACGTTGTTGGGTTTGTTAATTTCAGTCCCAAAGTAAGTGAAATCGTTATATCTGTCGATTGTTATATTTTGTCTTGTTCTTCCTATACTATTTCTACCGCCACAAAGGCACTGCTTTGTTCCACAGACAAAACTCCATAAAAGTCTGTATCGTGTGTGGATCCACCGTTAGGGAACAAGCACAAAAATATCCAATAGAAGAATTTACTTGATAATATTTCGAATTTTAGGGTGTTACTCAATTCCAGATGTCTTAAGCACCTTGAAACAAAGTATGTGTTAGATTTGAAAGTTTGCGAGTGACCTGCTCGAAAATTGCGAAATGGATCTGATTACAGCCAGTTCTGACAATAATTTGGTCAAAGTTGAAGCAGTTTTGAACAATTATAATTTGCTGAAAAGTACAACCATAAGCAGTATTTTCCAACAACGACCTAATTTCCTAGCACTAATTAAACAAATTAATAAAATAATCATCTCGACCATTCATTATTGTAAATTATTTTATTATTACTACTATCAGGCCTATTCTGAACTCCGCTGGAATTTTCTTACATTGGAAGCATACGATTCCAACGGAGTCCAGAATAGGCCTGTATATTTCACAAAACGAAATCGTGAAAAATATAAAAGCGCAACATTAACTTGAACGACTTTTGTATCCGGTGTGAAATTCATTATTAAAGTCATTTAGGAAAACATCTACAATTTATACTATATTAAGATAAAATAAGTTTTGTCTGATTATTAACATTTTCTAAAGTCTTAAACTCGTCGCCCTAATACGTTCCAAATTGTTTAACGCTTCCGTTCTTCCATAACTACTTACTTTTATTTGCATATTGACCCTCATTATTGTGAGGATTACTTGTGTTCCTCGAATTTTGTCTTCCCGCTCCTACATTAAACGATGCTGAATGTGAATCTCCGCTTGCATTAGAGGTAGAAGGTATGTTTCTGGAAAAAAATATATTGGATTTTACTTTCCACACTGATTTTATCATACGTCAAATATGTTTTACTAAATCGATAAAACAATTAATAGATTAGTTCACTCACCCGTCCATTTTCGCGAACTTAAATATATATAGCCTTGATACAGACCGTATTTTATGTACAAGTCTACGATAAAGTATTCGCTTATTGCATTTCTATGCAAAACATGTGTGAATGCAGGTGATTAATTGCAGTTTTGCAAAATCCTTTCTAAATATTCGAGTTGTAAATTAAAATGATCCAATACTAATTAGGAATTTATCAACAACTTTTTACTTTAAAACAAACAGTTTAAAAAAGGCACTATAGAAACTAATAACTATTTATTTGTGGAAAACTTTCTGTCGTAAATTGCAAATGTAATTGAATTGGGAAAGTGCTGGTCATAATTTCCGGAAGGAAAAAAAACTTGTATATTTTATATTTTTAATTGAGAGGTATTCGCACTGTTAATTCATTTCTTTTTTAATACTGCTAGGAATGATATTATTCCTTAAGTAATTAACCAGAACAACCCCCTTCGAGCAGGAACAAATATTTTGACATCGCAAAAGATGATGGCTGAAGACGACTAACTGAATTTTTGTAGGGGAAAAACGAAATGAAGGGTGATGTCAACGGACAGCCAATACGAACTTCGTTAAGTTGTACTTTCGTTAAGTTGAAAGTAAAAGTAGCTTTGAAGTAAAATAAATAGGAGACTTTTACAATTGATATTTAAATAAGCCCCAACAATTAACAATAACAAGAAATTAAATTTTCTAATCTTGAATAATATTTATTTCTAGATTTGTTTATTTTGTGCATGATTAAAAAATCTTGTTTAAGCTTTTAGAATTGTTTGTTACCAACTTGATAGTAATTAGTTTTGGTCGTGACTGTAGAGCTTTTACCATCGAACTGGGTACATTTTAAATTGAAACGTTGCAAACTACCTTTGAGCTTGAAGGTGGTTTGTTTTTAGTGCTTAGAAAGTTTTATTTTAAGTGCTCGTTTTAAAATGAAGTGGATTTTATTATTATAATGTATTAGCCGCAGTAAGTAATGATTTGATCGTAATACTAATTATTTTGGAAAAGTTGAAAAATGCACAGTCACATCTCATTAAGGACATTGTAAAACATTGGAGTAGAATGAAGACTCCATTTCCAAACTGCTTCCTGCGATTTTGAAAAATTAGTAAGGCAATGGCGGTTTCAACCTCTAAACAAACTCCTCTAACAAATCTGGTCAACGTTTTACAGCTTGGTGAACAGACATTTAGCAAGTTTAGCCATGAAATGGGTAACAGATTCATTAAAAGAGTCGATTCAAAGACCAAAACCGCCACTACACTGGTCACTGGGCCACTGGTTTTTCAAAATGGAAGGAAGCAGTTTTGGAATTGAAGTCTTTAAATGTAAATGTCCAGAACACGTAACCTTTTTGGTACGGTCCTTAGTGCTAGGTATATAATTTCTTCTTGCCCGACATTGCTATGGCACAACCTGCCCCAAGTGCAAACACTCGGTGGACAGGGTTTCCTTTCTTCAGGGCTCGCGAGGTGTATAAGTGCCTCAATCACAATATACCCCCATAGTCCTAAAAAATGTGCCTCACCTTTGTACTTCTTCGGAGTTGATTCGATCTCTTCAAAACTCTCGCATGTTCAGCTCATACTGAAAAAAGGTGACTCCATCAATCCCTCCAACTACTGTCCAATAGCAATTACTTCTATTCTCTTCCATATCATGGAGATGATGATCAACAAAGAGCTGGGTATCTAGAGTCCAAACAAATCCTAAATGGCAAACAATACGGGTTTAGACAAAAAGGTCCGCCGGCGGCCTTTTAGTGTGTCTAACAGAACACCTCAACCACAGTATGCAACGATTTGATCAATCTAGTTTGGGCGCTCTGGATATCTCCAAAGCTTTTGATAGAGTATGGCACCCTAATCCGTTCGCTAAACTCCAAGTTATTGGTATTGGCCCAGCTCTAAAGAAATGGATCGGGAGTTTTCTTACGCGCAGGTTAATTACGGTAGCATTGGACAGCCTCAAATCTAAACTTCACACTAGCTCTGCTGGTGTCCCTTGGGATCAATTTTACAACCCGCTCTTTTCCAAATCTTTATGAACAACGTACTCTCGGTCCAATCCAATCCACGATGATAACAGTACGTTTGCGTTTCTCTTACGCCTGTGGTAATGCAAGACAAGCGCGTGGCAGACCTTGTCTCTATGATCGTGGACTTATGTCCAAATCAATCAACAGAGACATTTAACTCATTCTAGACGAGCCGTAAGAATCGCGTCAAATTCAATGCTTCCAAAACGAAGTGGTATCGTATTTCCAATAACACACATATCCCCATTCATGTCAGTGTAGAAATAGTGGCTGACCTATCCATTTACATCGTAGGAGTGACATTAGAAAAGCCGGAAGGATGGAACGACCACATATTCCAAATCTCCAATCTCCAGTACTTGGGATTTCTTTAGAAGCGGAAGTTCCTCCTCCAGCCATCGGCCCGTGATGTAATATAGAAATCCTACATTCGGCCTCTTGTTGTATACAACTCCTTTATTTGGGGCTCCGCAGAACACCTTGCCATGGTTGTATAAAGTGCTCAATCTTATAGATAACGACACCATTTGCTCCTCCATCGACCCTCTGAGCCACCGTAGGAATGTAGCAGCCCCGACAAAACTTTATGGCTACTATCATAGCGATTGTTTCAATGAAATAAACGATTTCCTGCCTCCACGGCTATCTCACACGTATACCCGCAACACAAGATTAGCTCGCTCGCCTCATTCCCTCTGCCTACAGCTCCCATTTGGGTGTACGATGCAAACATGGAATTCGTAGAGAGATTGTTCGTACTCGAGTTCTGGTTAGGAACGAATTTCTATTCAAGGTGAGCGAAATGTGGGGCTGTAGGCAGAGGTAATGAACCGAGCGGGTTTAGTTCACAAAAGCATCCACTGGGTTATACTGGTGAAGTACATATAATGCCTTCAATCTTTTCTACTGTAGTAACGGGCTGCTGCGAATCGGCGTATATAGCGCTAACATAGCCATAGTCAGATAAACTCTTTTTGGTGGAAGTTATGATAAGCCAAATGGCTCTGATGATGGCGATATCAGTGATTCAGCAATACGTTTTCGTAGCTGGTCTGAAGGAATAATTGATAAACCATCTTGCATTTCAATTTTTGATTTCAAGTCTACTTGGGAAATCATTACAATCAAATAGCACAAAGGTGGGCAACCTTGTTTATAAAATGGGCCAGTTCAAATTTTACGTTTTCGCGGCCGTAGAAGTTAATTGACCCTTTCTTGTAACCTGTAATTTTTTAGTTTGCAAACATGAATTAATTAAAAGAAAAGAAGTTAATTACTACATTTATTTCTTTTATCGTTTTCGACAAATTTTTAAAACCTTGCGACCACTCACTCAGTTACTTAAAACTACACTACCCACCACTATTTTACGTTGACATCCATCCCAGTTCATTGATGAAATGACTCTAAAAAATATTGATTTTCTCTCTGGGACAACATGTGCTTATGAAAAGATTCCTTTGGCAGTAGCATAAAAGCGATTCTTTTGTCCTTCGATTGGAAGCATGTCTAATATTTCCCGCTGGGATATTCTATTTGAGTCAATGTGATGGATGGGTGAGTCTGACAAATTTTCTGAGGCAAAAGTGAGGAAAAACACACTTCGGTGCGGGCCGTTGTCTATAAAACCCGTTTGTGTATGGGCGCAATAAAAGAAATGATGCATAGTGTAACTTACAAAATGGATATTAGTTTTAACATTATTACTAGATTAAGAACATGTTGCTTTGTGCGTTTAAACTAGACGAATTACATCGAAAAATATTTATTTACAATATGATTTTAACGATCTCTTCGTGAGCCATAGTGCTGGCCAGGGGTTGCCTACCGTTGATATAGCACAGCTTTCAAATACTTTGCTTATTGTCTAACGAACACCGGCTTACATGGATTTTAAATAATTTTGATTGGTAAATCTGAAAATATTCCGCACAAGTCCGTATTCTACAGATCCAATAAATCTGAAGACAATGCAAATCGAGAATATATGTTTAAAACATTAATCCGCCCTGTTGTATGTTGCGGGTCTGAGGTCTTCTAAAGGACAATCGTTAGAAGAATTATGTGGTCCTGTAAGATTTAATCAAATCGAACGGCGCATTAGAACGAACGAAGAGCTCAAAGATGAGCAGACTACGATCCAGGTAATACGAGCATCAGAGGAACGAATGCTAGCCCGAATGGTAGACTATCATGAAAAAGAAGCCTAGGACGACTAAGAAGTAGATTGATGGATATGGTACTATAAGATATTCGAAAAATTCGTATAACAAACTGGAGAGAACTAGCAAGGCGTATAGGCGACTGGAAGAAGATTTCAAAAGGCCCGGGTCCTACAAGAACTGTAGCGCCATTCAAGAAGAAGGTGCATGCTATGAAATTCTTCTTGAGGAAAATTACCCAGAATCAGAAGATTTTACCAAATTACTACATAACAAAATTTCTTCTTTTGACAAATTCATGTCGAAACCTCGAAACTTTTTAACAGCATGTGCGAACTAAATTAGAAAATCTAAAATCGGTTCGTACATAGGCGCACCACTTCGATTCATACTGAGAGGCATTGGATACCACCCACAAAAACTAAACTATCAATTTCTGTTATTACAAAGACCACATTATCCCTTCATGGGAAACCTCTGAAAGACACGAAAACATGTAAAAATATAAATTGTTTTCAATCCTAAGATACTTATTTAATTTGTTCAGATACAAAAACTTATACATAGTCATATACGGAAACTATTTTATCCACTGAGCTTTAAATGTAATTACAATTAACGTAAATTATGTACTACTTCAGTATGTAATGATAAATTGATCCAGTTTTATCACATTCTTCTCCAGCGTTCCATTGCTTAAACATCTCAAAAAATATATCAATAACCAAGCAATTTTGTTTTGTTTTTAGGTAGTAATAGTTCCACTTTCTTTGAAATTGCTCGCAGCAATTTGAACCCAAGTCTTCTAGCATCTTACCAACTTAATTGTTCACGGAACAATCTTTAATAAATCTGAGTTGAGTTGAGCATTCAGTTGACGGTTAGACGTTAGTCGGCAAAGTCGTGATTATAGCTCAGGTGTTTTAATAATAATTTAATAAAACCTAGAAAATGCAAAAAGCTGTGTGTTGTTTGTTAATTTTGATTTATCAATCAAGAGTTGTGATAACCAGAGAGTACCATCAAAGTCCAGGTAAGATTTTCAATGTTTTAAAATTGTTTTTATTACTGTTTTAAAATTTTTGTTATTTAATAAAAGGTCTTCCACCAATGCCAGTCAAGGATAAGCCAATGCCACAAATAAAACAAGGCAATCGGGATATGAGCGATGTGATAAATGATATGAAAGATGCATTCTCGATTGTTTGTTCTGTTGATCAGTTTAAAACTATTGCCCCAAAAATGTTCAATATGACAAATTCAAATCCGACGTATTCCTTTAAAATATTTGAAAAAACAATGCGGAAATTGACTTATAAGCGTGATGATTTTGAAAGGCCCAATTTCCCAAATTTAACCAGGGCTTATATACACTTAACTCGTATGGTACGGAGCAACACGTCTTTGGCAGAAAAACAAGAGAAGCTTTTATTTTCCAACTCTAATACTATGGAAGCAGAAGAGAGTGTACAAATCCCAAGCTTCGTTCGAAATGAAATGGTTGAACCTAGAAGGCAAAATTCTACTTCAAATGATTGGAACTTTCTGGGTCTTCCTGGATGGGAGGGTAAAATAACAAGTAATTTCGCTTTAGATTTTATAGAAAGGTAAGAAATTTTAAGTTTTACATTTTTCAAAATAAAATTGTTTATTTTTTCTTCAGAAAAGTGGATTCACCTGGTATGACCTCTTCAGCTCCACATCAAACAGAACCATCAAAGTTTAAAATAATCGGAAGTAATTTTTCACCGACTATAAAAGCAATTAACGAAAAAGGTAGACAACCATCTAGATATTATGAAGCGATGATAAGAAATAGCTCAAGATTTCGTAGCAAACCTTTTACGGATGCGTTACAAAGTAGCACCGATGCTGGTATATACATTGCACGAGCAAACGATCCATTTGGAAAATCTACAAAATGGCATTTAAGGTAAAATTGTTTTATGCCGAGTGTTTTTGGATTTTTAATCACTTTCATTCATTTACCTTCCGTTTTTTGCTATTTTCCATGGTTCAAGAATTTCATGCGAATATTACAGAAAATGTCGCTCGCATTTCGCTAAAGAAGTTTTTTGTTTGCCCTTGACTGAGCTTTAGGTTAAATTTTCAAATTTTACTTTCATTTCTCTGCTTTTGCTTTAAATTTCTTTTAATTTTGATAGATAATTGCTTTTTATGAGGTATTTTTTCGCAATTTGAAGAGAGTTAAATTATTTTGCAGCTTGTCGTATTAAATAAATTCTTTGATTTTTTTAAGATGTAATTTTCCTTATCTAGTTCATCTGGTTTTTGATGTGTAGTAGATTGTTGTTGCATCGTGCTCTTGAGGCAAATTTTTAAAGTCAGAAAAAGCGATTTTAATATTTTACCTTTGTTATATTCAATTCATTGAAAATTCCTAACTTACTTCGTGCTGTTACGATTACACCCAAAAAACATTCAATTGTCCTTTGGTAGAATAATGTTAAAAGGAATTGATTTATCCATTCATGAGAACCTGGACATCATTTTTTGTTCGATCATCTCTTATGATGGTTTAAAAATATATCCACTTTACTTCTGATACGGCATTATTTGCTAGTCTGTGCGATGGACTTACTGAATATTATTAATGATACACTACACGATTTATTAGCCATTCTAGAGCGTGCCAGAAATGCATCTCCTTTGCGAATCCCTTTTAAATAATTTTCAAGAATGTCGATAAAAATATTAGAAATAAAACCTTTATAAAAACCTCACAAGCGAACCAAAGGTAATTCTTCTTCTTAAATTGCGCAACAGTCTTTTTATGACTCGGGCCTCTTGAAGTCTTTTCCATTCGTCTAAACGTCTTGTTAGTTCTCTCCAGTTTGTTATACGAAGTTTCCGTATATTTTGTAGTACGCCATCCATCCACCTATTTCACGATCGTCCTACGCTTCGTCCTGATGGTCTACCATTGAAAATCCTGGCTAGCGCTCTTTCTTCAGAAGCTGTCCGAGCTACCGTAGTCTTCTCAATCAGTGTAACTACATTCATTTCGTCATATATTTCTTCAGGCTCTTCATTAGTTCTGACGCGCCTTTTGGTTCTCTTACGGGACCAAATATTCTTCTTAGGAAAATTTTTGCAGATTTTCCGAAGATATCGTCAATGTCCAAGGCTCAGACCCGTATCATAAAACTGGGCGGATTAGTGTTTTATATAATCTCACTTTCCGTTGTCTTAAGATTTCTTGGTTCTTTAGAATTGGGACTCTTGCGAAGTAGGTTTTATTTGCGGTTAGCATACGGATGTTTCTGTCCCTAAATATATATAAATTATCTATAATTTCCACTCTATGATCGTCAAGGCTGATGCTTCGTCCTAATCGTTCTCCTCTTTTTGATATAATCATATATGTACTTTGTTTTCGTGTCATTTACTCGTAGATTGAACTTTGCTGAGCTTTCTACAATTATTGGAAAGGTTTCCTTTACGTCTTGCGCTTTGCGTCCAATTATGACGATTTTTTTGGTATCTTTTGTATGACAAACAGGGAACCTACCCTAATTAAATTTTTAGCATTTATTATAACTGTTTTTGTAAAATGCCGTTTTACGGAAACAAATTCTTGCATTTGAATACATGTTATTGTTCAAAGTTGTTCATAATTTAACTACTAATGTTCTGTTGATATATTTAAGGTAAGGAAGGGAATACGATATTCACTATTCAAAGATACTTCTAGGATCACTTATCCATTTAATGAAATTTTCATTCTCAAATTTTGATTTAATTTAGTTTTATTAAATTTTACATTTGAAATAATATTATTTTTTTGTAGAAATTCCTCAAACTCTGTCTATGATCGTGAAAAGAGATCTGCCCCAGAACTTTATTCAATGGTACAATGTGCAACAAAGTGTGATCCGCTATTATTCAAAGGATATGGATGTTACTGTGGATTTTTGGGCTCAGGAAAACCAACTGATGGAGTTGATTATTGCTGCTATCTGCATGATAAGTGCTATGAGAGAAGTTCCTGTCCATCATTTCTAGAATATTTTGTGCCATATCTATGGAAATGCTATCGTGGTAGACCCTTATGCGCACTGGATCATGGAGAATGGGGCGGTCCGGGCTCATGCGCGACTAAATTATGCCAGTGCGATTTATTATTATCGAAATGCTTAAGGAAATATGGTTGCCCTAAAAAGAGAAATATCTGCAAATCATCGGCTGTGAGAATTTTGCAGACTTTTCTTATGTTTGCGTAAAATTTTGTGTTGTTTTTGTTATTGTTAAATTTGTTTTTGTATGTACAATTATATGTTAAGTTTGTTTTATTTATTTTATGGGTCGTTTTATAAATGCAGGAATATTTTTAAAAATGCCCGAAGTGAAATAAATCCTTTTTAATCATGGAAGTGTGTCTGTTGGCTTAGTAAATGTCCAAGCTTCAGACCCATAGTATATCACTGGGTGAATGAAAGTTTTATATCATTTTAAATTGCCTTGAGACTATGCTCGTCACGATTGATGTTTCGTCCTAACCTTTGGTCTCTTTTTAGACAATTGTGTACTTTGTTTTCATGCCATTTGCGCTTAGATTCAACTTTGCTGGACTTTCTATATTTTTTGAAATTACAACTTGAGCTTTGCGTCTCCAAAGGCGAGTACCTGAATGTTACTTGTAAATATGCTACTTGCTCCATTTAGTTCTGATTTTCTCAAGAAGCTCAAAACAATATTAAAAAACAATGGTCAGAATGCAATGAATGGTATTGGATATGTAATTTTGCTGGCACGATCGACATTTCTTCATTGGATATTTTTCTTTTCCATTCCATCAATCTCGAAAGTATGGGTGTTTTCAATGATGCAAGTTGCGTGCGCAATTGACTTTTTCAGCAATGGAAGTGTGTTGCTGAATAAGTCAATTGCGCACGCAACCTGCATCATTGAAAACACCCTATCATGCCAATCAGTCAGTCGATCACCATAAATAGACACCCTCATTACGCACATCGACAGTGTCGATAAAATCGACATGTCGATAAATTCGGGACACAAAAACATGCAAATTTCATATAATAAACAATATTATTATCTCAAATTTTAAAATTTCCCTATAGGGAAATTCATCGAGATTGGCATCGACATCGACAGATGACGGAAATACCAAAAAATGTAGTGTCGATTTCAAGTGTCGACAGCTGTCGCTGTCGATGTCGGTGTGCGTAATGAGGGTGAGAATATCAAGTATAGGCTGAAGGTTCGGCAGTTTTTAACTATATCCTCTGTGTGGTTCAGAGTCTTCACTTGCCCGATTTCTCGAAGTCGTTTGATATCGGTTCAAAGGAGGATGTAAGTTTTGGCAACCACCTCCAATAGCTATGTATAAAGCCCGGTACACAATATCGTCATTTTGCTCCGCGTTCGTCGAACAGCGTTGCCCGAACGTCGTACGCCTCTATTCTATACACATTACTCGTCGTTTAGTTCGCATGGTACCATGTACGAAGATACTTTGTTGTAGTGCTGTGTCGTTCGCGAATGATCCGTTCGTACTGAACGGAACAGTGTACTGAGCCAAATGAACTGGTACACTAAGTAGTACATGTTCCGTTCACTCGTTCAATGGTACTGCACTGGTTCAGTGATACTGAACTGTGTTATGAACCATGAACGAAGAACGAAATGTGCGGGTCTCTAATGAAATGACCTGAACTTTTGAATGATCTGAAAAAAGAGCGAATGAATGAATCGCAATGAATACATAAGGGGTGCGATATATTTCTCAGAGAACTTGTTTTGCTTGTATTGATGATATGTGAGTTACAATTTCTCTCTAAGCAATTCCAATTGGAAATAGACATTTTGAAATAGATGAGAGTTAAAAAAGTTTTATGAAGAACATTTAAGATTTAGGAAGAGTTCTAATTAGAATTTCACTCGTATTATTCGAGTGTAGGAGGATTATTTATGAAATGTAACGGAAAAGAGATTTTTAGAGGAGATTGTTTTTAATTTATTTGAATAGAATATAGTATATCTTAAGGGGAGTGAATTAGTGCAAACTGGAAATTTGATTTTATTAGGAAATTCATTAATTCTTATCAGTAGCAAATTTTTTCAAACGTGGCTGCATGGCTTGTCTAGTTTTGTATTGAACTGTATGTGTGTTTGTAATTGTATTTAAGGGCACTCCAAGTTTTGAAGTTTTCACCAAATTTACCACAAATGAGCCAAATGAACCGAATGAACGGATCTTTTGAATGGTTCTTTTTAGTGAGCGGAACCAAACGAACCAGTTCACTGAAAAGAGCCATTTCGCCCACCACTACTTTGTTGACAGTAGCGGCGGTTCTTGCTGGAAGATATTGTAGAAAAAAAAACGTGTATGGTGCAAACCCTTTTTTCACCCTTCACTGCTTAACGTCGAACGACGACACATAGTTTTCATCCACACTATCCTCGCACAGCGTACAGAGAACGAGAAAAATCAAAATGGATTTGATTTTTCGCTGTGGCGAAAAACGCGGCGGCGTTGTCATCCACACTGCAATTTTCTATCGTCGTTCGGACAACGCTGTTCGACGAACGCGGAGTAAAACGACGGTACTGTGTAGCGGGCGTTGAGGTCGTTGGATAGCTCTTTTTGAGCTGAATATAAGTATCCATTTTTGTTGTTAAAAAGGAAATGCCCGTTTCCGCTCACGAATAAGATAAGCATTATTTCTTACATGTCTACGATTCAGTTCCCTGCATAAGACCACTTTGTTTTGAAAATGATGTCCGCACGATTATTCAATCCAGTTAACTTTTTCCTAGTGGTTGTTACTAAGGATTAAAAGTTTTTATTACCGGAACAATTTTTGAAGATTCTACCACAATTGCTCCTATGATCAGATCAAACAAGATGTATTAGCATCTCTAGAACACCTTAGTAAAAACTGAAATTAAAACAAATCCTCAAATGAAATAAAACAAAGTGAAATATATTTTTTCAAACTGCTATTTTTAAGTTAAATAAATGTTTAACAAAATATAAACAATTGCTCTCCACATTCTACATTTTTTTCGTAATTTCTTAATTTCATTTTGTAAAATCTTTTTTTTTCTTCATTTGTTAAATTATTAATGCTTTACAATGTTATTTATTTATTTATAATTTTTTTGTTTATTTAATACAAAATCTTCTTCTGTATATGTAAAAAAGGCTCCTGTCTCATTCAGTTTCTTTTTTTTCGATAGGATCTACATTAATAATTTACAGTTACTTAAAATTTCTATATAACATATTTAGGCTAGGTTTGATTACAAATAAATAATGATGTCATAAGCTATGCTTACAACTTCATTGTTTTTTTTTATTTATTTATTTTAACTACATATTTTAAGAGCATTTTTTGATACTAAAGTGAGTAGTGCGGCTTTCTAATGATTCTGAAAACAAAAATAAGAAATAAAGACTAGATTTATTATTATGACATTACTTAGAGTTTAGGGGAAATTTGTTTTTGTTTTTTATTCTCTTAAATCTGCAATATTTACGCGAAGATTTTGTTATTTGGTCTTTCTCTAATTCTTTTTCTTTTATTATTATTTATTTTAAAATGTTCTGTCATTATGGTTTTTGTCGTTTTGGTCACTCTTCTTTTGATTTCGTTGGAAATCTAAGTGAGCATCCTTTGCGTCATCGTTAATAAGGCATACAATTTTTCAGATTTTTTCTTGTTAAATTATAAAAAAAACCGCGCCTTAAATAAATAATTACTTAGCATTTTGATTTTGTTGATGTTCAGCCAAGTTTCAATATATTATTTAGAAAAAAAATAGTCTACAAAGGCATCGCTTTTATAAATACGAGTATTTCCACTTTTTATATTGAAAAAAGCTAATATTTTGCGTTTTAGTTCGAGTACAACCAATGCTTTTTAAATAAGTATTGAGAAGATAATTGCAGATGGGGAAGTATTTGTTATGAGATTACGGTATGAAATATGCTCTATTATTCCCTGTTACGATAAAAATAATTGCAAATAAAATAAATAAAAGTGTTTTTCAGTTACAGTATAATTAAGTGCATAAAAGTATGCTACAATGACCAGCCCAGCTGTTTGAATATAAATTATTAGAAATAATAAAAGGTGATCGTTTTCCGATCAAATGTGCTGTGATCAAAATCTTAGAGACCAACTTGCATAATTTAGAAGGATTTTTACGAAAAGATGTAACCCAATTTAAGGTAAAAATTGCAACTAGTAGGGTCCTATTCGCGAATCCGGCGGATCTGACATTCCTGTCCCATGGTTGAGTGATTATTGAATTCGACGAAAGAAGTGTCATAAGAACTATTGTTCATTTCCACCTCGAATGTTTTTGGTAATCGCAAACTATCAAATTCGCATTCACAATATATTTTTTATAAAGGACTGAACAATGTCAAGCTGTAATTCTAAATTTTTTTAGTTGTTAATTAAATTTGGGATTTTGAATCACGCACTGATAACCCACTTAAACAACTAGCCTCTTTCCTGTTGGTTGTGGGAACTACTTGACAACGATTCATTTTATGGCATTTTAAAAAATACATCGGCAGCATAAACTATGAAAGCAAGTGCTAGCAAAAAGAATGAAAAAAGTCATCGCCTTCGCGCTATTTTGTAAACGACCCCTCGAATACTATTACGACTTAGGTTATTTCCATGGAGGCTATACAAGGAGATAAAACTCCGTGTTGTCAATTTTCGTTTGATTATTGGTGGCGCTGCAGTCAAATGCACCTCAAAAAACATGGCCGATTGTATTTATCCGGTTCATGGCAAAGTTCGTTTATTACTAATATATTTTACGTTTACCAGCTTCTAAATTCAATTTATATCAATGCGATTATTCGTAATTAATCAATTTTTGATGTTTTCAATGAATTTCATGTGGGGTACATCGGACAAAGCTGACATCTGTGGCCAAAAATGAACTAGAAGTTTAGTTTCTTCTACCCATCCATTTCCTGTCATTTTCCCCATAAGAGTTTTTCCTCCTTGTATATTCTCCATGGTTATTTCAACCGGAATCATGACTTGGTTATTTCAACCGGAGCCTGCTTTATATCAATGGACAACTTCTATGGGCAGAAATTGGGTAGTCGGATGCCTGACTCCTAGGCAACCGAAATTTACAGCCCGACTGATTGCTTTCACGCCTTGTATGCGCAAAAACAAATACTGCACTCAAGATTTGTGCGCAGAAAAACGAAACTCGCGCTCTACAAAATAGTAATACGACCAGTACTTTGCTATGGTAGCGTGACTTGGACTATGACCCAGGACGTGAGTCAACAAGTTTGAGAGAAAAGTTTTCACGTGAATAATAGGCCCAATGAGAGATATTGTAATATGTCGTAGGAGATACAACAGCGAGTTGTATGAAATTTTTGATGACCCAGAACTATCAACTTTTATATAAATTAACAGATTGAGACTAGCCGGCCTCGTAATCAGGATCGAGGACACCCGTCTCCGGAAACGGCTTATGGTAGCAGAAATTTCGGGTAATATACCAGTAGGCAGACCCAGGAGGAGATGGATAGACTCTGTGACGACTGATGCAGAGGAAATCCGAAACTGGAGACATGCTGCAAGAGCCGTCAAATTTGGAGAAATGCCCTAGAGGAGGAGAGGAGGCGATTTGGGCTGTACCACCATTGGATGGATGGACTGTTTGTTTAATCCAAGTACTCATTTATCTTTTGAGTCGACTTAATAATCATCCAATTAATCGTATTAGTAACCATTCGATCGATTTGGTTTCCATTCAGATTTCGTATCAAATAAAGAAGCGATTTTTGATTGGGCTTTGTTTCTACGAGGTCATAGTTTGCGAGGCTGAAGTTTCCATTCTGAAGTGCATGATTATTTACAATTGTAACGCACTACGTAACGATATTCAGCGAACAAAACGAATCTTATATTCGATCGACATTTACCAAAATAGAGCTCCATTAAACTTTAGGATAACAATCTTCTTCGATTATGTTCAACCTCTAAATCTGCTTTAGACCTCTAGGAGATGTAATTTATAAACGACAGGCACACAAATTTGCGTATCTTCACAAATTTGCATATTTTGATTATCGAGAGGGTTGGTTCAAGAACTTTTGTTGATGATAAATCCAATTTGACAAGCCCGGAAGTGTTTGACTAGCTAAATTTGATGTTGACGCGGTAAAATCTTTAGTGGAGTTTAACCCCAAGTTAATATATAAAAAATTAATAAGTAGTTTTAGATCCACTCTATTTACGGTATAAAGGCACATATGCGAAATAAACAAGTATTACCAAAGAATACAAGTTCCAAACAAATTTTCCTAGGCTAACAAAAATCTCTAAAGAAGAGTTATTACACTTCATTACTCATGGATTGCATAGTCAGGAATGTCACTGGAGATAGATAGATTCTCTATGACAGCATAAAGAATCCCGAACAATAGTTATCTTCAAACTTCTAATAAATAGATACATTAGCTGAGATTATAGCCAAATGAAAGAAGAATGCTAGGATTTGTAGCGTAAACAATATAAAAATTGTCTGCTCGTCATACTTCATCATTGATATCAATAACATACCGTTTTTCACAATATTTCTGGTAAATAATTTAATAAAACATTTTTTAATGATGTCGTTAACTAAAATCTGTTCGCAAGATTGCGAATTACTTGATAAACTAGCAAGAACTGATGCAAACTATTCTCTCTTCTATTGTTTTTTTGATAGTTATTAAAGTTTATAAAATTATTACAAATTCCGTTTCGTAAATATGTATATCAATAACTTAATGTAGGTTAACAACTTGAAATATTAATATATCTGCCTCAAAATAAAATTATTGTTGTTCAAAATTAGTAAGTCTTTTTTAATAATTTAAAAAAAAATTCCAATATTGCACATTATTTCCCAAATAATAATTTTGATCAGCTACCGCACTACTCGTTTTCACATTTTATTATTTTAACCACTATGGAAACCTAAGGAAGTGCTACTACATGACATGAAAAAACCCATGTTTTATTTTTTGTATCGTATCCATTTTACAATCGAATAGTTTTTTTTGTTTACAATTACAATTATATTTATCCGGTATTAAAAAAACTTTATTCTTAAACAGGGTCTAAATTCGAGGCGTTTTTGATTATCAATTTAAAAATGTTACTTCCATAGCAGTAGCTAAAAGTATGTGTGTGGTTGTGTATATATAATATATTCAGGAAAGGTGTTTTTTTAGAGCTTTAAGCTTTATATAAATAAAGCATATATATATTTTTTTCTCACTTGTTTTCGTTTTTTTAAATAAAACTATTAAGGCATTTGAAATTTAGAAGAAACTACGAATGCAGTCATTTTTTTTTGCGTTTAAAAAAATATTTTTTTGACTCACTATATTATTTTACTTTTAAATTTAACAAATATAAAGCAAATTTGTAAAATCGTAAAAATTTCACTATGGTTGTTTCTACATTATTATTATTTTAATTATTTTTTTTTGTCTCGTCAAGCTGCATTCTTAGCATCTTTATCAAAAAATCCGCACTCTGATAGTAATAATCTCATTTCGTTCTTGAGAACCATTAAAACTTTACAGCCTATCTTTGAATTTGAACTTATAAAATCAGTTTTTTTTTAATTTTTTTTTTGGTAAATATATGTACATTCAAAGTATTTTTTTTTGTGTTGCAATAAAAATTGGAAAGATTCTAAATAAAATACTTGAAATTCCTCTCGGCGCGCCTTACTTGAATTGTGTATATACTCCCAAATTTCTTGCTGTTGTTATTGTTCTGACTTTTAAAGGAATCGTATTTAGTCTTTCCTATGTTTGTAGTGCATTTTCTCAATTTTTTCCATTTTTTTGTTTTATCTTTCATATAAAATGTCACCGACGTGGAAACAGAACTTCTAGCCAACAAGGGCAAGCTGTTATTTCTTGTCTAGTGTAGTTAGGTCCCCATCCTTTGGCAAAGCTTATTCTCATACTATTCATGTCTACTGGGCCTGTTTGAGCACCAGCTATCTGGGAGGGCCAAGTTAAAGATTTCGAATTAGCCCTGAAATTATCGAAAAAAAATATTTATTTAGTAATGAAAGAAATTTGTTTGTATTACTCTTAAACTATACGAAGAATTTAGGAAGAATGTAAAAATACAAAAACAATCTGATATTCAGCAAAACAGAACAATAGAACAAAATAATCCTTTAAGTAAACTAATTTTGTATTTTTAACCAACATTTCCTTTATTTTATTTTATTTTATTTTATTGACCTACAATCATAGCAACGTAATTTTATATTTTATCATCATGTTTGTCGATTTTTTTATATAATTCTCAATGAAGCAAGCAAACAAAGGATCGTAAAACACAAGTTCGGAAGTCACAGAATTTTTGAGATATCTTACGCGTAAAGTGCACAAATCAATTACTGAAAGATCTGATCTATCAACAACAAAAATATATTTTATTTCACTTCATTTAAAGTACATTATGCATTATTAGTGTTTTAAACAACATCAATAAATCGTTCTTCTATTTTTAATAGCGACTAGATTTTTACGAGATGTAAATATCTTTTACAACTTTTAGATTCTTCATGCAAGTTGGATATTATGCTAAGTTGGTGATTGTTGACCACCGGAAATTACTCAAAAAAAATCAATTACGAATATTAAAATTCATAAGCAAACGATAAACTTTTTTTAACTGAAATTTGAGAATTTAATCAATAATCAATCGTGCAAAGTATACATTCTCAGTAGTACCATATAATAAATAAAAATGGAATTCAATTTCTATATTTTCTTAAGATCTAAAAATTTTGAAAGGGAAATATTGTGATAACGATTCGTTTTCAAGAAACAACTAAAACTTCTACTACGTATAGAAGTGACAAAAATGTTTCTTTCCTCTCTAGTATTCTCTGATAGGCATTTTGTAACAGCTAGAACAACTCCTACATTATCTGAGCAGAAACAAAAATTGTTTTCTAATCTATGGAGTGATATATGCAAATTTCAAAAAGATGCGTTTTTGCATAGTATGGGCTACTACAATGGTTGACTGAATTTCAATGGGGTCAGATATGAACCAGGAATTTTTAGTGAATTTCAAACTTATTATAAACATATTTTACACTGCTAAATAACCGAAATATTTGCTGTTACTATCTATAATCTTTTACTCTATTTATTGGGCGCCTACGAAACGTCGTCGCTGTAGAACATTGATGGTTTTTGAATAAAATAGTTGTAAAGCCGGTTTTTGCACTCCAATTTCCATTAGCCGCCGGCCGATCTTTTAAAATATGACTGCATCGATATTAAAAGGTAAGAATTAGGATTGAAGTCTGATAAATCAGACCCATGTGAGGAATTAAATCCATACAAGGCTGAAGAAGAGTTCTTGTTTAGTTTTTAGCTGTTTTTGGATAATCTTTCATGAAACAAAAATTACCTCACCATTTCTTTGGTTGTAATGGCATTTTTTTTAGAGCGTCACTCAATTTGATTAGTTGGATTTGATTCTGATCATCTGTGTTTTACGAGGGTTCAAAAGTTCGTAGAAGATAATTCTTTTTATATCGGGCCAAGCATGTAGCTATGAATATATGATTTTGAAATAGATGTGTATGGTTCTCTAGGATCAACCTATGATTTTCTACGATCAAACCCCACTTTTCATCACAGTTTTTATTATATGAAAGTCTAAGCTCAGGTGTTACCCTTTAAACTACCAGTCCGTTATCTCGTTTACGTCATGGTGCAGTGTCTAGCAGCAAGCTTAGCTCGAAGGGTTATGCTTCCTACTCGGAGTGTTATGCTTCCTGAAATAAGTGAATTCCACTAATCAACCGACAAATGCTGACAGTACTAGACTACCAGGTGAACAAGGAAGTGTACCGTCCGCTAGGTGAAAATCCGGCTAAAACGGAACTTTGGTACTCTATTATCAACCAGTTAAGCCGCGAGATACCTTATTAGGGCTAAATTTAGCGTTTGGTACAACAAATTCTTTCTTTTAGTAATTTATTGATACTCTTGGCTTTTTTGTTACTTTCGGTATTTACTCATAAGAAATCCTTTTTCTTTCTATCTGCATCTTTCTAATTGCATGCAGTCGAATTGAAACTTTTGCTTGAGTAACTCATAATTATTCAGAACACAATATTCATTGCCATAAAAACGAGTTTTTTTTCAAGAAATCTTTGTAAATTACTTTTACTAGTTAAATAATTAAAAGACTGTTAAAACTTGACTTAATAACTTTCATAGCTTCAGCAGGATTTTTGTGTGAAAATATAACAACATGCAATGCCTTAAATGTTGCTTACTTGTTAATACTTTGTTACATACTTAATGAGAGTTTGTAAGGACTGAAATTTTAGTCTATATAAGATCAATTTTACAAATCTATATACATACGTAAAACGGAAGATGAACGGAATATTGAAATTTGTTTTACTAAGTATCCACCGCAGGGTGGACTAGAATGGTACACGAATGGTTCCAAAAAGGAGGCCGGTGTGGGCGCCGGAATCTGGATGAAAGACCCAGATTTAGTAGAGCGATAAGTCTAGGCAGCCTAGCAACTGTCTTTCAAGCAGAGCCGTACGCTATACTGGCATGCACTCGTGAGAACTTAGGAAGGGCCTACAAAAACAAGTCAGCTGATAGTCAAGCGGCAATGTGGGCAATAAAATCCAGTAGGACCAAGTCTAAATTGGTTTGAGACTGCCAACTTAATAAGCTGGGCGTTCTCAATCAAGTTACCCTTGTTTCAGTCGCAGGTCACCAGGCTTCAAAGATACTTGTTGGCTTGATTACCGGACACTGCACCCTAAATTATCACTTATGGAGGATAGGAAAGGGGAGGACCCCATCTGCAGGCTTTGCCTTGAATAGGATGAGTCTGCCCTTCATGTTCTCTGTGAGTGCCTCGCGATAGCTAGGAGCAGGGTCTTGTCGTTCGACTAAAGAAAAAAACAACAAAAAAAGCATCCAGCTTGAGATAAGAGTAATTTATTTATAACCCCAATATTACTTTGGATTAAAAAGAAAAATTAATTGTGAACTGAAATTTTTTAATTTCAATTGTTTAGAACTTGAAAAGGTATTGTTTTCATTCCTAGCTAACCTTATCAAAATACAAGAAACTGTATCCTGAGATTTACTTGCTCTCTAAAACTGAATGAAACAGAATCATCATAGCAGTATCTAATATAAAATTTGACTAGGAAAATAATAATTTTAAAAATACTCACATATAATTATCGAAGGCTCGTAGACAATATCCTGGCAATACCTTAAAAACATTAAACCTATAGTCGGGATCATTTAAAGTTGGTGAATGTACAAATACAGGTACTGAAGAGCGATTGTATAACCAAACGCCATCAGCTTCTTGACTAAGTGTTACTCCTAAAATTAAATATAATAAATATATATTGTAAAAAAATAAATAATTTTAAAAACAAACATACCTAAACCAATTTTTTCTCTAGCTTTTAGCACAGATTCTGGTGTAGCAGATTTTCTCTGTTCAGCCAAAATTTTCAAGCAAAGACCATCACCTCTTTGCTGTCCTGAAAATATATTGACTGATACACTTTCAACTGGAAATTTATCACCAACACGTTGTGCTAATTCCCAATATGCTAACTGACACCAACTTGTTGATGATGAATCTAGAAAAAAGGAAATTGTGAACATTTTAATATCTAACACAAGAAGGGAGGAACTTTTTGTAAATTGTAAAATCAAAGTATTTTAGTGATGAATCGAACTTTTACAAATTTATGCACAGGTAGTTATTAATTCATTATTATTATACACATTATTATAATTTTTTTAAAATACTTTTAGGCAAATTATAATTGATTTATATTTCTACAAGGAGCTGAAGTATGGGAAAATGTCAACTGTGAAATAAAAGTAAAGACGTCGTCTGCAGTTTGAAATTGGTAGCATTAGCTGCGTTCTTTTTACAATGTTATCCCACCAACAACAACTTGATCCAGGTAAGATTTGGATAAAAATCTGTGATCCGAAAAAAGCTTGTGTGCGAAGACGCATCTCATGGAAAATCCAGTGCTTTTATAATTTTGTGGTTTGCTACTCCTATTTTCTTTAGTTTTGTGTGTTGGTAATTCTGCAAAATTTGATATATTTATTTGGAAAAATTGTTGGCGGGATTTCCGCCATAGATTGTTTTCAAAGCGGAAATACTTTTGGTAAATTTTAGAAACTGACATAACTTGTACAGAAGACATCGAAAATGGGAACTACAACTTTGAAAAACTAAATTTCTACCATGATCAGTCCTTTTATGCTCGGCTAATCTGATCTGAATCAGGTTGAGAAAAGAACGTAGCTATTGTCATTTTATTAAGGTAAGATTTAACTTAATTTTAAATAAAATAAAATATCAACACGTACAATTAATGTGAGATAGTTGCCATTGAAACATAATGATCTTTAATAAAACCTTGAGGGCGGGAAGATGAGAACGAAAGAATATACACTAGCCCTTATCCTGATTGTCACTTCACCATAGTGATAAATGTCACCTTTAAATATCAAATGAGAAAAATCTCACTTGCAAACATCAAGATAGAACAATTGTCACTGAATTCGCCGTTTCTCGATATCAGTGACAACTGTAATTCGCCTTATCTCACTGAAATGTTACTTTTTTAGAGAACCATAATAGCATTTTTGTCTCACTTCGCCATTTGTCACCATAAGTGACAACCAGAATAAGGGCCACTGGGTGGGAGAAAGGGATTGACGAAGGACCATAGTGCTGCGTCAATTAGAATCACGAACGGGTGACTACAATCGCAGAGGTCCGTGGTTCGATTCCGCTACGCGATGTGGTCCTTATCCTTCCACTTGCCAACGACTCTAAACATAATAAGCGAGGAAGGCCAGCTCCTGTTCGATCATCGAACTCGGCGTTGTTGTTGCAGTTGTATTGAATTATGAAATAAATCCGGTTTTAACGTTGGCGATTGGTTCATTATTCTCTTTACTATTTTTTCAACTAAAGTTTGCTGTCCGACATTGCACTTAGTAATAGAACCATAGACAGTTCAAAGAACCTTACTTGTGATCTCTAGATAGCATTTCTAGCGTCTAGATACAATTCCTTCTTGTTTACCCTCTTTACAAAAACTCCCCGACACTTCTGTTACCGAAAGCGCAGTAATGTTCTGTCCGAGTAGCGACGTTAGCATTGTATCAATATTCTCTCAATTATATTTTTGATTAAAGATTACTGTCCGGCATTGCACTATATGATAGAATCATCGGTAGCGCAAAGGAAGTAAACTGATGGAACTCTAGTCTCCCGCATACAAAAAAATATAACCCTGCTTCCTGAGAAATTGATTTAGTGAAAACTACATTTCATTCGTTGCATCTACCTTGTTGCCTCTTCTAGCCAAAACAAAATTGTTAGAAATAGTTTTTGTAGTACGTAATTTGCCATGTGTGTAAGTAAATCCAGGAAAAAACATATTTTACCAAATTTTTCTTTTAAATACCGTCTGTTAAGGTAAATATTGGTCTTTAAAATATAGTTCTATTCTAAAGCGTATATACCATAAAGTGCTAACGAACATTAGCACGTGTTATAAGCTGGCATGTCAATCACGTTAATGTGGATAAATACTCCACCTGCTTGTCATAGTGTATCTTAAATTAAATAGAGTGGTGACACATTCTAACAAAAGCAGCGCCATAATAATAAAAAAATTATTATTACATGTACAAGTTCCTCTTACACAACTCTGGCGCCTAACGTTGTTGCTTCAGACTTAAATTTCGTAAGACAAAAAGTTATTTAGAATTGAAAATTCGAACGTAATTTACGAGTAACATCACACTCGGTTACAAGAGTATAAAAACAGTTTTCCAGATAAATTTTATTCTATGATAAACACACTTCAACAAATTTATTGTTGAAAAATATTATCTCTTTAAATTAAATGTCTCCTCTCCTTCAAGTATATAATCTATAAAAAGCCATAATACAATACTTGAAATATATTTTAATCAGTCACTTTGAGTAGGTCAGCGGCTAGCCTTGACTATCCCAATTGTTGCCCTGCCTCTTTTGACTGACTGGAGGTAATGACAAAAAAAATACTTCAATAAACGGCGCTATATCCACTTAATATCTCCATAACAGCCGTCACCTGAAGAGGAATTCGTTGCAATTTAAATGTAAAAAAAATACAAAGAAAACCATCAAGATATCTTTCCTGTATGCACTTGCTGCAGGCTCTTATGGCTTCCACCATGGAAACAAGTGCCTCACCTGAACCGTATTCAGTCTTTTATTTTTTCCGTTTAACAGGTTTCTTGACTTAGAAAATGAAGAAAAGTGCAAACACTTCCACGGCCTCAAAAGTTTACATCAGCGCTATTCAATTTGAAAAACCAACAAAATTAATTAGTGAGCATGTACCAGACGACGAGCTTTAGCTGGCTTGAAACGATGTCATTTGTTGCTATTATGTGTGCCCAAGTCCAGGTCGTGCAAGAGGCTGCCTTTGATTAAGGCAAAAAGAAAGACACTTACGCCTTAAGACCTGCATTCAATATTGTAAAAAATTCGCAGCCATGCCAAGTCAGTGCCAGAGAGCTCGTCATGTAAATTATTATCCCCCTGTACTGCCTGTGCATCTCTTTGAGTCCACCAACTAAGCCCGTCAGCGCCACACTCCGCGCCGGACAGGCGTCGGTTGACGAACGATGTTTACAATGTAGACTACGTCGCACACAGCCAAGAATGAAGCTTTTCCGTTTTCGTCTCCCCATTGTTGGCGCTTGGCTAAAAGGCGTCTATATATTGGCTGCTTCCGTATGCGAGGTTGCCTCTTGCCTGTTGTTGCTGACTATTCGTTGTCTGAACTACCCAAAGACCGGTTTTATAATTGAGATGGCGCCAGTGCGAACGGGGCAGTAGCACTCAAGATATAAGCGGAAAATCATTATCTTATCGTGTCTTATCTTTCTAAATTTTGGTTTTCATATATACGCTGAGTATTCTTAGTAACTCACACGGAAGTGGACGTGAATTGAGAATAGAATCACCACCAGACTATTTAGGCTACCTAACAATCGCGGAGGAGACATAGATACAAAGGTTGGCGGGGCTCGGCGTATCGAGCGCATTGCACTTAAATTACTTCTTCACCCCCCCGCTTTTCGCGTTACAAACGTAGATTGGCGAATTCCTCAGCAATTTTTTAAGTATTATTTTGCATAAGCATATCTAGGATTTCCCTAGCCACTATACTAAAAAAACCGGAGTCCTCATCTAGGCTAAAAGTAACAAAATATTCAAAAATTCTTTCAGCCGAGGCTCACGAGGATTTTATAAATGAAGCATGAATCACTTTACGCACTCTATTTTAAAAGAGGCTGCAAATTGCTCATCACCTCTTCTTACACACAAAAAATCAAAATAAGAAGAAAATTAATGGGAAATTAGAGTTTATTTACTTTATTTTAAAATTGGTTGTAATTTTAATACCAGGTACAAGATTTATTTATCATTTTTTGGTGGCTCCAATGCTTTTTATAGGTCTAGACTATCGGGGATTTTTTTGTTTTTTCTTTTCTGTTTTTTTTTGGAGAAGTATACATTAGAAATGTTACTGATGGGTTAATATACTGTTTTTTTAGTTGTAGTTACGCATTAGTAATTACTGTTCAAGAGGGGTGAATGTACGAATTGAATGCACTTTCATGCATATAGACAAAGAAGGAATAATGAGAGCCTGCAGAGCAGGCTTGTTGTAACTCTGGTTTTGCTAACCACAAACCTCTGACATTTTGACATTTTTGCTTTATAAACATCCTAAAGGATTAATTAACAACTTCTTGTCTTTTTACATTAAGTAAGAAAGCAACGATGAATCTGTTAGCTCTCATTGTGAAATGTGTTATAAGAACACAACTATACGCGTATTTTAATCGGACGTTGAATACGCAAATAGAAATGTGAATCTTAAAATTTCTTGTTAAAATTCTAATATTGTGACAAAACTGAGGTAATTTGGGTTCTGAATTATGATAAACATAAGCCCCTTTCCAAATTTGTAGCATAAAGCACTTTTAGCACTATACAAACCGTAATAGCTAATGTTGAATAGTAGTTAGCAGTAGATGACTCACTTTAAACACATTAATGACCAATAAATACCGCGTGCTGTTCATTTGAAAAGGTATGAAGACAATGTTTTGCTGTAAATTGGTACCAATAAACCCATAATTGCTATTTAACGATATGTGAACCGGTTTATTTACAGCTGTTAATCCACTTTCATGGCTTTGCAATTCTGGGTATTCTGTGATTTTTTTTACATGGATAAAAATATTGCATAAAGAGTTTGCTTTATGTTACTAAAGAAATTCCATATAGTGAATCGTTAGAAATATTGGAGAATGTCGAAAGTGAGTCGGCTTTATTTTTAGGCCAAGAAGAGTTTAAAGGCTTGCTTAGTTCCTGTCAACCTTCACCATCTGCAGCTGAAAACGTCAAGGAAAAATTATCCGGTTTCTTTTTTTGCGCATTTTTACTATTTCTTCTTACTCGTGAGTTCTCTGAAGTATTCTGCTCTAACAGACGAGCAAAAATACAAGTCTAGTTACCCAACAAAAATCCTTATTTTGAGTCTAATGTGAATTATTTTTCAGTTACAGAGAAATCCATAGATAGATGACCGGACCTCAGCTATACATGATTTATAATATGATCTCAAAGAAGAATTTCGTCGTCAAAAGTGGGAATTTCACATCAAGTAGTGCCTTTGACATTAAAAATGGTTTACAACAGGGTGCGATAAAGTCGCCGCTCTTATTTAATATCTTTACAAGTGACCTAATAAGTTCCTTCCGATTCGCACTAACGTATGCGGATGACCTGATTGTTGGAATGATCCACACACTCCTGCAACGAGACTTCGAAACAATCGAACGCTATAGTGATTGAAGCTAAAGATTGATTTTAGCAAATGCGAATTTATATTTTTCCGGACTTCTCTAAACAGAGGTTTTCGCTTTGTGCGAAGGAACTGTTAAGCACTAAAAACAAATTTTAAAATATCTGGACAAGCATTAGAAAATAAATTGGGAGTGAAATACCTATGGCTGGACCAATACTTATATTTCAATAGAAGTGTAAGTGCCGCTCTTGTCAAAGCAAACAAGATGTTTCATATGACAAAAGGGTTTTTTAGCCCACGAGTCAATGTGATCTGCTATCAAGCCTCGGTCAGGCCAATTTTAACTTTATTCATATAATTCAACATATCCTTTTCCTACATAGAAAACCTTTTTTTGAAAGACAATGCTTAAGGACGACACAAGTCGAACAACCGAACACTAATCACTAAGTGTCACGCCAACAATGTTCTCTACGATAAGATATTTGTTGATAGGATCGACAACTTGATAATCAAGTTGATTCGATTGATAGAGCGACAATCCTCTTATTCGGGGAACGTACTACCCGAATTCTGAATAGCACAAAGCAGCTTGTGAACGCGGATTTATTCCCCTCGAAGCATTTATTTGCCCATACTCCCAAATATTGGTCTAGGGCGATTCGGGGTTGCCCCTTTTATATCACATGTATCGCAATCCAGTAATGCCAGTAATTTCAACTGGTGGCTGGAGGATCACCCATAGTTGGTTATTGGCCTCTTCTAATTGGGCTATAGGGTATTTTGATTGCATGTTACTTTTAAAAGATTATTTTAGGACTTAGGGTAGAGTTCTAGATTTTACTTTAGCAATAGAGTTAGATTTAAGTAAGTTTAGGTTAGTAGTGCGAGCTGCCGAAGGATATAAGTCCAGTCAATAAAGACAATGCGTAAAGAATACGCTATAATCACGAATTCTTTGACTTATTCAAAGAGTGTAAACTATCAACACATGCCCAGCTACTGCGTTTACTTTGTGTCAATCATGTTCAAAGATAACTCAAGAATGCCGAAAAAATCCCTGAATCTACTAACAGGTGGGAAAATACCAATTGGCAAACCACGGTCAAGGTGAGAAGAAGGTGTTAAGGCTGATGCAGCAAAACGAGAAACTGGAGCCAAGCTGGACGACTGGAGAAAGAAGCTGAAGGAGGCCAAGGCATGAATTGGCCTGTAGATCCATCGAGGAAGTCTTTCGTTATTGTAATAATTTACGAAAATTTACAGCTACGTATTCTATCCCCGGACTAAGCTTACTACTAGACATAGCACCATGACGTGATCAACGACATGACGGACTGGTACTACAAAGCGTGATTCTGAGCTTAGATGTGCCACATAAAAAGAGCTTACACAATTCTGTAGATATAATTTTGTAGACTTGAATTGTATAAAAGAATTAATATGATTTTAATAACAAAGTTTGCCGAAAGTTTATCGACATATTTTGCATCCAAAAAAGCAACTAAAATCATATGACTGCCATTTATTTGTTGCGTGACAGATGGTTCAAGTTTTGTGAAAATTCATATAAAAACAGGTTTTTTTTGTGTACAATAACCAGAATGGTAGCAACAATATGACAGTTGCAAGAGAAATTAGCATGTTTTATACTAAAGTTGAAACATTGGCACGATTTGCTGCAGGAAGATTTATATGCCATCCACTTCTGTATTCTGCAGAAAACAATAAAGATGCCACCGAATGATAATTGATTAAAATTGATAACTGTGAATTTCAATTAAAACTGATATGAAGAAGAAAAACATCGTCAATCATGTTTATACGAATTAATTTTTACGACATAATCTTTTTAACACAATTGATTTTTATTTTTGTGTATTGTCTAGTTTCTAGTAGTTTTGTACAGTATAATAATCTCCAGTTATTTATAAAAATACAACATAAATTAACCAACTATGTTCTATTGAAATTATTATCTTGAACCATTATTATGTTAAATTATTATCTCATATTCTATACAGTAGGTTCAAGATAGGTTTTTCTTTTCTTTTCAAAGTGACAAGAATCATTTAATAATGAGTCATAATGATTTTTATATCTTCTGATATTATTTTTGATATCTCGCCATGAGTCAAGATTTGTTTCGTTAATTTCTATTTCGATAAGGTACCTGTAGTATTTTGAACGTACTTAGTTTTAAAATAGTTACAAAGTTATATAGTATTAATTTAATAATAAGTTTTTCCTCATTCCCTGCCAATGAATCGCCTTCTATTCAGTTCTGTCATCCATTTCTTTGCTCACGTATAATAAAAAAAAGCGATTCGCATGACAAAATACATTTCCCCTAAATAAAATGCATTTCCCCATCATAATCTTCCCACGTTCTACACGTGTCGGCCAAGTAGTGACATTCTTCGGCTTGAGGTGCACTATAGTCGCAGGCGGCATTCTATATACATCTAGCTGTATATAAACACACAGTCTTAAGCTACTGACACCGAATATGAACGCCAGTCGTGAACGGAGCCAACTGGCCAAGTATTTCTTGAAAGAAAAAAAAAGATTATATTCATCCGCTCATGTATGTACGATACTGCGACGTAGAGGCGCCAAGCGTCACCTCGATTAGTTTTATTGGATGGCCTTCAAATGCTTCACATTTGTTCACACGGTTCACAGATGCACACCAAAGTTTTCTATTAAACCAACACCATTCAGTGCTGTTTGACTGTGTGCCTTTTAGTACATTATAGGAATGCGAAGTGAGAAAAGAGATAAACCGCACGGCGGCTAAACTGAATTACCCTCAGAGTAGTTAGTAACCTGAAAAAATCAACGTCTCGAAAAAAATATTTATCAGCTATAAAATGTGACAACAATCACGTTTTAAGAAATTCTTTTTTATGTTAATGAGTGATTAAGGATTCAAACTTTTGAAAATAAGATTTTTTTTTCTCTAGAAATTTATAAATTTAGAATGAAGGTGTTCTTATAGCTATGAATAGTCAAAATGAATGAGGAAATTTTTTTTTCAAGAATATATTCTTTCGGCAGAGATTCGTTCACAGAATGAAGAAAACTTATCTCTTAGAAGATTTACATCATTTCTATGAATATTTATTTACATTCGAAACTTGCACCGGGTTTTGTGTTTGGGATGATTTGATTATTTCTAACGCGTATAACATAATAATTGACATGCAGAAGGTATGTTGTTACGGCTTTATTTGTCATCCTTTAGCGATCTATTATACTAATCGTAACTTATAAACCTAAACGAGCACGTAGATAATAAGTCGAAAAATTACGGTTAACCTTAGTAATCCTTATTCCTACAAAACTCGTTTTCGGTTTGACATTTATCAATAAATTGTTGCTAGGAATTAAGACCATCAAAAATAGTTAAAACGATTTTGAATGCGGTTAACCCCGTAAATTGCAAGAATGCCATTTTTTTCGGTTCAAGTATCGTTTGCGCCAGCTCTGTAATGACTCGTTCAGAATGTCGTTATTTCGTCTCGCTCATTTCACTACCAAATTCTGTATAAGTACATCTCATTTTCCAATTAGAGCTCTTAAGTGAAAGTTGGTTCAACTACAACTTAAAGGCTCAAATTTTATAATATACTTCGGAAATTCAAAACTGACTAACTTAAGTTTAATCTAAACACTGATGAGCAAGCAGAATTATTGTGCTAAAGCAAGCAGAATTTTTGTGCTAAAGCAGATGATTTATATTCATTATTTTATATTGAAAAACATAATATATATTAAAAAAAATTATTACAACAAAATGCATTTGAGAACTTTTCAAATGCATATTTTTCTGATCATTGAGTAAACAAAATGTGCATTTTCGAAATTTTTTCTTTCAAGCCGAAATTTTGACAATTTCAAAACACGACTTAAAAATTAAAGGAACTCCTTTTAAACGAAATTTTTAATAAAGGTCACCGATTCCGTTGTCAGTTTTTTTTTAAATTAAGCAACTAGTAGTTTACTAAATTATTATGTTCGAAAATTGCACTTGCATAGTGTGAACATAGTATTATTTGCACTTTGACATTCTGTACGAGGTGTTGTTTCACGGCTGAAATTTAAAAATAGATACTATATTCTACTTGAATGTGGGAACAGGTAAAAACCCTTCGTCCTTAATTAGCTTCCTAAATATCGTTCCCATATATGCAGGTACATGTAAATACAAAAGTGGGTATAAATAGCGTTCAATATCCCTTTCGTCCTCAGTCGATTTCGACTGTTATATGTGAAAACTGTGCAAATATGTCAAACACTAAAAATTAACTGGTGACAGAGTATTGTGGCTTTGTGAAAAAAATAAAGTGTCAAATATACAAATTGCGGGAATGATAGGTTGTTACGAATCATCTAGTGAGTCCATTTTTACAGAATTATAAATCAAGTGGGAGGTTTCGCGTAAAAGTGGATGGAAGAACTTCACAAAACCCCCCGACGAGCGTTATTTCAGTTGGTTAGCGCTAGGGCCCTTAAAGTTAAGAAAGGAACTTGCCGAAGCCACTGGTTCACATATTAGTACAAGAACAGTTCAACGAAGGCTCAATGATATGGATCTTAGGTCAAGAAGATCGACCAAAAAAACCTCTGCTTACGAGAAAAATGAAGCAACGCATGGGTGCTAGAACGATGGAATTGCCAATTAGAAAAAAGTTTTTCCGATGAATCCAATTTCAATTTTATGGGACCAGACGAAACAGTTAGAGTTCGACAGAGAAGAGGAGAAAGTTATTTCGATGAATGCATTTTGATCCAAAAAAGAGGGGTTTGTTAAGCTTACATTTACCAATATCCTCTCGACATGATTTGCCCAAGTCTAGCTTGACCAGTAGTTCAAACCAGATGCTCATCGATTTCAAATTTCCATCCCTTCGGATTGTTAAATGACTCAACATGCTGCTAAATGTGTTGGTCCGATGCAGTCGCAATCGATCGATTAGAGTCGATCTCTAATGTGGAAAGGGGGAGATCCAAGAAAGCCTCGATGCCTTGAAATATTTAGGCAAGCAGTACTTTGTACTGTTTGCAATTGTGCTTCTCTATCTGCGAGTTTCGTTCTGACATGCATAAACGAATGGGGGCGTACTATAGGCCGTTAGAAGACCACACTGATCAGTTTGGGTCAAATCAGCGATTCAGGCCTCCTTTGAACCCAACTTTACACCGTGAAATTTTTTTTGTAAAGATGAAGACAAATGATTCTGCATTTATCAGCCTTAATAATCTACGGGTTAAGACGTCCGCCACTATTCCATAGATCTAAGGTTCCACTTATTAACATACCTTTTTATATCTGTCATTCTTAAAATTAATGCAGAATGTATGTCTACGGGAGTTAAAGATTTACTTTAATTTTTTTTAAACTAATGTCAACTTTTAATTATAATATTGTTTGTTTTTAAAGAAAATATCCAATAAAATTAAATACGTTCTACACAGCCACGCGTCAAATTTTACGCATTTTAATTACGAATCATCTTCTCCCCAGAATTTATTTTTCAATTCCAAATAATTTCGAATTTTCTTCGAGTGTGTAAACAAAAAATAATTCAAATTTCTTATTAATTCAAAACAAAAAAAAATTAAATAAATAAATATTAATTTTCAAGTTCGAATAAAATTACAAATATACATTGATATGAAAGAATGTGGAACGTAAATTAAGAGAATTCGCAGGCAGTAGTAGCAGTGGCAGAAAGAGATTCACGTCTGACCTGGACTTGCAAAAGCCTAAAAATCGATGATCGGTGATATCCAAACTTGTAATCGTTTCGTACAGAATGCAGATGTAGTGTAATCCACAGCAATTATAAGGTGGCGCCTGCTATTTTTGGAAGTCAAGAATTTATTCGTTGCGATGCCAAGAATGAAATACCTTTTAGAATTTAGTGTGAAATGAATTTAAGAATGTCATTAAAAAAATATATTGCAAACGTTTATCAAACGTTGAGAATCGAGCACCTAAAATTAAGACTGATACTTGATTTTAGTTTTTGTTATTTGTTTTTTGTGCTTGAATGTGTGTTTATCAGTATAAAGTGAGAAAATTCCGAGATGCTACCCAAGCTATTCTCACGTCATGTTAAAGGAGTTTTTCTTGTTAGAACAACAAATTTTTTGCACGAAAACGAATATTGTTACCCACAGAATTTTATAAGAAAATAGTGTATTTATTTATGTTTTGTACCTACTCTTAAGGATTATGTTTGCATTTGATTGCACAATTGTAATTTCATAAATGAAATCGGTAAAAAAGTTTTTATTATGTTTGATTAGATAGATTTGATTGTAAAAAGTAGCATTCAGTTTGTGGTTTCAGTTTATTCAAAATTTCAAACTATCCGTGATTTTATCATAAACATCAACCTACATTACCCTTTATAAAATTCAAGATTTATGGTAAGATAATGACAACACTCCATTTGTTCTTGCCTTTCATCCATGAAAGCGTTTACAATTGCGGGTGAGCTTTACATTGCTAAATGTAATGAGCATTGCCAAATCTAATGTAGAAGCATTTTAAAAATATCAAGTATTGCGGCTAAAGGTAATCCTACATTCGAGATATTGAATATTAGTATTAGTATTAAGTTCCTTTCATTCGTCCCTTACCGACAATAACACTATAAAATTTGGTTATTTCATAAGTATAATGCCCCAAAAGCAGGACTTAATATGAAAGCGGAAATAATTAAGAAAGTTGGCCACGCATGGTTCACAGGCGTCCCCCATTCAAATTTTAACCACACTCAATGCTTCGTTGATTTCATTAATAAAACAAGAACCGAGTTTCATAGTATGGTATGTAAAGACATTCATTTAGAGAACAAACAAAAAGCATTTTTTTAGTCTGCGGACAATTAACTCTCAGAAATTACTAGAAATCATATATGTCGAAAAGGGCTTGCAATTTTTGGTAAATCGAACACCTTTTGATGAATCGGATTGTACCAGATTTGAAAAATTGGAAAATGCAGGTATTGTGTGCAGATATTGGTTTTTAGAATGTCTGTAAACTATCAATTTCCGAACCGAATAGTTCGCGACCTAACTATTTCTGTTTCCTTTAATCATCTTCATTCTAAATCGAGTGTTCTTGAGAATATTGATTTAATTTAAAGTTAAAATACTTTATTGGACTACTCTTGTATAGTTTGAATTGAAAGCAAGGTTAATTGGTAACTGTTTTTCACAATTCATTTTAGTACTAAAAACATTGCTTTTAACAAGCATTGCGTCAACCGAAAGCAATAATAAAAAATGAATTAATGTCCAACATATAAATTTTACTACACAGTGCACACAACAACACTCATAATATTGTCAAATTATAAACAATTTATTAAAATTCAAAATAAACTTGACGATTCTCATTTGTAAAACACTTTTTCATGGTAATAAGCATTATACGTAAAACATTTCAAAACGTGTTTGCAAAATCAGCGGCTATATTTTAAATGCGAAATTACTTTTTTTTTTGTTCATGATATCCTATTAAATTTTAGTTTATTTGTGCATATCAACTACCAAAGAGCTCTTCTAAACTAGTTCTATTTTATTACAATATAATGAGGTGGTTGCAGCTATCCTGTAAGAGGCGCTACTGTTATACACATAATTTAGGACCAGTATTCTAAATCTGCGCGCGGTGTATCACCAGTTCTTTGCGATCATTTCAATTAACTTTGTTGTTAGTCTTATGTTATTTTGTCTTAAAATAACAAAGGCGTATTTTCTATATGTACTAATATTTAGCATTCTTTCCAAATTAAAACTAAGATAAATTAAAATCAATTAAATATAATTCTTACCTTCACCATCAGTAGTCAGAGATTCCGAAAACTGAAGCTGAACGCGAGCGCAATCTAAAAAAGAAAAAATTAAAGAAAATTCATTACTCTTAAGTCACTCTAGAAGACATAGGAAATATATCAAAAACGTTAATTATGTGTGATTACGACTCCACCTGCGCGGCTCTTTTTGGTGTATCAAAGGCGCCATGGCGCCCGCGATCAATAAACAGATCAGAACCAAATTCTTTGCCACAACATGATTCAATTCGCCAAAAACAACTAAAAATATCCCAGCCGAAGCGCAAGAAGAGATCCTCGGAATCAGATCGCCTCGTCTCAAAGATAAATGTACTTACAGCCAGCCAGAGCCCTCGTTTCGATACATATTCACTATGGCTGGTGGCTGTACATCTCGTAGAGAACGCGTAGTAGACGCTAAACGAAAAACGCTGATAAAATTCCCTTCATTTGAGCCGCACAGTCGCGACCACCACTAGCGCACTCTGCCCACCCGATGAAAGTAGAAATCCAGATATCGCCGAGCGAGCCGCCACAGCATTTTCGACCGTCAACGACTCGATCTTCGAATTGCTGATGTCGATGTCGAGCTCATTCCAATAAAAGCAGCCGAAGATCGCGACTAGACATTCTCTCGACGGTCGATCTCTTTCGACACGGGAGAGGTCACCAAGATGACGGAATAACGTTTCGGTTCTGACCACCCCGCTAAACCGACAAATCAATAAAAACAGCGGCAGCTGCTTAAGTCGGCGCCAGAATTCTTTGCGAATTAACGATCGTGTATGTGTGCGCGCGGCTTTATTGCCCGAATGCTTTTGTATATAGAAATACGATCGGCCATGACTGTTGTTGGCTGTTCCTGCTGGTGGCACTAGTTGCCGCCGCCATAGCCGTCGTCTCGGTTCTTCTGACTCCGGGTTAGCAATAATGTCCTGAATGGGGCTTTTGTTGTTCCTGTTTGAATTTCTCGTCTCTTAATTTTCTTGGCCTTTTTTTTTGTTTTGCTTGTTTCCTTACTCATAGGCGCCTAAAATATTCGCCCACTCTTGAGAAGCCTGTTTAACCAGGTGGATTGATCAGTTTTGGCACAGTTTGAAGAATTTCTTTAAAAACTCTTTCGATAGTGGAATTGGAAAACTGGCTGCGAAGTTATGTCAAGTCGTTCTTGCGATAGTTTTAATTTACGCACGCTTGCATGTAGGTAGAATCATTAATTATTTTATTAGCTGCAAGTGTGGGATAAGCAAATATAATAAAAAAAAATAATAAATTCATGCTGTAACATAAATTCAAGCATAAATGTTACTTACTAGTTCTGTGGTATTTTGTAGAAGTAATAAATAAGCGCAAATGGGACTTATTTCGAATTTCGAACATAGCCTGTTTTGGGTCAATTCTTTTCCAAATTTTTCAAACTATTCACAAATTCTGAAGCGGCACAGCTTTAAATAATTCATAGCTGTATAAAAACTGCTGAATTATCTTTCAAGAGGCGTTTGGATCAATACCAGTGAAGATTCATGTGTAAATTTAATTTTGGGCCAGAAACTACATATGCTTTCAAGACGTTAGTAGATATCTTACAGGGCAGTCGAATTTAATTGGTAATTATCTCCGTCATCGCCTTCAACCTAAACTCTCAATTTATCGCACAATATTCAATTATACAGATTTAGTTCAGAATTATTTGTAAGATATTTTAACCAACATAATTATTTGTTTATAGAATAATTTTATAATTTGCAATATTGTAGATAATTTTCCTATGGACTTTATCATCGAAACTCCAATTTCCAAATAAAATAGATAATTTTGTAATTGTATCTGACTTCCAGCTAGGCTTTTTGATAATTTATTTTTAGTATAATTTAAGAAAATATGACAGATAAATACAATAATCAAAGATTTATGGTGGAATTTCGTGGTAGTTTTGAAATTTCACAACCGTGATGATATATAACTTCAAGCAAGCTTCTTTATATGTTAAAAATAATTAGCACATTGATTTGAAATATTGTTACCATGATCTGCAACTACTAGAAATAGTGTAATTTCAGTAGTGTAGGTAGCTCAGAAAAGGCGTTATAAACGTTTCATAAGCGCCAGTTGAATTTTAATAAGCGCCTCTGATATAATTGATTGATTTTACATAAGAAGGCCTGAGAGTTCTTAGGCAGCTGGTAAAATTGTCCCCAAATTTGCTGTTTAATCTTTTATTGTATAAACAAGCGGAGACTTAAGTCACGAATGGTGCTATGGATGTACACAGTTATCGTACCTCCCATCCCCATATATGGTATGGCCAGCATTAAGGAAGGAGTACAATTGTGCCAATGTACCACAGAGGCATTGGGCACAACGCCAACGGACGCGTTAAATACCATCCTCTGTGATTGGGCTTCCACACTAAGTACTGGCCTTTTGTAGCGTGTCAGACTCAACGAAAATGGGTACTGACAAGAAAAGCCACAGCAACATTATTGGTATGATTGACAAAGGGTAGATACCAACTACCACAGACTAGATTACACCGCGTTGGAGTTGAGCAAAAAGTTCAAAGCCATAATTCCAAGAGGACGGTAGTGGAAGAGCGGGCACGTCTAGCAGACAGACACGGTATCTTCACACGGTTTAAATATGAAATGCGAAGTAGGTGCTGGGGTCTGCTCTGAATCATGCAATTTAGCCAAAAAATGCCGGTTCCCGGTCGTATCCAGTGTATGGCTGGCAATTTCGAAGGCATGTCAACTAAGAGAGAGAACATGACGGTGGTAACTGACAGACAAGTTGCCAACAAAAACAAAACTGATAACCTCCTACCTAAAGCTTTTCCGCACGAATCTAGCTAGATCTATAGCTGTGTTTAGGGGACACTAGCTAATAGGAGAGCATGCATCAAGAATGGATATCCCATTCAACACATTACGCCGTAGTTGCAAAGATCTAAATGAAAAAGAAACTATTGTGCACTTCGTGTGCAAATGTTCGGCACTAGACAGCCAGGCATAGTTCATTTGGCAACCACATGCTGAACAATATGGATCTAGCAACAGAGCATCCAACGAACTTGACACAGTTCTTGAATGGTACAAAATGGATCTAAAAACCTAATGCTACCTAGTCTAGAAAAATTACAAATTCCTATCTCTACTGCTAACAAATCAAGTTACAAACAACACAGAACTTATCAGTAGTAAAAGCCTGTCTTTCATCACTGCCTTTTTTGTTATGTTTTATGTGTCATGGTGCAATCAATGTGGAGTAGTAAGCTTTAGATCGAATTATTAATAGATGATAAGATAGGCCGAAAAATGAAACTCTTAATCCATTTCTGTCGCACTAAATCGATACCGATAGCTTGAAGTTTAGTCTACAGAGCGCAGCCCCGTACTCTGTAAAAAGATATCTAGACAACCAGCCTAGACTAAGTGCTCGATTAAACACAAAGGTTATTTATCAAAGTTCAAAAAGAATCGACTTGCCCAAATATAAGTCATATTCCTATCAAATCAGTATCTAAAAATATAGATAGTTTTTCCCACACTATTTCCCAATCTATCTTACATTCTCTGACTCCAATTTTAGTATTTTTGTCTCTTTGTAATCACTGAACACTTTTCAGTTTTATTCATGATTTTATAATAAGTAAACATTTGTCGATATCTATATAATCGTAAATAAACAATTTGTAATAATCAAATTTATGAAATTTTCTTACCTTCTGAGTTTAACCGGTCTAAAGCAATCAGCTGATAAGGCGGAGGGGGTGTTTCTGCAAAAAAGGAGAAAAAATAATTGTAAAATTCTATTTATTTAGAAATGTATCATTTATATTTACTTGAAATTAGTTAAAGACACTCTGTATACCCTTTTGTTTGCAAAGTATGCGACAAATTTGTTATATTCTAAATATTCTAGTTCCGTAAATTTAAATTTCTTAAAAGTATTGCTGCACTTGTTTCAAATGCATAGACAGTTCTTTCTTAATTTTCAATATTTTTAGTATAGATGGCTAAAGCTCATCAAATTTTGTATAGATTGCCAAATGTCACTGTAGAAACAGTCAAAAACTGCATAATCACAACTAAACTAAACAAAATGATGCTCGCTAGAATTCAACTGGATTCGAGTAAATATTATCAAAGATAAAATTCAAATTAGAATCGCAAGATACAAACAGGAGTACTGTAGTAGAAATCGGGAATCTTTATCATATCAAGGATAATTGCACTGTAGTCTTTTAAAAGATCATATTTAATACGATCCGGCGATGACTTAAGGAGTTATTTGAATGTTGAGAAACCTTTTAAAAACTCGGCGATATTTTTGAATTAATTATTTTATCTTCGAAACCAGGATAATATCCACGTGCGAATAATTATTTTGCATATTATAAAAGCATTTAAGATCAGGCAGAAGACATTATACCATGAATGAAATCAATGCCTAGACTTGTAAGTCTATGGGAGACTATACCATCTGTAAACTTAATGATGTTTGATCAAGAAAGATTTAACAATAGAAACATTAATGCTAATCCTTTTGTTATAGTAAAAAATACTGGTCTAACTGCGCTAAATAACAACCTAGTCGCGATTTTTTGTATAATTTTAAATTAAAATAAATAAAATTTAATTACCTGCAGTACAAAGGCGGTTCCAATGACTGGGGTTGCAGCAAACGTAAACAGGATCTTTTTCGCTTGGACATGATGGTATGCTTTTCAGTTCTGCGGCACTTTTTAAATCTGGCCATCGCCAAATACGGGCAGCGATCACGTTCGGTTCTTCTCCCATTATAGTCCCTCGTGGTACAAGAACACAGTCCGGCTGTTGTACATCCGATGCATGACCATTTTCTATCGCTTGACATAACGTTGTCAATTGACTCTCCTTCAGTTTCCCAGTTAAGGCACGAAACATTTCCTTTTGTTCGTTCAGTTTCATACATGTCCGATCTTCTCCATTGTTGTTGTCCGAATGTTGATTCCTTCCGCCACAACAATTTCGAAATACATTTGCCGTTGTCGTTACAGACACCTTCATTGGTGATACTGACGTGCTTGATCCAGATTTTGTTATTGGCATCGTTTGATCGTCGTCGTAATCGCTTATAGAGGTTCCATTTCCGCAATAACAGCCATGAGTAGTATTTTCTCGACCATACATCTCTCTTCCATCGCAAATGTTCGAATAGCTTCCCGAATATAGCTGCTGGCAGCTGCTCGCATGCTGATTCGTCGGTGAAATATCCTGAAAATGATTCTCCATGCAATGGGCACATTTCTGTGAATATTCCTTCGAACATATCTGTCGATTCAGCGACTGGCTGTCCGGTACAGGTAGAGGGACGCGAGCACGCCATAGTCTCCTTTTCTTGCTTTGAAAAAACATGGGGGGACATAAAATGCATTGGTAACATCTATCTATCGTACATTTATTATCAGACAAATTAATGCAATCGAAATTACTGCACTTGGTAGTACTATTAACACTATAGCATGTATAACTCTTATTACACCTAGAAGAAACGTTTATTTCAGGACTACTACACCTCCCCGTTGTGTCTCTGAAACCTTCTTCTTCTTCTGGTGTATGATTTTCTCTTTCGCCAGCAGCCAATACTTCTTCGGAGGATTTTGTAAAAATTTTTACCGTTTGGACGACAATTGTGATGCCTCTTATATAATTCTTTACTTAAATTGTACGATTTATATCCGATATCTACAGATTTACAGGTGATACAATTCAATTCACAATAAACTGTCTCGACAGTATTCTGTTTTCTAGTTACAATTGTATCAAGTTGCAGCAATTCAAGGTGTCTTAAATTGTGTTTAGGGTTCCTTGTTATGGTTGACGAATTTACTATAAAATTAACGACCATATTACCTTTCACTACGAAATTTTAGTCATTGATTTTTTTTTAAATTATAAAAATGTCTATTTTAAGGGATTTCGTTTTTAATTATATATCTTTATTTATCTTCTTATTAATCGAATTTTTTTTACTATTATTAATTTCTTTATTTATTTATCTATCTATAACACTTTTTCTTTTGTTTTTTAATGTCCTTCGATGAATTTTTTTGTCATGACGGAATTATTTTTATTATTCTTTTTTTTTGTTTTGTTTAAAAATACAAACGTTCTATATAATTTTAATTTAGAAATATTTTATATATTTATATATAATTTTAATAATTAAGTAATTGCACACATATAAAGCACTTGAATTCTCATTTAAGCAATTCTTTTCAATGATATGTTTAAGTGTCAGCACTCTATTATTTTTTGTGCAGTTTTATTTATCAGCCAACTGGAATAGAAAAGAGGAAAAAGATAAAGCGTTAATACATTGTAAATATATTTTTTTTGCGATGAAAATATATATAGCTGTATAGTAATTCTCTAAGAATATTATAAATTGTTATGCAGTGATTTTGCTTTCTTTGTTTAAGTTTTTTCTTAAAAACTTTTTAGAAATTGAGAGAAGAGCTTGTAAGAAATTACAATACAAAATACGATATTACCCAAAATTTATTTAATTGGCAGTCAGTCAGAAAAAAGTCGAAACAATTATACTGATAAAAACGTTCGTTTTCGGTTTTTTGTCAGAATAGAATGATAGCAGGAAAGTTAAGAATGTGAACACGATCAACATTTCTGTTCTAGAGATGGCATATATTTATTTGAAGTCCATTATAGTACAAAAAAAGTCTTCCAAAACTCCGATGTACTACCCTTAAATTAACAACCATTTCGATAGGTCACCCAACTGCGTTTTTGTAAATAAATGATTACTTAGGCAAGATCCAAAGTAAATTACACCATTGTTCAAAATTATCGAGAATTTTGATTCAATAACGAAAGTCAAGAAAATGAAATTGCAGTATGACTTGGATGAAGACCTCTTTGCAACGAACAAATTTTTCATTCTCTTCTTAGCACCAGAAAGTTTGTTGGGAAGCAATGTGCTATATGATCAACAAAAACGATCGGGCCGTCAATAACATAAAGGGCGCCCCAGTGAAAACGAATTCTTCACATAAGAAATTCACTTTCAGCAGTGCTCCATTCAGTATATACAATGTATGTCCACGAAATAATTTTAGTTTTGATCGTCATCTTTCCTCTTGGACGTGTTTTTTATTGGGCAGTTCTAAGTTCATGAATCACCCTTTGTACTACAAGGCCGTCATGTCGTTGGCTTAGTTGAAAGGATAAAAGTGGTTTCAGATTACGAATAGTCAGGAGGATATTTAAGAATAAGTTCACTGTCTATAGCGTGCGCGAAAAGGCTGGCTGAGCTGTAAGCAAAGGGAATGAGCCGGTTTGTTGTGTGGTTTCTATCGTTTCCGAAAATATGAGTGATCTTTTAAACTCAGATAACTTTTTTTTTCTTTCTTCTTCCTCTTTTAATATAGCATAGGGTCGACAGTACTAGTCTACTCGCTATTTCGACCTACTCTACACTTAACAGATTTGTAGACAAGACCAATATTGAACAAGCTCAACAAAAAATTTGTCTCGTAGACTAGTTTGTCAAGAAAGGTCTCACCAAACAGCGGGACCCTGTTTCTAGCTTTCGCTATATAGGGTGTATGTATACCCTTAAGTTTACAAAGCGGCCGGCTGTGGATAGGTTTTGGATAGACAAACAAAAAATCGGGGTGGAGGTAAACCGTAGTCCACTTCCGTAAAAAAGTTATATTATAAAAAATGCTCGAAATTACTTGAAAAGCTTATATACCAAGCAGCAGAAAGTTGGGACGACATGGTTTTTTCAAGCGTCAGCTCCCCTACTCAAGCCCTTAATTTCGAAATTTATGTGAAAAATGTTCCAAATAAAGCCAATTTTAACTTCAAAATTTACTAATATTCTTCAATAATAAAGGCCGTAACACAAAAGTTGTCTGAACATTATTCATAGGAAATTGTCCAAGCTTTCCAATTTTGGAAAAAAAATTAGTTAACTAGGTATTTTATGGAGAAAAATGTGGTTTTAATTGAAATTTTAGTTAAAAAAACAAAATTTTGACTGATGACTCATTGCTCTGGAAGTTGGTGGAGTAGAACGTTTACTTTTACAGTTTTAGATAGGTGGGAGTATTCTGCGTGCAGTGCTACCTTATTCAGGAATGGGACACAGTTTAGACAGACGTAAATCGAGAAAAACACTTTCACCCTTCTTTTCAAGATGGCGGCGATTCCACAACACCCCCCGTGTCCCGCAAATCGAGTTTTAACTTCGTTTGAACCTCCTTAACAATGAGCAAAACGAATGAAGTACCTTACCAAAAATCGTCAGATGACCATTTTTTTAACGATTTTGCCTGGACTATTGTAGTATCGGTCTATCATGTCGTTAGTTACGTCGTGATGCAATGTCTAGTAGTAAGCTTAGTTCGAAGGATAAAATATGTTTCCGGTTACGTGGTGGTAGGAGAGTATTTAAGGATATGGCGATGAACCCTGCTTTTGAACTCGTAGTTCGGAAATGCAGAATATGTAAGGTTGTTCCACAGTCGGCTGGAAAGAGGAACTATGTAAGCAAAGGGAATAGTAGATGTGTAAAAACGAAAGACCATATCGCTTAGTGGAATCGAACCATAGATCTCTGGGAGATAGTACGGCGCCTTAGCCAATACGATACCGAGGCCGCTAGTTCGACTAATATTAATGGAACGTCATGAAACAATGCCCCCTTTTAGACGGCGGACAACGAACAAACAAAACGAACGAATGAACTGGGTGTATAGGGAAGAGGGTGAGAGAGGACGATGGGGAGGGCAGACAATTTTCATGGGCACTTTCAGCGAACTGTGAACATTTTGACAGTTCCTGCTTGGTTGTTGTTAGGACAAGAAAGCAAAAGACAATTTCAAAAAGCAAGAACAGCAAGCCATTAAGTTTTGACATTGGTGTTATGAAAACCGGCAACAACAAAACCCCACATTTTTCGTTCGTTTGTCCGTTCGTTGGTGTCCCCATGCCCAGCCGACACTCCACCGGGCTTCAAAAGGGTATTAACGATTGCAGTTAAGTTTTGTCTATTCGGTGTCCGCTCGTCTAAAAGGGCCCAATGTTAGATTGTCAATGAAAATTCATACTTATAAATTAGTCGCCAAGAAAGAGATGGCCACATTGCTCATTCATTCCGGTTATTTTTGGGATAAAAGATATCAAAAAGATAACTATCAAACCATAGCTCCGATTTTTTCTAGAGCATTCATTTTCAAGAAAACATACATCGTGCTGATTGTACTGGTTTCTTTCATTTATTCGTTCAAACCAACGTAAGGTTTGTCACTCATGCAGATATATTTTTTATGTGAAAAAATCAAGCCTAGAAATCACCCTTTGTACTATTAGTTCGTCATGTCATTCAGATGATGGTGCAATATTTAGTCTTCTTTGTTAACGATTCTACAACCGGATAGGTTAAGGTCGGGGGGTACTTGATAAGATGACGATGAAGCTGACGTATGAACTCTGGGATGTTATACGAGTTCATTAAGGTGCATAAGTTCAGTATCAGTCGGTTGCAGCGGCTGCACAACCATCGGGCCTACGGGAACAGCCTCGTTGTAGTGTTATATCTGCTTAAACAAGACGATTTCCATCGTATGACCAATATAGGCTGTGGCGCCGTTGCTCGATGTTGGCGAAGGGAGTAAGGAAGAGTTACTTGTTGTCCATCAGTTTTCCTTTGACCAGTGGTGGCCTTTACTTGGATCTTCGATTTATTCTCGATTTGTTTTTGTTTTAATTATAAAGAATCTGATTTAGAGGACTCACGACAACACACGCCCGCACTTCACGCCTGACCCAATCCATCTGCCACCAACAATCGAATCACGGTTTATACTCTTTAACCCCAGCTAATCTTTTAATGATGTATGAACTTTCAAACTAAGATCTTTTATCTCACTAGTTGTTTGTGAAATACCCAATATCTAGTAACGATTTGGAATCAATATATAAATTTGGATAAATTTCGTCATTTTCTGTTGCTAATTAAATACATTTGATAGAGCAGCTTGAACGACTAATAGTATAAAGGGTGATTCCTCAGCCGGATTTTATCAAGGCATGGAAGTTCTTATGTCTGTTCTTGAAGGATTTGTTCAAATTTTGTAATTAAAGCCACAATATTAGTGCAAAATAGTGGACTATTTCGATTAAAATTCTCTTAGTTCGCAAAGGCGTTCTTGAATTTTTTTTTGTTTCAATAATTTGGTTTAGTACAAAATAAAAATATTTGTTTAATTTAAAGAAACCTGCTTTAAACCAGCACAATTTTTCAGGTTTCCGATCCACCACACTCTTTCGGCAAAGCTTGTGTGCAGGCAGTTATTTGTAGGATTAGCGTTGAACGATCTTCCAATCAATGGTATATGTTATTGATAATAAAATGTATTTACGGAAGTTTCAAGTAAACCATCATCTTTTCTTGATGTTTATTATACGCGCTGAATCCCGAGTGATCATTTTTCTGATAAAAACAACATAAATATTTATCAATGAAGATTTTAAGGCACTTGAAATTTTTTTCAAAAAAAAAATTTCCTACAACAAAACGCCCATTTAGGAAGAATTTCGATAAGATTCCTTTTTATCTCACTATAAAAAAACCTGATTACTATTCAAAAGTGTGTATTTATTATTTTTTTTGTTTTCTCCTTTTTTTGGCAGTAATAAATGATTAAGTTAATTTGTGAAATATGTATAAAAAACGAGCTCATAATTTATACTATATATATTAATATGAGTACAAACTCCGCATCAATGACCGGAGAGCGCTAGTGTTTTGCCCCTAATCACACGCAGATACTGCATTGACCCGATCAGAAAGAAGCGCTAAGAGGCAAGTGGTCTTCTAATGATTTTGAATATTGCGCGAATTGCGATATAAAATCAATTGTAGATTAGTTGTTGTTTTTTTGCGGTATAGAAAATCAACACATTTCTTTTTCGAAAAATAAAATATTTCTTTTTTTTTTTGGTGTAAATTCTTCCACGTTTATACATATATCACGTATTTATATATTCTATAATAATTTCCCCTGTTTTGTGTGTAATTCATAAGCATATTCACACTTATGTCAATGGTTCTGAAACTGGCGACGACGACGACGGCGACGTATTCGTAGAGAAGTTAATTTTTTTGTGTGTTTTCTTCCACTCTACTTTTGTGGATTTTGTTGTTATGCCTATTAAGAATCTCAGACATAAGATCATAGTATTTTTTTCGCCTCGTCTAGTGTTAATTATTCTAAAGCTCTTTCGACTAAAAAAAAATGTCAAAAAAAGGCGGAGATGAATTTGTGTTTTGCAATGTTTTTGGTACCAGCGCAAAAAAAAACCAAACGCGTTCAAGAAATTTCCTTAATTTCTTTAATTGTGGAAAAGCTCTGAAAAGAAATCACTCACAAGATTTTCTCGAATACACTTTTAAGAAAAAATTATTCTATAAAATTCAAGTTCACGTTTGTGTGCGCATATTTCTCTTCATCACTCACTTTATAAATTAACTCTCGGCTTTTGCTTCTTTTTTTTCTTCTTCTGATTGATATCAACTTCCACTACAACGAAGAGGCACTTTACAAAATTTTATAACAAATTAGAAACAAAAAAAATTCTTTTAACGTTTCCAAACTTAAAAACAAATCATAGTAATAATTTATCCGGCTAGTTGAGCGGGTCCGTAATTAAAAAAAAAGCGTTAAAAATCAACTACGATACCGCATAAAATAAACGAATAAAAACAAGTCCTTTTAGGATAAATTTTCACATTGGTTCTGCACAACTTCGAATACAGCACCCCGACGCACTACTAGACAGACGTGAACTAAATTTTATATAGCGAAAAATTTACGTGCTCTGTGACTACTCTGCTTTCTTTGCTCATTGCCTTTGCTGCTGGTGGCTTGTTATGCCAGTTTCTCAGACACGACTCGGATGGTTGCACAATACAAACAAAAGCGCATGGCGCCATGCCGCTTCAGATGTTGATAACATTCTTCCGGCGGGCAGAGTAACGCCACTTCACATAAAACCAGTAATTAACCCAGTAAAATCCCCTTTAAATCACCACAATCACCGAAAAACCCTTCATTTTTCAAATACTCTCTTATTCGCCTCAATCAGACATGAATTGCAATAAATAAAAAAACAACTTACGCCGACATAAGCTTGATAACTTAAAACTGACGTCATCTCTACTGTCAAGAATCACATACTTGTCTCGACCTTGCTGTCACATTCACACGCGTTTATTTTGGTGTTTCTGGTTCGTTCTCTTCACAATTTGACATTTCACAAGCTGGTTTTATCGGAATGACGTTACACACATAGCAGATGGCAGGGGCTGCCAATGTTGGAATTATTTCGAAAATAGGTGAAGCTCTTCAAAAATATATTAATTCTTTTATCACTGCAGGATAAACAATTCAATTCAACAAAAATCAATGAAAGGCTAATGAGATGTAGGGAAACTGGCGCCGGTAATTTACTAAAGGTCGCCATCAGAACAGAAAACATTGGAAATTATAATGCTTTCAGACTGAATCATGATTCATAATACCACAGTCATGGCAAAAAATAATTGATCGATTAGACTGCTGAGCTTTCTTGTGAAGTATTTGGTGCTTGTCGCAAAATCCACGTCTAACTAATTGGAATTGTCTTTTTGAGCTAGGAACACAGAATACAAGTAAGTTTTCGTGTTTTAAAATTATTTCTATTACCTGGACTACAAAATATCTAAAAATTACATAAATCTGTCCCGGAACATTTTATTTTTTGAAAAAAAATATAACAGAATAAATAGCTTCAACAAAATTTAAAACTAATTCAATTGAGACAGTCATTTCAGGTTACTGCTATGTACAAACGAAACCTTTCAAAAAGAAGTTTTGATGTAAGTTGAATGACTACTTACTCGTGTAGCATTACACTTGATAAATATTAAAATTACTGATAAGAAGCAATTGGAAAGGGTAAAATATTTGATAAGATATAATTATATACGTTAAAAGATAATTAATTGCAGCATTTGCCTCCACACTCGCACCTACAGTTGAACTTGCCTGGATGTTTGAACCTTCGAAGCTGTCTGGCTGCTTGGGAAACAGTTAGCCAAGTAACATAAAAAAATCAGATTTTATACTCTTGCAGAACCAAAATCCGGATATACTTCTGGGTAGTGAAATTAAACTAAGCGGGAAGCACAAAATGGATTACAAAGATTATGTGGTAATTAGGCGTTATAGACCTAATTCCTTACAAGGCGGAGGCCTACTAATATTAATAAAGACCTCCCTGAAATATAAAATCGTGTATAGCAGGTATATAGAAAAAGTTCAGGTGCTGGAAGCGTGCGTTATTTACATCCCTCTGTCGAATGGCAGAAGGTTGTGTAAAATTTCCGTATACGCACCCCAAACTAGGCTATTTATAGAGGAATTGAACTTGCTCTTTCAAAAGGAGCAACATTTTTGGTTATTGGCCGGAGATTTGAACGCACACCATGCGGCATGGGGAAACCAAACAGCTAACACCGGGGCCAACCAACTGAAGGACTGGTTGGCCCAAACTAGAATTCAGAGGCAAGTTAACCTCGCTACAGACATATCATCATACCCAGGCGGTAGGTCATTCCTGGATATATGCTTGCTAGACTCGGATGGGGCTACCATGGATAAATACAAACGAGACAAACTGTTTAAAAACAGTGACCACTACGGACTTGAAATACCAGTACAAGTCCCTGACGATTCCATAGATCTTCTGGAATATTGCGAAGTGCATTCTTTTGCGTACCAAAAGATGCGCTGGCCAAGATTCGAGAAGGCTATGGTGGAAAGGGTAATACAGATAACAGACTCCAACGACCAGGAATCTAACCAACAATGAGATTGATTGATATCTCAAAGATAAGGACAATGTCATACAGACGATCGACAAGACTATACCAAAACAAAGAAAAGGGACAGCACGGACTACTACAGGAATGCAACGATCGACGCACTACAAAAAAGTACGCGACTGAAAGCCCTTCACCGCCAGTTCCGAGACCGAACGAGTCCGGAGATCGTAACTCTTAAATCGATCATGAGAAATCTCCAACATCTTTTAAAACAACAATACTCACCTTCTGTGAATCTGTATTGGAACAAGATTCGGGCTATACAAACAAATAACGCAAGCATGTTCCCACAGATAAATAAAATTGTACACATAACCGATTAGACAAGTTACGCATTCCTCGGATTCTGTTTTATGGACAGCTCTCAGCTTCGTCTCATTTTTGGGATATGACAGGATGAATTTGGTTACTTCATGTTTCGCAACCATACAAAAGAACTGCCTTAACGTTGGTGTTGAACAGTCGCAATTTGGTTTTAGTCGAGATTTCCGTTGATCTCCATATGCGAAACAAGCATGAATTCAACCAGCTCCCCATCCAATACTACCGTGACAGAACGCTGACTTCGACGATCAAACAGGAGTTGGTTTCCTTATTAATCTTAGATGCAATCGGAGGAGCAAGCAGGGAATTTTTGCAAAAAGAGAAGAAAGTAATCCAGATCGGAGAAAATAAAAAGGCGAAGGACCATATTGCGAAGTGGATTCTAATCACGTACCTCTGGGATGGTATGTGGGCGCCTTAACCTGTAAGCTACCGAGACTAGCAAAAACTGCTTGACCCTAAGCCACTGAAGCCACATTTTCAGCGAGTACTAAACGAAAACATTTACATGTAAAATTTTCGGCTCAAACGGATCTTTACCTAACTCCAGATAATATAATAAAATAACAATATTAGTTATGTGTTAACAGGAACATATTTTTACGAACGTGCTGTAATTGACTATTAAAACTGTCGTTTAATGCGTCATTTGCAATCCGGGTTCTTTTTTTAAAAAAGGGTGCATGTTTCTGCCTCGGGTATGGTGTCCAGTTGGCGATGTCACAATTTCTGATGAGTATATGTAAAGATAACTTGATATGACGATCTTTAAAGTCCATTTTAATCTACTCCAGCTGTACGAAATGAAACTTAACAACCATATAACTTATTTGCCAATTGCTTTTGTTGATTGATTACATAAATATAGCCGCAGTACCTCGGACATAAATCGTTCTAGCTTAGTAGTTCGTAGTTGAGTATAAAGCAGGCTTCAGGAAGGATCGCTCTACAACCAACCAGCGGCTTACTCTGAGAGAAATCCTCAAAAAAAGCTGGCAGAACGTAAATATATTCCAAATCTTCGTGGACTATAAGCAAGCGTACGACTCGACAGACACGAAAATTCATAGAAATTCTAATGGATCTAAGAATAGCCTCAAAACTGACAAAATTGATAAAACGCACATTAGAAAGGATGACCTCGCAGATGAAAATATAAAACTCACGGATGAATTTGAAATCACAGGGATTAAAACAAGGACGGCTTAGCTCCCAAGCTATTCAACTTGACGATAGAATGGATTAAAAGAAGAACAAAAATGAGAAGGACTGGCACTATCATTAACAAATCAATTCAACTATTGGGATATGCTGACGATGTAGACATCGTAGGACAATCGTTGCAAGCAGTATAAGAATGATACGAAGAATTGAAAAAATCGAGTGAGGAAGCAGGACTACAGATAAATAAAGGCAAAACCAAAGCTATGATCCAGTTTCGATCTAACAGCAAGACGTGAAGGAAATCTTCAATTCCAGGATCAAAATATAGAGATAGTTGATAAATTCATTCACCTAGGATCCATGATTACTGGCAAAAGTGTGGAACAAGAGGAAATATATAGGGGTATCCTACAGGCAAAAAGAGACTGCCCAGAAAAAGATACTAAAATCAAGATTCTTGAGCAGAAAATCAAACTGTTACGGAAGTGAAATATGGACGATAACCCTTGTGCTAAGAGTCGAGTCGTGTTTCGTTTCAGTCCAATCATGACTCAGCGCGGGGCCTAGAGTGGAAATGCTAAGCTTAGTTTATACCCCTGTGCTGAAAGTCATCGTTCGACTGAAACGCCATTATCTTTAGCTCAAACGACGACTTGTCACGACACACGACTCGACTTTCGGCCCAGGGGCCGATGTCGCAATACTTGGAAAACAGAATTAATAGATTTGAGAGCAAGTAGATGGAGAAGTAGATACAATGATGAATTGTATCAAATATACAACGAACCTCAATTAGCCGTCTACGTAAAGATTAATAGGTTAAGGTATGCTGGGCACATTGCAAGAATGAACGAGCAAGGATACCAAAAAAAGTATTTGGCGATATACTAGGTGATAGACCAGTAGGTAGGAAACATGCTAGAAATTGTACAAACTGGAGAAAAACTATTATATGTGATTGATAAGATTGGATCGACCGACGGTGGTATCTTAATGAATATTGAGAACGATACAGATACGTTCAATAGTTTTAGTTAAGTGCACTAATATATAAAATAGAGCCGTAACAGCTGCTAGTCGGTTTCAAATCTTTGATGATTAAAATTCGTTTAATGAGTATAGTCTTAAGTACAGTAGCTACAATTTTCATTTAACACCGTGCATAGTTATATTTTTTTTATTTTATCTACATTATAATTAAGTGCATGAAAAAAATCAGTAAATAATAACTTAAAAAAGTCGAAATTAACTATGAAAATCTCCGCTTAGTGATACCAAGATAATAAATAGGACCTTTGGTGGATTTACATTAACATACATATATTTCTAACATAATATTCTCATCAATATTGAATAATTTACAATCACCAAAATTCTTACCTGCATTCATTAATCCTGTTCTGGTATTCCGGCTTGCTTTAATACACGAATTAAGTACAAATCTCACAATATAATTACGGTATATTCATAATAAATGCATCTGTCTAATAAAAAAGCGTTTTCAAACTTCCAAAAACGTTAAATTTTCAAAAATTTAACAACATTAACAGCAAGCAAATGTCGGCACAAGCAACGTTTAAGTGCACTTTTGTTAACCATTTAATTTACTTATATTTAATAATACAAGGTATATGTCCTTAAAAAAATCAAAATTATACTTGCTTAAAATTGCAATCGTTCACAAAAAACAGTGTTAATTCTATATATTTGGCCGAACTAGTACCAAAATTTTCTTTTTTCTAAAAATAAAAGCTCATCCGAAAAGGATTACTACTGGACTAAGCGCGAGTCGGAACTATCCACTGTTTATATAGTAGAAATACTTTGAATAGCCGAGCGCTATCCAAGGATGTATCAGCTCAAAGCGGCTGTATTTCTTGTCTCCTTTACACCAACTGCACGCTGTATTAGTCCTTTACTATTTGGAGCCAAAAGCTTCGACAGCTCTGTGTGTTTTTTTTTGAATACAACCAATTACAAAAAAGGATCTTCAGAAAGCTATGAAGCTTTCCGTTAGACAAAAATTAAGGATGAACTTTCATTCATTTAATTTTGTCGCTTTTTTATGGTTACCGTTTTTTTCTTCGTTTATGTCCTTTTTACGCAGACTACAAAAATATTTGCTCCTTGTCCTTATTAGCTTCCTGAATTGCATATTCACCAAATACAAACTAAATATATAAGGATAATATTATGGAGATGTTTTTTTTTGAAATCAGGAAAGTTTCCGTTATTACTAGACCTAGTTTCCACGGTGCCGACTTGATGGGGGTTGGTTTTTGTTTGAAATTTTTAATTTGACAATTTAAAATATTCAAAGCTTCTGGCAGGATATTAATGAAAGCTTCTCATGTCGCGCCAAAATACCAACTGGAATGGGTGTGAAAGCTGAATTGAGAACAAACAATCCACACATCAAAAAAACAGGACAATGGGAATATGATTTTTTGGAAAATAAAAGAGGGGCAAGGCTTGAAACTAATTTGGTGATAATGGTGCGGCAAATTCTGATTTTACAAGATGACAAAAAAAAAGAGATTTGAAACTCAAAAACATTATTTGTTGCTTTTCATCCTGGACTCATACGCATACAACTACCTCCTCCTGAATTCCAGAGCATAGCCTTGTGCTGTTTGTGCTTTTTTCCAATCGCAGGAAACTGCTTTATACACTACACCATTGAAGCGCTGAATAACAAAAAAGAATGGAAAAGTGAAAGAGTTCTCTCTTGGTGTCAAATTGTTTTTTGGCGCGGCTCCTCAATTCCTCCGAGAAGATTGGGTGCCTGTGTTCCTGCCGCCAGTATGCGACCAGACGTTTCCAGAGAGACTGTCGTCTTCCTCTGCATCGCTATTGCCCTTTTGGTTTATAGTAGCAGACATGTGCCCATATTATGATTGTGGCAGAAATCTTCGCCGTCGCCATCCTCGCCGCCGTTCTTGTCGACAACGAACTACCAGTGAACATTAACCACCGAGTGCAGCTACCCCCTACCCAAATTGATACCCCCCCAAATATGTATTGAACCCCAAGTAGTTGTTATGCTTAAATAAATTTGATCGACTTTTGAAATTATGTGTTTTTGGGCAGCGTTTTGTAATAACCACCGGCTTTCAATTACAAACATTTGACTGAGTTTTTTTTACATAATAATTATAATGATCGCAATTAATCCGAAGGATAACGCTGCATACACAAAGGACGTATTTTTTTGTTATTTACAGTTTCGCAAATAGAGAAGATGATGTGATGTTTGGGTGTGCATGATTCTCGCTCATGTCTCCACCCATCACCGTTCCTGTTTTTCTATATTTCGTCGTAGAAGGACAATTGAGCAGCTTTGATAATTGATATTTAGGACATTTGGAAGGGACGAGAAGTGCAATGCCCTGAAATTAGTATACCAAAATATGGGGGCTGGTGCTGCTCAAAATGCCTGGTGAATTCAATTTTATTTGCTCGATAGTTTTTGTAACGGAAGTTGGGGGAGTATTATTTAAGTTGGTGGACGCAGAAAATTTGTGGTTTTAAATATTTAAATAAGCGACTGGATTCAGTGGAATAAACCAGTTCGAAAATTTAAAACTATAATAAATCATTTTCATTTTATACCTGTCATGAATTAAAACAAAATTATACTAATACTCAGTGCTGTGAAATGTCTGAAAATATCTGAATATTTTTTGGTTATGGATCAAGTTGAAAATGTTTAAATATTATCATCCCGGAGTACCCCTAATAAGACATCTCGCCGGCTTAACAGGTTAATAATAGGGTACAAGAGGTCGGGTCCTCACCTAGCGAACGGTACATCTTTATTATTAATTATTATTATTTATTAGTTATTTATCATTAGTAAAGTACATCAAGATAATACAGATCTTATAACTTTAAAAACGCATGCACTTACAAGTAACAATGGAGAATACAATAAATTGGTAAAAGTTAACTAATCTTCGTCTGGTTACCAGAACTTTGCGAAATCGAAGCCCCGTTACAAAAATGTTTAGTTGTTTTTGATATAGCGCAAATTTCTTCTCTTTGATGTGAACTACAACATCTCCTTCAGCACTTTCCAGACTCCTATTAACCTATCTTATCGCCTATTCCTTTCTTCGAACCAAGCTTACTACTAGACATTGCACCATGATGTGTACGACGTGACGGACTGGTCATACAAAGACTGACTTCAAAGCTCTAATCACTACGAACTTCACTCTCAACTGAACCGATCATACTTGATATAACTTACTTTGACGGCTCTACAACCGGGATCCGGTGCTGGCCTTTCGCAACTGTTCTCTCCACCGGTCCCGATTCTGAGCCTATGTCATCCAGTTTGGCATCTAAGCGTCCTGGTTTACGCCATCCTTCCAGCAGAGGTTTGGTCTCCCTCGCTGTCGTACTCCATAGATCTTACCGTAGAGAAGTTTCCGAGCAGCATACTTGGTATTACCTATAATATAAAGTTTTTTAGGTAAACAATTTTATTATAATCCCCTGTTTCCGGATATTGCCTGAAAACACTATTAGCGTGGAAGCTATTCCCTAGAGTAACGTGTAATGAAAACCGCATGTTAGTTATTCGACTGGAGCTTTCTGTGTAACATTGCATTCTTGAGAGAAGCGTCGACAGTACGAAAGAACTTGGCCCCTAGTGCGGTTCTCGTCAAACAGTCGAACGAATGTTCGATCGAAAAAGTGGTAGTCGCATTCTCGACTGCAATCGACTCGGTTCACTACAATCGAGAATGCGACTACCACTTTTTCGATCGAACATTCGTTCGACTGTTTCACGAGAACCGCACTAGGGGCCCTTATCTTGTCTTTTCCATAAAAAACGTGCAGGCTTTGCTTCGAGAAGGATGAGTCTCATGTTTCTTCATGCTCTTAGTGCTAGAGGATGGCGAGGTGCGATCCTTTGATGTCTAACACAATCTGTTTCGAAGACTGAGCGGCAAACCTTGTCTAAATTGCTGAACCTGTCTGGTACACAAATCTCAGCTTTAGGAGTATAGTAGAATAAGCAGGTGGTCGCGGTATTTTTGGAGCTGATAGCTCATACAAATAAGAAGAACATATTTATATCATAAAATTCTATAACTACCTGCCTAGCTGTTAATTCATTTTTGGGTCTTTCCTTTATGTTATTTATACGAATAATCCTCCCAGTATTTCTTCGACAACAGAAACCTTCAGCATTGTTGATTGGCGTCGATTTCGAATTGGGCGAGGGCGACTTGAAGCGATAGTCGATTCTGTAGGCTGTAATTTCTTCAAAAGATTTGTTGCTTCAGAGAAGCATTTTTTGAAACTATCTTCTGTTCTCATTTTTTCGATTTTTGTATAAACGGCTTTAATGAGTGCCATTGAATCTTTACATCCCATTGTTGGATCATGTGTAAGGGTGTACATTGTTGAGGGAGGGTACTTCCTTCTATTCTAATTGTCTGTAGTACCGACTGTGCTAGCGAATGCAAAAATTTTGAAAATGGACGTTCAATTTAGTAAAATTTCTTGGTTACACATGCTGTCCAATTTAGTTGTAGCGTACATAAAATTTTACAATGGTTAAAGATGTCAGTTCCGCCAAAATATTTTGATTTACGTAGACCCGTATGTACCGCGCCCACTTTCTTGGCCTATGGTAGTAGGTACACCATTATACCTATTATTTGTAGGTCAGAAAGCTTGAACAGGTTCTACAGCCTGGCTAGTGGCTTATCGCTTAGACTTGACTATCCGAGCAGGGTCTCGTTGAACAATGTACCTACTGGGGCTTCCCGGGTTCCTGACGGTCGCGCCATCTGCCTTCGGTCTCTTAGGAAGAAGCTTGCGAAAGCGGAGCTCGGGTGTTCTCCGTGGGGCTCCTCAATTCCACTTTAGCCCTCCTTGCCTTGGCCCTCTCCAGAGTAATTGGTACAAAATTTAAAACAGAAGAGGGTTTGTTTAATAAAAAGAAGAAATAATGATAGTAATATAAACCAGTAAACACATAACTAAATGCCCTACGTAAGAGGGGGAAGCATAATTCCATTTATTCCTCTTAGATTTGTTTTGTAGCTTTAGAAATAGAATGTCCGACAAATGAATTTACTTTCGTGCAGTGAATGAACTGTCAATGACAGTGCAAAAACTACCCACCATGCAGCCCTCGACACGATAACTTTACATCTTGACTTGGTTGGTCCAATTATATTATTATATTAGTCAATCACTTTCAGGACAGCAATTTTTTAAAAGGTGTCAAAAAGAATAGGGTTTGTTTTTTGTTGTAGTATTTTTCAGGTTTTACTTGTACTTTGACTTTCTGGAAAACGACCATTATTACTTATTTCACCGAATTATTTTCTCTTTATTTTAAATATAAACAGGGTATCGCATAAGTTTTAATGATAAATAGAAATTTGCGAATTTTGCGCCATTCTGGAGTCGTTAAAAATGTAGTTCCATAATCATATAATATTGATTTTACTTTTTCATACATCACTAAGCACACAATATTTTTAATTAAAAAACATGATTAACCTCGAGCCTTTTCGCAATGTCTGCTACAAAATGAGACGTTCTAGCTGAAAGAGATAATATCTGTAAACAAACATCAAAGTTGTTTCTAATTAAGAACTTTGTAGTCTACTATACGTTTTAAGCCAATAGCACTACTCGCATAGCGCGCTCAAATTCAGTGCTCCTTTCCAGACGATATTGCAGGTAAATCTAGTTCAAGGGCTCACGTATGTACTCGTATATTCTTATAAAATTTGTTGAGAAAATTATTTATTTAAAAACAATCCATTTAGGATTTTAATGCATTTTATGAGAAGACTTGAAATGTGTTTTCCTCTGTTTTAGTTTATTATTTTTTTAAAGAAAATAGTAGATGTGCAACACTTGCCCATCGTGTTTGTTTTAAGTGCATGTCTAAGCTTAGGAAAGAACGTTTATAGACTAAGTCCATTGTGGCATCGTTTATTTAATAGTGCAATGCCTAATCTAAGCTCTCAGATCGGAGGAGCCAGTAGGAAATAGGGCGAATAATGTGATAGCAGCAAATCTTGTATTTTAATTCTTGGGTTTTGTATAAAAAACAACCGGGAGATCCTGGTCAGATCTGAGAGCTGTCGCGCAAAACAGAGTCCGCTGGAGGGCAACTGTTTCCGCCCTATGTCCCATGAGGGATTAAAGGAGCAATTAGTAGTAGTTAGTATAAAATGGGAAATACTAACTTGGAAAGGACGTTCCACGATAGTGTTGCGTGATAAATGAACGAATCCCTTAACCTTAAAATATACGCGAAAAGGAGTACTGTAGACATTGAAAATTAACCGTTCGAACTAGTATCGTGCGGTCAATAAATTAAAAACTTAATCGTTTTGAATCATTATAGACGCGGACTTATGAAAGCTCCAAAAGATTTTCTTGCTAGAAAGGCATAAAGTGTGGGAAAAAGTGCTGAGTTTCGTGAGTCCGAGAATAAGTTTTACGTTCACTTCAGGAGAAGGGAATAAATGCTTTGATGGTCATTTGAAGAAAAATGTGACTAACATAACATCGTATTGATTGATACTTCTTTGCGTTTGTATCTGTATGCTTATGTCCTCGTCTATAATGTGCCTTTGCGGCCAATTTTGAATGCAACGTGATGAATGAAATGAAAACCCTCTCTAGCATTCTTTCTTCATGGAGTCCTAATAGCGTTTTGGCTAATCTTTACAGAACAAAGTTCTTCTCAAATTTTTCTTTCTACTGTTTTAAGTTGATTATACATTATATTTTAAGTGTACTAATAAATATTATGAAAAAAATTCTCACAAAAAAAGAATAAGGAAAATGTGTACATTTGTACAAACTTGTCGAAAAAATGCTTGGTTCGACAAGAGTAAATTGCCAATTGAAAAGATATGTATATTTGTCGCATATTTTGTTGTGATTAAACCGCCACGCCATTATTTTCTTAAAAAGGAACTGATAAAACGACAGTGGATTGGCAGAGCTTTTACCGCGAGGTAATTTAATAATTTGTTATAATATTACATAATAATTTTAATTAGGTATGCATTTATTGGGTGGTTTTCCAATTCGAAAAAATTGGAGGAGAAGGTAGCATTGTGGAAATGGATGAAGCCAAGAGAGGCAAAAGAAAGTATAACAGAGGACGCGTGGTGGATGGGAAATGGTTGTTTGGGGGTATCGAGGAGTCAAAACGGACGAAGTTTTATAGTACCTGTCCCCGATAGAACCATGGAAACTTTACTTGAAGTTATAAAAAATAATATCCTTCCTGGGAGTATTATAATCAGCCCTATCGGGAACTCCGCATGGAATCGAATTTCAACGGAGCAAAAATTCCATCCGAATTAGTAACTCATAGGGAACTCCGCTGGAGTGACAAATATGTTTTCTCATGTGTTAACCCGCTTTCGGTTTTCGAAATTAGCTGTTGTATATCAAAATTACATTTTGTATGCTTCAGAAAGAATACAATTTTTCATTTTTAAGAAATCGATGCCGATAAGAAAAGAATGGAATCGAAACAGAATCGAGTTAAAGCGGAGTTCCCGATAGGGCTGAATATCAGATAAGTGGAGGTCGTATAACATATTAGAGAATGAAGGTTTTCACCATTTAATAAAATAATAGTAAATTTAAAAATTTAACCATATATATTTTTGATTGTAGGCGCCCATACCCAAAATATTGAAAGATTTTGGCGTAAGGTACCCGCCAACATTCCAAGATTTGGAACCAGAGATGCCCATTTGAAGGGATATTTATCGGAATATATTTTTAAAAGAAAATCAGTTGTGAGGAAAGGATTATAAAATTTGTTAACTTGAATAGTGAGTTATACCCTCCAAATAAATATTAGAAGCTCCCCAACCTACCAAATAATTAAACAAAGAGTAAAATAAGGTATTAGTATACTGAATATTTACCCAATATATTCCACAGGCTAACGTTCGTGCAGCGTGCAATGCCTTCATCGAAAGACTTGATCCTATCATCCGCCTCAAAGGTAATCGATCAGTGACATGGAAATTTCATGAAAGCTAATATATTTTCAAACCCTGTAAATGTAAATATATGATTTCAATAGTAGTGAACTTAGTTTGAAGAATAGGAAATGTGAAAGGGCTCTGGCGTGTGCTCGAGTAGATGTCGATGAACCTTACGTTTGAATTCTGGGATGTTGTACTTCCTAGCTGAAGAAGGAATTTACATCTCTTAAAGAATCACGTTTGTTTGGCGATTTGGAGTATGTGATCATTCCATCGTATATCCTCAGTCAAAGTTATGCCTAGGATGTTAAGAGATGGGCCAGCCTTTACATTCACAACTTTCACTAAGTCATATTAGAGATGAGACATTACTTTTGTTTTGGAGGCGTTAAATTTAACACAATTCTTGCAGCGCTAATGAAAAAAGAATTGAATTGTGGGGTACGGGCATATTAGTTTCTAGCAAAGAACTAGAGGCGAACAGAAATGCCAATAAAGCGGCCTTGTATTTGCTTGCACCATTTCGTTGCACGTTATGTATTCAGATATTTCTATGATCAAGTTTTTTTAATGTTAGTAGTAGTACCTACTCATAACAGAGATATGTATCTCCTACTACCACCTGTCCGACGAGCGAAATACTCGTGTTAACTCCAACTTGGACAACATCTACGTTTCATCTAGATTTCTTTGTTTTCAAATTATTATACACATTTTTTATATTATCCTTTTTAACAAAACGACTACCGTAGCAAATTTGTTTAAACGCTTTTTAATGTTAGTAGTAGCTTTAGATAGAGGTGCCTGTGCTGAAAGTCGAACGTGTGGCGTTACAAGCCATTTGAGTTGAAGAAAGGGACGTTTCAGTCGAACTACGGCGGCCGTCCAGCAAAGGGGCCTAAGCTCAACATAGCCGTTCCACTCTAGGCTTCTGTACTGAAAGTCGTACTCCAACTGAAACGTCACTTTCTTCAACTTCAACGACTTGTCACGTCACACGACTCGACTTTCAGCACAAGCCAAGAGTTTAGAAGACCAATGCGAATTGTAGAATTTCTATAAGTTCCTTACCCCCACCTTTGCATAAAACATTTGCCTATGAGTAAATTTTGTTGTTTGAAATACATTGTATCGGTATATTTCGAGATAGCTTGAGTTTCATATATTATAACGTTGCTATACTAGATTTCAGTAGTTTTTATCATATAATTGTGATCGAGTAGATACTTATCACTCAATAAATAGAAATAAAACACTTACCATGATAGATAAAATCAAATTTATGAGATATTAATGAGACGAAAGTGTAAGGACAGATAAGGATCTTCATGCTGAAAATATAAGATAACTTCTCTAGTGAAATAATATTCATTGAACGATTACAAGGTAGAAAAACTTGTATTGTGGATAAAATAAAAAAGCAAGGTTGAGTTTCGCTTAAAAATATACATACAGGGGAATTTCTTATTCTTAAATGGCTGAGGAATTTCTTATTCTTAAATGGCAATCTACAGTCGTTGAAGGACTCGGGGGTTTTGAAGTCTCTTCTTCCAGTCGTCTACATTTTGCTAGTTCTCTCCAATTTGTTATACGAAATCTTCCAGCATCAATGGCCCCTATTCCCGAATCCAGCGGATCTGATAGTTTTGTTACGCTTGACTGGTCATATCAGCGTAACATTGTTGCTCCTGCTCAGGGATTTTAGAAATAGGAGACAATCCAGGATAGTCTTTGATGATAGCCTGTGGGATTGAATATCCTTGACTGCCCTATTTGGTTTCGCGAGTCGATGTCCATAAGTAAAAATTAACATTTACAATAGGATATCGACAAGGTTATGGTCTCTTTACGTGTCGATAAAGACGATTGACGTTTATTAAAAAGCTGGATTTATTCATACAATAATCTTTTGACAGTTTCTATTTTAATACACGTGGTTTGCTGCATTTGGAGTAATATCGCACAATTTGATGGATTTGCAACACTTGTGTGTCGATTTTGTCGTAATGCCAAATATAAAATGTTGAGAAAATCGACAAGTTTTATTTGGCCCCAGCTCTACCCCATTAGGCCGTCTTCACACGTTGGTCCCAATGCTAATTGTCCAACGCGTGGAATCAGAAATTTGCAGTTGACGTGAGCATTGGGGATTGGCCGTCGCGTGTCGGAATCGGCGGCAGCGTTCGCTGGTACCCGCGTTGGGCCTAACGTGTGGAGCCGGTGTTATCGGGTTTAGAACCGTCCGCATACCAAAAGGCTATGTTTCCATCCGCATCCGCAAGAGCCTCTTCTTCATTACTAGGTGGAACGGAGGGGAGAAGTAAGGCTTCCATAGCCGCACGCAGTCGGACAGGTACTTTTAGTTCCCGTGATACCGAGACCAGATTAATAACGACACCCCTTTGTTTGGTCTTGATCCACCATGTAATAGATGCATATCTGACTATGGGCCTTATGACCGTCGTGTATAGCCAAAACATTAACCTCGGACTGGGACCATATTTGGTTTCTCGAGTCGATGGATCGCCCCGACAAAAAAAGCTTCTCGATTTTCTCTATTTGGCATTACGACCAAATCGACAGATAAGCGCTGCCATAGCAAACCAAGTATATTTAATTAAAATAGCAATTGTTAAAAGTTTATTGTATGCATAAATTTAGCTTTTTAATAAACGTCAAACGTCTTGATCGACATGTAAGGAGACGATATCGTGTTGCCAAATGCCAATTTTTATTTATCGACAGAAGTCGATATTGACTCGAGAAACCAAATACGGCCCCTGTCTGAGGCCGCAAATTTTGCCTACAAATTGACGACAAATATGGAGAGATGTAATTGCCTCAGTTACTTTACAACTGTCCTGAGGCCAATAAAATAACCATGCATTCTCCATTTAATATTTATCAGCAGAATTAGCCTAACCACGTAGTATATAGTTTATTCCGCTGTAATTTGAATTAGTTTGTGCTTAATTTAAAACCAACTTCTCCAAAAACTTTCGTTGTATTCCCCTTTTATTTATTATTGGTTTATTCCCCTTTTAGAATCAGGCCAAGGTATGCCAAGTTTTGTTTCATAGATAATTATGGTTAACCCCTCCCCTAACTAATTAATACTCCGTTCATAGGTTTCAGACGTTACGTGCTTTAACTTTACCACTTAGCTTGGTTAATCACGAAATATTTACGAAATGCAAATCGATTCTCTCTCATTGAACATTAATTAGAAAACACTCACTATGTCAGAAGTTTTTAAATTAATATTTAATTCAAAATATTGTATTTTAACATAAACCATTCGAATGTGTTTATTCCATCTTAGAATTTCTTTTTTATACGTAATAAAACAAATGGCTTTTGATGAAAAATAAAATAGAATTTCAGTCATTTTGAAATAGTTTAAATGTTCTCTATATAATTTCTTTTTTTTTATATATACTTTTATACCTTTAAAGTAAATGAAAAAACAACGTTCACAAAAAAAATAAAGCTAGAAATTTACACTGCATAATTTTTTTTCTTTTTTCAAATTTTTAGTTAAAAATATCAATTACTTTTTTTTTACAAAAATTCTAATAGCATTTTATTTAGCCAACATTAAATAACGTGAAAATTAATGTAGTTATTATGGCAATTTTTATATAAAAAATGTTATAATATAATTTTGGATTAAAGTTAATTTCTATGCCTTTTTTTTCTTTTTTCTCATTTTAATTAAATTGCATGGATATCATTGAAACAAATATTGCGATATCATTTTGCTAACTAAAAATTTAGAAAATATTTTTTTATTAGCTTTTTTTCCCTTTATATAATAATTTGAAGTTCTATATAAACTTTTATTTTTCTATATGAAAATTTGTTATTTTGTTTTTTACTGTTTTTGTTACTCTTATTTAATATTTATATCTTATTTATTAAAAACATAATTACCCAGAAAAGTTTGTAAAACATATGTATTTAATGAGCGTTTCAAAAATTTTTAAATGAAAAAATATGATGTTAAAATATTAATTAAAAAAAAATCAATCTCTCTTATAAATTGAAATATTTTTTTTTACTAATATAAAAGGATATTCTCAAGCAAATATTTATCCCTTTATATTCTTATTTAACTATTTTGTATTACTATTAAGAGTAATTTAATTAAAATAAAATAAAAAACAAACGAGTAATGTTTTTTTCGTGGTTTTTTTATTGCCCATTTTTTGAAATTTTCTAAGTTTTTTTTTTATTAAAATTGTTGATTCACATATAACTGCTATAAAATAAAGAATTTCATTTCAGTATCACAAAAATGTTTTTTGTTTTAAAAGATAAAATAATATAAGTAATTTTTTTTTAAATATTTAAATATTTTTGCGTTTATTCCGCATAACGTGATAAGAATCTAATTATTTTAAACATAATAAAGACTCAATCAGTGTTTCTATTATGGACAATGGTTTTTTTTGTTTGTTTGTTTAACGTACTACATTCAATAATGTAATGCCTTTTTTTGTCTTAATTTCTTACATTTTCTTCTTTTTTTTGTTTTAATATTTAATATATAAATTGTTATTTAGAATGTAAAAAAAAATAATTTAACAAAATTTGTTTTAATTAAATATTTGTGAGGGGAAAACATTTAAAAAAATCCATTTTCTTTTTTTTTTAAAAACAACAATTCATTCAGAGCATTTTTTTGTTGTTGCTTGAAATCGTTCTTCAAAATTCAGAATTAAAATAAAATTCTATAGTCCTACATAAATTAAACTTATTTCGTGCAAAAGTACAAAAGTTTCTTGAATTAAAAAAAACAAATTCCTTAGTCGATCAGGATTAAATGAAAGTTTAGTTTTATATTGTATTTACATAACACCAACAACTAAGAAATAATTTAATTAGTAAAAAAAAAATAAAAAAACAAGAAAAAAAAACATTTTAAAAGAATTTAAAAATAATTTCGTCGAAATTTCACTTTTTTTTGTTTGTGTGTGTACATTATGTGTTTTGTATTTTTTTTATTTATTTAGTTTGTTGCTCAGCCATAGAGAATAATGCCAGTAATGGTGATAGTTCCAATTCTTTAAATCGCGATAAATGATTAACTAGCGGTTGAACAGCATCCGATTCGATAGCGGCACTGATTGTCTGATGCTGAAGCGCTCTACTTAATGATGCAGATAAATTTGATAAAAAATTAGACCATTGCATATTTAATTCTGAATTAATATTATCTGATTTTGAATATATTTCTTCAGATTTTAAAATAAGGGCTATAAGCGATGATATTGAAAACTGTGAAATAAATAATAAAAAATTTTAAATACAAAAATAATCTCTTAAAAACTTATACACTCACTTTACTAGCGAATAATGTGCTAAGTTTCTTATCAGTTAAGGGAATAGCATGTGCTATTTTTGTGACAATCTCAAGATCAGCTGAACTAATATGTTTCTTAAATTCTGAGTAAAGTGCGTACAGTACACCATCAGTGTCATCCTTATCTTTACGAATAACTGTCTGTAATGATGAAAATACACCAATCCAAACATTCCAACGTACTGGATGATCTTCTATATGAGGCATAATACGACGTATTAAAATCTATAAATGTAAAAATGTAAATAAAACAAAAGTTACATTATAATTGTTAAAAAATCACCTTTCCCTTGCGAACATTCATCATGCCTAGAATTTTGTCTGTTGTTATGCTAGGTAGAAGCTTTTGCATTAGTTTATCTCTAGATTCTGGTTCATAACTAAATCCCTCACTAAGTGACGACCGTACTGAATTGTCGGCTGAATCTGGTTTGTCGGCAACTTTGTTTTTATACATATTTAAGTCCAGTAACGAATTCTCAGCCAATAACTGCCTTTCTCGGTCTAATTTTTCCTAAAGAATAAAATTTAATATTAGTAAAATTTGTTTCATCATTGAATTTGCGGTAGTTTTTATGAGTCAGCTGATTTTTTTAGAATTTGCAAATAAACTAGAATCCGATAAACTACAATAAACTAACAGTTCGTCGAAAAAGTTTCCTCCTTCTTGTGAATGGAAATGGTCCACTGCCGACCTTTTAATGTGGCTTACTAAAAACCTCAACTAAAGCATTTTTGATGTAAGAGACTAGCGCTCAAAGGTAATATCCATTTGTACTGTCGACAGTTCTATCATTGAGGCTAACTACACTGGTATTCATTCAACTGCTACCGAACCGATTTTTAGGAGAGATGTATAGAAAGGAGAAGAGGAAAATGTATTTAGAACTGGTTCGGTAACAGTTGAAGGACTACCAGTGTAGATCCCCTTATTGACTGTAAGGTCGAACAGCAATCGTTAGTCGGAAAGATAGTAGAGAGGCGAATGACGTTTGCTTCGAGGCGTTGGCAGGATTTTTTTTGTAAAGAGGGAATATCAGAAAGAAGGAAAAATCACGAATCACGGATCTTTGGGATCGTAGCTACATAGGTATCTTAACCTCGGGGCTAACGAAGCCGCAGGTGTTTTTTTTTGTGTTTGAGGTACTGGGTCCATAGGTACTGCGGCCATTCATTTGGCCTATTGTACTACACCCCTATACCTCATATTTTTAGGCCAGACCGCTTGAATAAGTTCAGCAATCTACCTAGTGGCTTGTCGCTTAGACTTGAATAATCGAGCAGGGACTCTTCGAATAAAGAAACCCTGCTCCTCGCTATTGCGGGGCATTCACAGAGGACGTGGAGAGCAGACTCATCCTCCTCCAGGCAAAGCCTGCAGGTGGGGTCCTCCGCTTTTCCTATCCTCCATAAGTGGTAATTTAGGGCGCAGTGTCCGGTAATCAAACCAACAAGTGTCCTGACATCGTTTCTCAAGGTTGAGCCTATCGCAGGTCTCAATGGCATGTATTTCAGCTATCCAATCGAGGACCTCAACTCTTAGGAGTTATATTCAAGACGAGATCGAATGTAGAACTTAAAGGTGTTTAATGTAACGCCTGAGATGTTAACATATACGTTAGACCGTCCACTGAAACGGAGGAAGCAGTAGTAAGTTTTGTTGGAGATTTCTTCGTATTACAAATTTTGGATTCAATATGAATCTTGGGTTCCCAATTAAGAACCAGAAAGGCCAGAAAGAAAACAGTCAATCCAGTTTTTTAGCATTTGGTTAGACTTTAGATATTCAGTAAGCTTTTTATTGATTATTCTATAGATGGTAATTGCTATTGGATGGCAGCTCGAAGGGTAGCAGATATACCGACTGCGAAACTTTGTTTCATAGTTCTTGAATGAATTGCTCTATTTAGAAATGAGAGAGTGTGCGAAAAAATGGTTGAAGAAGAGGAATGAGCCGAGCGGCCTTATCTGGTGTTGCGAGAATAAGATTACCATGGAAGCAGAACATTTATTTCAATAGAACAGTCGTAACAAGCAGCGATAAAATTTTGTCAGGGCTGATACATTCTATTCAAAGGCTTGAAGGTGGAGCGAGCAAATGGCGTGATCATCGCTTAGTTTAAGGCCATTTTTTGTTCTTTATCTTTATAAAATTAAGGCATTTTTCGAAGCACCGCCCTGAATGAAGCAGTTGTATTCGAGGAAAGGTCGAATGTACGACTTCTATATTAGAGCCAAAGCCGATGTCTGAAAGAGGATTTTGCATCTCTTGAGAAATCCAAGTCACAATGATTTCACACTCTGGGTTGGAAGATAAAAATCCGCCCTATGTCCCATAAGGGATTAAGGGAGCGTAAGTAATTATGGTTATTAAAAGATCGTACATCAAAAACATTGGAAGTGCAACCAAAACCTTTTCAATGCAGCATAATGTTCTGCGTTAAGATGTTGAAGTTAATCCACAAAACATCTAAAAACAATCCATATTCTTACCTTTACAACTAATGAGGTTGCGATAGCAGCGGGGTTTTCCAAATCTTCTAATTTTAAAACAATCCTATATAAAGTTTCAATATGGAGAAGTAATTGTCGAGATTTTCGTTGCGTTGACAATTCTACAGTTGTATTAAATTGTGAAGTACCATCAGTACCCATAACATCCATATCAATTATTTTTCTAGGTGCTGTTACACTACCAAATTGTAGTTTACCCAATGAATTTTCAAACTGTAGCGGTGGATATATTCTCTGACCTTGTTCTTTATCATTTTTATTTGTTTCTGAATTTTTCCTCTCTCTATTTTGGCCATTTCTAGCTGTTGTACCATTCTTTCCCATTGATATTAAAACAAGCTGCGCATGTCCTTTTGGTTGTGTAAGTGGATGATTCAATTGATTATCTTTATGAGCTTTAGTTTGACTGCCGCCGCTTAATTTTGCTCTACGTTCCTTAAATACAGTATAGTAATAATCATCAATATAAGGCGTATCTGTATTCAATTGAGATAACTGAATATTTATCAACCAGTGCTTATCGCGTGTGCTCATTAAATTTGCATATTCATCATATTCTTCGGGCTATAAAAAATAAACAAAACAAAAATATTTGTATTTTTTTTTAATTTTGAACTAAAAATAGGTCAAATTTACCACATTTCCATTGGATCGTGATTGTGGCTTCATATTCAACAATTTCAGATGAGTGATATTATTCTGATGATTGCTATTCAGATTGTAGATATTGTGATTTCGACCAGGCAACATTGGATGATTTTGTTGAATTTCTTGAACTAAGCGCTGATTGAAATGATTTGTTGATACTGGACCCGTCTGATTTAAAAGACCTGGATGAATGGGCAATCTGGGTGCTAGTGGTGGACCCAGTGAGCGTATCGCATTAAAACTTGGGTGCATCTGAAATTTTGTTTAATCAGATTAATTGAAATTAAATTTTCATTATGGTTTAAATTTTATTTAAGAACATACAGCCCATTGATTATCTATAAGTAGATACGTAACCTTGTTGTATGGTCTTGAATATAGATGGCCATACTTACACTGAATTGAAAAATCCATGTTAAAACTTAGTCTCACGAGCTTTCGAAAAATATAAAAGCTGTCTATCAGTCTCGCAGTTTATATACATAGAACTTTTGAAATGATGTATATAGCATGAATTGAGATAGTTGCGATTGCGTCTGCCGTTCTTTGAGAAAAATTTCTCGGAATTTTTTGTTCTTCTGTTTATATGATTTGTTGTTGTGATTAAAAATGATTTGTTAGGTTCAAGAAAAATTTGAGCCGTGGAAGATTTCTTCTTTTTTCTTTTTTGGTGAAATCAATTTTTTTAATGCAGGTGGATACGGTGCCGCAAATTATAATTACTGCTTTGTAAAAAAATATGACAATTTCTCTGATTTCGACGTAAAGTAAAAAATTGGTATTATTAAAAATCGAAGCCTGAGAAATTTTCAGTAAGGAGATTTTAATATAATGGAAAAGTTTTTTATCATATTACTACTGGGATACTTCCCAGGCAATGAACTATTTTGCCTCATCATTAAGTTTTAATTGGTATATAATGACATGGAAAAATTAAGTAAAGGGGTCATTTATTACTCAGAAATGGTTGTCCTTTAGGTTAATTAATTTTATACAAGTTTTCTTCGTAGGAGTCACGTTCCAGAGATACATATATAACGCATCAAGAAATCGCGAGGGTCTGTGCACCCTCTTCCACACAACGGTATCACCACTAGGCCTAATCCACGGATTTCAAACTATGCAAAAACTCTGGGCCAAGTCAATAATGCATGTTGCGCGAGCAAATGACTTCTTCAGCAATTGGAAGTCTGTAGCTGAATAAGTCATTTGCTCGCGCAACGTGCATTATTGACTTGGCCCTCTATCTTCTTCCAATCTTCTGTACGTCTTGCTCCAGCTCAACTTCCTATGTTATGAATCATCGAAAGCAAATTTTGGTGGTTTTTTAACAATCATTTTATCCTCTTCCATCCTGTGTTTATTAACAAAGTATACGTGGTAAACATGTGCGGTGAACCCGCCGGGGTTTTGTCATAGTCTTCGGAACTCGCGAGGTGTATGCCTCAAGGACCTCGATGCCAACAAATCCACTGGACCCGACAATATACTCCCCATCGTCTTAAAGAAATGCACCTCACCTTTGGCTACACCTCTGCGCAAACTTTTTGCCCTATCATACTTCTACGGACTTTCTCCAGACTCTTGGAAACTTGCACATGTTCAGCCCATACCTAAAAAAGGTGACTCCTGCGATCCCTTTATTCGGGCGGAGGGGGGGGGGAATGTCCCTCTATGATTTATGGATTATTGTAATTCTAAAAAAATGTCGAGTGACATCAATTTAACTAGGACATTTACCTCTATATATGTATAATCATAAAAATTACTGTCTTTATTTTTAACAAAAAAAAATCTTGGAAAAAGGCCACCCAATTTTTAAATTGTAGTAGTATGCTTAGTTTGAAATGTCATCGCTCTGTATCTGAAATTGTTGAATTTTGAAAAACTCGGCTTAATAGAAAACTCATTTTACTACATAATTTTACACTAAATCTAGCGAAAATAGCTCTGTGAGCTATTTAATCAACGCCTTCCCTACGGTTAGAGTTGAACAGGACCTATGCGAGGTAGTACATTTGCCCCTAATTGTACTGAGGCCTCAATTTTTTTAAATGTCCCACTTGAAAAGTAATGTCCTTCTACTCTTGGTATGAACGTGTAAACCTGCACCATCACCCGACCAAACCTACGAATCTCAAGGGACACACGAACACATTCATCCCTTTCTTAACCCAAAATTGGTACCGATAAGGTTAAATATATCACATCGAGTCACAGTCAGACCTAAAACCCAGGTGTACACAGTTTTTTTATACCCAGTCAGCGGCATAAACCGAGAATTGCTAAAAATTGGAACACCCCTTAAAAACATCATTATAAATGAAATGTTGAATTTCTCCAAAGATCGGCGGGGAGCAAAACAATTTTTTTCAAAAGGTCAAAAAGCAGTTTTTTGCTTCTCTTAAACGCTAGGTCGTATCATAAAACAATTTTGACTAACTTTGTAGGGTATGCGATTATCTCCAAAAAAAAGATCTTATACATTTCCCGTACAAATTGCCATTCATAAGATATCACCGTTTTTATCATTTCAAATACTCATGCCCTCAGAGGTAGCCCTAATAAAGCATCCCGCCAACTTAACAGGTTAATAATAGGGTACCAAAATTCCGCTTAGGTCTGGTCTTCACCTAGCGGACGGTGCACCTCTTTGTTCACCTGGTAGTCTGGTACTGCCTGCGTTACAGCCTTGTTTGGCTGGTTAATAGGATTCACTTGCTTCAGGAGGCATAAAACTCCAACGAGGCTGTTCCCGCTAACCCCGACGGCTGTGACTCAGCCGGCTGCTTAAAAAAATTAAGTCATACAACATCCAGAAGTTCAACCGCGGCGGTGAGCTTCGCTGCCTCCTTGTCATGTATCCTCCAGACTACCCTTAACCTATCATATCCTTTTTAAGGGCCAAATACACGAGCGCTTCATCCGACCATGCCACGCCAAAACAACAATTTGTATGTATTCGAAATTGCGAGTGCGTACAAATTGTTGTTGTTTTGGCGTGGCGTGGTCAAATGGAGCGCTCGTGTATTGGGCCCTTTATATCTTCGAGCTAAGCTTACTACTAGACATTGCACCGTGACGTGAACGACATGACGGACTGGTAGAATAAAGGGTTATACCTAAGATAGCCTTCACATAAAACAAATTCGCGTATACGTCATCACACTTTCAATAAAATCCTTTGGTGGAATACGTGGCTAATATTTTCAGGTGTGATTCCAGGATATCTTTGGAGAAAAAAATTGGTCTAGCCCTTTCCCTCCAGAGGCTCACAATTGTGAGGTTCAGAATTTTCTCTATAAAATTTAGAAACAATTAGTTTTCTTTAATTTTAACATTATATGAGCATTTCTATCGAAAATTTACACTTTCTTGACCAAAAAAAGGTAAATTTTAAATCAATGAGCACGTTGTTCAAATATGGTTTTTCAACATGCTTTATCTATTCTGAATATCATCCAATAAGTCTTCCAACGAATTTCGAAGGCGGTTTTTTTTGCAGTATTTTTTGTATCAACTTCACATTTAGTCCAGTAAAATTACGGTTTACATATCACCCTGTATTTTTGTAACCCTATGAGATATTTTCATGAGTAAGCTATCAGTGTACGCATAATACCTATCTAAAACTGTCAAAATCAAGGTTCTACCCTATCAACTTCCCGGGTGATTGGGGAAATTTATTCAAAAATTCTTCCAAATTTTCACTCAAAAAATTCATTTAAATTTAAATCTACGAAAAATACTTTTTTTCAATGTTTATTTTATTTCGTTTTGATTCAAGGGAATAAATTTTTTTTCATTTTTTAATATTATCATTTATTCATTTTTCAAATTCAACCAGAATCTAGGGGTAGTTTTACCTCCTTAAGGGTTGAAAATAATTTATTTCTTCTTGACAATATCTATAACCAAATATCAAGCAAAAAGCAGAACAAATTTTTTGCATATTTTTGCAATTTTTTTTATTTAAAGCTGATTTTTAAAATTCTACTTTTATTAAGGGGTAGTTTTCTCCCCTTAACGGTTGAAAATAATTTATTTTTGCCTGACAATCGAATTTGAAACATACAACACAATTTTTAACATTTTTTTTTATTTTCGATTTACGGTTGGTTTAAACCCTTTTGGATTATCCCTTATCATAAAATTTGGCTTGATTTGGTATCAAACAACCACCTACGCAAATAAATATTGTAAAAAGTGTATTTCATAGGATTTTTTGTATTATTATTACCCAAAAAACATAAAGAGAAAGAGTTTCATAACGGTGTTTTGTTTCGACACCCCCCCCCCCCCTCCCTAGAATGGACTATTCGCTCAAATGAACTAATGCAAATAATTCTCAAAAACTCAGAAAACTGAAAAATTATTTAGAAGATTAATCTCTAATTTGTATTTCTTACACGGCACCGTAGCCGAAATAAATTCAGTTTCGTTTAATGTTCCAAGAAAATGGGCCTTATGTACAGTATTGTCTGGCTTATGTACATTATTTATATCATCGATGGCTTTAAGCTTTTTTTATTATATATTATCGAAAATCCAAACCGTATTTGCAAGTTTTATCAAAAGACCAAACCGAATCAAGAAAAAGACAGACAGCGCCGCCAAACATCAAAGCCACACAACGGCACAGATCCCATGATTACGTATCTACTTATAGATAATCAATGTACAGCCTTAATTCATGATTCTTTTTACTGTGACCGAAAACCTGCTTTTATAACTGTGGTAAAATCAAAAACTGTGGAGTGGAATCGAGCTGACCCTATGAGCAGCACGTACCAATAAATTTATGATAGTTCGATTGCAATTTGGCAATGTTTTTACTAAAATGCCAGATCAATTCGAGCACGTATCTTATATCTGTACAAAATGTTCTCTTCTGGATATCGAATTGTAAGACAAGGAAATTTATTAATTAAAAATATGAAGAAAATGGCGAATTTAGGTATATGCGGAAAATATGTATAGAGATTGTCCGCTCGACACTCAAAATTCTGCTTTAATAATTTAAAAAAATTGAAATTAAATCTGTGGAAATCGGTAGAAACGATAAGCAAAACAAAAGACGGTACTTTCCAGCAACAACTGTATAGAAACTATCTTTTACCCTTAATGCAAAGTTTGAAGTGTGTAGTGCAGTTCTAACGTTAGTTTTCCCCACCCCACATAGCACCACCTTACGTTGGTGACGACCTACTTCAGCCTGGGCTCCCAGGGTGTTTCCTTTGTCTACCTACTGTCTTCTGCGCATAACATTTTTGTACTGAATTCACTTTTCATCGCCAGTCACAATTCGGTTCAAAAACGTTTATTGCTGATACGTGACAGCAAGGAAGAGCACACTCACTCAAAGTTGGTAAGGAACCCATTGACTAAGCTTGCTAACTTCCCCGATGGCATGAAGGAGTCGATGAACGGTTGAATGACCAAATCCAAGCTGCTCCCCTAGTTCGTCAAAAGTTACGATGTTTTGTGCAACCACGGTTCGCAGGACTTCTTCGTCATGCGTCATACTTCTTCAGGGCGAGGCTCATCTTGTAAGCTCGACACATTGCATCGTTCGATTGCATTGTTGCCTTTATCGAACTCGTAAAGTAAGCAATGCCGAATATGTTTTTTTGTCGGCTTTGCACTAAGAATAAGAACAAGATAAAATTACTACGAGTTTTTATTACAATAATAGACTCTTCTAACACACAAGGCGCGCTTCTCAGCTGGGCCAAGAAAAATTCACCAACTCGGCACAAGCTAGCACTGAGATGAGGCTCAACTAAAGCATGCAAACATTAATAAAACAGGAAAAAATAAAAAGAACACACAAAGAAGCGTGCAGTACAGGAGGGGCGAGAAACATAAGCAGTCACGCGAGGTTAAAAAAAACTCTCTTTGAGAACCTCCTTACTTACGGTCACACTAAGAACGTTAATATTTTTGTTCACGTTAATGAACATGCGATTTACGGGTTCAAATCTACCGTAATTGGTGTTAGAGGAGTTGATGTGTAATATAGTAAAGGTGGCCCTCTCAAATTATAACTGCTCTCTCTAAACCACGCCCGTGACTTAGAAAACCTGAGTCAAACCTTCCATTGAGGAGCTGATGAACGAATAAACATCGGCCACCTCACGACGCTATTGGAGAGTGCTTAAGCTGGGTAGTTGGTAGTTCGTATGATGGAAGAACTAATGGTGCTGTTACACGAATGACACACTTGCCATTTTTTCTGTCATAATTTGTCATTATCGTCATACACGGTCATAATTTGTGTCATTATTTCTGTCATAAAAAATAAACAACAACAATGCCATTAATTATGACCAGAGATTATGACAATTGTCATTTTTTGTCATTCGTGTAACTGGGGCATAATGGGTCTTCCCAAGGAAGATGACTAATGCCCCAGTTACACGAATGACATACTTGTCATTTTTTCTGTCATAATTTGTCATTATCATCATACACGGTCATAATTTGTGTCATTATTTCTGTCATAAAAAATAAACAACAACAATGCCATTAATTATGACCAGAGATTATGACAATTGTCATTTTTTGTCATTCGTGTACCTGGGGCATAAGTGAGAATCGAATGAACCTTCGCTGAATCGATTCAATTTTTCCAACGTGCGAAGAGTAATGAGACCAAACCTGGAACCCATATTCAAGTGATGGTCTGACTAGAGAAATATAAAGATGTTTAGCGATCAAGGTGTTGTTAAATTTCTTGAACCACCTTTTGATAAAACCCAGGACTAAACTACCCTTGGAGGAAATATTGTTAATGTGAGTGGAAAAATCCTTTGACAAAATTAACTCGAGGGACACCCTCATTAAGAAAGGTGTGGTTATAAATTATAGGACGTCTCCTATAAAAAGTCATGACTTCGCACTTACTGATATTAAGAACCAGGTTGTTGTTAACACACCAAGACCAAAAGGTGTCAATTGATGGAAAAAGGAGGAGAGGACCAAGATGTCTGCCTTGAGGGACATCGGATGACGCTTCAATGGTTGCAGATTTGGGTCCGCGGAAAAGAAGTTGGTAGGTCCTGTCAGCTAAGTAAGACTGGAACTAGAATGGCTTGCGGAAATCCTAACTTACTTAGTTTAAGAAATATAATGGAGTGCGAGAGCTTGTCGAATGTCTTACTAAAATCCGTGTAAACACACATTGATACACGTAGTTTAACCCATCCCCCGCTGACCTTGAGTTCATGTATTTGAAAAAACCGCATTATTTATGGACTGACCAAAAATACGGTAAAACTAGGAAGAATGTTGGATATGCTACAATCATGAGCTGAAGCAGCTAGGCGGGTGCTAAAAGATTATGACGATCAATAATCTTTAAGCCGTTTTTGGATGTAATGCCCCTATTATAACAATTAAATAGAAAAAAATCAATTTTTGATAGCGTTATATCCGCCTATTTTTTGTTTTGATGATGTTTTTAGTCTGGTATATGGTTTGATTACATTACTAAATTTAACCACAAGAATTGTGGGTTAATTGCGCTAACCCTTGTTGCTCTCTTCACGTAAGTGTTGCATTAAAACAAACGTTGTTTTCTTTGCGAAATGTGAAACATTAAAAACATCTACGAATATGGAGTTTATGTCTCATTATGCCCACAGAATTTTCATATAAAGCTTATAATCGTCACGCTGTCGTTCTTAATGAATAATAACTTCATGGCAAAATGCATTGATCATTAAATATGTGCATGACAAATAAAAATTATTTTTGCACTCTGAATTCAATATGGCCAACTTGGCCCACTAAAACTCCAAGTATCTCCAAATACTTGATAATATGCAAAAATTTAACAAGACTTCCTTAAGTGTTGACCTGGCGCATTCTCAAAAAACGAACGGGAAAGAAGTTTTGCATTCAGGTCGTATTACTTACCGCAAAATTATTCAAGGCAATCTGCAAATTGTGTGCCATAGGACGTGCAAAATTCGGATGTTGTGGCCCATTTAATCCATGATTTGCCATTAATGGTATTGGTAGTCCCGGAGGAATCCGAGGCTGTGATCCATGATGTAAGGCAAGCGGATGTTGAATTGGGATATTATAATTATTATGACGTGGACCACCGTTAAAGCCAGGCGGTGCTGAACGATTGAAAAAATTATTAACGTGAGGTGGCTGCTGTTGTTGCTGCTGCTGCTGATGGTTTTGTTGAATTAAAGAAAAATTTGTTTGTACATTGCTATGTGGCTGCTGCTGCTGATTTCCTATTGGCTTAAGCTTAATTGGTGACGATTGAATTATCGCCTGTTGATTTCGTATATTCCTTTCAATATCTTCGACAGTACAGATTTTTCCCGGGATTAAAGGGGGCGTTTGCAAGCCAAAAAAGCGATTTTGTGTTGCTTGCTGTAGCTGTTCAAAAGGATTGGGAAAATGCGTCCGTAAAAAATTTTCTGGTGTAGGGTATAAACTAGTTTTAGAATTTTGTTGTGGCTCCTGTTTAACTGGATTTGCCCATACGCTGGGATCTAGCTGTATCCTACTACTTTCATTATCATCAGATCCTAAGTCAACGTCATCTAGTTTTACCCTTGATAAGTTAATTTCTAAATGAATAAAAGAATTATAACATTTTTAACAGTATATGATAAAAAAAATCTCCTAACCTAAATCTGAGTTATCTTCCTCATTGATGTCACGTTTATCATCTTTGGAACAATTGAGATTGCGAACTAAGGACTCGTGCACCTCCTCCCAATCTCCATTTATAGCGGATCCAAAAGTCTCATCGTTTAGGGCATCATATTCTTCTTCAGACACTTCTTCAATTTGTCTTCCACCATCTTCTTCAGTCTGAAATAAGCAAAGTTATTTCACATTATCTTGTCAAGTAATTTTGATAAGAATTAAGCGAGAAATTAATTGTGGCATTTATATTAAGTTAAATTCCATATTTATGCTTGTGCGTATTCAGAAAATTTTTGGGGCATAATCTCGGTATCCCCATGAAATTTATTTGACATTCCCCCCAGATACGAGAAAGTCAACTGGGAAGACTCACTGGCATGTCCTCTAATAATTGCTGCATGTATTCCTCAACTTCAGAGGTTGAGTATTTTAGTAAAGTGCGCATTACTTTGCACGCTTATCACTTTATCAAAATGAAAATTTTTTGTATTAAAACAATTTTAATAATGTTTTGCACATAAAACTATTCCGCCAACAAAAATGCCGACAAAGTTGCCAATTGGATTCTGAACACACTTAGAAATTCTACAGCCTTCCACTAGCTATTTTAACAATTAATTTAACTGTAATTATTGTTTGCATATTATTTACCGGTCCTGATGTATCAAATCCAAAAAAAGAGTCGTCCATCGAAAAATATTGTTTATTTCAAAAGAAAATGTCATGACTTGTCACACACTCGCAGATGTTGAAATCATGGCCGCCAACGAATATCGTCATCGTGCTTTTGGCTTTTGCCTATTTTTCCAATGTTTTTTCTCTTTTTAAAGTAAACTTTTGAAGTTTTGTTAATTTTTTAGTACTGGGAACAAAACAGAAAGGTTGATAAATGGAATAAATTTATTTTAGACTTAGGTTTGGGTACTGGGTTAATTTAAAAAAATCGTTTTTTGCGTAGTGTAAATTTTTAAGGACAGTTTTATAAATTTAAATTGAGTTAAAATGGGTAAAAATTGTTTTAAATCTTTATTTTTGATTACATTTTTATAGTTAAAAAATACTCAATACAATCAAAAATTTTGTAATGTAGCATTTCGAGGAAGTACATTTTAGACCATTAAGGAATTTGCAATTAATCCTTGATAAATATGTTAGAATATAAAAGATATCTATAGAAATTTAAAGTATAGTGTTATTGTAAATCAAATATATGATACATCTATCTCTACATCAGGGGCTCCCTAACTGTGCGTCACGATGCCCCAGGGTGTTGTATTTAATTTACGCTTCGTATAATTATAATGGATAAACTTTATTCAAACAAAACGAAAATGTGTTGAAGACTCAGGAGAGAGCAGTGAATAAACTGTAGAAAAACGCAAAAAGTACAAAAAAATTACAACAAATATTTAGTAAAGGAAATGTGGAACTACCCAGTGCCGTAACTAGAACTTTTTGCGACCGGGGCAGAGAACATTCTGTATGAATGCTCTAAACTCGCTGAATTCTACCCAGATGACTAGGATGGTGAAGCCTTATTTAGCGACGGCGAAGATGTTGTACATCTATTCAAAAGAGCGCAGAGAAATGGACAGCAAGTAGGATTATCGACTAAGCAAGTTTTGTTGTACTTTTCTTCGATGGAAGCCTACAAGACACTGGCAGCAGCTCTACGAATACTTCTTACCATTCCAGTTTCAGTTGCATCATGCGAAAAGACGTTCAGCAAACTCAAATGGATAAAATCATACTTAAGATCAACCATGAATCAACAGACTGTCGAATCTCGCAATTCTCTCAATAGAAAATGAAACCACTACAAGTTTAGATTATAATGACATCATTGATGAATTTGTGAGTACTCAAACGAGAAAAGTGATGCTTTCAAATCTATCTACGATAAAAACTGTATAATCTGGTAAAAATTCAATACAAATTTGAAGTTCTTATTTGTAAATATTTATGGTGTTATTTGTAAATCTTTATAAATACCGATGACCATTTTGCCACCCCCCAAGCCCTTGCGCCCGGGAGACAGCCCCCTTCGCCCCCCCCCCCGTTAAGCCACTCAACTACCTCAATGTGTTTTTTGTCATAAGGTGCTGGCGGCTGAAAGTATGGTTCCTAATAAATTAATAAATCATTTGGAAAAATCTCGCAGTAATTTACAAGGAAAACCGCGGGATTTTTATGGAAGAAAATTGCGAGAACTAAAACATTAGTCGACACCCTTGTTTTCCAGAACATCTATTCCTTCCAAAGCACTGCTTGCCTCTTACAAGCTTGTTCACCGTATTGCCAAATGCAAAAAATCACACACGATTGCTGAAGATCTTATTTTACTTGCCCCGATCGATATGGTATCAGTGATGATCGGAGAAACGGCGGCTAAAGAAATAAAAAATATTCCTCTTTCTAACAATAAGATTAGCCTTGGCATTTACGACAAAGCTGAGCAAAAGCTGACTGAAAATACTGACTGTTTTCCTGTTTTGAAAGGCTTCCTGCAAGGAAAATCTGTTCAAGATTTGAGGCAAAGTTTGCAATTGATATTAATCCAACACTTGTCGACATTAAGCACCCATATTGATAAATATTTTCCAGAAAATCTTGATCAATACGACTGGATTAGAGATCCATTCCAATCGAGCCCACTTCCATCTGCAACAGTCGAGGAAAAGCAACTGTTAGAACTATCTTGTGATACGAGCCTAAAACTACGAATCGACAAAGGCAACCTATTTCAATTTTGGAGCAATGTAGCCCAAGAGTATCCTGCTATCAGCACTTCAGTTTTGAACATTCTTTTAATATTTGCTACGTGTCGTACTTGTGTGAAACTGGCTTTTCTGCAGCTGCAGCAATCAAGTCGAAATGCAGGTCACAAATCAATTTAGAAAAATAAATGAGAGCTCGATTTCAAAAACTTCACAACCGATTCGAGAAGTTATGCTCAGAAAAGCAAGCTCATCCTTCCCATTGATTGTACTGTTATATTTTTTAATAAATAATAATAATTAAGATTCTATAATCTTTCGAGTTTTCTTTAATTAAATAATAAATAAAATAATTTTAATGTCTGCTAGAGCTACACGCAGGTATTTTCTTTTAGAAAGGCGTCGCAAAAAAAATTACAGCCTGTAAAGGGAGTCGCAGTATAAAAAAGATTGGGAGCCCCTGCTCTATATGATACATTTTTAGGAAAATTCGATTTGCTACTACAAAAATGGAAAGTATCACCACGGCAACCAATTTATGTAAACACATAAAAATTGTCCTTTAATTTCATTTCCATTAAAGTCACGAAAATGGTGAGATATAATTATTAAGTAAAAATTTATAAAAAAAACTTTTTTTCAAAGATTTTGTCGCGTGGAAAAACGGACTCTGCTAGTTCAAGACATGTCGCAAGTGCAAGCGCCAAGAGAAATTCACCAACATTCGAGGATTTCATTCATAAGCGAGACTATACCGGTGGCAGAGCATTTTTGGAAGTAAATTTTAAATGTAATACTATAATAAATGTTGATGATAAATTTTTATGATTCTTTCAGTTTCAAGTGAATGAGAACGACAACAAAAAACTACTACGGGATCAATGGTTAGCCTTTTGCAGTTTTCATTTGGGTGACTATCAAAAAGCCTTGGACCAATATCAAAGTATAAAGATTGCTGATCCGACTGTGCAAGATATTTCACTGAATATTGCTGTTTGTATGTTCTATTTAGGTAAGGACTATATAACATAGTTAATAACATCTAAAACTAAAAAAAATATTAGGTATGTACGAGGAAGCCCAAGAACTAATGGAACATATCCCCAATGTTCCATTAAAAGTTCGTCTTCTTTTTCACTTGTCTCATAAGTTCAACAATGAAGAACAATTAATAGAACTACATGAATCCTTACAAGACGTTGTTGAAGATCAACTTACTTTGGCTTGCTTGCATTATCTTAGAGCACATTACCAAGAAGCAATTGATATATACAAACGAGTACTGTTGGATAACAAGTAAATCTATAAACCAGTTTTAAAAACGAAATTATAAATTCCATTATTTAAGGGACTTCTTAGCTTTGAACGTCTATTTGGCGCTATGTTTTTACAAGCTCGATTACTATGACATGTCCCAAGAAGTGCTAGATGTTTATATAAATCAACATCCAGATAGCACAATTGCTATTAATCTTAAGGCATGCAACAGATTTCGTCTTTTCAACGGGAGAGTTGCGGAGCATGAGATCAAAAATATCGCAGATAATGGAACCTTTGGAGCTGATTTGATACGTCATAATCTTGTCGTTTTTAGAAATGGTGAAGGTGCACTACATACTTTGCCAGAATTGTTAAATATAGTTCCAGAAGCACGGTTAAATTTAGCCATTTTCTATCTGAAGAGAGGCGATGTACAAGAAGCGCACAGCTTAATGAAAGAGGTGCAACCAACTGTACCGCATGAGTATATTTTGAAGGGTGTAGTTCATGCAGCTTTGGGGCAGCAACTTGGATCGGTAAATAGTTTTGTATTTTATGGTTGTTATCCTTTATTTATTGCTTTTTATCCTACATCAATATATAATATACAGGGTGAACAAAAAATCGTTTGGGAGGAGGGAATCGTAACAGTTTAGCCGCTAGGGCGTTTCGAATTTTTTTTGGTAGAGGTTTAACGGATACACCCTGTATACTGCATAAAAATAGAATGAATGGCCCAACCTACACTATTCCGTATTCCTCCAGCTGCAGGAGAACCGGTGTTTTACGAGAGAGTTATAGAAAGGACAAGAGTGTAGGGTGGTAACATGTTTACCAGAAAATTTTGGCCGTGAACACTTAACACATACACAATGTGCTTCGCTGCTTACTCTCATCGACACGCACACAGACGTCTCCGCGTAGGTCCAAGAAAGTTACTCGCGATGAAAGAATACCAGTGTAGACCTAGATTAATTTGTAAAACCGGTTCTGCTGGTGCTCAAGGAATACTAGTGTAGATTTGGCCAATGAATAAAAAAGGGTCTGGCGTTTGAAAATATTAATGAAGATTGAACATTGGAAGTTAGCAAAATCAGTTTTAGCTCTTTTTACTCTTTGTAACTTCCAAACTTATTTTTATTCTAAATAATGTTTATTGTTTAGTAGATCAACCCTACTAAGACCATCGACCTTAGAAAATTATATGGTAAGACCGCAGCGAAAATTCGTCATTTACAAAAGTTTCGAATATATTCTTTGGGCGTTCTAGTGTCCAATTCGAGCCTTGACCTCCTTCAGCTGCTTCTTCGAGACGTCTCTCTGCTCCGCAACTAGCTTTCACTTTCTTGTGTTGAGGAGTTTTGCTACATCACCTTTAACACCGTTTTCCCACCTGGACCGTGGTTTGCCGGCTGTTCTTTTCCTATCTAGTAGTAGATTCAGGGCTTTTTCGGCATCCTTGAGTCATTCTTTGACCATGCCCATCGTATTTGCAGATTTTTGGGAGATACCCTCCACATCCATACTTAACTACTGCGCGTATGTTCGTTTTGTAGATTTTAATTTTGGTTTTTCTCTGGATGCTGCTGTTACGGGCAGCATTGAGAAGTATGTTATATTTGCATCGTTTATTCGTCTTTGCTCGTCTATCGTTTCATCATTGTCTTCGCTGACTGTGGACTCTAGATAGTTAAATTGGTTTACTCGTTATATATTCCCCAGGTGGTGTTGTCGTTTCTCCTTCTTCTTTCCACCATCGACTGAATTAGATTCTTTTTCTCGTCTGCATGTATTTGACGTCCTATATGTTTGGCCCCATCTTCTAATTCCGTAAATATTTTTCTAAGGTAGGACGGTGGTCTGGCAAGGCAATCTATGTCGTTGGCAAAAGCAACTGTTTTGATTTGTTAAGCAAGGTTGCGTTAACCAGGGTTACTCCTTCTAGGCAACTATTAAATAGCATGGAGTCAACCCGTTGCCCTGGTTTCCGTCAGTTCTCCTTGTATTCCGACTGTACCCCTTGCATTTTTCATTGACTTCCCTTTCTTTAAGCGGTTGCTTAGCTCTAGCATTGTCGCATTCATTTTGTCCCTGTTGATACTGTCGTATTCTTGATTAAAATTTTCGAAAAGTTGACGCACGTCGATGTATCTTCAAATAGCTCTACATGGCCAATATTATATAAAAGCCCTTTTTGAGTAAGAATCGAATATAGTTTATTAATTACCAATTATTTCCAGAAAGAGCACATTAAAACAGCTCAGCAAAATCTACACCTGGTTGGCAGTTCGGCTTCAGAATGTGATACCATACCCGGACGTCAAAGTATGGCTTCTGCGTTTTTCTTGTACAATCAGTTTGAAGAAGTCTTGGTATATTTAAATTCAATACGAAGTTACTTTATAAACGACGATACCTTCAATTACAACTACGCTCAAGCAAAGGCAGCGACTGGATACTACAGCGAAGCCGAAGAACTTTTAATTCAAATTAACGATATTGATATTAGAAATCAGCACACACATTGCATGCTGCTGGCGAGATGTCACATTCGCGCAGGACACCCTGAACAAGTAAGGCTATTTCTATGCTATAATTGTTCTACAATTTAATTACTTATTTGCTGTATTAGGCATGGAATTTGTTTGTATCCCGGGACACGAATTCGGAAGCATTTATGCTTTTACAGCTTATAGCCAATGATTGCTATAAATGTGAAGAATATTGGGTGGCGGCTAAGGCTTTCGATATGCTTGAAAAGTATGTATTTTGGGGCTGAAAGAAGATATTACTAAATAATATTTTATTAGGCTTGATCCAAATCCTGAACATTGGGAGGGAAAACGTGGGGCATGTGCAGGGGCTCTCTATGCGTTTGTTGGAAATATTGAGAAGGGAAAACCACCAAAAGGAGTTGGCGATATAATATCGCTACTAAGAGATTCAAATAATTCTCAAGCAGAGGCGATGTTGAGGACAATTCGTAGATATGCAAATAGTCTGAAGTGATTGTAAAATTGGATTATATGTTTTGTTTATGTGTGAAATTTTTAAAATAAAATAATTTTTTGATGAAACTAGAAGTAATGGAATGGAAAATGGAATGACTTTTTTGTATTACAGACTTAACACTATAACTATACTCGAGTTTTTTTAGAATGTCACTGTCGAGGGATTTTTTCAAACTTGGCTTAAGAAGGATTTAAAAGAAAATGTATTTCATCCCTCAGAAAGATATTGTAAATATGAATGAGAGACAATATCTCAATCAAATAGAAATATTGTTGCTTCGATAGTTACTCATCTCAAGGTTATAGTATCTCAAAAACTTTTATAAGGTGGATCAAAGCAACTACATATGTGTTAGTGCTGGCTTATTGCGAGCAAAATACTATAAAATGAAGAAAACGCATTTCTACAGGACTTTTCTGCTGAAGATTGGAACAAAGGTACAGGATGTATATTTTAATATTAATTTATAGAGCAATAATTTTTAATTTTTTTTTTCAGATTGCAATCGACAACGTGTTGGCACTGCTTTTTATGACTAAAGTTAACACGATAGGTCTTTCTGTTTTTCTTCTTCTGAAATGACGCTAAAGCCCTTGAAGGACTCAGGCCTCTTTAGGTTTTCTTTCCCAGTGGCCTCTAGGTCTTGCTAGTTCTCTTCAGTTTTTATACGAAGTTTTCGCATTTCTTCTAGCATGTCATCCATCCACTTATTTATTGGTCGTCCTAAGCCATCGTAGACTGCTCAGCATTATGTGTGTTATTATATTTATTTCGTCATACATTTCTTCCAGCTCTTCGTTCGTCATACATTTCTTCCAGCTCTTCGTTTGTACTATATACGTTTTGGTTAAGCCTTACAGGACCAAATATTCTTCTTAGGATTTTTCTTTCGGAGATTTTGAGCTGATATTCTGTTCTGTTGTTTGGTCAATGTCCAAGCCTCAGAGACACGCAGCATAGGACGAGACGGATTAATGTTTTATAGATTGTCACTTTGCATTGCCTTAAGATTTCTTGGTCTTTTAGAATTGAGACCAGTGTGAAATAGGCAGGCGCGGATCTAGAATTTTGTTTTGGGGGGGTCACGGAATTAAAAGTGTCGGAAAAAAATTTTTACTCCTAAAAAAACAAAAACAAAATTAACAAAACGAACAAAACTAACCGAATTTTCTGGTGGATTAAAAACAAACGTGCCCTACGAAAACATACCCTACGAAAACGTACCCTAATGTGTTTTTGAGGAAGACGCGCCCTTACTTGTGAGTGCAGCTAACTTTAGAGTTTGCAAATCAAAACATATAGAAAGAATATAGATCAATTAGACCAGGAGAGATAGCGGAAAAGTATTCAAAAGTTGAAATAAATCTACCTGCGATTTTTCGACTCTATAATTAAGAGAAAAATTGAATTCCCAATGAATGTGTTTTGGAAAAAGTCGGTCCAGCTGGAAAAAAGCTAATAATGGTAGCCAAAACACGTTTTTCAACGTTTTAGGAGCGAAAAAATTTTGTTTTTGGAAAACAAAAAATAGTACGTAATAGCGCTTAAAAAGACGACAATTATGAGTTTTGGACAATTGAAATCGGTCAACAGGTTTTTTCAAAAAAAATAAAAACCGCGAAATATGGCCATTTTTTGACATTTAATTACAGGGACTGTAATTATCGTAGAACCTTGTTTCAGGACTTAAATTGTGGCTTCTGTTAGTGCCTACCTACAATAAAAATTTCATGCAAAAATAATTATAACTTTTCGCGTAAATCTCAAAAATGGAAAAACAGCCGTTTCAGGAAAAAAGTTTGAACAAGGCCCACGGTGGTGCTGGAGTTCTTTTGAAAAGCCCTATTTATTTTCGAAGAGTTACTCTACCAACCCATTTTCATGAAAAGTTGGTGAGGCTCGATTTAATACTTCATAAACGCGTTTGAAAACAGCACTTTTCTTGATTTTCAGAAAAAAACCCCTTTAAGCGAAGGGGAAGTGAAATATGGTGTGGATTTCTATTCAGTAGATTTCGAGAAATCAAAATTTTTTCCTGTAAGGCACATATGGAAACGCTCGAAATTCCTACGATTTGTCTCTTAATTATAGCGTCCAAAAATCGCAGGGTAAACTTATTTCAACTTTTTTTCTATCCCTCCTGGACTAAATCTGCTGTTGACCTTGAAGGTCATTTTTTAAGGTTGTTTTTTTAATTTGCAAAAAAGTTGGGTCGGTTTTGTGCGTTTGGTTATTTTTTGTTTTTGTTTTTTGAGTTGGGTCAATTTTGTTTTTTAAACAACGAGCGCTTTTGAGCAGTGCCGCTGCTGGCATGTGTGCAACTGCACAGGGCGCCGTGTGTTGGGGCCTCGCGAGCGAAAAATTTTTTTGGCAATAAAAATCATTTGAATTCATTATTTGCATATTTACTTCATCGAATGGACCACACAAATGAGTACGAGCCACAGAAATCAGCATATGAGCCATAGTTCTGCCAAGGGGACGGGCAATCTGCGAGCGAAGCGAGCGAAAAAAAATTTTCACTCTCTGGGGCCTCGCTGAATTTTTGCACAGGGCCTCTCAATTGTCTGGCCGCGGCACTGCTTTTGGGGGGGGTCATGACCCCGTGACCCCCCCCTTGAATCCGCGCCTGGAAATAGGGTTTCTTTGCGGCTATGATGCGTCCATGAATGTTGTGATAGTACTTTGTAAACTGTGTTCAACAGTGGTCTGTCATTTTTACGTTCATTAATTCAACCTTTTTGTGGGGTGGGGAAATTGTGCCTCGAAATAACTCTTCTGGCATCGAAATCATCGTTCTGGCTTCTTTATAGTTTGCAAACGAGACTATGTAAGGCATGACATAATTTTCCCCACCATATTGTAAGATTTCTGTTGGTTAATTTAGATCTAGCTTTATTATTTTTGAGTTTACCTACGTCTGTTCTATTATAGCCTTTGACGTATCGTTTTCGGAATCTGTACTTTCGTTGTGTTTTTCTTCTTTTATTAGTGCTATGTTTACTTTGAAGAAGTCTCTAAAGTGTTTTTTATCCGAATAGCTCCGATTTATTCCAAACTGATCTTTTTTATTTCCATATGTAAACGATATATTGTAGGGCGTCTAAAGACTAAAGGTGTGTTCGAGCTGATCAAAAACTACGTTTCGGAGTTTTCGACTTTGCGATGTAATAATTCATCGACGATTGAGTAAGGAAGTTAAATGAGCTTCGAGTAACCTTCAACTATAATTATAAAAATAAAGTTTTATTTTATTAATCCGTATCACGTCTGGTACTGCTGTTTTCTAAATTCGTATAGGATTCGTATAAATATAATTAATATGCAATAATAAATTTAAAAAATATGCCATAATAAACACTACCGCATAACTTAAATATAATGCAGATAATCATCATTCAAACCTGTAATTCGTTCATCAGCCACAAAAATTCTTCAAAGAAATCATTTAAATATAAAATTCTTGGGCTTTAATTGGAATAAATTGCCTCGTTACTGACAATTCGGAAGTAATTGTGCTAATTTGCTTCTAAATTCTCTAGAAACGACCCGCAATCAACAATCCCAACTTTCTCCGAAAGAAAAATTTTGTTTGTAGTTTTTTTTCTACCTTACAGAATTCTGCAACGGCTTATACACAAACTTTTGTAATACAAAAAAAAATATATATACATATATAGTGAAAAAATCATCGCACACACGAATTAAGGACGGGGTGACCCACCCCAGCAGCGAAAACGTGCTTTGGTCCATTCAAAGGAGTCTGGGATTCTGAAGCATGAAAGCCGCCGACATGTGTTCGCCATTGAAGCATTTTTATTCTCATTTTACAATAGTCCCGTGTGTACTTGCTGTTCCTGCATTGGGAAGCCATGGGAAAACACCCTCTAACTACGGCTGTATTTGTGGCAACCTGACTTTTTACCGACTTTTGTGGAGGGCCCCCGATGCGTATTCAATTCTACTTCCTCTCATTTTGTAGCTGTATTAGGGGATGCTGTGATGTGAATTCATCTGGTTTTGGTCCGAAGCTATACCAGCCTCCGAGCGAGATAATAGAAGCAGTTTGTGTTCAGTATCGGGATGGACAGGATTGAAGTTGGGTCGCGGGTTGTTTGTGTGCTTTATCAGATTTAAATGGGAAATTGAAAATACATTTAAGTGTAAAATAAATTAATAATTGAAAATAATAAACAAAGGGTTGTGTGTTAATTAAAAAGAGAGGGTGAAAGTTGCCAATAAGTGAAGAATATAAGTTCGATAAAATGCCGCATATGGGATATACAAGCTTGTTTTTGTCAGCTATAATTTTAGTGCTGTGTAAGTATATATGGTATATGTAGTTATCGAAAATTGTACTGCGTCTATTTTAACTGGCCGGTGGGTCAGTCAACTGCTACATCAGTTCAGCATCAGCTGAACTTGACCGATAGCAGCCACTCATCACACACTTTCACTACACACAGCATCGAAAGGGAAGAGGATTATCATAATTTAGAACTCATGAGTTGGTGACCGAATGCAGATTGCAGATTATATGTTTATACATACGAGAGTATATATATAAATTCTAAACTCCAGACTGGGGTGATTGTATATGAGAGGGGTTTAAAGGTTAAAACCCGAGTGGCTTCCGCTTCAGGGTGAGATAACTGCTCCGGTTTGTTTACAAACACCACACTTTTTCATAAATATGATTTATTGTTTTTTTTTTAATTTCTAAGCGAGTTTTAGATTGTTTTAAACCTGTGAAAGACGCCACTTAAAAATATTGTAGCTATTGATACTTCTTAATGTGAAATCAATACGAGATATAAGGTATACATTGGCAGGGAATTGCTTTAACCCCTTTATAATTTAAAACACTTTACAATTAGGGTTAAATTTTACTAATACAATAAAGAGTTTTACAATGCCAATAAATTAACGATGGTTGTACAAATATATAAAGGCAGAAACAGTCGTAATGGCAAATGACCAATACTTTCTAGTATCTGCATTCGAAACGAGGGGTTCCTAATGCTGTATTTGTTTAAAACACATCCTTTAACCCTAAATACGAAGGAGTATGTTTCGGGCATTCACCCCCAGTGTTTTTTTTAAAGAAATAGAATCGCGCTTTTGTTTCACATTTGCAAAATAGGACTATGGTAAACATCCTTTTCATAAATTTTGAATAGTTTTAAAAAAGAATCTTTAGCTTCTCGCATGAAAGTTGGAATAGAAAGAAGGATTTGGAGTAGTGTGTGCATAAGTTTTCTTTAGGGAAATTTTACTATATCAAACGCTAATAAATTGGTAGTTTAGATTGGAATAGAAATGGATCATCGAATATATGAGAAAACGCATCGATCCTATTATCTCAAACTTACGTTAAATAAATTATAAAATGAAATTATCTCACATCTAAGACTCTTTCAAGAAGATAAAAAAAATACGTAACGGAAATTATTATATAATCTGCATCCGTTCACACGACTCCCATTCCGCCCTTTCATAAATTTATTCTAAGGGTTTTGGTATCAAAGAAAAGGGATTGAAGCACATGGTATGTTGTATGTACTATTATCGTGCATCTATCTTGAGTTCTAGTGAACGATTTTGAAAAATCGAGTCTCGCCCTTTTTTCTTCCATCAAATTAAACAAGAATAAAGCATGGAGTTAATTCTGAGAGATGATTTCTTCGCTAATTTAGCTTACAATTAGCAAATATTTTTCTGCAATGGTAGTATTGTTCCAAAGAGATACAATCGCGAAGAGTTTGAGATATTAATCGAAGTTGTAAAAAAAATTGAAGCCATACAAGGCATTGCAATAGTTTGAAGTACGAGTTCTGAAAAGGCCTTTGGTATGTCGGATTCTGTGTTATACGTGATCATATTCTTTACTTTGGGAACTATCTGATCGATATATTCAGTATAGCTTGCAAAGCTTTACTTCGTTATATGTCTGGATAATTACTTAACTTAAATTCCATTTTCTTAATGTAGTATCCAATCATTTTCTGAAAATTTAGTGTCGATTTTCAAGTCAAATACAAAAGCAATATATTTCTGTATCTAAATTTGTTTTTTAATTATGCTTTCATAATTTTGTTACCTTTTTCATTTTCATACTACCTAAAGATTCCGTTCTTCATTCTTGGTGTAAAACTTTTTGCGTTGGCTGTTTATAACGTTCAAAGAGGTTTTGTTCATTCAGAACGGTAGGACTCAGTGGTAGGGTCCCTTTGTAATACCAACGGTTTTATCGTATAGTCAGACCGCAAGTTAAGCCCGTTTGCCGGTTTTACTCCACTAGATATTCAATAGAACTGTGAGAGGAGCTGACTTGGTTAATTGACTATGATAATAATTCATAGTAGAAAAGAGATTGATTAGATGGCAAAAATCGGACGTTGTAAAGTTTGGAAGTAGGAACCCTCAAATCTTCAATAATAGAGATTTTTCTTTTTGTCTTTGGGTCAAAATTAAACAATTAGTTAATATAGTAAGTTGCGTGCATGGATACAACACGGTGCGTTCAAAAACTCATCATTGACGCAACACTGCAGTGTTCAGCTACAGACTTCCAATTGCTAAATTCTGCAGTGTGCGACTGTGATGAGTTTTTGAACTCACCCCACACCCCTTTCGCCTTTTCGGGGTACCAATAGGAACACTAATTTTTGTTAGGTAGCCTGAAAGATCTGGCATTATCCAGGTGGAACACGATGTCTGAAATTAACGAAGTTTTTTTGAATTGGTATATTCCATTGTTTCTCATCCTGGGGGTCGCCATTAGATATAATGGGGGTCGCAATCCATCCAAAAAAATATTTTAATTAACAATGTATCTTAAACTATAATCAAGTGTTATTCATACATACATATATATAACCATGAAATAACAACCGTATAAAATCCAAGCGCTTAGCCACGATTATCCCGGTAAAGGTCAATCCACACATATCCGTGACGTGACTTCAGTGCAGTACCGGAAGGAACAGTGAAAAAATTTCGGTACAGTATAATTCCATGGAATTGGCCATTAAATCTCACAGGGTGTCATCAAAAACTGTCCTGGATTGTCTTCTATCTCTGAAATCCCTCAGCAGGAACAACAATGTCACGCTGATGTGGATTTCGGGCCACGAAAGTCACATTGGTATTGAAATTCCCGACAGCCTGGCTAGCATTGGCGCAACAACTACAAATGTGTGGGGGGGGGGGGTCCAACAAAAATTTAGATCCCAGGCGAGTATTATTTCTCTGGTAGAAAGTTCAGAACCCTGAAAAAGAGAAAAAATGATTTGTCCACTAAATGGTCGTGGGAGTCCCGGACCAATGGCAAAGAACAATATATTAAATTTTTCAACCGATATTGAAAGAAAACAGATTGGAGACTTGCTTTACTGATCATAACCCCACCAAAACCAAGTACTGTATTATTTCCAATATTCCAAAAAGTGCACCCGTGTTAGTAGATTGTGTTTGCCGACCCATCTTTTAAAATCTTAGGCGTAACATTAGCCAAAGACTTGCGATGGAATGACCAGATATACCAAATCGCCAAACAAGCATCCCAGTACTTGGGATTTCTTAAGACATGCAAGTTCCTCCTCCAGCGATCGGCCGTGCTGTAATATACAAATCCTAAATTCGGAATCTTCTCGAATACAACTCTCTCATTTGGGGCCGCGCTTCGAAAACCACCTTGGCGTGGTTAGATAAAATACAAAAACGGGCCCTCAAAGTTATCGGTGACAACGCTGCTTGCTCCCCCATCAACCGCTTGAGCCACCGTAGGAATGTAGCAGCCCTAACAAAATTACGATTGTCCTCCAACGTAATTACGTGGCCGGCTAGACATATGGATTCGAAAAATTTTGATTTAAATTTGGGTCTACCTAATAGAAGAGGGGTCCGGACCGCCAAAGTTAACGGGGGGTCCGGACCCCCTGGGCCCCCCCCCGTTGTTGTGCCTCTGCTGGCTAGAGTAGGGGCAAACTCATCACTTATCGGTCCGGAACTTTTCTGCAGCTTAGCAAGCTGCCACGTAAGAACGGCCATCAAAAATTGGGTCGACCAGCTGTTTCTTCATAGCTGGGCAAAGAGCCAGGGTGCTCGTCAAGCTAAAAGATTAATCCAAATCGATAAAGCTAAAGCGGGCAAACTTTTAAATCTCAGGAGGTGAGAGCTAAAAATAATAACAGAGCTCCTGACGGGCCACTGTTCGCTTAACTACGATCTAAACAAAATAGACTGGCAACCGATTGTAGCTATCGGTTCTGCGCGGCAGCTTCCGAAACTACGGTGCACTTGCTGTGCGACTGTGAGACTACAGCGAGGATGAGAGTGAGCCTCCTCCATTGCGACTTCCCTACTCCCAGAGAGATTTGGGACAGGAACCCTAAATCAGTTTTAGGCTATATTAAAAACCTTAACCTAGATGGTTTTTAAAGACGGGGATGGAACAATAGACCAAATAAAATAGGCCAGGCGCCCCTCAACTAGAAATAGAATTCCATGGAAAAAAATTGGGAAAGAAGCGACATGTTTCCACACATCCGACGCAGTGGGGCACCGACGTTCTCAGTACCTTTAAGGCGTCCGTGAAAAACACAAAAAAATACGTCGATACTTTTTAATTTTTCCCGGACGTGAGACAAATCTTTTTTTAAATCCAACGGAAAATTTTATAAAAATTCAACAGGAATTTAGGTAAAGTTTATTTGAAATACACTCAAAACTGTTTCTGGGCGATTTTTTTATGCGGAATAAGCAGATATGTATAAGTAAGAAATGTAAAGATTGTTTTGATGTATGGTTGTTTAAATGCCCACATGTATTTCATCCTCCTACTACATATGTATGTACAGACTCGTGTAGATTAACTTCTCGACTTTTTTTTAGCAAATCACTGAATACGTTTTGGCTCATTCTAAATTATTCGAAGAATTTAGTTTTACTTCCCGAAGAGTCCACATAATATGAAACCACTCTCTTTTTTATTTTTTCCTCCTCGTCTATAAGCAACGATATTGCAGTAAGATAGTCCACGCTAAATTCCATGAGATCACTGTCCAAATTTCAAAACTAAAAATTAATTGCAGACGCCACTGAACAATGAGCACTTATACGGAAAATGTGAATGTCAGTGAAAAATTCATCACGGAAGCCACTGACACGGAAAGCATCGGTGCCGTGCCGTCACGGATATGTGTGGGTCGACCTAAATAACTCAGTTTTACGACCGATTTGACGGAAGAAGATGGAACCCGATCAAACAAGTTTGTCTTCCCTGTCGTCTCCACCAAACTCAATTTTTGGTTCCTTTATAAGAAAATCGCTCCAAATGCTTGGATTTTTATCTTTCAACTAATATTATAGTTTTTTACTTTATTTTTTTGCTTCTCAGGGGGTCGCAACACTAAAAAGGATGAGAAACAATGTATTCAATTGGTTAAATTGCGAACGCGCGTCTCTGAATTTTTCGGTTAGTAGTTTCGTCGAAACTCATTACGCAGGATGCTCTTTTGATCCTACCAGATAAACCTGATTTTCTTCAGATGAGACCACCTTTGCTGTAGGTACCCGTTCATTTACACTAGACTCTTTCCAGCTGAACAATATTTATTCCGCCGTCCAATAACTACTTCAAAAACAGTAGGTTTCGGTTTTATACGTTTGTACCCTGAGCCACCGAAGGACATGCAATTTTCTCCAAACGATATATCGGTTAAAACGTTTTACGTAACTAAAGCCTGTCGCACTCGATAACATTTTTCGGAAGTATGTATTCAGTTCCGTTGTACTTGTTGACGTAGGCGCTGAGATATTTCCTGTGCGATATTGGCTGCACACGATTCGATTTGCTGCGCAAGCCCATGTGTCTAAAATTGATTTTCGTTTTCGTCCATATTCAAAAGGATGCTTTTTAATTTCTTTGTTCAATGCTTTTTCTTCTCTGTGTCATTACGCTTCCTTCCACTAAAGAAGCACTGAAAATTTATTACTTCTACATATCGTCAGTTTCTGGAATTGTAAACGAAAATTTAATCAAATTGAAGTGCACATTTTTAAATTTTAAATGATAGCATTATTCGTATTCGTTTTATTTTTGCATAATTCCTCCCAAATTTAATCATTTCAGACCTTGGAGAGTTAGCTTTAAACACAAACAACTAATTATACCTCAAAACTAAAAGGAACTAACCATTTACCGTAAAGTCCCATTTTTAGATCTTTCAAGTCTCCAGGCAGTCATGAGAATTAATTTTCCCCACGAAGCTAAATAAGCACCTCATTTTCAATTATGTGAAGAAAATCATAGTTTATTATTTAAAAAGAAGTTCTTCAAACAAAACAGAAACAGAAGAAATGTTTTTTTAAATAATTGTCATCCTTAAACACCTACCATATCACAAAATTTGCGCAGAATGGAAACAAAGAATTTTTTAAATTGAAATTTCCTCTGTATCATTTCACATCCCCTTATCTACCACTGTGTTCCTTAAGTTCAACGCCCAAGGGAAACGCTTTAAAGATTCCAGCCCCTTTAAAGAATGGGAAGCCGCAAAGGAGAGCCTAGGAAACACATTATAAGTAGGCTCTCACCATCCCAGACTGATGTTATATGTATACAAAAAATAGTTAATGTCTTTTACATGGTAAAAAAAGGAAGCACTGTGATGGGATTGCGCTGATGAGGGTTTACTTCTTTCCCCGAGACTTGTGTGAAGTGCAAGTTCTACTTCGACTACAACTTCTTTAAGATGGCAGACCCGTTTACCTCCGGAATTCACTGGTTTCAACAACACATTTTTTTTTGTTATTGTTGCAGGTTCACCACTTGAAGCTTCAGTGATTTCGTTTATTTCACCCGAACAAATAAAGGACATTGGAGAAGATGTGCAGCTGGCTTGCACCGTGGACAATCACGAAGACTATTCAGTTTTATGGCTTAAGAGCCATCCTGATCGCCGTGAATCTGAAGGTTTCGTCCTTGCAGTTAGAAATTCGCTTACATTGAAAGATGCAAGGTATTCTTTGGGTGAGGAGAAGAATGGATCGACAACCACATACTCTTTTAAAATAAGTCCATTGGAAGCCGCAGACATGGCCACTTATGAATGTCAAGTGATTATATCAGCATCAGAGAAAGTTTCAAAAAGTGTAAATCTACTTGTCAGGCATCCTCCAGTTATATCAGAGACGCTCTCACAGAAAACAATTATTGTCCCAGAAGGACAAAATGCTGATATAACTTGCGTGGCAGAAGGATACCCACGACCAAGAATAAGTTGGAAGCGGGAGTATAATGCAATTATGCACATGGGGGGACACATTTACCAGTAAGCCAATGGTTATTTTCAAAATAAGTTAATTTTAAACTTTATTCATTCAATTTCAGGGATGCCGTTTTACATTTCAAGCCAGCTCATAGGGTTGACAGGGGGGCATACTACTGTATAGCAAATAATTCTGTGGGAAATGCTGATCAAAAAATTTTTACTGTTGAGGTTGAATTCCCTCCAACAATTTCTACCCCAAGGCCTAAAATTGCTCAAGCGAAGTTTTATGGAGTTGATTTAGATTGCAAAGTTGAGGCACACCCAGCGCCCGCTGTTTCTTGGTTTAAGGATGGTGCCCAGCTCAGCAGTTCCGGCAACTACATGTACATTTTCATTTACTAAGGAAATAGAATTTTGTTCAATAACATTATGATTTCAGAATAACAAATACTGCAACAGCTTTTGAAGTCACCAACTCGGTTTTGCGGATTGTTAATGTGGGTGATAAAGATTATGGAGATTACTACTGCAATGCTACAAATAAAATGGGACAAGCTGAGGCTAGAATTCATTTGTTTAGTGAGTATTTTATTTTTGAGTATGATTAAGTTCTCCTTTTATTGTTTTTTTTTAATTAGGATATATTTTCTAGTTTTTTTGGAATATTTATACTCGATCTTTATAAGTACATATTGCAATTTAAATAGTTAGTGCTGGTAGGACCATCATCTGATAATACTGCAATAGTTTGCTTGTCGTTTTTAGATGCTTGTATTTGAAGAGCTTTGATAGGCTATGTATACTGTTTAGATATCTTTGCGGTCGGCCCTATGCTGTTGTTGCCTGTTAACATTAGCCCGATGTGTGAAGGATTATGCAACTTCAAATTCATGCACGTCTACCTACAACGTTGTGCTTTCTTTAATGTTATAAAAGATCTATTGTTTGATGGCTGCTGGGGTATGTTGTCATCGTGCTGGAATAAAAAGTTGCCCATGTGCAAATCCTCTAAAATCAAAAAATCAGTTATCATATTTCTGTATCGGTTTCCGTTAACTGTAACGTTGTTGTCGTGGTATTAGCCTCCTTTCGATCGTCGGCAAAGTATTTACGAAAATAATACAATCGAGGCTACAGAAACATCGAGAGCAAACGAGCCGGAAAGAACAAGCGGGATTTAGACCACATCGAGGATGCTATGATCAAATATTCGCTCTCCGTCAGCTAATGGAAGAAAGAATTCGTTACGGCAAACGAACTGCCGTCGTTTTCATCGATTTCAAATCCGCTTTCGATTGCATCGATTGGGGAGAGTCTTGGAAACCGAACACGTGCCATTGAAAATCATCCAACTTCCCCAAACGTCGTACGATGGCTCAACCAGCAGCGTTCGTATTCGAATCGACTTATCCGAGGAATTCCCGATTCAAACAGGTGTCCGACAAGGAGACGTCGCTTTGTCACTTCTGTTCAACGTTGTGATCAACGCGATTATCCGGGAAGCATTCGATGGATTCGATACGACGACAACAACTGCGTAACCGACTTGATGTTCGCCGATGATAGCGCCGTCTTCGCCGACACGGATGCTGAAGCAACGGACATCTTATACCAAATTTCCCGCATCGCCCGGTTAAAAATCAATGCGGAAAAGACCGAAGTGCTCACAACGGACTGATCGAAAGCCAGTGTTCACCTCGATGGAATGTTCAAATATTTGGGATCATTGGTTGAGGAAAAGAACGACGGCCGACGTTCACAGCCGCATAGGCCAGGCAACAGCAACATTCGCCTCGCTCAAGTGGTGCATATGGAAACGAACAAATATTACCATTAAAACGAAAGTACGCCTTTACCGAACGTTGATCCTTCCGATTCTTCCTTATGGATCGGAAACGTCGACACTGCTCAAGCCGGACGTCAACAAGCTCGGTCTTCCATATGCGATGCTTGAGGCAGATTATCGGTGTCTCACTCCGGGATCGCCTTCGAAACGAGACAGTTAGACAAAGATGCGATCAACAGACACGGGTCGAAGAAGAAATACAAAAACGTCAACTACGATGGTTTGGACATGTTTACCGAATGGATGATAACCGCTTGCCACGTTAACTTCTCTGGCAAGACCGTCCGGCAGACTGCAAAATTCAACGATCGGCACCGAAGTAGACCTGGCTAAAGAATATCGAGGGCGACCTAAAGAATCAACGATTATCAGTTTTCGAGGCTCGAGACGTCGCCAAAAATGGTCAAGAATGGAAACGAATCGTGAATGGAGTTCGAGACCCAGCGGCACCGACAGCAGTGTATCCGTTGCGGGGATGTCCCGCTCAGACCGCCAACTAGCGGAACAACCAAGAAAAAAGAAGAAGAAGAAGATTTCAGAATGCAGTCGCTTCCCTACGACTACATATGGGGGCTCCTTTTTCGACCTGGCCTGAATCCTGTGAGCAAGTAATCCGAGGTTCTTTTTCAAAATTCTCCTCAGAGAAGTGCGATAGAAATCTTTATAGTTGTTTAAGAAGATGTGATCTATTGCAATTCTTGTCTCTTGATACATACTTTCGGCCTCAGCCATATTATTTATAACTGTGCGCGTGGGACTTTCACGACTTCTTTTATAGAAGATCGTTAGTTTCACAAAACAGTTGAAGTGACACTGACAGGTTATAATAATTCTCAGCGTTGTTCAAGCGTAAATCAATCCATTTCGTACCTCAGATATTTTACACTAACCACGGTATACAGAAACAAGGTAATGTAACAGAGACTGACAGCTTCGAATATCGTAGAAATTTCGTGCCGAGTGACGTCAGCACTAATGTAGAAACAACAACACAACTCCGATTTTATATAGGAAGAGCGTGCCAAGTGACGTCAGCACTCAAATGACATTTCTCCATTACATTACCTTGTTTCTGTATACCGTGACACTAACCATCTGTCAAGTTTTCACTCACTCATAAGGCTGTATCAGATCCAAAGCAGCAAAGCAGAACCGTCGACAGAGAATTGTTTCTATTGGCTTACGCTGGTCACGTGACAAGAAAAGCAGAAGAGAGTTCTGCCGCTGCTTTTTCATTTCAAATCCTAATTTTGCTGCTTTGCAAAGCAGAACTTTTTGACAAATCAAACATCTGCCACTTGGCAAGTTGTTTTTAAATTGCAAATGGACGCGGAAAATTGAGTGTGATTTTTTACAAAGAATTTTAGTGTGAATTTTCACAAAGAATTTTAAACGTTAGCTGTTAAATAAAAATTCTGGGGCTGCTGCTGCTTTACTTGGATCTGATTCAGCAGGCAGAACTCTGCTTCTGCCGCTGCTCAAAAAGTTGGATCTGATAGGGCCTATATAGTCAATTATCATGGCTATAATAACGAAAGGCAACAAGCGTTTGGGAACTAGTATCTGTAGTCGATATATGTAGGTCTGCGACAAGAAGGTACAACCTAACCAATCGTTTTTAATACTGCTTTGGAAGTAATAATCAGTAAATAATGGAGCAAATAGCATCTCCACAAGAAATATTCAAATATAAGCATTCGCAGATGATATCATCCTAATTGGTCGTAAAGAGCAACACGGAAAAGAAACTTTCTCAAAAATTGAAAAAGGCGCAGCAAAGTTTGATTTATGAGTAAATGACGAGATTTAAAAGAGTACAAAGATTGCGACAAAACATCATTACGGGCGAGCATAGAATGGAAGTTGAAGATAACTTTATATACCTAGGTGCAATCCTTATAGAAGAAAATAAGATAAAGAATGACATACATAGACGCATTGAAGCTGCAAATAAAACCTATGTTCTATTATTCCCAATTATAAAGAACCTCGAAATCTCAAGGTAGTGTAAATCGGTGACGACGCTACTTCCTCGACCATCGTAGGAATGTCGCAGCCCTGACAATTCTTTATCATTACTATCATAGCGATTGTTTCACCGAAATAAATGCTCTCCTGCCTCCACGGCAATGTTATTCCCACAACACCAGATTAGCTCGCTCGGCTCATTCTTTTTGCCTACAGGTCACCTTTCGCGTACGATAAAAAAACAAGAAAATTGACTAGTACCAGAACTGGTGCCAAAGTAATCCTGAGAAGTTAGTTCAAATAACGATAATAGTGGCAAATCTACAAGATTTTGCTAGAGAATTTGTTTTTCCTTAACGTAAGCAAACATTTCCTTCGTACTTCGTTCGCTACACAAGAGCGCGCGGTCGGATTGGCCCTGAGCGTGTTGAAGCGCCACTCATAAACTGGAAAGAAAATGACTTAATTTGGAAATTCAAACGATTTCAGGAGATATTATAGCAAAACTAATCAATGTGAAGGGCTTGGCAGACTTGGCCAAATGTATCTGTAACTACTGGAAATTCCGTGAACTTCCATTTCCAAAAACTGTGGGACGCGGAAAACAATTAACAGTTCAAAAGGTGCTGATCTATGGTGTGAAAAATTCGTGGTGTTTGTGGCGTTTGTGGGTAACGTAATTTTTGCACAATTTTTAAAGAGTGCTCGGATTTTGATAAGTGATGTCTTGTTGGGAAGCTACCGCTCTGCTGAATCCAGAAAAGGTAACTTCATTTGGAACGAGTTTCATTCCACCGAGTTTATTAGATATTAGAAAAACTAATCAATTTAAGGTGCTTGTGACCCTTAGCCGAAGGCTTTTCATTTAAACAAAAAAGGGCTTGTCCGAATGTTATGAAATTTTTTCAGAGCATGTTTTCGTTAATACGCGTCGATGGGCACCCCAACGAAGTCGGTATTGGGCAGGTACAAAAATCACGAACAGCGTTCAAACAAAGAAACCGCTCGACCGAATTTTATGAAAATCTTTTCAGATTGTAACTTCGCTACGATCGGCACCTCAAAGAAGTTGATAACGTTTTTGGTTCGCGCGAGATCGTGCAGGAAAAAATGAACACATACGCACACACATACTTCTTTTCAAATTTTTGTTTAAAATGCTATTGGGACCTTGAAAAATGAAAATACGTTGAAAATTACGATTTTGATTTTCGGACCGATTACAATAACTTGGCTATAAACTGGGAAGTTAATAACTATCACTGCACAGTACCATATTACAATTCCTACCAACCTAGTTGAATACACTTATTAACTACTAAATTAATATTATTCTTTTAAAAAAATTTGGAATTAAATTTTTTATTTTATTTTTATTTTTTATTTATGCTTTTTCTTTTGATTTTTTAGTGCCTGTAATTCCTGTACCAACTTATATAAAAAATTCAATAGTTTAAGGTAATTATTTTGGCCATCAATAATCCGTCACTATTAATAATTACCCTTAATAAAGAAATATGAAAAAAACGAACTAACCAATTTTGTTTTTTAGGCTCAAAAAATCCTGATATTAATTTTCCTGGATTAATATGGACAAACGGATCACCATCGGAAATTCATTTTAAAGTTTTAGCAACAATTTCAGCATCAATCCTCCTTACACAAGTATTAAGCACCTAAAATTTGGCAATTTTTTAGTTACACATAAATTAATTGCGCACAAAAAAAATCATTAGAAATATACAAAAATATTGTCTCATTATTAATTTTGAATATATTTAAGATGAAAGATAATTATTAAAAATTTAAAGATAAGGAAATGTTTAAGGTGTTGTTAAGAATTTAATTATGAAACAAAAAGAAATTAAAAAAAAAATAGAATTTATATATGAAGACAATTTTTAATATTTGGAACCGTGGTACATTTAAGCGCCTATGATACAAAAATTCAAATTAAGACAATTTTTTTTAGGTATACACGAAAATTATTTGAATTAAAGAAAATTTATAAGAAATTTTGTATTTTATTTAAGTTATTGTTTGAAATGTTGACCTTGGCAACATTGCGCACTTACTAGTACGTATTTTATTTCGTTTCAGAGGAGGGATTTGTATTACAAGCATCTAACCTTTCTTTAACGATATCATAATCTACCATTCCGTCTTTCTTTCGAGTGCCAACGCATTCTTTCAATTGGTTGGACAATATGTTTTGGTATTGGTACAGTTCTATCCCACAAGGAAAAGGAAACATACAATCATGAATGCAAGAAACATTCTGAAGAAATTTAGAAGCATTCGCTTCCGTGCTCTAGTTCATATTCTTTTTATACATCCATGTCATTGGATGGAAGACTTCCTTTTATCTTCCATGGAAGTTTTTCCGAAGTCTTCTGTTTTTATTCTGCAGAAGTGATATGAAAACATTCTTTGTAAATTATTTCGAATTTTATAAGAAAACTTCATTTAAAATTTTCTTGGAAGCTATTTTGAAGGCTGCACTTTGCATTCCGGAAGAGTAGTAAATCGCAAACATGATTTTTAATTACAAATCTTAGTTTTTATATCTGTGGATTTGTTCACTATAAAATAGTTCTTTACAGTAACCACAGCTCTAACAAAAACAGAATTCTTTAAAACGGAAAACTAAACAAGTCCAGCTTCAAAAAATTCTCTGTTCCTTCTCTTGGCAACGGACAGGAAGGCTTCCTTATTCCTACCAAGAGAAAGCATTCTTAATTTTCCTTGTGGGATACTTCAATACTATTACTTAAAGGACCCCGCACCATTTGTACGGAAAAATGTCTTTCGGTGAATTTTCTTGAATTTCTGCAGGTTGATAGTTCTCAACATGAAGATCAAAAGTGTCCATGAGCACAAACTCCCTGATTTCTATAAAGGATTTGAGCCTTGCACGTACTAGGAATGCCAGCGCCGAATCGCCCCATGCACGATGCATTCAATCGAGAATTCGAACGACTCCGGCAATACGATCGAGATTCTTTGAGTCAATCACTACAAATAAAAGTCTCACTTTGAAATCAGCAGCAGAAAACCACGTACGATACATTGATGACAGCAGTCAACGAAGGATACGGAGGAATATTTTTCCTTGATGCACCTGGCGGAACTGGCAAAATGTTCCCAATTTCATTGATTTTAGCTTCGATTCGTGAACAAGGTCAAGCATCATCGGGAATCGCTATTACATTGTTAGAAGGAGGAGGACGTACAGCACATTCAACCCTCAAACTGCCACTGAATTTACAAACGATAGATGAACCGACGTGCAACATTGCCAAAAAATTAGCAACGGGAAAAATACCACAGGATTGCAAAATAATGGTTTGGGATGAGTGTACGATTGCGCACAAACCGGCATTGGAGGCTCTCGATGGAGCCTTGAAAGACTTGCCAAATAATCTGGACATCTTTGGAGGTACGATGATTCTTCTGTCCGGCGATTTTCGGCAAACGCTGCCAGTCATTCAAAGATCAACAGTTGCCGATGAAATGAACGCTTACGGCGCATATTTATGGCACATAACACCGGTTTTATAGAAGAGAGAGGACAGGAAAGGAAAGAATTTAACGAAACAATTTTCACGCCAAACCAAAAGCGTGAAAACTAACATATGCATATCGTATTTCTTTTTATGTCAAATCTTCTTCTTTCTGAGCTCAGCATTTTCCCACTGAAATTCTTTAATCATTCGCCTTTTGTTCATCAACCTGTTCAAGTGGTCTAAAAATTTTGTTTTTTTGTGAGCATATTAAAAAGAATGATATTAGGGACTTTTTATTTATTATTTCTATTTGTCAACGAAATGTCAGCTATGACAAGTAATTTTCATATGCACAAATACATTTAAAATTTCCTGTAAAGATTCAAATTACTACACAAGATGCTATTACTCCGTCAACGTTCTGAGGAGTGTAGTAAAACTGGTTTTATGTGCCATCACTATGACCTCGTGTGCGTTGGACCATTGAATTTGTGTAGATACGTGAAAACTCTAAAGTTAAAGACGAATATGCGAGTCCCGTTAAAAAATAACGAATCGGCGGTTTTCCACAAAATTCGGTTGACGTATCCACGACATTTCGTTTAGACCTTTTATCAATTCACAATGTCGGAAGAAGAATAGATCACAAAAGTGTTCCCGAATATTGGTGCAAATTACAAAAACGATGTTTGGTTAAGGGAACGAGCTATTTTGGCCGCGAAAAATAAGGACATAGACGATTTGAACATAAAAATTCAAAGTCAAATCACTGGCCAGGCCAATTGCATTCATTGAAGTCGATCGATTCAATTACCAATCCAGATGAAGTAGTCGTCAATATTATCCAGTTGAATTTCTGAATTCATTAAATTTGCAAGGAATGCCGCCGCGTAATTTACAGCTCAAGGTTGGCTTGGTGATAATCATGGTACGCAATCTGAACCAACCCAAATTATGTAATGGAACAAGATTCGCTCTTAAGAAGCTGTTGAGCAACGTGATTGAAGCAACGATAATTATAGGAGAGTTCAAAGGCAAGGATGTTCTGATTCAAAGAATACCACTGATTCCAACCGATTTGCCCTTTCAATTTAAGCGTGTCCAGTTTCCTGTTCGCCTTTCATTTGCAATGACGATTAATAGATCGCAATGCCAATCTTTGGAAGTGTGTGGAATAAACCTTGAATTTTTTTTTATGCTCCAGAGTAGGTTGGTAAACCATTGGTGCTACGTACAGATAAAAAATATCGTTCATCACCAAGCGTTGGCCGACCAATATCAGGAAAAGTATATGACATTTTGTATAAACATTGAGCAAGAACGACGTAATAAAACGTATATTCATATCTAAACCATTTCTTTAAGAATACTAAAGATAGATCGCGCTAGTAGAAATCAGGAGCTACTACGTCGGCTCGGACATATCTTACGAACTTCTAGAGAAAGAATACTAGCCAGATTTTTGACTGGTAGACCAAATGGAAAAAGAATTGTAAGAAACTAAGGAAACTAAGCTCAACAGTCACGCTTTGTATTACAAGCCCGTCATGCTGCAATATCTAATAATTGTAAGCGTAGTTCGAAGGAAAGAATAGAGTATACAACAGGTTAACAGGAGAACCGATATAAACAAAAGGCGCAGTCGTTTATATAAAAAAAACTCATTAAGATAAAGTTTACATCAAATATTAGACCAAGAAATTATTTTTTCAAGATACAATCAGTTTCGTCACCAAAACATTCTAAGTGAAACCTTCCTAATTAAGTCAATTTTAAAATTAACAAAAGACCCGGCGATATTTAAAATCTCATCATCAAATTCTGGAATCCCTTCTCTGATATTATCGCTAACATTTTTCAATAATGAAAGACAGCAGCAATACGCCTTAAATTCGTTATAACTTTTTAAATACAAAACTGACAAGAAGACAAAATCAGTGTGACTGGTGTATTACACACCCGAGCTCTTTAATTTCCTATTGATATTCACAAGCAATTTCACTCACCTGTTAGGAACCTCTAATTACTAATTATGTCGCATGTGTAATTTTTTTTCTTTTTTTTCCCTCTCAAACAACCAAATCCACTTTCCCTGCTTTAGCTTTCTCCGTTTGACCCAGTTCTAAATCGTTTCTAAATGATCAAAGACACTAAAAATGATCGTTAGATGAGGCATAGGCATTCCACTGGTATCCCAGGTATCAGCTACCAGCCATCTGCGAGCAAAACAAAGTCAACAGGGCAAAAATATTTCAATTGGGCTGCCTTAAGGCGCGAACAGCATCTACCTACATCTAGGTTAGGTAGGATGGGTAAGAAGCTCATCGTGTCTCCAGATACTGTGAACACTCATCGCAGAGCGTCATTATACTAGAGAAGATTATAACACATGTCAATATAAGGTGAAGAATATCTTCGAAATCTCGGTCTTGGTGCTGTATCTCTTCTCTACACACAGGTATGCATTCACCTGAGAAATTATGCAGCACTCACCAAGGCACAGTACTCAACTAGTCTTTAGGCCTAGAAACAGGTTAAGACGGTGAATCTGCTGCTGCTACTGTATCAAGTACTGTTAGAATTTTCGTTGGTTATTTAGGTTATATTAGTTTCAGCGTGTTTTTTTTTCGTTCAAAATTCTGGGGTATTGTTCGTCTGGGCCTAGGTTTTGGGCCTTCCTTTTTTTTGGTTATTGACTTTGAGGCGTGCATTTGCATTATTTGCGTGGGCATCGCGCATCTTGAGAACTTTTATCTCTTCTGAAAAGACTCCAATTTCTTAGTTTCTAGTGGGCTTTTTGACGAGCTAAGCCACCACAACCTTAAAACGGAAATAGATTTTTAAAGGTGGTGGTGGTCGGTCAGATAGATAACGGCTTTTCTGGGCATTCAAGTATTCAAATACAAAATTCCGCTCTTGTGCTAGATTATGACTGTCACAAAATAAAGAATTATTGTTTTTATCACAGGAAAAGCGACCGTTTCAATCGTATCGCATTAATTAGAACATTTCTCATTACTTCATCGCTTATATTTAAAATTGATAAAAAAACAACATTTTTCGACAATCATAAAAAAAATGTTTGTTATCATGCACCTTAACTAAAGGTGCTATAATTCGACTATCAGCACATTTTTTTTATTATTCTACTTAATAATACGTCTGATAAAAATTTCGGAAATTCTTTGGATTAATTTCGATGGCCTTAATAAATTCTTTTACTAACTGAAGCTACTACAAGAAAATAGAAAAATATTGCAGGCACTTACAGGTAATTTGCTTGTTTTTTGTGTTTAATCTAAAATGATTGGAGAAGATATTTATATAATATCGGTGAAATCATGCGATTATTTCAGAACTTTTCGTGTATCATACTTCAAGTCGAGCCATGAAAGCCCTTATCCAAAAATTAAGTAGGATAAGGGAGATTGGGCAAGATTTAAGAATTTTATTTTGATAGACTACGACTAATCAGACCAACATTGGGGTTTAAACTTTACAAGATGATTAAAACGAGGCAAGTTGTGGTGGACTATTTTTTTACAATTCAGGTGAAGCATGTCCTCGTCTCAAAGCTGTTCTATGATTAACTGTCCGCATAAAATTCCGACGGGTTAAAGAACAATGTTATCAATATAATTCCTATCAACAACAGCTTGCAATATGCCACTATCATTTCTTTTCGGGTGGCGATGGAATAAATCCATTCTCTAAACTAAAATATACTCGCAAACTAATGGTCTTTGATCTTGAGGGGTCACCACCACAGAGGTGGTTTTAGTTGAAATTTTAGTTAAAAAAACGAAATTTTGATTTTGATGACTCATTGATCTGGAAGTTGATAGGGCAGAATCTTGACTTTTACAGTTTTAGATAGGTGGAAGTATTCTGCGTACACTGATACCTTATTCGTAAAAATAGCTCATAGGGTGATATGTAAACCTCTACCAAAAAAACTTCAAAACGCCCTAGCTGCTAAACCGTTACAATTTACCCCCCCTCCCTTTCATACGGTTTTTGTTCGTCTATCCAAAACCTATCCACAGCCGGACGCTTTGTAAACATAGCAGTATACATCCTGTATATTGGGAAAAAACTACTTTTGAATCTACGTTTTTCGGCACTTAAAGCGCCATGACTGGTGCAATATTAGCCCTACGTAAAAAAAGATAATAACAAAAATTATAGATAATCGTGTGTTCTATAAGTCTTACGGATTTACACAAGGATTTTTTCATGTAGAATTAACCATTAACGAAATATAGTGCAAAAAAAGTTATATATGAAGTTTGAAGCACTATTTCTCCGTAAATATTGACTTTACACAAAAAAGTTCTGAACAAGAAAGTTAAATCACTTATTTATCTACAAAAAAGATAATATACATTTTTGTCGTAAAATGCATAGTTTTTGAGATATAAAATTAAACGCGTTTTCCTTCACTGTAAGCTTAGCAAGAGGGTGGGGATACCGCCATTTTGAATTTAAGCTTATAAAAATATATGAAATCATTTGGTAAAAAAAATCGCGTGCGGTATTTTTCGCATTACGAAGGCCTTTTTTCGACCTATTTATTGGACTACAAGTCTAAATTGGTTTTAGACTACCAACGGTGAGTTGTGCGTTTTCAATCAAGTCACCCTTGTTTTGGTCGCAGGTCACCGCGGTTTCAGAGGCAATGAAAAGGTTGATGCCTTGGGTAAACAGAGCTCTGACATTGTATTCACTCGTTGGCTTGTATTCACACTGCGGCCTGAATTACCCCTTATGGAGGATAGGACGGGCGGAGGACTCCACCTGCAGACTTTGTTTTGAGGAGGATGAGTCTGGCCTTCATGTGCTCTGTGAGTGTCCCACGAAAGCAAGGAGTAGGGTCTCGTTGCTCGAACATTTAAGTCTAAGCGACTTCTAAGCATTTCCCGGTGCACTAGATCCTCACAAATTATGGTCTGCCTTCTGAATTCATCAATTCATTTCATTCATCAATTGTAAAAAGCTTTATATTAACTTCCTTCTCTGTGTGGAACGAATCTTGCTATCGATTTGCTGGCCACTTCTTGTTATCCGGTGATGCTCAAATTTGACACAAACCTTTGGTTCTGAAGACAATACAATACATGTAGTATATTCAATTTTATGGTGCATCCAATATGGCGGCCACCATAAAATGACAGATTACTATTTTCTTTAAAACCCCCCCCCCGACACGGGTATCAAATGAGAGAGTATAACGAGTAGAATACAGTAAGCTATGTGACGTCATTTTAAATCCCATATGGCGGCCACCACAAAATGGCGCATTACCTTCTTCTGTACAACCCCTCGATATGGGTATCAAATGAAGGGTTATGAGAAGTAGAATACAATTAGCTGTGTCAGTAAATTAGCGCATGAGACTAAAAAGTGAAAAATAAAAAAACAAAAAATTTGGTTCCACGTAACTGACGGTTAGGCGACAAGTAATTTAAACTTCACTAATTAAAAATTTACCTAACTCGAAAATTGCAGCAAACCAATGTGCACACATATCCGCTTACCGCTGTATGATCTATGAACCGTTTTTTAGCAGCGCTCGATGGCAGTGCGCTTGCAGTAAGTAACTTTAGATCCCAGCTGCCATATTTAGGTATCGGATTATATCTTCTATTTTAAGCTTCGAAGCCTCTCCCAAGCTTTCTATGCAGAGGTTTTCAATTTTCAAATGCAGGTGTCTGATCCTATAGCCCGGGGAAATTAGCATTTTAAGGAGACAAAAATCCAAAATGGCTGAAAATTGGTCCATTGGTCTCCAAAAATCACTTTTCGGCCAAAAGAATCACAATTTTTCATCTACTTATATAATGACAAGAGCGGCAACAATGTTTTGTATAAGTAGATAAAAAAAGATTTTTGCAAAAATCAATTGTTGAGTGATTTTTTGGCCGAAAAGTGATTTTTGGAAACTTTGACCTTGAATAACTTCGAAAGGGTTAAGTTTTAGAAAAAATGGCAAAAGGGCTTTTTTGTAGGCAATAACGTTTCGTATTGGCTGATCAAAATTTTTTTTCGAAAAAAAAACAGAATTTGAGTGATTTTTTTGGCCAAAAAGTAATTTTTGATAACTTTGACCTTGAATAACTTTAAAAGGGTTAATCGGGTCAAAATTTTGTAAGAACTAAAGTTGTAGAGAATTTCATTGTCAACATTTTGGGCCCTCGCACGAGGTTTAACGATCTATTGAAGCCGAGATACGAGAAAAAACGCGATATCTTCGCCGGCCATGTTTCTTTTTTGTGATTCCGAAATTGTTTTCTTAAAAAGTCCAAAGGAAGCTGTACACCAATTTTCAGCCATTTTGGAATTTTGTCTCCTTTTGTGCGTTTTTTATGCTAATTTCCCCGGACTATTTTACAGGTTTGGTGAAACGGAGAAAATTCTTTGATTTAGATCCATTTGTGTCTCAAGCTGTGTCACAGTTCCAGTCAAGCCTAAAGTTTTGCATTCCGATAGCGATCTGGTCATAGGAATCTGGATTGAAGTTCAGTTTCGCTGTCATGTAGTCAGATGAATGGTATCAATCAGTATGTTGTGGAGTCCATACGTCGTTTTCCCGCTTCTTTTTATTGATCGGGTTAGGCTAAGTGCTCGTCCATGAATTGTAGGTAGACTAAAAATAGTGATTTTCTCTCTTTTACGAGATAGCCCACACCAGCTGAATAACGCCCTAACCCTCCTAAGAGTAATCTCCATAATCTTCCTGATTGTCGTCGTATGGCCTAACAATTTTTTTTAATTGAGTAAGGGCAAAACCATATAGTGAACACCGCGGCAAAGTTAGCCCTGTTGGTTGTGTACATACCAGTATATAATTTGTGGTGTAAGACCCCATATATCCAAATGCCTTTTACAGGCTTATATAGCCCTAGTGGCTTTACTGATGGTCATGGCGTAGTCCACTTCCAGACTCTTGTCTAGCATTACCCCCACATATTTGACTGAGTCAAAGACCTCAACTGTCGTGCCCTGGAAAAAATATCACCTGGGTCCAATTTGTAACGTTTGGAAAAAGGTACCACGATGGTGTTATTTGGGTTGATTGATAGGCCTTCCGTGGTACACCATCTTTGCACTTCTGGGAGTGCTGTTGTCATGACCTCTCTAATGGTCCAGTTAAACTTCGCCGCAACAAAGATTGTGGGATCATCTGCATAGCCGATGCCATAAAAACCAGATTCGTGTAGTTTGGACAAAACTTCATTCATAACCATGACCAGAGTAACCGGGACAGACCCCACCCTCCCTTGATAGCCTTGACATTAATGGTGTAGACACCCAGGGTAAAAAAGAAATTTGTCTAAATCTTTCAAGAGCTTCAACATTTATTTATGTAGGTACATACAGTGGCTCACAGTGAAAATCGTCCGCCTTACGAGTAAGAGGAATTAAGTAGTTTTTTTCATCTAGCTCTCAACAAATCCAAATAAGAATTTAGATAACTAAGTTTTTCATTTATTTTCTTCAAAATAATAACGAAAAATTATGAAATTAATCAATAACAAAAACGGGAAAAATTCAAATTTCCGGAAAGGTCATATTTCTATCTCACAATGAAAATCGTCCATAACACTCAATACTAAGAAATGTCGTCCATAACACTCAATACTAAGAAAGTTGGTCCTCCTTATGCTGTAATTACTGCTAGAAGCCTGTTCGGCATTGAATTTACTAATTTTTAGTATACTTAGGATTAATTCTAGCCCATTCCTGCTTGAGTACACTTTCAAGGTCTTTCTGCGAGGTAATATTGTCTTACGAATGCTCCTGCCCGGTGTATCCCATAAATTCTATTAACATTCAAGTTAGGGATTGAGGAGGAACGGGGAAAACTGTTTTACAATTGTATATGAGCCAATAGCGTTCAACGTCTGAGGTATGCTTAGGGCCATTATACTGATAGAATGCAAACCCAGCAGTAATACTTAGAAGTTGCGCACTCTGGTGCACATTTCTCTTTAGAATATCAAGCTAAACCATTGCATCCACTGTTCCTCGGATGAACTCTAGGTTGCCAGTGCCATTTGCCGCCATACACCTCCATACGATACCAAACAACCGAGTATTGCAATTCGTTCTTTAGTAGTCTCTCATTATAAGGCGGGCAAAGTCAAAGAGAAATGGCAGATTGTTGGGAAATACTTTTCTGGTACTGTTTTTTGGCTTGCTTGCTATTCTACCACTTTCTTCACACCTTTTAATAATATATTGGACAGTTGTTCGACTTTTTCCAACAATCTCTGCCATTTCTCTGTGACTTTGCCCGCCTTATAATGAGAGACTACTAAAGAACGAATTGCAATACTCGGTTGTTTGGTATCGTATGGAGGTGTATGGCGGCAAATGGCACTGGCAACCTAGAGTTCATCCGAGGAACAGTGGATGCAATGGTTTAGCTTGATATTCTAAAGAGAAATGTGCACCAGAGTGCGCAACTTCTAAGTATTACTGCTGGGTTTGCATTCTATCAGTATAATGGCCCTAAGCATACCTCAGACGTTGAACGCTATTGGCTGATATACAATTGTAAAACAGTTTTCCCCGTTCCTCCTCAATCCCTAACATGAATGTTAATAGAATTTATGGGATACACCGGGCAGGAGCATTCGTAAGACAATATTACCTCGCAGAAAAACCTTGAAAGTGTACTCAAGCAGGAATGGGCTAGAATTAATCCTAAGTATACTAAAAATTAGTAAATTCAATGCCGAACAGGCTTCTAGCAGTAATTACAGCATAAGGAGGACCAACTTTCTTAGTATTGAGTGTTATGGACGACATTTCTTAGTATTGAGTGTTATGGACGATTTTCATTGTGAGATAGAAATATGACCTTTCCGGAAATTTGAATTTTTCCCGTTTTTGTTATTGATTAATTTCATAATTTTTCGTTATTATTTTGAAGAAAATAAATGAAAAACTTAGTTATCTAAATTCTTATTTGGATTTGTTGAGAGCTAGATGAAAAAAACTACTTAATTCCTCTTACTCGTAAGGTGGACGATTTTCACTGTGAGCCACTGTATGTGTATTGTTGTTAAAAAGTAAGACTTTCTAAACATTATAAAGATTTACTTTCAAAATTAATGTTGGTCCAAAATAAATTGCAAAATATGTTTTAATTATTTCTTTTCGAGGTCACGGAAATTCTGGTTACTGTTCTATCTCGAATTCACCTGCTCAAGCCATGGACCAGACAATCTTATCCAAAACAACAAAAATAAAAAATTAAAAATAGAAAATCTCATAAATCTACGCTTACATGGGAAATGTCATTCAAAACTTCTTATTTTGTACGCGGCAGAGCGTGTATATTATTACGGTTACCTAGAATTAGAAAAGATAACTTAATTCTCTGATAAGAGATAAGAACAGCGAACGGAAGATGTTTTGATAACATTTGGACTCTTGTCAACTGCTCAAAGGCTGTAAATTTCTTGAAAAGAACAAAAACTTTTTTTTTTTTATTACACACATTCTTATCTACGGACGTAATCAAGCTTCTTTAATTTTTCTCTTGATAATTTTAGATAAAGAAATTTTGTTTAAATAGAACCGAGAAATTTTTGCTTCTATTTAGTAATTCTTATAGCAAAATTGTTTTTTTACTGTTGGATTTTTTATAAAAGAAATTGCGTCTTGCGGAATATTTATGAAAAATATTTTTTTTAACAAATAAATTTTTTTTAGAGTAGGTGAAGATGATGGATTGAAATTTTTAGGGGTGGAGTTTTTTTCAGGTGAGAAATGTTTTGCATATTCGTTAAATGGAAGAGACAGGTTGCGTGAAAGGTTTATAGTGGACAAATCAAGCCGTAACATTTCAACACACTTAGTCCACTTCAATTCAATGCACTTAGTCCATTTTTTATAGATATAAGTGAATTCCATATTTGAAGTGAGATTCTGAAAGATCTTCGGTCTACAGCTTCTTCATCTGATGAAAAATATTTCCCTCGAAGAAATAGGTTTGGAATTTCTGAAGAGATAAAAGAGATATAAATTGCTGGGAGCCAAATTAGGTGAATACGGTCAATATCCAGCAATTTGTAGTTTAATCAATTGAATGTTGCCATTATAAAAACATTTGTATGGCGATGGCGAACATTGCCTTGATGAAAAATGATTCTATTCCTTTGTAGGATCGTCTTTTCATTCATCCATTCAAAGGTTACAGTAATACCTTTAACTAATTTTTTCACTTTTCTTAAGGCAATAAATCAATATAATTCCTTAGGCTCCCAAAAAAACAATTGCTATAACTTACTTTGTCTGTTTTCGAAGTGAACATCAAGCTTTATACCAGTCACAAGTCACAACGCAATCACAAGTGACAATTTGGTATTCTAATTTTCCAGTGACAATTTTGACAATCCCCAAACAGTTACATATACCTTGTTTATGCGTAGGTCGAATTTCGGCTTAAGACAGAATCCGGCTCCGTATAAACAGTCTTAAGTCGAAATTCGTCTCAAACTTAATTTATTTCAGCTTGAGACGAATTATTATGAGTATGTGTGAGGAGTTCTCAAAATGGCTGATTTCGGTCTTACATTAAAAGAATAATCTCACTCTATTCCGGTTAGTGATTAAAGTTATGTTAATGTCTGAGAGAGAATCCGAATCTGTTTATACAGGCAATTCGTCTTAAACCGATTTTAAGCTTAAAGCCGTCTTACGCATAAAAAATTTAATTGTCCGGGGAAATTAGCATTTTAAGGAGACAAAATTCCAAAATGGCCGAAAATTGGTCCACAGCTTCCTTGGGACTTGTTAAGAAAACAATTATGGAATCACAAAAAAAAACTTGGCCATCGGAGATACCGGATTTTTCCCGTTTTTTCCTTGTATCTCGGTTTCTATAGGTCGTACAACCCCGTGCACAAACTACCCGACTTGTTTTGTATAAGTAGATGAATAAATTTTTTTGCAAAAATAAATTATTGTTGAGTAATATTTTGGCCGAAAAGTGATTTCTCGAAACTTTGACTTTCAATAACTTCGAAAGGGTTAAGTTAATGGCAAGAGGGCTTTTTTGTAGGCAATAACGTTTCGTATCATCTCACTCATCAAAAAAAAATTCGAAAAAACTGACCTTGAATAACCTTGAATAACTTTAAAAGGATTAATCCGGTCAACATTTTTGTAAGGACTAAAGTTGCAAAGAATTTCATTGTCAACATTTTGGGCCCTCGCACGGGGTTGCACGACCTATAGAAACCGAGATACAACGAAAACACAGGAAAAACGCGATATCTTCGGCGGCCATGTTTTTTTTTGTGATTCCGAAATTGTTTTCTTAAAATCTCCTAAGGAAGCTGTGAACCAGTTTTCAGTCATTTTGGAATTTTGTCTCCTTTCGTGCTAATTTGCTAATTTCCCCGGACTATACAATGACTATCAAAATTGTGACTGCATAAGGAATAAGTTTCTAGCACATTTTTTATAATTTCTCACAGACTCGACACATAGCCACAGTCGAGGAGAGGTGCTCAGACGTTCACATACACTCTGTTTTACTGCATCGGATTGTGGTCTTGCTCACTCTAAAAATCCTGTATGCAAGTGCTGTGCACCTCGAGGTTAGTTCTGACTCACTGCTGGTGGTTCGCACCCACACGGTAGTGTCAGATTCCTGCTAACTAGACTGACCAAACCTTTTTCATGACGTTCAAGTCCACAGCACTACGATCCGTAAAGGCATCTTTTCGGCCTAACGCCATCAGCTTGTCCCTTAGCCAGAGCAAGAACTGTCTAGCCATCTAGTTGCTATCTCTCCTTACATTTCTTTGCATTTCTCTGTTTCTTTGAGCTTCGTACTGCTTAAGCTTCTGGTGACCCCTTCCATCATTCTCCACACATCCTCCGACCTTAAAAACTAATATGTATTTACATAAAAAAAATTTTAAACAAACTTTCATTCTGTTGTAAAATATTGTTAAGCACAAACTTTTATTAAGAAATGAAAATCATCTTAAATGATACCTAAATAACTATATTAACAATGCATAAATAAAGATTTATATTTTGTACACCACTGTACAATTCTGTTCATACTCAAGTCACAATCAATAAAAGTACTAAGAGTTTTAATATACGAGCAGCTTTTCAAAATTTCTCTACTGAAGCCCCAACATCTCAACACGTGAATCAAAACAGAATGACAATATTAAATTGTAGTAAAACACTTGCACGCGCACCTTTCTCTGCTTGTTATGAGCTGCGCAGCATGCTTAGCCCACTTCCAGTGCGAAAATGGGGGTTAAAATGTATTGAAGAACTGTAGTATAGTGAAGTGAGATATCAGAAGAGCTTTGTAACAACAATTCTCTGTCTTTTCTACCTATATTCCCTGTGGATTTATCGGAATTTCCTGTTTTGTGGGAATCGGGGAATTTTGCATCATTGAAAAGCTTTAATACAAATGCAATTTCGAGTTTTTTATCTAGTTGAAAGCATAAGATGAAAAGGAAGAAAAAGAAATTTTCAGTAACAGTTAAGATCATATGATTGGTACAATGTATCTTCTGATTGATCTAAGCAGTTGCATATTTTGATAGCTTTTGTGAATTTTTGTAGAAGCAAACAGTTTGTGGAACCCTAATCTTAAGAAGTTAATGTCCGTAGAATGGCGTCGTCGTCATATTAAAACGAGTTGTGGAGTAAAATATAAAGTTTTTGGGGAATTTTAACAATCGTATTATTTTTTTTTTAAATTCTAAATTCCAAAAAGTACAAAAGTTTTATTTTTACCGGAATTGAATATTTCCGTTTCACAGGTAAATCTAAATGCATCATAAAAATCTGAAAAATTTAAGATACATTTTTCGTAAATAAATTTTAGGTGTTCCAAATAAAACTTGGTTCAAATGAAAGGGAAAACGTCATAAGCCATAAAAATGAAATTTTGCACAAAACTTTTAACATTCTCTATTTTTTTATTACTAATATATTAATATATACAAACATCATATTCGTACATTACCTTGTACATACTTTGAGAAATTCGGCCATACTATAAAAATTAGCGCGAAATGAATTTTGAAAAAACTCTTGTTTTCTCCAAAATAAATTACAATTGATTTTTTCATAAAGATTGGGTTACTTGAGATGCCTGATCTATAGAAGCTAAAACAGCTACAACTAAATGGAAAAAAAAATTAAAATTTCAATTATTTGCCGTATACTTTTGAACAACATGTGTAGAACATTCTTTTTGTACGGTTTTCTCTCTCTGCCTTACCTTATTATATTTAAAATGTTCAAGTTGCTGCGAGAAATCGAACCGCTACCTCAGGGATGGTAGTATTCGGACGCCTTAATCCCACTATGCATAGTACAAAACCTCAGAAGAAGCTATCCTTATATCAACTCTTTAGCAGCAAGGAACATGATATGTATTGCATATTCCAAATTAAAAAAAAATATTGAAGACGACTAATAGCTGAGCAAAAAAATGGAGAGCAAAGTTGATGAACACATCGATAAGTGAACGACTTGTTTCCTGGCTTGCTACTAATGCATCGGAAGCTAAAGTTAAATTTGGGACGGGACTCAAAAAACAAATTCGTTCAATAAACGTAAATCCAAAATAAATTTTTTTAAAAGCTTTTTGTCAATCTAAACTTGCTTTATAAATGAGAAGCTAGGATCCATTGACGCTACTGTTCTCGGCGTAATCAAAAAAATATTTGGTAGAAATGATAAGCGCATTGGAAAACCTCGTGTCATTCCTAGACAAAAATTTGGTGGGATTTTACTGCTCATACCAATTTTTGCTGGCTTGTCTTGGTTCGGAGTTTTAACAAATGCGACAAGTGTAAAAGCTGTAAGTAGTGCAAATGATGCTAAACAAACCATAGAAGATAGCAAGCTTCATAATCAAACAATGAAGGCAGTTAGGTTCTTTTTGAAGTCTTATGTAAAGCATTTCGGACTATATTTAAATCTTCGCCAAAAACTAATGAAAATGTTTTGCAAATGTTTTGTCCTAATTTTTATAAGTTTGCTGAAGCCTGGAATAGTCAGGACTGTCTATTTAGGGCTGCAAAAACAGCACGACTCAAAATTTATATCGTTTAAAAAGTGCCCGGAATTTATTATTTGAAAGACGCTCTTAAAAAGTAATCCTAAAGAGGTTTTACTGTAGGCTGGTAGCGCTGGCCCGAGTTACCACGCGTAATTTCAGTCCAATCTGTCACCCAATCTGAACAAAGAGTTTGCCTTAAATTTTTCGTTTCAATCGAAATTGCATGTGCGGATTCGCTGTAACTGTTGAATGTAAACAAAGACATGAATGGTATAAAGCATTAAAACAGGACCAAGATGTTTTAGGTGATTTAGCTCGTTCTGGTCAAATTTCAACGTCTTCGAACGGTTCACTCTGGTGCTCGAAAGTCGTCGTATGAGTTTTAGAGATTTGTCTGAGGTGGTGAACATTATTCTTTAAGTCCGTCTTTTTTTTATGTGAAAACCCCAAGCTTAGGAAACATCATTTTTACTACTAGTCTCTCATGTCGTTCAGGTCATGGTGCAATGTCTAGTAGTAAGATTGGTTTGATGGATGAAAGAGAATAGGATAGGTCTGAGCGGTGTTGCAGCAGATGGCTATGAACCTTATTCTTGAAATCTTGGATGGTGTACGATTTCGGGAAAAAACAGATTGTGGGAGATTGTTCCACAGCCGAATTGTAAAGTTTTAAGGCCCAATTACAATAAAGAATAAACGGATGAGAGCGGAACAAAATCGAATTGATCTGTCAAAGTGGTTTTCCGAGCTTTTCTTTTTTTTAATAATTTTCTGACGAACAATTAATAGTAAAAGTAAAAGAATACGAATTATTCTATAAATAAGGCGAAAAGTGGTTATAAAATTGGACAAAACACTTTGACGTTTAAACGCATACAGATCTATTCATTGTAATCAGTGCAGTTTCCCATCCGCTCCGGTACGTTCTTTTTACATTTCAATCCGCGTAGATCCGTTTATTGTAATTGTGCCTTTACACGTTAGTGTGCACGAAAAGGAGTATTGCAAGATCAGTATGATCCGAGCGGGCTAGTCTTGTGTTGCGGGAAATATATTACCGTGCAGGTAAGACGGCGATTGTTTCAGTAATCACGGTAATAGTGCAATGGTCTCTTTCATGTAACGAATCATAATTGGCGACGAGACATGTTCGACGCGACATTATTTGTCGAAAACAGCCAGATATGTGGAAAGAAAATTCATGGATTTTGCAACACGATAACGCACCATCCGCCCAAAAGCTGTCCTTAAGCAACAGTTTTTGGCCAAACGTTCGATGACAACGTACGTCACCAACGCCATACTCTCCTGATAATTCTCCCTGTGATGTTTTCCTGTTGCCGGAGCTAAAGGAAGCCGTTTCGAATAAATTGAGTCAAAGAAAAAGTGAATTCAGCTGAAAGCGAGCAAAATTTGCTTGCATAGTTGTATTGAACTCGATGGAGCCTACTTTAAAAGCGACAAAATAAATTTGCATCATTGGAGACTCGCAAAAATGAGCCCAGCTTGGCTCATGCTCAAGCTCATGTATAATAGTTCGGACATGGCACCATTAAATTATCATATGATTCGATGTGAATGAAATCTTTTGATATGAAATGCTAGTATTAAGGAAAACAATTTTTTGATCTTTCTTGATTTCGAACACTTCTGCACCAAATTTTACAGTGATAGAATAATTACTTAATTAAAAAAGTCATATTAAAAATCGATCGAATTATTTGTGCAAGAATATTTAAATTAGACCAATATCGCGTCTTTTCTTGTCTAAAATCTCATCTCCAAATTCGATTTACTTCAATCATTTCAAAGCAATTTTATTTACTCATTTAAAAGTATACTCCAAAGTGCCTTACACTAATAGCTCCAAAACTATGTATTAATTATATTATTAGGAATGCAAGAACGATTTGAAAAACATTCTGGGGTATCCTGAATGTTAATGAACAGCTCCTTAATTTGAATATGACGATCAATTTCAGTCGGTCTTAATTACCACTCGACTCGAAATCTTCCCTGTGTTAGTTGGAACTAGTTCTATAGCAGGGAGTTTTGTGAAAGTATTTTTTTTATGTTTGTGATGTCAGTATTATTGTTAGCTTTGTAGTAAATCATTATTTAATTAAGAAAGCGTGTTTTGCGATTTACCTTTCGTTTAATTGAAATTACAAAGAACAATGTGGGCTGGACCCAGTGCCGCGGCTGGCATATGAGCAGGATATGCAATTGCACAGGGCCCCGCGAGCGAAGCGAGCTAAAAAATTTTTTGCAATAAAATTCATTTGAATTCATTATTTGCATTTTTACTTCATTGAATGGGCCACACAAATCACCATATGGGCCATTATTCTGTCGCTGGGACGGGTTTGTATGAAGGGAAATGCGCGAGCGAAGCGATTTTTTTTGCACTCTCTAGGGCCCCTCGCTGAATTTTTGCACAGGGCCCCCAATTGTCTGGACCAACACGGAATGTAATTTTAATAAATTCAGTTTTTGTTCTGAACACTGCATTTCGACGTACTTCTATATATTCGACAATTCATACGGTTAGCACCTTATAAATCTCAGTTTCCGTGTGAACACATTTTTTTTTCGCAGTGTTAAAGTGGAAAAATCATTAGCGTACTGCGGGAAGTAGTCTATGAAAATATACACTTGCACCTATTGTAAATGCTATAATCTTCAGGCGGTGGCTACTAGTATTTATTGTCTGTCATAGGGGAATTTAATGCCAGCCAAAGATATGATGAAAAGATTATATTAAGGAATTTGAACCGCAAGTTCTTGGCACCCACAGCTTCAATGAGAGCTGAGAGTAATCAAAGAGATGGCAGCAAGTGACAATTTTGTCTTTACAAGTACTAGATTTTCGGTACTGATATGCACAAAACCATCTACCCATCCCCTGAAAGAGTCGCTCTCAACTAGATAGACCGCCACCACCTTTCGGGCTTGATAACTGGACTAACAACGTATCAAGGCGCAAATTTCGACTAGGATGACTGTTGGCATGCAGCTTCGCGAATCAAGTTAGAATCAACAGAGTTGCCTGCGAAACTTAGGGCCATTCGTTAGAATTCGCCATCGGTGAGAATAGAGTAAATGTTGGAGACGAGTTGCCAATCGTGAACACGCCTTAAAAATCACTTGAACTAAAGCCGGCTCTACACGATGCTATGAACACCCTCTAACGTTGGACGCTTGATGGTAAGATGCATCGTGTGGCTGATTCTCGAACTTCGACTGTCCAATGTCAAGCGTCCAACGTTCGTATTTGGACACGTTCGGGCTGTGATGGGTATCACTCCAACGTTGGAAGCCAACATTCGAATCGAACATTCACCGCATCGTGTAGAGCCGGCTTAAGGCAGAAGTCGTAGAGATCGGAACTGAGCGTAAAGCCGGGCCTACACGGTGCGGTGAACGTTTGATTCGAATGTTGGCTTCCAACTTTGGAGTGATACTCTTCACAGCTGCAACATGTCCAAGAACAAACGTTGGAAGCTTGACATTGGACGCTCATAACTCAAGCATCAAGCCACACGATACGTCTTAAGCCGGCTCTACATGATGCTATGAACACCCTCCAACGTTGGATGCTTGATGGTAGGACACATCGTGAGGCCGATGCTCGAACTACGAGTGTCCAATGTCAAGCGTCAAACGTTGGTATTTGGACATGTTCGGGCTGATGTCGGTATTGACTCAATCGTTGGAAGCTAACATTCGAATGAAACGTTCACCGCATCTCGTAGAGCCGACTTTACTATCAACCTTCCAGCACTGGAGGGTGTTCATAGCATCGTGTAGAGCCATGTTGCACCATGATTGCACACTGCTGCCACTAAGCTTGAAAGAAGTTACCAAGGCACTAACCCGGATCAAAACCAATAGAATCATGCAATCGCTTGGTCCCGGAGCAGGTTAAATATGTAGAGCATGTACTAGCCTGAAACAGGCAACTAGAAAAAAGAGACAGTCTGTGCTATGTATTGTATACATAAAAAGGAGGTATTACACCGTGCAGCACGTATCCCTGTATAATGTTGTGAAGAAACGCGTACAAGGCCTTCCCAGTTATCCTGCAAAATAGCAAATCCACACACGCTAGAACCATCATGGTCCCACAATCAAGGTAGAAAACATGAATTCAAAGTAGAGTGATCCCTTATCGACCTTGGGCCAATAATAACAGCCAACCACAGCAAGTAATAGGAAATATGCGCATGGTTGCTAAGATCAATCGGAATTTTTAATGTCTCTCACAAGTCGTCAAATTCATTCATCTTCCTATAATATCCAAACAGCTGCTGTATCAGACGGTGGTCTTATTGGTCAATCTGAAACTGTAAGGGTAAGATCTTTGGCTCGAATGAACGAAAAGGAACCTGTACGGAAAATCTTTTAGCAGAATTTATGCGATACCGAATCCTTCTCTGGATGAGATTGTGTATACCAAGACCGCATAGAGCGTCAATTTGGATGATATCGGATCGGCTCAGAATTGAGATTACTAGAGGGATTAGTTGGACTGGATCAGAACTAGATCTAGGCGATCACCAGGATAAGTACGAAATATATCGTGACAGTGAAAAGGAAAGGTTTATTTAACAAGAAGATAGATGTTTCGAAGATAGTAATAAAAATTAGATTAAATGCATGTGCTGTGCATGGTTCAACGTGGTCTTGGTCTTGGTTCTAATTGCGCCAGTTTGAGTTAATAAACTAAATTAAATTTACCCGGATAAGAAAGGGGAGTCCTCGTAGTTCTTTGTGTAATTACCTGTGCTTGTGCACTATCTATCTAACAAATCTTTCAGGGAGTTGACTGATTGTGCAGGTGAGCGGAGGGCACGAAACTTATCAAAGACTCTTTGCACAACTAAGCTATAAGAGAGGATTTTTCAAATGTATTCTGTCTATCAATCTACCACATTGATGATCTTTGCTGATCCTCCTCACCACGAGTACTTACAAACGAATTGTAGACAATGCAAAGCAAAGATATTATTCTCGTTCCACATTCTATTATAAAACAATAATCTAAGATATTTTATCGCAATTGATTGTTTTTTTTATATATAAGTATTTTTTTTATAAAAATCCACTTCGTTTTCACTTTGATCGCGAAGTCTATTAGATCATTTCCAACGCCAATGATAATAAAATTATCTTGTCCAACGTCACGAATGTAAACATCCGTATAAGGGCCTACCTGTTCATCGTTCCGATAAATGAAAATCGCGTTGAGCTTTTTTTTGTTGTACATTTTGAATGAAAAGTTCTCAAGCATCATCGTGTGTGCGTATATATATATGTATGTACATAGTGAGTGGTGGCCCATTCTTGCCCCTTTTAACAGACCACAGCATTCGCACCAAGGCCTCAAGCCATAGGTTTTTAGCCAAGTCCATTTCCCTCCATTTCACTTTGGAGATAATACGACGTCGACGGCTTACGACGACGACGACGTCGACGAAAACGATCGAAGAAGAAAGAAAATGGGGAAAGAAGAAAACCGTCACTCACTTTACTACTGTCTTGGAGAGAAACCTGATGATGAAGAATACGTTGAAGACTTCTAAAAAGAAATCCGTAAGTCATACCCCAACAAGACTTACGCTATCCCAGCAAGTCGTAAGTGATACTCGGATAGTATCAGACTCGAGAGTCGAGACCAGACCAAACCATAACCAGACCAGACTCATTCGATGGTGAGAATCCGACATAGGCGGTTAAAGTTTTTGAACGCAATCGTGTGGTGGTGATGAGTATAGTTAGTTTGTTAGCGTACTAACAGGAAGACTATGTGTGAATAGAAAATATATAGTTAAAGAGTGCCCTTTTCAAGGATTAAATAAGGATTATTTGTGAATTATGATAGTGTGGACTTGTGCTAGTTTTTATTTTTGCAGGGGATTTATATTGTATTTTAAACAATAATGGATGGAATTTTTTTTACGATCGTTAAGTTGTTCAAGACTAGAAAATATAGTGCAGATTTGATGTGGTGATGTTTGTGGGATTAAAATTGATTTTTTTGTAAACAATAAGGATTTATAAAAATCAAAATAGTGTTTCATGTAACACAGATTGACAAAAGTGTTCTTCAAAAAGTATCTTAACAATTTTCAAAAACAAAGTGGTATAAGAAGAAGTGTGATTGTTGAAATTAATATCATCGAAAAAAGGATTTCACCTCAATACTGAAGGAAAAGAACTAATAGAATTTTTTTTTAAAAAAAGAGGATAAAGCAAAAGGAAGGATTTAAGGATATTTAGTTACCATAAAATATAATGACGAATGTTTTCTCACAAAAAATGGCCCAACCACCAAATTGTCAATATTCAACCCGATATTGTTGTAAGCAGGAATTTATTTTTTTAAACAATTTTATTAATTAAATTTTATTTTTATGTGGATTATCCTAGATTTATATGTTATCAGAAATTCCATGAAAATAATTCCCAGTCTCAATGCAACTTCTTTTGAGAGATTTTTTTTTTAATTTCTTTTGATTTCATCTTCTTTTCTTGGTCGTGTGTTCTACTTTCTTTTCTCGGACTTAATAATAATTTTAAAACCAAAGACGTTTCATGGCGAGGCCATTAATGGTACACCATTGAAAGAAGACAGTCCACAGAGTGCGAGTGGAACGAAAGTTATGCTGAATGCTGTCTTGACTCTTTTTTATGTGTTGTAATTTTTACTGTTTTTTTTTATCTTTCTTTTATTCATGAAATTTATATATATATATTTTTTTTTATTGCAGAATTTTTAATATTTAGGGCAATTTATGATTTTTGCATTTTACCATTTTAAATAAACAAATAAGTAAAATATCTTAGATAAAACAATAATAAATTACACAATGAAACAAAATATTAATGAAAGAAACAAAAATGTCTGTGTTTCATAGAATTTCTTTTTACGTCACATGACGTCACATAAAATAGATGGGTTTGGAGAAAGTTTCTCATCTGTCCTCCCTGACGGGACGGGGTCGGTCAAATGCACACTCTAAGACCGATGGATTGATGTTATTTTATGCCAAAGCTTAATGAAGAAGAAATTTTTCGAAAGTGAATTCAAACAAAAATTTTTATTATCTGCAATATGTTTGCCATATTCACAAGAATAATAGATGAATATTTTTTTTGTAGTACTATCTCCTCTTGTGTATAAATTAATTTCATTTTCGTTAATAGAGATTTAATAATAATAATAATATTAATAATTTATTGTTGGCCTTTACAAAATATTGAATTTAGTTCATGTTTTTCTGATTCATCCATCCGATTTTGAAGTGTTTTGATTATTCGTACTAATACTTTGTGGTTTCCATTATGTATGTCAAATGAGTAAGAAACATTTTAAAATATGAATGTATTCGGAATTTGTAAAAATTCTTAGAATAAAATATTAGGAAATTCACAATTATATCGAACATAAAAACTGCAAGTTGTTGTTGTTTTTTGCCAAAGAATAGAAAGTGAATTTTTGTTTTGGTCGAGAATTGCACAAACCTAAGAGTGAGCATCATTAATTAAAGATATTCTATATAATATAGAAAACGAAAAGTAGGCATGATTTTATCGATAGATATTAATCAAATCCATTAACGTTTTGTGGAACATAAGTTATAAATTTGTGTAATAATCTAAGTCGAATTGCAAAGATTTTTACAATTGCTTATTTTCTGATACATACTATAATGTTACACAATGATGCTTTATTACAAATACCATTAGTAACTCCAGCTCCTTCAGCTTTACATACCTATGGACATACCACAAGCTCCTATGGCAAGCACCTTTTCAATTACTAAAATGAATACACCAATTTAACTATGCCATTCCTTTATCAGCATCCGCAATCAGTGTATTCATAATTCCGTCTAATTTTTTTGCTTAGCCAACTGACCTTCGGGACACTAGTAAATTCTTCAAACAAAATTTAGCAGTTTTTTCCTAATTTTTATAGTAAAAGAGTTTCTGTTATCACATTTATTTGGAAGGCCTGATTTTTTACTGTTCCATATGACAAGCCGCTTGCTAGTACGATATGTTAGGAAATGTGTGTGTTCTTTTTTCATTAATTAACAATAATCATAGAGCTTGACTTTAAAACTATAATTGTTAACTTGGAAAAAAATACACCAAAAACAACTGTTCTGCCGAAATAGTATGTCTTTGTAAATCATGCCATTCTTAATTTACTAAATATTCGTCTGAGTTTTGCCTAGTGCAAAACAATACACTAAAAAGAATTTTTCCTGCTTGCTCTAACCGCGTGGTTTTACAAAAAGGAGCAAGGGATGATCTATCTTCAATGATAAAACAAAAGCACTGTTTATATTTTTCATTTCAATCTATCTTCTGTGAATCAATATAAATCATATTATTAACTTCCCAGTTTATAGGGAAGTTTTTGTAATCGGTCCGAAAATCGAAATCGTAATTTTCAACGTACTTTCATTTTTCAAGCTCCCAATCGCATTTTAAGCAAAAATTTGAGAAGAAGTATGTGTGTGTGTTTACGTATGTGGTCATTTTTTCCTGTACGATATCGCACGAACCAAAAAGATATCGTTTTCGTTGAGATGCCGTTCGAAGCGTATTAACGGAAATATGATCTGAAAAGATTTTCATGAAATTCGGTCGAGACGTTTTTTTGTTTAAATGACGAACGGGATTTTTGTACCTGCACGATATCACGCGAACCAAATATGATACCGACTTCGTTGAAGTGCCGATCGAAGCATATTAACGAAAACATGCTTTGAAAAAAATTTCATAACATTCGGTCGAGCCCCTTTTTTGTTTAATTGAAAAGACTTCGGCTAAGGGTCACATTCACTTTAAATTAATTAGTTGTTCTAATATCTAATAAACTCGTTGGAATGAAACTCATTCTAAATGAAGTTATCTTTTCTGGATTCAACAGAGCTATAGCTTCCCAACATCGTGCAAAAATTACGTTACCCTTTACAAACAACACGAATTTTTCAAACCTTAGATCAGCATTTTTTGGACGGTTAATTGTTTTCCCCGACCCTAAGTTTCTGGAAATGGAAGTTCGTCACGGAATTTCCAGTAGTTTACCGAAAAATTTGGCTTTCTTGGTTCCCTAGAATAAATACAACTAATAAATTACAGAAATCAGACAAATCCTATTACCATAAGGAATAACTCGATTTTAAGATACTATGTATATAATGTATCAACGATTTGATTCAAATAAGTTACAAATATTAGAACGAAAGATTACAAAAATAGGTAAACAATTATTGTAATCTTAAAACTTTTCGATATTTTCAAAAACTGGTTTTTACTAGTAACGCTCAATATTATCAATCTTCAAATTACCTCCACGGTAATCTCACACGCGCAACACCAGATTAGTCCTCTCGGCTAATTCCCTTTGATTATAGCTCCTCTTTTCGCGCACGCTACAGACAAGGAATTCGTTTATAAATAGAACATCTTAGACTGTGGAACTAATCTTACTTAGTTTGTATTTGCGAACTTCTATAAAATCCAAGAGTTAAAATTCAGGGTTCTCATCTTCGCTCATCTCTCATCTCTTTCAACACCCTCCTGAATCCTTATAACCTGAAACCTATTCTATCCCTTGATATAAGCTATCTACTGGACATTACACCATGACGTGACCAACGCAACGATATGACAGACCGATAAAATAAAAGGTGATTCCAGAAGTTAGAACTGTTACATAAAAAACCTATAATACCACGGTTATTTCAGGGCTGAATAATATGGAAAACTTATCAGCAATACGCGGTCGGCAACTAGTACCAATCGCTCAAATATACTGCTTTATTGTATTAATGGGATGAAAACCAAACTTACCATCATGTAATGGACAGAATATTACATCTAGATGGCGAGACTTTCTTGAGACAGCTTACTTTATAGTTACTTTGAAAAGCCTGCAAGAGAAGAGAAGAAAAGGTTTGAAAATTTGAACGAAGAGAGTACGGAATTGTTTTCGAATCCTGGAATGTCTTATTCCACAACAATGAGCACTTTCTAAGGATACATACAACCAGAACGCAAGGTGAACCAGAGGAAAGCGAAGCGAAGCCAACGATACACTGTCTGTCTCCACAGTTAAACATGCGCTTGTTAATTTAGCGTTGCTTCGTTTCACGGCGCGATCTGTTTGTTATCCTAATATAGTCTTTTAACAGCATACTACATACTAAGGAAAATAGTGCAGGACTATAATTGGTAAACCAAATCTATTTGAAATTTAAGATATATTAGAAATATTGTCCCAAACGAGAATCTTCGAGGATCCTTTGCTGCAGAATGTATTAATTGAATACATGAATTATTGCCGGCCTCGGTAGCCTAGGGTTTAAGGTACCCGACTACCAACCCCGAGACCGGTGGTTCGAATCCACTCGGTGGCATGATCCGCCTTTTCATTTTTCCAATCTAGATTACTTTCCTCCTTTCTCGTGCTTCTTAGCATAATAAGCGAGGAAGCCTGGTTTACCGACGTCAGCGTTTTGTCAAGGTCCCCATACACGGTCAAATTGGATGTACATCGAAGGGCGGATGTACAACCAAACCTATCGATTGTGAGCCGGTCGACCGATCAAAACACGATGTGCGCATAGGTTTGATGAAAATCATAATACAGCACGGTTGTACTGTACATCCAATATGACCGTGTATGGGGGCCTTCAGAGTAGTTATTGCTGCCAAGGATTATTTTGATCGCTGCCAAATATGCTCCGAAGGGAGTATTACAGGAGTTTTCAGAAATTTTATAGGACAAAGAAAACTGGCAATTATCTTGGTGACCATAAAGGGTACATTTAACATACTCAATATACCGGTTATAGTTCAATACGGAGGTCAAGCAGCTTTGGACGTATGGCTAGTACTTAGTTGGGGGGCCGCTTTGGTAAAACCACATTCGCGTTTAGAATAAGGAAAAGGCAATTGGATGAACAAAAATAAAATCTTTTCGATACCGGAGCTTAATCACAAATCCACAGATATCCATTAATATTCGTTATTAAAACGCATTTTTCCAATGCTATGGGAACGGGAGCACTGTAACCTTTTTAAGGAGTGCTCAAAGATGGCTACTGCAGCACTCCATTTCCCGCTGGGTGAATTGAGAGCTGGGAGAATAAAACCGCATGTTCGCGTTATTAGTTCTTCTTTCACTCTCCTCTCTCCACTATCTTTCCGACTAAATCTTTCTGTCCGACATTGCGCCCTCAATAATAAAAACGTCGATAGTACAGTAATATTGGTTCAATTCAATTTTGAACTGCCACAAATAACCAAAAGAAAGTTGTGTTTCAAATCTTTACTATTAATCAGTTTATCATTTGTGAACGCAGTAATTTTAGCCATTTCCTGTGCAATACCACCCTACGAGATAAGAAATAATTATATAAACATCAAAACCTCCAAAAACCAACACAGATACAACACTAAAATTGTGTCACTCACTGTTAATTTCTACGTATGCATGATGAGTTGAATAGTTGAATTGAGGTTGGACCGGTTGTACACGTTCAATTTTCTGTTCTAGTTTGCAATGTTCAACACTTCCTTCTCTTTCGCTCGTATGCAGAATTAGAAGTCATTTTCTTGAACATAGAATGGAAAGCAAGAAAAAGTTGAACAGAAATTTCTATTCAACTTTGGATCTTGCCTCCAACTATTTTTTGAGTGTAGGTATATGCGTAGGAGTATAGGTATAAACGCATAGCTGTGACAGCCAAACAATATCTTCGTCTTCACATCAATCACATTTGATATAAATTTGACATAAATGCATAGCACACTTTATATAAATTTGAAATTAGTGTAGACACAACTTAGCTTCAACACTAGTGTCTACACCAGCTGTTCAATTCAAGACCAAATTTCTAGCTAAAAAAAGTATTGAACATCGCAAAATTGAACAGAAAATTGAACGTGTAGAACCGGTCGTTGAATTTTCGGCAATCGACAAAATTCGACAAAAATCACAAACAAAACACAGAGATGCTGCTGTCAACTAAATTCAACTACTCAACTACTGAACTCGCGTCTGTATGCATAATTTCAACTCAAGCCAGGTATAAGAGCTGAGTCGAGTTCAGTCGACCCTAACTCAACTGGACTCGCGTCTTTATCCTGTCAAATATTGCGTTCGCAGTTATGTTTTTTTGATAATAAACATTAAAGAAGAATGCTACTTGTGTTACATCTATCACCAGTATTATAATTAATTTCAGCACAAGTTTTTGACCAATGCATATTCGTAAAAAAACATTATATATTTCTTAAGCTATTATTGTCTTTTTAAATGGCGCTACAGTCCTCGTAGTTCTTAAAGTATCTTCTTCCAGTCATCTGGGTCTTGGTAATTCTCTCCAGTTTGTTATATGAAGTTTTCATTTATGTCCTAGCACGTCATCCATCCAGCTGTTTCTTGGTGATTATACACTTCTTTTTCCTGATAGTCTACCATTGAAAATCCGAGCTAGCACTCTTTCTTCCGAAGCTCCTACAATGTATCTGAACAATCGGAATTTGCTCAAATAAACTATCGATCTATCTGTCAAATTAAACGCGGAATAGGTTGATTCCAGGAGTTCTCTGGCGGGTAGGTATCGTACTAATTTTGTACCATTTCTCGGTGACCTTTCCTTTTGAATTATGGTGATCCTCAAAAATGTTCTATATTTTGTACGTTAACTCGAGTATTTTCATAAGTTAAATTTTATGTACGATTAACCTTAAATTGCTGGCCTGCTTCGTTTTATCATTTTGTAGATTGCTTACAGTTCCTAGTGTTAGATTTGTTCAAAAGCTGCTGGAACGGAAATAATGGGCTTCACAGAATGACCATTTTGCAAAACTTCTCAGATCGAAGAATCTCCTTTTCCAGAAATATGTGCATTACACCTCCTGATAACTTTTTGGGAAATCTCAAAGATCCATTATCATGCTAAAGCAAAGATTATGGGTGTAGTTCCGTCAATTATTGCAATCATTCCATCTTGTCAACATGACATACTTATGTCCCATATTCCATCATTTTTTGTCGGATTCTAACAATTGTCCATCACTGATTTCTGATTACTGATTGTGAAACACGCCCTATTATTTATTCAAAAAGTGGTGATAACTCAAAAACACGTGAAAGATTTGTCAAAAACTAATATTTAATAGTTAAAAATAAAATAACTGTACGTAAAATAGTTGAGTTGATTTGGAGGTTACAATTGAACACATTTTTTATAAAACAGCCTTTTTATGTGCCAGTTCCAAGCTCAGGAATCATGCTTTGTACTACTTCTTCTGACGGCCCCAATCAAGGATGAGTTCAATGTCACTGTTGATTGAATTGGACATAAGCCCGGCGAGAGTCAAGACAGGATCTGGAACGTGCTTGTTTTTCATTATGGAAATAGTATAAGTAACGCAGAGTATCGTCGCGTCGTAAGCGTAGCTGTGAAATGGGTTGGAAATAGAGAAATAGAGCTGATGACAGAATTGACCGTGGGGTGATTTTAGCAGAGATCGGGTGGGCTTTGGATTTACCTTCATGCAGTATTACCGTGATTGAATGGCCGGTTTTGGAGAGAATAGAAGTGGGAGCTATTGGACGCTATTTGGAGGGGTTGTTGCAGTCACCTTTTTTCAGTATAAGCTGAATATGTGCAAGTCTCCAAGGGTCTGCTAAAACCCGGGAAGTAGGATAAGGCAACGAGTTAGCGTAGAAATTTAACCAAAAGTGAAGGATATTTCTTAGCTAGCGGGTATATTGTCGGATACAGTGGATTTGTTGGTATCGAGATCCTTGAGGATCCATATACGAATTTGCTTTCTGTTATTACCTCTCCTTGTAATAAAGGAAGGAGTTGCGGATGTAGTAAAATTGATGGAACTTACCAAGGACCGGAAAGGCGATTAACTCAGGGAGCTCTTGTACGCTCTGAGAACATAAGTCTTAATTACTTTATACCTTAAATGTATGCCACATACTATCGAAAAAGTAATTAGTTATACGTTGCATAATTGAATTAAATTAAACGTTTCACTTGCTTAAAATTTTCAAATTCACGTTTATTAAAAAATTGTTTGTGAGGCCTTTGATACAAAAGCACACCATAAATGTGTCACTCGGTATTCTCAAGTAGTTGTAATAAAAAATAAATTCTGTGTTTTAATCTTTTCCCTTCTTATCTATAACAAAAAACTGCTTTAAAATAATATATTAAACAGTAAAATATTATAATTCACAAAACAAATATCCCGAGCGGAACACCTCAATTGACAGTTCTGATTTTGACAGTTCTAATTCAGACATTTTTATTTGGCATTTCGTTCACTTAAAATTTATGTGTTCCGCTTTAAAGAAAGCATTCGAAATTGCACATAAACCTTCGTTTTCGCTACGGTATTTATGTATGGTAGCATTTCATTAATTTTGTGATTGTGCACTAAAAATTTTTCACATAAACGTTCCATTTTCATTTCGCTTCAAGTGAATCGGAAAAAAAAGAATGCTTCAAAGGGCATTTACTTAACGAACGAAGATCGAGATTACTACCAGGATCAGAAATGAATATAAAAACTTGTTGACCTACATTAAGTTCCATCGAAGATCTCACAGCATTAAGTAAATATAACCAAAGTGTGTTACACCAAAAAAAAACCATCGTGAGAATTTTACGACTAGACAAAACACTTTCAGTTGACATTCAAATTATGCAAAAACGAAAATCATAAAAAAATCGCAAGTTCAATATTTCTGAAGTCAAGAAGCAACAAAAAGAAATTCATTAATTTCTTTATAACGATGGAAATATCACAAAATTTTTTAAAATTGTGACAAGAATAAGTTCCGTTACCTTGTTCCTCTCTTCCACCGGCGCGACGTGCGATTCTTAATGCAAACATATCAGTCGAGGAGAGCATCGCATCAAAAGTAACGAATGCAGAAGATCGGTAAGCGTAAGTGCTTGTAACAGAAACCATTCGAATAGGATGGCACCAAACTGCAAGATCCCCAAGAAGAAGCGAAGCACCACCGCAGCACCGATGGTGCGCCATGCGCGCGGTATCTATAGAACCAGAGAACAAGGCCAAAAGAGAAATTTTCTTCTCACTGAATATAGGTCAACCGTAGGGCCGCCGGTCGAGTTGATCGGTGTACATGTTCCGTTTTCTTGACAAAAGTTCTCTCCCCAGTTTTCATTCTTACGGTCTTTCACAAGACACGATCAATGGTGTCTGGTCTGATGGCTGATCTGGGGCCCCCACTGACTACGTGCGGTATCCAAAACGAGATTTTTCCGTTGTTTGTGGGAGCCTCCTGTTCTGGTTATTTGGCCTGATATCAACTAAGAACACCACGAAGATGCAGGCAAGGTGGAGGTTAAAGAATATATAGGCCTAGAAAAGAAAGAAAATAAAGTACCGTATAGCATACGATTCTAATTCAAGATAACCCACTTTTAGGCGAAACACGAACCAAAGAGAAAGAGAGAGAGAGAAACGCTGCGAAGAAAGGCACGAGACATGCACACAACTTGTCTCACCTTAACTCTGCAGCACAGTCGCCATACAACAAATCCGCTAATAGTATGCCATAATTTTTGTCTGTTTGGGTTTGCTTTTGGTTGCTTTTGTTGCTGTCTTCCCATAGTTTCTTTTTCTTTCTACTTTTTTTTTGTTTTTCGTCGATCGGGATTCCATCGTGTTCGTCATCTTCTTATACCCACAATACACGATATGCAAACAGTGAACAGTGCCTTCTATCGGAGCCCCCCGAATGCAATCCGCAATCCACACTCGAGCTTGATTTTGTTTTCTTTACTTTAGTTTTACAATAATCATTATTTTTTTCTCTCATTCTCATTCTATCTCCTTCTTTCTTTTGCGTTACAGGGGAAGCAGACAAAGTGAAGACATTGATCCGTCTACGTGCAGAACTTTCTCCGCTGTTCACTGGCAAACGGAATGCCTCAAAATATGCATGGGCGTAAGTATAATATTTTGTTACTGGCTTGTTGTGTTGTGCTTGTACTTGCTTTTGTTACATTTCAATTAGGTCTGATTATTTTGTCAATTGTGCCTGCGCACTACACTACCTTAAATCGATGGAAAAAACAAACCTAATTTTTTTCTATACAGAGTCTCAAAGTCTTGATGGTATTTTTTTTATCTTAAAAGTAGACCTTCAGTCAAAATAATCAAGAGTGTCATCTTGTGGCTCTCAAATTTGAATAATTTCGAAACTCGAATCAATTTCGAAATTCTTTTAAAAAACTATGAAAACATTTTTTTTTTTTGGGGGAAAAACTGTTACCATCTTTTTCATTCTTTCACCTGTTTTCACCGTCGTACCATCATTTAAATGTTGCATGTTGTTTTACTGTTGCGTATAGAAGGAGAACGGATTGGATTTTGATTTGAGAAATTTTTTTCTTTTAGAAAAAAAAATTAATCTTTAAGACTTGCATTAAAAAACAGCCTGTCGATTTCTTAAATTTTTCATTTTGGTTATTTCTTGTTTATTTGAGTGAGTTTACGCATAAATTTGTTGTTTGCTCATCTTTTTTTTATTTGATTTTGGAGTTTTTTTTTGTTGCACTTTCTTGATTTTCGTTAGAGAATAGCAGTGGTATGTAGAAATAGTGTTTTGAAGATTGGAAATATGTATTGATGAGAAAGAAAAAAAAGCAGTTAAGCTAATTTATTCTAAAAATTTTTTTTGTTAGTTTTGTTTTATAACAATGAAAGTTTACGACTTGATTACGTACCAATTTATTTGATCCGTAAATTTTTGGGGGTTTTTTCAAAATAAATTGGCTTAGTTAGTCAGTGCAAGCACAAAAAGGGTGTATACATTTTTTTAAAGACTTTCAAAATTAGTAAATGTTATTGAAATTTTCATATTTTTGCGCTTTATTTCGCGGTATTTTCAACGTCTGTTGTGGGAAACTTACTAATTAGGGATGGAAATAGGTGAAAGGAAGAATGAAAATTAGCTTTAGTCAGACAAAAACAAAAATGAATTAGATAAATGATTGAGAATTAGAATATTTGAGAGATATTTCAGAATTTTTTTTAACTGTTAGTTCTTATAGGTTTGAACGGAATTTTGCTAATTCAAAACAATAAATTCCAATTTAGAGCTCTGAAGAATTATCTGAATGAGTTTAGAAGTATACAGGGTGTTTCAGAGTTAAATGCTAATCCGTTAAGGGGTGACTCCTGGGTATATTTGGAGAAAAAAATTGTTCTAGGGAGGGGGCCTATCGGCAAGATCCACTGATATACAGGGTGTTTACGAAAATTAGTATTTAAGTTTGAAATACCCTGTATAACTGATCCACACTTTTAAAAAGAAATGTTTTTAGATAAAACTACTCCTTTTATTGATATTGATGTTTTCGACCTGTTTTTTAATAACACACATAAAACATGAAATAACAAACATAAGGAAAAATATAGCTCTTGATCCTGAAGAACTCAGTAAGAAGTTTTTTATCTAAACGTCTGAGGCTTTGGGACACCGTGGCTACTCTCACTCACATAACTTTGTGAGCCTAGGGCTAATATAATATAATATTATTAAGGCCCTTTTGGGCTACATAACAAAAGTACGGGTGTCAATATATTTTTTTGGTCCCCTCTGACATGGGGTCTGGAGCAGTTCGTCTCAGATGCACTCTTGTGACGGGCGTGACTATCAAGCTTAATTTACATATCCGACGTTGTTATGTCGCGCCGCTCTTTTTTAATATTTCAGCCAATCAAAAACAATATGACGTAAACGAAATTGTTTCTGATTGGCTGAAATCTTAAATAAGAGCATCGCGGCATAACAACTTCGGATATGTAAATTAAGCTTCAGGATGTTACGTTATTCCTATTCCTGCAATGTCAGGTTGTACCTGCGTATGAAAAAGGATAAGACGGAGCAAACAGTCCCAGCAATCAAGGCCGTTTAGAAATTAAGAGATGAACTTTGTTGCTATTTTGGATGTAATGGATTTTGGAACCATCCACTGTAGAAGGTTGGTCTACATCAGTCTTGTTCGCTGACGAAGTTCAGTTAAGAAAAGTTAATTGAGAAGCTAGAAAATATGATCCAAAATTTTGCAGGACACAATGTTAAAATAGTCTTAGGTGTTTTCAATGCACAAATTGGTAAAGAGGATGTGTATGTACCAGTATGAACCAGTAAGCATAGTTTGTATCAGCGTACTAGTGACAATGGAACAGAGTTCATAATCATATGGGGTTGTGATTGGAAATGCACTTTTTCTACACAACGACCCATAAATGCCCAATAAGTTAGTCAGATAGACCATGTTCTGATATCTGCAGTATATCAAGAACCACCACCACTAGAAGAAGAGAATGCGTAGCAACAGGTTCACAACATATATTTAAAATGCGCCAAATTCTATAGAAGTTTTGGATTTTAAATACACATGACTTAAATGAAATGCGGCTTTTTAAGTTTACAAAAAGAAGCAGCGAATATAAACCTTCACATAAATCAAGCCTAACTGAAGTATAGTATGGAAAAGAATAGTGGAAGGTAATATAGTATTTTATTCTTTAGAACCACCAGTCTGATAGCTAAAAAGTATAAAGTGGACCTTAACAGAATGCTCAGGACCGACTTTTTGTAATGGTTGTGAGAGCCCAGATGCAAAAACAACAATTAGTACGTTTCAAGAGAATTATACAAATATGTACGAACAAACATGACCCAGTCAGAAGGAGGTTATACGTACAGAATTGGCATCGACCACGAATTGAAAAATGGGAAGCAGATGGACTAGCAGATTTATTTATTCATCAAATCTCAAAGGACAAGATGACTCGGTCACATGAAGAGGTGTAATTGAAAGCAACTTAACCGGACACAGGAAGAGAGGAACACCAAGGCTTATAAGAAAAGAAGATATCAAATGGAGCTACGAGTATAAAACGTCAGAAACTGGAGGGCAATGGTACCGGACCAAGAAGGAAGGTCAGCGGTGGTCTTACACTAAGGAATATTAGCTCATACTACGAAGAAGAAGAAAGTTTTCTGCGGTGGGCGTTAAAAGGGGAACGAAGGAGTTCGATCTTTTTACTTAAAAATTGACGATGGTGGATGGTCCCAAACCAAGTAGCCTTGCTTTGAGGTAAAATGCTTGATATGGACATATAAGCACTGCTTTCTAGTAGCAAAATCCCAAAATATTTGCTATGAAATGAGAAAAGTTTTTAATTCTGTATTTAGCACTTATAATACAATGGTCTTAATAATTCTATATTGCATATCAAATCGTATAGGTAAGGCAACAGCAAGGTGCTGTACCAAATTACTATACAGCGCTCGGGAAAGCCCTCTACTAAAAAACATTTCGTAAAGAGTGCGGATAGAAGGCTGCTGTGCAACGACGAGGAGCAACTCAAAAGATGGAGAGATCATTTCTTCGCCGCCCTAAACAGTTCATTTTCACAGAAACTGAAAGAAAATAGCAAGTATATACAGCCAATAAGAATCACCACTCGTGCCTCATCCAAGGTAGAAATAGCAATCGTAACTCATGCAATGGCCAATGGTAAAGCTGTCGGAAAATATAGCATCGTGGCAGAATTACTGAAAGCCGAGTCACAAGCATCATGGCAGATGCCATACATCAAGTCCTGGAAATAGCATGGAACACCTGTACCTTTCCGAAAAATTGGACAGAAGACGTAACAACGTGAGATAACTGGAGAGGTATCTGTTTCTTATCTACTGTGGGTATAGTCTTGTCTCTCATTTTTTTATCGAGGATAAGAGAGGCAGTAAATCAAATGCTAGGAAGACAGCCGAATGGATTCAGAAAGGGCCGCTCCAGCATATAGATTTTGAGAATCATAATGGAGCAGTCTACTGAATTTCGATACTCCCTTTACCTTGCTGTCATAGACTATGAGAAAGCATTCTAGTCAGTTAATAGGAGTTTCATATGGCAGGCACTACGGCAACGTGGATTGCCTGACAAAATAATAGAATTGATAAAAGCTCTATACAACAATTCCAAATGCAGAATGGAAAGTTATCCGACAGCTTTGAGGTGAGCTCAGGAGTTCGACAAGGATGCCTACTTTCGCCTTTACTCTTTCTTATAGTAATAAACGACATGCTTGTCAGCGCTCTAGATAGCATAACAGGTGGCATACAATTAGATAGGCCGTCTTAAGGATCTCGCCTAAGCGGATGATATATGCTTGCTGGCCCACAGACAACAGGAACTCAAGAATATGTTAAACAATTTAGCAACAGAAAGTAGTTCGGCAGGTTTAAGACTAAATTCGAGTAAAGCTAAAGAAATGCGGATAAATACAAACACCATTGAAAACTAGAATCTATCCAAAGAGGCCCTACACTGGAATCCACCCGTCCAACCCGTCGATCTAGAACTACGTGAAAGAGACCCCTATTAGCAGAGCCCGCAACAACTGGGAGATCTGGCAGCGAGCTGAAAGCTGTCGCCCAACAGAGTAGAGTTGAGCAGGACTTACACGAGGCAGTACATTTGTCTCTTACACGATGGTAAATTGTACTGAGGCCTCAATTTTTTAAATACCCGCTTCAAAAATTATGTCCTACTACGAACTGGAGAGATATTTCTTACATTTTTCGAGGGATTGAAATTTTGTACTGAAGAGACAATTCTTTCATTTTTCTTCTTCTTACTTCTTTTGCTGTAGCAAAATTTAAAAACAGAAATTCGGCGAGGTGGAATTGCAAAATATAAATATACATTGTGGAGGCATAGATTTCTTACTTACTCTAAGGCAGTTTATTGCATATTAGAATTAAACTCGTAAAAAAGCTCTTCATTTTGGCATTGCAATAACACCTCGCCTCATTTGACGTATGACATTGTACTGGCTCAAAAGAAAAAAGAGGCACCTCTTACAAACTCATTTTATAATCGTGTCCTACCCAACACTACAACAGAGTCCGCTGGAGGACAACGGTTTCCGACCTATGTCCCAAGGAGCAGAAGAAGAAGATAACTAACCATAAATAATTCATAGATTGTCCATTATATGAGTTTTTTTTTCGAAGTTAGGTCCTCATCTCATAATTTATCAATATCTTTACTGCTGTCTGTTTGATACCATTTTTGAACGACCCATACGATTGTATGTAGAATCATCTTAAGGGAAAATATACTTCTTTCTCCTATCGATTTTTTTTCAATCTTCAGTGTTTTCTTAACATTTGGTTTGAATGTGTTTTCCTGGAATTCTAACGTAAAAACTGATATTCATTCAACAAAATAGACAATAAATAGGTTAAGATAAATTCACTTTGACTTAGTACGATGAAAAGATAATATCTTTAAGTTTCCAATTTAGATGGCAATTTTTCGGCATATATTTTTGTTGTGTTGTATGAACATCTAACTCAGCAACGTCCTTTGGAGTTTGTTGAGTTATTTTGTTATTCAACCTATGAAGTACTTTTACTATTTTTTGTCTTTTTATGGTGTAAGGAAAAAAAAATTTTTTGGTAAAAAGTGTGATTACATAATTTACATTAACATTAAGCCAAACTCGAATATATTTTAAAAATAACATGTGTCATCATAAATCCAACAAATTTCATGCCGCGAATATTACATCAAAATCCCAGTTTTTTACAAGGATTCTATGTACAGTCAAGACAAGTGCTATCCTAGATTGAGCTGTGAGGCAATTATTTCTTTATAAGCATTCTTAAAAAAAAATACAAAATCACACAATCATCTAACAAAATCAAAAGTAGATCATCAATTTATTTCAATCTAAGTTCATGAGTTGTTTGATCTTATAACATTTCGTTTATAATAGACAAAAATAGTATAGGTCACAAAATTCAGCTTTGTATCGATCCATTTTAGCTAGCAAAAATCCTTAAAATATAAAAAATGTATGGACAAGTTACTATTCTTATTATTTAATTTGAAATATAATTAGAACAAAAACCAAATTTAACTTAAAATTAATTCTGAAAACTTTTTTCTAAAAACAAAAATCTTTTTACAGAGTGGTGGAACGTGAACTAAATGTGCCTCTGCCATTGTCCAAAATCATCAAAAAGTGGAATAATCTGTTACAGGAATACAAAGTAAGTAAACACTACCTCTAGCTTTTCAGCACTTTTAGGATCTTTTAATACAAGCCGAAAAAGAGTTTCTTGCCTCTTAGTATGCATATCAGTCTAGGTACATTTACCTTTTGTTGGATAAATCAGGTGAAAAGCTCCGTCTTCCACACTGTGATACCAAATGAGATTGGGTTATATGATGATCTAGGTATGTTTGCTTGTGCATAGTATTCACTTGCTTCGTGTACTACTGGCAGGCAGGCGCTACGATAGAGAGTTGTTGATAGCTTCTTTTTCTGAAATTTTCTTGCATGCCTTCTTAACCCATGTAAAAAATGCTGAGAATTCTGAGAAAATTTTTCGGATTTATTAAAAATTCATGAAATTTATTTGAATAGAATTTCTTTCACTTTATTAATATAACAATGAAACTTTAATAAAAGTGATATTTTTGCGGCATTATGTAAATTATTCTTTCTTTGATTTCGGATGAATTCATTTCTTGAAGTTGCTGGTGAATGTTAAAACTCTTTCATGTTTTAAATAAGGAATCGGGTGTTATAAAACATTTGTAAAATGCTGAAAAGCTTTAATATGTTAATAAAAAGGATATTTGGAAAAAAAAAATTCTCACGGAAAGTGAAAAACTCTCACTATAACAGTTGTTGAAATTTTTTAAGATACTGAAGAAACTTATTGTTTGTCTATTAAACACTATAGGAAGATTATGAATGAAAAATTCTTGCCCAAGCATAAATATTTGCACCTTTAACGATACAATAAAAAAAACTGACAATTGGGAAAGATAGTGATCAAAATAGACTTGTTCAAGATTCTGCACTGATATGTTCAAATCCATAATCTGAAACTGTGGAAAATATATATTGGCTTACAAATAGCAAATTTACACGAATATATGAAGAAATTCGCAAAAGTTATTTGTTGGGTTGTATACAATCCGCGCGAGTATGAAAGTATCATGATGTTTTTAATTTTGGATGAAATATGTGAAGAATAAGAACTTTTTATAAATAAGAAAAAGAAAAGAATTTTTGGGAAAAATGGTTACTAAAAAGACAAAAACATACTCATAAGAATTTATCAAATAAGGCCAAAAATAGTCCTCCTCCTCCTGATTTTAAAAATTTTATTAGGAAAAATTATGATGAGACATGTTGTAGGTAAACAGCAATTTTATAACGAATTTTATTCAAACCTCGGCTATTAGATTTTTCGTCGACTTTTTCCACATTCGGATTTTGGAAAATGCCATTTTAGCGTCATACCTGCAGGTTATTCATATTCGATTTCATGAAATCTCATATTGTTAAATAAAATCCTAGCACCTCACACCTTTACCTGGTAGTGAACGCCAAGAAGTTTTAGGGTTTGCCATGTACCTAGACAGGGTTTCCAAAATACAAATGGTAATAAAAATAATCAAAGTCTTTCCAAAATTGATTATTCTTAATTGTTGCCATTTTCACTTTCATTCAAAAATCAACGAAACGCACGAGATCCTGTAAAAAGACCTTCGATGTGTATAGTAAGCCACTAACACTGATGTTCGAAAGCAATTTTGATTTTTCGTCAACTGTGTACAGATGTGATAATTTCAGGATTTTCAACTCAGGTTGACAGACGTGTCGTACCTTGTAGGCTCTTTAAGTCATCCAGCAGGAAAATTTTACGTATAAAAGGACGAATTTTGGAATGAAAATGTTTAACAGTATTTCTCCATTTGAATTTTTGTATTTTTATCTACACTAATATTATAAAGAAAGAGATTTTTTTTCATAATTAAATTGGAAGTTTGTAGAAGCTAATCTCCGAAAGCATTGGTCCAATTATCAAAATTCTTTCACCATGGGACAGTAATTTACTAACTTAATTTCTAAATCTTGTTCTTAATTTACGAATGTTTTGTGTAAATTAGTCGATTTCAAATAATTAAGTCAGAAAAAAGTCAAGAGACGTACGCTGCGAAAACCGTCAGATATAAATGGTATGGCAAGATTGTACGTCTCAAATCGTTCTACAAAAAAAATGTTACTACGTCGGTTAACTCAATCTATCGAAAAAGATGGTTAAAAAATCTTCTTCTTCTTTAACGGCTCTACAACCGGGATCCGGTCCTGGCCTCTCGCAACTGTTCTCTCCACCGGTCCCGATTCTGAGCCGATGTCATCCAGTTTGGCATCCCTATGCTCTGAGCGTCCTGGTCTACGCCATCCTTCCAGCGGAGGTTGGGTCTCCCTCGCTGTCGCACCCCATAAGTCTTACCGCAGAGAACTTTCCGAGCAGGCTCATCTTCACTCATACGAGCTAGATGTCCTGCCCACCGGAGTCTACCGAGCTTTATTTTCTTCACAACATCTATGTCGCGATAGCGCTCGTAGATCTCGTCATTGTAGAGTCTCCGGAATCGTCCTTCCTCACATACGGGGCCAACAATCCTCCGAAGTATTTTCCTCTCGAACACCGCCAAGGTTAAAAAATAATAAGGTAAAATCAAGACCAATACGCTTTTGTTAAATTCATTTAACTGGAATAAAAATTGTTCTTACCCCTGCAAGTACCATTGGCAGATTCAAGAGGGGAAATGAGGGACATCCTCCCGAAGAGCTCTATGAATTATGGATTATTTCACTTCTGAGTAAAGAGTAAAGGCAATTGAAATTGAAAATCATAAAAATTACTGTCTTTATTTTTAATGAAACAAAAAATCTTGAAAAAATGTTACCCAATTTTTAAATTGTAGCTATGTGTGCTTAGTTTGAAATGTTATCTAATCAAAATTCGTCTGTATCTGAAATTGTTGAATTTTGAAAAGCACGGCTTAATAGAAAACTCATTATGGAAACTACACCTAGCTACAATAGCTCTGTGAGGTATTTGATTAATACATTCCCCACTTTTAGAGTTGAACAGGACTTATGCGAGGCAATACATTTGTCCCTTACACGACGGTAAATTGTACTGAGGACTCAATTTTTTTAAATGTCAAACTTCATACATACTCTTGGCATGCCGTATGCACCATCCCTCACCCAAACCCAACCCACCAATCGCAAGGGAAACAGGAACACATTCATTTTAACCCTTTCAGTCCATTTGTTGCATTAATGAAACAATTTTCGTGTAAATTGGTACCGATAGGGTTAAATAGATCACATCGAGTCACACTCGGTCTTAAAGCAAACACAGGTTATACGACGGCATAGTCCAGTCAAAATAGATATGCAACTACGGCATGGCATAAACCGAGAATATCTTAAAATTCTACAGTCCTTAAAAACATCATTATCAAAAATTTCTGCCACTACGGTTATTTAGCCCTAATAGAACGTAAATACGCAGCGGCAGAAATTTTTTAAATTTTAACCCCCCCCCCCACACACAAACCCCTAACTCGATATGGGTCCACTTTCCGCAAAAATGTCATACTATAAAAAATGCTTGAAATTACTTAAAAAGCTTATATACCAAACGGCAGAAGGTTGGGACGACACGATTTTTTCAAGAGCCAGTTCCCCTACTATAAGCTTACTACTAGACATTGCACTATGACGGACTGGTAGTATTTGCGTGTCTGAGTCGGAAAAAACCCCGAAAATTGTAAATATTTTGAGCCGGAACAAGAGTACCTCCCCTGCCCGTTTTCGAGGATTCTGAACACGATGGGGTTGTTAGAATTTCTCTTTGGGGTTGCGCAACCCCCAAAAAGGCCAAAAACCACTCCCAAGAGGGGTTAAACGCGCTTTACACGGTTTCCCTGTAAAAAAAACACTTTCACGCGGTGCTCGAGGGTGCTGAGCACCGTGGTGGTCTTGGATATCGCTTCCGACCCTCACCAACCCCTCCACCGGCCAATACTCTCCCCAAAAAGGGGTGAATTTTTTTTTGTAATATCAGCGCCAAAATATATTTCCCGCCGTTTTCGAGGATGCTGAGCACGGTGGTGGTGGATACATTTTTTTTAAAACCCCTCGAACTATCCGTTACTATCCGTTAAGATACAGGGTATTTACGAAAAACAGAAACTTGAGTAAGTCCATTTAGAAGGATATGTAGGGCCAAAACATGAGAAAAATCCCAATGTTAGGTCCGATTCACAATTGTCGTGTTTTTTTAATCTGTTCTATTCTGTTCTGTCCTGGAACATTAAAAAACGGCAAAGGAAATTTTCATTTTTATTTACATAAATTACGGCTTTAGGCATTTTAATTTCTTCTAATATTGCATAAAGATCGGTCTTATTTATCTCTCCATTAATTTTTCTCCTTTTTCATTCAGTAAACAAAACATTTTACTTTATTTGTCAATTGTCAAGTTAAAAAACGTATGTGAGAAAAGGGAAATTTAAAATTTCCCTTTGTGCTGGATAGTGTTCTTGATAATTATCGGGGACAAGACTTTTGTATGGAAGCTGTTCTGTTCTGTGCTGGAACAAATTAAAAAACACCCCTAATGGGAGTTTCAAGTTTCAAATTTTTTTACCATAGAGCTGTTTTAGACGGTGCGCTCCAGCGCATGTGCCTCACGAACGTTTGGTGATGAAGGGATGAGTGGGGATGAAGAGAGGTACCACCCCACTTCTCCCTTTATCCACAAAGTTCGTGAGGCACATGCGCTGGAGCGCACCGTCTAAACCGGCTCATAGTTTCAACTTCATTTGAAGCTTGCAGTGAAGATGTGAATGTGAATCATTGTACATAAGTCCTATAATCCTAAGTTTTGAAGCTTGAAGCTTGCAGATTTGAAGCTCTCATTGTGAATCGGGCTTCTCCTATATTCTTGTCGAGTTCTACTCTGACTATGCTATTATAGGTGATGTTAATCTCTATGAAGAGATTGAGTTTTGAAATTCTAAACATTTTTTCATACCCTGCTTCAGGGTGAATATCTGATCACTGTTGATTTTCCAATAAATTAAGCCACTCTGGTATTTCCCTATGATAACCAGAGTTATAGAGTACAGTGTTATCCAAGATAGCATAGTTAATTGGGCACAGGACCACAGGGTATCTTCTAGTCTTCTGTCATATTTCCATGCTTTCGCACTTACCAAACTACTTCTTGATATGCTAACTCTACCCAAAGCCGCCTCCATCTGCAAACCAATCACTACTTGTTGCATGAACAATAAACATAAAAATAGATTTGGGTATTCTAAAAGCAAAATGTTCAGTGAATTTTTGTATTGTATGTAATTCGCACCTGTTTAATTAAAATGGTTTAATTTACGATACGCTGTAGAATTCTTTATTACACTTATCATGTTAAGCTGCCATAAATTATATCAAAACGTATATGCAATAAATGTAAACTTTGCAATTAATTTTCTTTAAAAAGGAAAGTGTGTTTCAATTTGGAATTATGTAGCTTAAAATAAAATATAATTGAATTATGTTTACTTTTTCTAACATACTATCGACAATTTTAATAACAATAAATTGTCGCTATATGTTAATTTTTTGGAAATAAAACATGTTAACAATTTGCACAACAGTCACAATAAATTCCTTTTGTATAATAATCGCTTTAACTTTTAAATATGCTATCTCCAAAAAATCTAAGATTGATAAAAGACGGAACTAGTAAGAGAGTTTTCGATTTTTTGTTGAAATAATTTTTTTTTTGAATACATAAATTAGTTCAAAGCTCCCATGACCACACCAAAACGCAAGCAAAGTACCTTCTACTTTTTTTTATATTATCAACGGAGAAAGTAGAAATTTTTGTCAAGTATAATATTAATTCCACAAAAATTTTACCATGTTCTAGCCAAAAATCCGGATCTTTCGCTTTTACTACTTAAGCGCTTAAATCGCTTTGCTAAAAAAAAACAAAAACACTAGAAACCCTAAAAAAGTCGAAAGTTTTCACATAGCTATAAACATTCTTTGCATAAATTGCCGCTTTTATAAGCCACTGTACATGTGTGACTCAGGTGGGCCGAGCATACTATAAAGAAGCAGTAGAAGGAAAAAATTCAGAATCGCGTTGTTTATATTATGGCAGCATGATTGTGAGCAGCGCTTGAATTCTTTCTTCAGCTTTCACTTTTTCCTTGTGGTAAATTGAAGAAGCAAAAACGTACAAGTAAAAAAAAATAAAAAATAAAAATAAATAAAACTGAAGAAACTTTTGATGTGTGAAATTATGTCGGTGACTTCTCAAGATTTTTTTTATTATGCTGGCGCAAGCGCAACTTCTTTAAGCTGTCGGAGTTCGATGTGTCGATGGCCAAAAGTAGAAAATGGCTCAAAACCGCCGCCACAGGGGAGCATGGCGTGCACATATCGAGGCTGGGGCACTTACGAATTTTCTTCGTTTTGTGCCCGTTTGTCATCAGCCTTGCGGGCAAAAAGGCCCGGGCCCCATCTTTCAAGAATTTATCCATCCCAGCATCTACGACGACTCCCGCCCAAAATCTTTTTGAAAGCCCAAATCGAAAATGCATTTGTGTGCGGCGCTGCTGGGGCCAAACTTGTACCCCAAAAGGAGCCCCACCAGCGCATGGGGAAAAGTGTTGATTGTAAGCCATCGCACCAACAACGAATTGTATTGTGGGCCCAGGCTAAGTTTCAGCTCCATCTCTCTCCTTTCGACATCTTTCTTTGGGGCTTCGGGTTTTTGTGAAGCTTTCAACCGTTTTTAAAGTAATTAATTTACTAAATGGAAGGTTGCATTTCTAAATTTCATTAAACTTCTTAAGAGTCAACAACAACAACAAAAAATATACATGGAAAAAATATATATGTGGAAAAAAATATGAAATCTAAATGAGATGAACGAACGGCCTTTACCGCTTTCGTAACAACTTGTTTATTCGATTCGAACTTTCTACCGGAGATTGGAAGTTCGTTGTTTTGTGATATTTTTATGTTGATGCCTGGCAGCTTTAAGAATTGCATTCATTTTTTTAAAGGGGCAAGGAAAATGGCTGTGATGAAAAGATTTTAATAATGTCCAGATTATACATTTAATTTATTGGGTTTTAAACCACTGTTATACTGCAGCAGATGTGTTTTTTTGTGGATGAGTTACATATAGGCTTTATTTGATGGATTTGGTGAATCAGTGTTACTTTTGATTTTAACTTTGATACTTGCGTTGGGTAAGTTTAAACCAGGATGAGACCAAGGATATTAAAGCACATTTCTTATCCATATTATTTTTCCTTGTAGAGCTGCATCCTTGATGCTACCAACCCTATAGTAATTGCTTTTTCTTTTGGATATATGTATTTCAACAGACGAACTGCCTTTTTCATGTTAGTGGAGGCCTTTATTTTAAAATTCAAATTATATATTTATTTATGTAATATAAAAATATTTGGAATTTGATTTATTAATAAGCAAACTTAACTCCAGATCTTTATTTATATTGATATGATATGAAATGCATGTCAAATGCTTTTGGAACGACAACTAACATTTCCAGTTCTTTTACTTGTTTTCTTTGTTCACAATTTATCCCTTTCTGATTCTAGGCTTACCAATTGACTAATAAAGTTCTTTATGTTAGAAACGCCCACGCACTCTCTCTTCTTTATTGGATTACAATCACCATTGACCTTAAAATTGAGAACAGATTTTATTGTGATCTTATTTTACCTTGAGGATCAGGATTTTGATTTGGGATTTTTTTTGCATAATAACAAATCTGCACCATTCACTTCCATTATAAGCAGGCGAACATAAGATTTCGCAAATTTTTAATTTATTTTATTACATTTATATTTCAAAGTGTTTTTTGGTGGCATGGCTTCAAAAATAAAATGACCGCTCAAAACTAATAAGAAAAAATATTTGGTCATAAATCGAGATATTTTATGTTTTTTATGTGTTTTAAGTGTTAAGCTCCGGAATCATCCTTGATACTTATTAGTCCGCCATATGTCGTTCATCGTTAGCTGAAATGACAGATAAAGGATAGGCTAAGCAAGAGATGAGTGAATTTTCTGGAGGAAAAGGTGATGAACCTTACAATTGAATTCTTGGATTTTGTACGAGTTCGGAAATAGTGACTGTGGAAATTAGTTCTGTTTAAGGCCCGTCCTCACTACGCGGACTTAGAATCCACGCGCTTTTGGTCGTACGGCCAGCCAAAAGCGCGCGTGATCTTTTAATTTTCTGAGTCATGAGTGAGAAAAAATCAATTCTCATTTGAAACGGCGTACGCGCTTTTGAAAAGCTCATAGTGTGTGGACGCACAATGTACCTTTTTAACCACAGCCTTTTGTCCGCGTTGTTTGGCCGCACGGCCTTTACCATGGACAAAGTCGTAAAAAAGTCGTAAAAAAGTCATAAAACTCTATATGAAAAAAAAAGGCAAAAGCGCGTACGACCCAAGACCGCGTAGTGTGGCCACACCATTATAAACGAAGTTCTATTCTGTGGTCTGCGCAAAAGCGAGCTGCTAGCTGTGAAATTGAGAGGAGTGGGCTTGTCCTCCATTTCAGGAAAACAATGCCCTGGAGGCAGGAGGGGCTTGTCGCTGTGCTACTGGTAAAATCCTTTCGGGGCTGCTACATTTCTTTGGTGATTCAATGTGGGTATCTACATTAGTATACTCTCAATAGCAGCAGCAGAACCGGTTTCTCGTAAAAAACCGGTTCTGCTGCTGCTGAAGGAATACTAGTGTAGATTGGGCCAAGAAGTGTATGCCGGAGCAAATGGCCACATAAACAATGAGTTTTGCGATTTAGAATATGTGATCACCCAATTTTATTTAATCAATTAATATTACGCTTAGGTTATTAGTTGGACCAGCTGGTAGTTCCAGACCAACCACTTTAAACGAAGGAAGGTTTGTGCAGCCTCTATTAGCAATAGGACAGTACTTTCGTTTTAGAGCTGATTTTTGCAGCACCTTTCAAGAATGAGTTCAATTTTGAATTGGATGTGTTATGTGCTACATATGTAATACGTGTGGAAATAGCACAGAATAGAACACTACCTTCATTGATAAACTGTCTTATAAAAAAATTAGCAAAAAAGACAGGAGGTAGAATTGAACCCTGAGAATACTGGCGGAGTTAGATTCGACGCCATAATACTACCTTGAATAGAAAACTCTCAACCCCGAGTAAAAATAAGCCTCGCCTGTTCTTAGCCTGAAACAGGCATGCACAGCATACTGACACATTACACATAGATTGGACTGCTCATCAGAAAATTTTCATCGCACCAATTCGTTCCGTAGGTGGCAAACCTTTTTCACTGACATGTAAAAATGGAAATTAAAATTTTCTAAAATCGTATTTGGAAGACGAAGATTGAAACAAAATAAATTTTTGTTATAAAAAATAACAAATTCAATTTTGATGATTTTTCCCTTTTAAAATGCTTTTTTCATCAATATACAATTCTTTATGTTAAAACATGTGAGGTTCTCTACCCCTGTTTCAAAAAATTCCGGGGCTTATGGGGGAAAGAGAAAGCTCGGTGACAAAAGGGGCTTATGGATGAACGAGAGGATTATACTTTTTGGTGCCATGAGTTTGTATGGAAATTATTTCAGATGAGCAGTCCATTATTATATGTCAGTGGCACAGCATCAAAACGCCTATATGGCACCCCAGGGAGGCACGGTCCGCTTGAGTAAAAATTCTAGTTTTCCAAATGGAGCTCGCTACAAGGGATCGTCCATTTTACTTGAGGCGATTTGGCTAGATTCCCTCCCCCTAATCTCACGTGAGATTTTTCAAATTTTGAAAAATCTCATTAAATACGTATTTTTAGTGTAAATACCTGCTTGATTGCGTTGAATTTATTTAAAAAAACGTAAGTTGCTTAATTATTTTTATTTAAGACTAGTTAAAACTAGTATTTAAGGCTACTAAGAACGTATTCTAGAATCATACGGTGGCGACTAAACATCGAAGGAGCTACCGTGCTACTTTGTGGCATTCGCATAACCACGTTAAATATTTTTTGTGTAGGATTTAGCCATATTTTAGTGGAGAAACATGTTTTACTTAATTTAACCCACCTTTCTTGCAATTTTACACTGTTTCTTACGGAAAAAAATTACGTTATATTTGCCGAGTCTCCCCGTGAGATTGGGTGAGATTCGGGTCGACCCCATTCCCCCTTCCTAAACGCATCACGTAATTAATGGACGCCCCCAAGCAGCTATCAATAAAGGATACATGGAAGAGTTCAAACAAAACACGGCTCACACTTTTTCTACACTGGGTGCAAATTGGAGCTTTAAATAATTGTATAGGGCGAAGGAAATGGGCAGTTATCTTGGTGACCATAAAGGGTGCAATTAACATACTGTCATACTCAATACATCGGTTCTCGCTAGATTGCGTAGGTCAAGCAGCATTGGACCTGGTTAGTACTTAGTTGGGGACCGCTGGGTTAAACGACGTTTGGAATGGTCGATTACGAATACATTCATATCTGTAACAGAGGCGCGCATAGCTCTATAGCGGAAGCATTTTTAAATTTTTGTGCCTGTAGCGGCAGCGTGCATGCTTGTATGGGAGGCGTATTTTTTCAATTTTTGTACCCGTAGCGGAAGCGTGTCGTAATAATACCGGGTGCATTTGATCGCTATGCGTGCTGGTTACAGGCGCATATATGATACTGAAAATACAAGTACTTCTGTACTTGGTTTGGGCGTGAATACACCAACTAATTATTTTTATTCGGGTTTGAACTGAGTCGATACCAATAGCTTGAAGTTTAGCCAACAGGGCAAGGTGATAAATTCTGTTTAAAACCCTGGAGATATCTTGTGCAACCACACTGTACTCAACAAAACACCAGAAAGTCGCCAGTAGATTTTTTTACCTAAAGCCGAAGAGTTTGGCTAAACTCAGAAGACATATGATAGCGAGAAGAATTATCGCACAGATTTAGAAAAGTGATGCAATTAAGAAGCATAGAGGAATATTATCAGGGCCTGTGGATTTGTTGAAGTTCCTTTTTTTAAGATACCCATATACATCGCGCATCTTGAAGAAAATTTCGTCCATTGAGCGGGTGGTATACTCAAGGACGATGATGGCATAGCAGTCTTAGATAGAAAAGAATTTGAGGTGAACAGCGATTCTAGTAAATCAGCCTTGGATTTGATTACTTTTGTCACCTTCACTCTTGTAATTAAAATAAGGGATTGTGGATGACGGAAATTCTGAATCGAAGTCAGCAAATGATGGTTTGGTCTTCTTGATGGTGAAGTGACTCACCCGGAGAACATATGTATGTTCGCTTTATGAGGGACGAACTTGTATGAATGCAATCATGCATTCATTCCCCATTAAACATTCAATTCAGCTTGGGCTTTAACAACTTGGTTGAATTTGGAATGAGAAAATGTGTTTCCACCTATATATAACAGAGAGTGACAAGAGTTCTTACCGAGGAAATATGAATTGTAGTCCGGGATTGGAAGAAACGAATAATCCGCAGCCAGTCGCTTAGTGCTAGACAGTTCTTTAAGGATCTGTGTTGGTTGTGGCTGATGATTGATATGAGAAATTGGCGCTGAGGTGCCAATACGTGAGTCAACTTCAAAGGAATAACACGTTGAATGAGAAGTAAGAGATAGATCAACGTGATGGCATGGGTTGCAACATGGGGGCACTCGTAGGCGGATCTACAATTTGTTGTAGATTGTTATGTAGTGTAAGTAAAAAGCTCGGGTCTACTACCTACGATTAATAATATATACTACTTCCTGTTTCAAAATGTGTTTTCATTTTCAACAATATCCTCGAATGAACGAAAGTCTTCCGGAGCTGCCGGCCTTGAGAAGAACCTTGTTGTCTACCTACTATCTTGTAAGCGGTTTATGGTTCCGCTGTTACTAGACTGAAGCTACAAGCTGTGGATGCTGTTCGAAACAAAACAAATCCGATTCGACAACATTTAGATATTGGTATACATAAGGGCCGAAACACATTCAGGCGTGGTTTGAACACATCCAATCCTGAAGCTGGCTGCAAGAATATCCAACCTATGCGTTTAAATGGGATTGAACACATTAAAACTTGCCTCGCAAATTCAGGCCTCGGCAAAGATGGCCGCAAGGCTCGCTTTTAACAGTTGAACTTTGAGGTTGGGATTTTGTTTGCGAGTTTGTATTGATAAAAATAACAATGAAACCAGGCCAACTAATTTTATTTTATTTAAATGATTTGGAAATTTTACACTTTTTAAGAATCGCTAACAAATTTGACAACTGTCACAGCTGGGCTGATTGTGTTTTGAGTATTCCGCGGACGGCTCTGTTGCTCGCCTCAAGGAAAGCTTTGAGAGATTAGCCCTAAAACCAGCCGGGGATGTGTTTCGGCCCTAAAGCTTTCCAGCGATATAAAAATTATTGCCATTCACATTCATTGTCCTTTACAAAAAGCTGCCAAATTTAATAACTCGTAAATCATTTAAATTTTTTTATATAATATGCAGGGACTAAAAGGAAACTCCAAATATTCACAATTGCAGTAATTAAACAAAAAGCAAAAGATTTTGCTGTAATATATGTTACAAATGTATGTTGAAGATATCTAAACAAATCGAATAAGTCACTGTAACATCCGCTCGAGAAGAACTATATCTTGTCCGCCTCCATACCCAGTCTGAATTTCTTCTTTCTCTAGAAGAGAAAGGCTCGTACTTATAACAGTGTTGTAACCAAATCCCAAAGACTAAATTAAAATCCATTTTTCAAAGCTGCTCTGCTTTACAAAAAATCTACCAAGGGAATCGAATTTACGATTAGGCGTACGCAGTTGACAAACCTACAGCTTTTGTGGTGACCTTATTCTACACAAATCAAAGCTGTTATCTCCTAAAAATCTCTTTTACAGTAAAAATTCCCTTAAGAATATTCATGACCTACTATCGAATGCCAGCGCACGTGCGATACTTCTTTAAATCGTCTTCTTTTTATCATTATTGAGAAATTCTTGTTCCTAAATCACTGAGACATTTCCATACCCAATCCCAACAGCCAACATCCCAGCAACCAGCTATAAATCAACCCATAAAGAAAGTTTCCGAGGCCCAAGAATCAAACTGGAAATTCTCTTCTTAAGCCCTTTACCACCAGCAGAGGAGCCTCCATTTGGAGCCACACCATCGCGAGGGGAAAAGTAACGGGATAAAAATGAAAATTTCGACCTTAAACTGACTGACCGACATTTCAGCAACTATCGGACTTGCTTCTCTTTCTTCTCTTGTCCATGTTCGTGGGTGCCAAATCCGTTGATTTTTCCACAGTGGCTGCGGATCCAAAAGAAAAGTATCCAAAAATCTCCAAAAAATTTGTGTCTCCCCGTTTCAGTTCCGCTCCATTCTTAATGGCTCGTGTAGAGATGAGCTGAAAGAGAAAACCCAATGTGCAGTCGAGCTGTAGCGCTTTATTAAAAGAACCGAATTAAAATCAAATCCGTAATTGAGCAAACAACGAACCGTTGTATGCCTTCCAATTTTGTAAATTAGTTAAAATCTCTACAGGTTAATTGGCAGGTGATCTCGCCACTACACTGCCTGAATCTGAGAAATTGATGTAACTGGCTGTTCGCAATTAGGCAGAAATTCACCTTTCTAGAGCGGATTGAAATGTTTTTTTTCTACATTTCGAAGCTTTTTTCTGGCCCTCTTTCAAGATTTATCTGGGCGCACCTAAATCTCAATCGTTTGCTTAATAGAGCAAATCCATAAATTTACGGAAAAATAAGATGGAAAAAAAATTATACATTTCGACATTTCGGTCACATAAGTCACTCGCACATAAGTCACTATATATTTGCTTGGATCAAATTCTTGATATTCGCATTTGGCTGGTTTTTATGATGGGTCTCAGTGAAATTTGATTGCACCTTGATGAATGGTAAAGAATTTGGGAATAATCTTCAGTTTTTCACATATCCTAAAATCGACAAGCATAATCATGTTTAGAAAGTGTTGATCCAATTCAATGGAGCTATTGACCGAGTTGCATTTTGTTCAGCTTAACTTTTTTTTTCTTAACTTCAACAAATCGGAGTATCATACATAGTATAGTACAGTCTCATTAGGAGTATTGTTGAGAACATTCAAATTTGTACAAGTGCACAAAACAGAAAGATGGCATCAGATCTTCTGACTAAATTTTAAAATATTGGAATAATCTCTTAAAAACTGGATTAATAGATTCTTTTTGGTCGATCAATTAAGATGATAGATGTAAATCTGATCTACACGTAATCTCTGCAGATATCGATCCGAGTTCAACTCAATTAACCATTCTCTTCAAAATATTTTTAAACAACTTTTTTTAGTCCGTTTGTTTTTTTAAGTGAAAGTCCAAGTTTAGAAGTCACCGTTCATACTACCAATTATCGTCATGTCGCAATGGCTAGTAGTAAGCTTGGTTTGAAGGAAGGAATAGAGGACAGGATACGTTAATAAGAGCCTGGAGGGTGCTAAAGGAGGAGGCGATGACCTTGCGTTTGAACTCCTGAATGTTGTAGGAGTACACAACAGCGAGCAGAAATTTGCACGAAGCCCACTGTAATAAAAATCAAAACAAAAAATTGTTCTATTGGGGCTCGCAAAGGTGATATTATCAATAGCAGCCGGCTGAGGCAGAGACCCAACTGTCGAAGTGTTATGCCTCTTGAAACCAGGCTCGCCACATAACCTTGCGGGGCCTGGGCTGAAATATGATTGGTTCTTATGTAGACAGGTCCTTTTGCTTAGCTCTGGTGCTCAGTACTTTCTTTTGGCACAATTATTTCAAAAGCTATCTAACAACTGTTGTGTGGATATAGCAACGAGCTTGTAAGTTTTCTCTTTTTCCTTAAGCGGCCTACAGACGATCAACTTGGGTTTTCAACCCGTTGTCAACTAACCCTAGTTGTCAACGAGTTGCATGTCTGTAGTCGTGTTTATGATTGAAAACAACCGTTGATAAATGGTTGAAGCAAAATCAAAATTTTTAGATTTTTGGTAGGCGGAGCTTACAGGTTGCCAACCAATTTGCGCGTCTGTAGTGACGTTGACAACTGTAGTGTGCAACATCATTTTAAATCGTAAGCTTGAGCATTGAACATCAGCGTGCTTTGCAATCAAAAACTGAAAATGAAATGATGTTTGCAAACTGGTTGATAACAAGTTGAAGCGTCTGTACACTTTCTGTTGCCAACAGGTTGACAACCCAAGTTGATCGTCTGTAGGCCGCTTACTCCATTCAAACTTATACTTTAGAGGTAGTAAAAAGACTAATGCTTTGCTTTGTGTCGAATTTTAATTTTAAGCATACCATGATCTTCTCCTCCTGAAACAAAGTTCGTAGGCGTTACTTAATTGTCATCATATGAACGTTTTAACTTTTTAGGCTTCATTCTATTTTCGAGGCCCCCTCCGACCTTGGGCCTGGAGCAATTTGCCCTAGTTGCCCCATTGCCAAAAAAGGCTGTGACGCCGGTAGTACCAGACTACACAAACCCGACCCGACCTAAGCGGAACTTTGGTACCGGTTAATCCAATCAGATGCCTTATTAGGGCATCTATAGATGATTATCCACTTTTGGAGTTTTGCTGAGGATGGTTCTTTGCATTGTTCCTACGTTTTTGTTTAAGCAAGCAACAAACCAGCCAGATACTATTTTTGTTATCATCAAGTTAGGTCAAACTCAGCAAGCAAGAGTTGCAACTAATTTGCTTTTGTAGAGCCTGCAATAATTATATGAGAGGTAACGCTCCAAAAGTAATGTTACTATACCAGAAAAACTGCAGCACTTTTCCTTTCAATGCTCAGACTACAAATAATGACTAATCCATCTGGAAATATTTTTCGGTCTAGAGATAGTTTAGGAGCCGAATTACAACCGTCGGCAATAAATAGAAAGCAAGGCTATTTCTGATATTTCAGTTTTCTACCAAAAACAAAATAATCGGGAATACCAACAAATACTACGTATACATGAGGAGTTGAATAGTTGAGTTGAGGTTGAGTTGAATTTTCGACAATCGACAAAATTTGACAAAATCACAAACAAAACACAGATATGCTACTGTCAAATAAATTCAACTACTCAACTACTGAGATCTCGTTTATATGCATAATTTCAACTCAACCCAGGTAGCAGAGAGAGTTCAGTCGACCCTATCTCAACTCGACTCGCGTCTACATGCATTTGAACTCGGGCTCAACCTGGGTTCAACTCATCGTGTACACGTAGTAAAATATTTGTCTACAATTCCTCATAAGATTGATCCCACGAGAATAGAATAGAACTAATTTGCTCTGATGATCAAGAGCTCCTATAATACCACTAATTTAATGCGCTCACCATCGACACATTGAGGCGCCATCATTTTAACTTTACAGTCCTAGTTGGCGTATAGCGCGTCATTTTTGCACACCCTGTGCTTGATAATTAACCGCGAGCATTTCTCTCCTGCATTTTTTCTGAAATAAAAAATTGTTCTATCCTTTGCGGAGCAATGCGTTCTAAGCTTGCTAATAGACATTGGACCCATAACATTCCAGACTGGTACTACAAAAACGCTCCCTGCACTAAGTTTCATTTGATGTTCTCTAAAAAAGTTAGCGTCTTTAAAATTTGATTCCGTCTTTTTAATGTTGAACCTGGCAATGCCGAGACTTTTCGTTGCCAAAACAATCTTTAGCAGAAGAAAACTTCAACAAAAAAAATCATCAGAATTTTGATTTATCTAACTTAAAAAAATGGATTCATTTGAAATGGACTAGACTACATTAATAAATGGAAACTATAAAAAAATGTTTCACGATTAAAGGCGTCGAAATGAAGAAGTGAATGGAACTCCTGGAATTGTTTTTTCCTAGAAATTGACGAACTCAAATTAGTAAAGGGCTTCCTCAATTATTAGGGGTTTACTCAATTAGAGGAAAAATATTAATTTCTGCGTATTCTTTGCGTACGAATTTCATAAGAATATTAGTTGCGTTCTTTCAACCGAGCATAAAAGAACGGACTTGGATCATGGAAGAAATTTAGTTTTTTAAACTTGTACTTAGTTCTGATTTTTTTCGCAATTTACATATCAGTTTCTAAAAATATTTCTGCTTTAAAAACAATTTATAAAAATGATTAATTGACTTCCAAAATCAATAAAAAGCAACTTTCAATAATCGCGCAAATTCCGCCAAAAAAAATTCCAAATAAATATATGAAATTTTGCAAAAGTACCAACATACAACACTAAAGAAAACAGAATTAGCAACCCACAAAATTATAGAAACACTGCATTTTCCAATGAGATGCGTCTTCGACATGGTTGGTACACCAGCTTTTTTCGTATCACAGATTTTGATCCAAATTTTTTCTGGATCAAGTTGTTGTTATTGGTTTACTTGAAAGTTAATGATCTGAGTTGGATCACGGTGTAAAAAGAACGCAGCTATTGTTTAATATCAAGCCTTCAGGCTGGTCGTACCGTAAACAGCTGACAGCGAACGAGCGACAGATTTCATTCTGGTGGATAAAAATGTTGTCGCGCGTCCAAAGGGTTTTTCTCACTCCAAAGTTAAGGGAAACTAGGCAATTTTTGAAACCTCGATATCTGACGAACGATCACTAGTAAGCTCAAGTAATCGTTCCGCTCCGTCCAATAACAATTAAATCTATTCTCTCCAAAACCATGGAGACGATTATCAATAAAAGGCCTATGTGGTACCAAGAGCCTAACTAACTACATCCTAAATGACAAACAGTATGGGTTCAGACCAAAAACGTCCACCGAGGACCTTTTAATATATCTGAAACAACATCTCAAAGGTGGTATTGAATGACGTCAAATCTTAGCCCCACACCATTTCTGCTGGTGTCCCGCAGGGGTCAATTTTATTACCTGCTCTTTTTCTAATATTCATAAATGACCTACTCTCTGTGCCTTCCAATCCACTTCACAGCTTCGCTGATGACACTATTCTGCATTACTCATACCCCTTCGATAATGCAAGAAAAGCACGTGCCAGATCCTGTCTAGACGATCACGTACTTAATGCCCACCTCAATCAACAGGGACATTGAATTCATTCTCGAATTGGGCTGCCAATGTCGTGTCGGACTCAATGACTTGAAAACGAAGTACCTACTACCCTATTTCCAATAAAACTCGAAACATCTCTCCATCCGTGCAAGTGGCTAACCCATCCCTAACCATTTGACCCAAGCCCTTCCATCTTAGATGTGCCAAATCTCTGTGCATGGGATTTCTTAAGAGGTGCAAGTTCCTCTTCCTAATATTTTTTGTTGAGAATTTAACGTTTTAGAATTTTTATAGCAACTATTTATCTAGGAAATTATCTATCAACCTCCTAAGAATCTCTGGGACAAACTAGGCCCACTATTTAGTCCGTCGGGACACCACTACATCCAAAAAAAATTGTGCGTTTATGGAATTTTATTAAAGCAAAATCCTATATTTTCTGAACTAGATTTGTACCTAGCCCAGGTGTATCTGTCAGCAACTTTGCGCTCCAGTGCACGAACTTTTAGCGTATGTATATTTTTGCGAAAGCAGTAAGTTGTAAAAGTAAGGACATATACCGTGTAGGTATACTTATGCTGAAGAAGAGATTTGATGTTTTTTCTGTGGTGTAGTTAGTCACTCATGGAAAGCGCCATTTTCGAGCATCTCAGCTCTTTTGGAAAGGGCGCTCCATACTTTGTGGTTTCTGCTAAGCAATTATTATTATACAAAAATGTAACTGCTTTAGATGTCTTCGAAGAAATCCATACCATGTATCTCTAGGTCATTGCCTTCTTAATATATTCTAGTTTTAATTATTGACGAAACTTCATTTTGGATAAAATACAACCATTTATTTTCTTCTATTTTTCCACAAAAATACAAACTAGTTTCATGGGGGAATTTTTCGCTTTTAAAGAACATATTCTGTATGACGTCAATCGAGAGTAAAAATATTAACAAAAAACAATGGAAGTTTCTTATTTAATGACATAAATAAAAAGCACTTTCGTCCGGATGACCTCTCCTTGACAATGTAACGTAATCAATGTAGACGCCAAAAACCGCAAAAGAAGAAGTGGTTTGAAGGTAGTTTAAAAGACCGCTAAAAATCTCACTTGCACGCTAGTGTGCAGGCAGCTTACACTTATATACTGGTCAGAAAGACTTCAAGACGAAAAAAAAAGTGAAGTCGCGCAGATTCAAATATGCCCAAGTGGCCAACGCGCTAAAGTCTTAACTTCTTGGCATGTTCAATCCCATGTTGGTCGAGTTCCGTTGAAGTGACCTAGTCTGGTGGGGTTTTCACCGCAAGAATCACTTTCTCCAGTATCGACGACTGTAAACGTGTACATGACGAAGTTGCGTCTTGAGCAGACAATTTGTATTTTTCTTTCTTCATTTCTTTTTTTCATTATTTCTTTTTTTTTGTATTTATGCTGCGTGTACGTTGGTTACATTTTCTAAGAATATTTGAAATGGAAGTTTGATCGTGCGGACTTAAGAAGAAAGCTTGTTACGGAATTAACGATTTGTAGTCGAATGAGTCAATCCATTAATACACTGTTAGAAATTGTGTTTTTTTTTTAATTTTGGATGGAGCCATGTGCTTTTACGAGATTACTATTATCGGCTAGAAAAATAATTAAGACTGTAAAAATTATACGCAGGTGCGTAATTTTCTCTATCAGCTACCTCTGAATTATTATTAGAAGCAACAATAAAGTTTAGGTTTTATTACATACAATAGCATTTGTGCTTTCACCAGTTTAATAAATAATATTGGGTTAAAGTGAATAGAAACGGGTCAGTTACTTTAACATAATATCTATGTAGTTGTGTCTTGATCTTTCTTCAAACACATGTGAAACTTAATGTTAATTTGAAATCTAAAACAAATATAACCATTTTAAAACAATACGATAGCCTTCAGTTTATGCTAAAAAATAACATACTCGGTTAAACCAGATTTATTTAATCTGTAGACGAAATCCAAATAAAGAAAAACATGGCACACAGGATTCAAATGAAGTTTTAAGAAGCTATAACCAAACTATGAACGTATATCCTGTTTCATGTTCTTTATTCTTCCATACGTGTACATTACGAAATTACTGCCGCGACTGTGTATTTTAGCTTTCTTACAACTAACTCCACATCATCATTGATCATCCAACCTTAAAACTAGTTTGCACTAAAAAGTGCATTAAAAATACTCAACACTATTATCTAAATATTTTTGTGCATTAAAATCTACTTCAAAAAATGTGTTAAAAATAAACGGAAGTGAATATCACGTGGACCCACAAACAGCAGAATCGACAAACAACTTGCGATCTCCAAGAAGTGAATAGATTGTCTGATTCTACCACAATTGGATAGTAAATTTTCTCGTCCATCTTTGCCACCTAGTGTGAGAATTTTAGACTTTTACAAGTTGGCTTTCTTCTACTCTATTATTTTCTGATGGTAATCTAAAAACTAGCCACAATTCCCACGTAAATTATCATAAATCAAAAATTGTTTTGGTATAACATTTTCATTGTTTACTAAGTCACACTGAAACATGTTAAGATGTAGGTTGTTTTTGGTTGCTATTAAATTGATTTTGGGTTCTAGGATGAATTTAAACTATGTTTTTGTAAAACGCACTCCTCGAACTTTAATTTAGGCGCATCACAAATATTTTATAGTTGCTTCTATCTGGCTATTCTCACAATATGGATCTAGGCATGCACATCTTCTTGGCGAAAATACATCCTTTTGTACATTAAGTATACAGGGTGCGTTTTATGATTCAAGACGATTTTGTTTAGCCGCCATTTTGTTTTGGTTGTTGTCAGTTCATATTTGACAGTTGTGGGTAGTACTCGATAGCAATTTATTATGGAGCATCTAAAGCGGGCTACTCACACGCCTGCCGCATTTTCAACAACATCAAGATTTTTGGCTAAAAATCATCATGGGTAACGGGGCAAACTTCGAATTGCCTGTCTTTGTTCATAAACAGAATAGCCACTATTCCGGGTATGAAAATACTTAAATGATGCACCAATGACCATTACACCCTCGTAGAGTGACTGTATGGTGCGCCATTTGGCCCGGAGCATAATAGGTCCGTTCTTCGAGGATACTAGAGGCAATGCTGTAACAGTTACTGGTGATTGATACCGTGACAATTGAATCATTTCGGCCTACAGCACTTGGGGTTCCAAGAGGACTTTGCCAGATCACACACAGGTCGTGCTTCTATGCATATTGTTTACATTGGCTTGGAACATAAAACGCTCGTTCTATTCGCAAAAATGTACACTGTGAACTTATGCGCGATGTCTTGACTGTCGGTTACTGCTCAGATAAAGTAAACTTCGCTCTTGTGGGGTTCAAGGGCTATACTCTGGCATGGGTAGAGGATTAGTTAAAAATGCCGCCTAGAAATTTTAGAAACGGTATTATGAACAGGCTAGGTTTTTATTTAGGCTGCCGAGTGCCGTAAACTTCCTGAACATAAACTAACTACAGGGCATAGAAGTTCCATGTGTCAACTAGAAAGAATGTGAATTCTTAGAGATTAGAGACTTTTCAACTGTGCCTGGAGTTACTAGTCATTCGTATCTCTATTTGATAGATTACAGTTCCAGCTTCATTTTGAAAATCGGAAGTACTAAGTAAGCTAATGCCCCGGCTTCACCAACCTCAGTTCAAAAATGTTCAGCTCAATCCACATAAGTGGCTTCACCGGCTTAAGTTCAGTTCATGCTTGAAATTGTTGTTGCTTTTTCGACAGAAGTCAGAAATGCAAAAGCTCACTGGAATGGCATTCCATTATTCCAGTTGATAACTCTCTTTTGAGCGAGCTTTTACGTTTAACTTCAGTTCGAGTTCAGTTGGGTGAAATGAGGTCTGTGCTATTCTCATTTGACCCTTAACCTGGTAAGCTATTTTAGTAATTTAACCTGTAAAAGTGTGTCCAATGGACACATATGGACAAATATTGTTATTTGCAATAGTTACACACAAATTAGGTCATAATTTGTTTATAGAAGCATACAAATTTATGTAAACAATACTATAACAATAAAATACAAAAAAGGTCTTAAGGTTTGTTTGTTGCAAAAAATCAGTTTAACTAATTTTAATTTTGGAATGTGTCCAATGGACACACCTTACCAGGGTAAGAGTTGAATATGTGGAAATTGTATGCGAACTGAGGTTATTTTAAAGTTCATCTCACCAATTTGCGCGAATTTGCGTCGGTGAAGCCGGGATATAAACGAACATTACACGACAGGAGACACTGAAGAAACATTGGCTGCATTTGGCTAAAAACAGCGCTAGCTAGCACTAAGGAACTAACTGTACCGCTGCCGGCCCGAGCAGGACAAGCTTGCTAACTTCGGCCTCTAAGTAATTTGATCAGCGGTCGCCATTTTGCTTTCGAGCGCTATCGAGTGATTTTTTCTGCCAAACGCACTCATTAAACATCCATCATAAAATTTTGACGATCCCTGGGATACGTAAGCCGCCTCGATATTTGCATTCTTCATGAACTCAAAGTTCATTTGTGTATAAACTTCTGCGATATTCTTAATAAACGTGAGGTAAATGTTTCGTTTTTTTTGTAGCGACTAATAACCGGCGATGAAAACTGGATTGCTTTCAACAACGTGGTGCGCAAACTGCTTCGCCTCAAACGACATTCCAATTAGAAATTCATCAGAGGCTGCTGCCAGTGAACTGAACAATCCATTCAGGTGTATATTGGCGGCAATTGAACAATTTGGCCGAATCCATTATCCAGAAACTCCCAGAATATAGGAATAATGTTTCATCAAACCAACGCGAGACTACACAAGCATAAGAATTGGAGCTGCGACTCTCACCATATTTGCCTAAACTTGCGCAGACTTTCACTTTTTTCAAGACTCATAAACGAGGGATTATAAAGTTCACTGATAGGTATTAAAAAAAGTAATCCCAGACGGCCACGCACTTTACATGGTGCTGTCCGGCCCTGTCAAAAAGAAGAGCTGCTATTACGGAACTTAATTGGATGGGGGACATGAGACAGGTTTCTTTCAATAACTGCTCGCGATAACTGGGTGAAGTAGAAGAGCAATGGAGCAACCCCTCGCTAAGACGACTTTAGGTAGAAGAATGTGTTCCGATGCATAGTGTTCCGATTTGGCATCCGTTGGGAAAATTACAATAATATAATATCAATTGACACAATTTTTCGAAAAAACTGCCTATTAAAACTGTTTTTAAAACTGGACAGTAACCTACGTTTTGAATAGATACTAATAGTTTACATATCACAATTCAATTTCAACTTTTTGAAAATTTTTGTCAAATCGGCCTCATCCAGATGCGTTAAAATTTTCAAATTATAGCTAAAATTATTTCATATTGAAATCTTATTCCATATTTTTGGTATTTCCGTAATGATGCATAAAAATAAAGCCATGTATACACTAACATATTTACCTCGCCTTGTGAAACTGTTGTTTCAAGAAAATTAATTCATTAAGAAATTTACCTCACAGAAAACCATTAATTTTTTTCATATTTTTCTTTCATTCTCAAGGCTAACACTTTATCCTCTGCACTGATAAATAATAAACGAAAGATTCTCTTCTAATGGTATCTTTCTTTGCAACAACAAATCGTTTTGTATTTAAAAAACTATGGACATAATATATAACATTTCTAAATTATTAACGATAATTTTATAATTTAATACTTTCTATCTTAATTCACTTTAATTTCTGTTAGTCAATAAAATTTCAAATCTTAAAAGCCAATTAATATATAAACTCTACCTTCTAAAAAAGGCATTTTTTTATTCGAGTCTTTTCGTTTATGTCTTCTTCTACCATTTTTGAATTATTATCATATTCTTATCACGTAATTTTGAAGCACACTTTCACCAAGCATACCTTATTTGTTGTAGTCATTTTATATTGTCTTCCAAAAAAAATTGCAGCAAAGTTCTAATGGCTTAACACACTTTTACCTTTTACAAATTTAAGTACATTTGTGCTATAAAAACTTTCATTTTTTTTAATCACATCTCTCTATACATTTGTACAAACGAGTATACCCGACAGATTTAATGTAACTTGTCAAATCTTTTCAAGTACTTTAATCTAGCATCTTAAAAAACATGTGCAGAAATTTTGGATGTTCAGTTTTTGTATAAAGGATCATTTCTGTCAGTCGATGTTTGTACTGTGTTTATTATCACTATAACATCAGCAAGACCTACTGTGGCAAATTTTTAACTATGGGTTAATCTAATCAAACATTTTCTAACATTAATCTTACTCATCATTCTTTTTTCCTTCCAGGCAATAAAACTTTCAGAAGAACCCAAACGTCGAGAATGGCCATTTTTCACTTTGATGGACGTTTATTTCAGTGATCAAGTAAACGATCCAACACTTCGGCTCTTTTCATCAACCAAAACCCTTAAAGAAACAATCGATGATAGCGTTTTTGAAGATGATCCAATTATATCATCAGCAATAGCAGCAGCGACATCAGGAGCATTTATGGATATATCAGAACTAGTTCGAAGAAAACAAGAGAGTGAAAATGATAACTATGAGGACAGAGTTTCGGAAGTTTCAGTCAATGATTATAATAATTTCAACAATAATGAAGACAATAAGAAACCAGTCATTGCTCCTGAGCAACATCAACGAAGAAAGCAAGAGACTCAGGCTCAACAGGATTATAGGCAGCAACAACAGCAGCAGCAGCAACAGCAGCAACAACATCAGCAGCAGCAGCAACAACAACAGCGCCAACAGGAACAGCAGAGACAGCAGCAACAGCCTTCAGTTCGTCCAGAACCACCCCAACAATCACAGCAGCATAATCAACAGCCAGAACATCATACTATAGATCAAGTAATTCTATTGCAATATAATTTTTTAGGAAGAGTTCATTAATACTTGTTTTTTCAGTATTTGTTATCCTGGAATAATTTTCATGGTAACATGTGTAAAGGTTTCCACAGCTTGCAAAAGGATGAGAAAATGGTTGATGTAACTATAGCAGCTGGTGGAAAAATATTTAAAGCTCATAAACTGGTATGAAATTTACAATTAATCTATAACTGTTTACTTAATTCTATCCAATTCAGGTCCTCTCCGTGTGCAGTTCTTATTTCCAGAAAATATTTCTAGATCATCCATGTAGTCATCCTATCCTGTTTATGACTGATGTCGACAGCAATCATATGGCTGGACTTCTTGATTTTATGTATAGTGGCCAGGTGAGATTTTAGTTATTATTCCAAAAAAATTGTTAAAGAACACAAATATCATATTATTCTCAAAATCCCTTGTTCAAGGTCAATGTGAAATATGAAGATCTACCACACTTTCTCAAAGTAGCCGAAGCAATGAAAATTAAGGGATTACATAGTGAAGTGAGTTTTATAATAATTTGTTTAAAATTAGATTTGGTAAAAGTAACATTAATTTAATTTTTAGTTACAGCAGAGTACACATGAGACCGAACAAGATCTCCGGGTACCAAAGCCTTCAGAAGATGGTGCAACCAGGTACAGTAGCCAATCCCTTAATGCAGGACAAACATCATCGATTTTCTCTAATACAAATGGACCAATTCCTTCTCCAAGCTTAAGCAGCGGCAATACAACACCATTATCATGCAATCCACCAATACCAAGCCCGAACTTCTTAAGTTTTCGTGAGCATATTAGATCAAGAGCAGCAATCAATGAAGCATTCTTAAATAACGCCAGCAACAACAATAATAGCCTTTCACCAGAAAAGTATTCAATACAGCAAACAAACAGTAGCAATAAAATTCTAGATGGTAGAAAGCATCATAAATACTTTGCGAAGAGGAAAATGCTAATGCAATACAATCAGGATATTCTTAGAGAGAAACGGAATAGGGAACTTGCTGAATTGGAGCTTCAGCAGCAGGAACAGCAACCACAACAGCCACCAGAACAACATTCTCCCATTAATGATAATTTCAAAATAAAATTACCCGAAATATGCAAGGAAGAAGCACTAAACTTGGTTCAGACAATAAAACAGGAGCCTGGCGGGGATGCACCATCTAGAGAATCAAGGCAGGAAGAAGATTGCAGTTCAACAACACCAACGGATTCAACAATCGACGAAGAGGCTGAAAATGAAGCTAAAGCAGCACTTTTAAGACTAAGACATTCAATTCTCGAGCAAAACTTAATAAATAGCAGTACTAATTCAAATAATAATAACAACAACAATAATAATAACAATAATAACAACAATTACAATAAAAATAATAACAATAATAATAATAACAACAATAATAATAATAATAACAACAACAACAGCAAATCTAGTGTCGAAGGTAGCAATGTTAATATGGATCGGAACTTGAACGCCGTTTGTAGTTAATTAATTTATTTTGTCCAGTCCTTAATTAATTTATTCATTTTTTATAATATTTTCTTTTTGTTTGTTATGTGTATGTAGTTTTTGTTTATGGTTTAGCTGCCATCCAGTCATATTTCGTATTTTTCATTTTTGTTATCAATTTTTATATGTTTTAACACTGACGGATTTTATTTTACTTAAAAAAAAAAACTGAAATTTCTCTTTTTGTTTTTGCACAAGAATAAACAGAGCGAACTGCGATGAACATTTCTTTTTTTAATCATACTATCTTAGGTTTATTTCGATCTATGTATATTTTTATTTTTTTATCATATTTTTATTGTTTTTTTATGTTAATTAAATTTATAATTTGCGGAAATTGGAAATTAAAGTATAGAAGAAAAATTAACTATTTTTAAATGATTTCTTTTGTCTTTTTTTTATAATTAATATTTTATGTAGAATAATAATTTCTTTTTAAATTTAATTGTTACTATTATTTTGTAATTTTATTTTTGATTTTTTTTTCTTATCACAAAATTTTTATAGAGATAAAAAGTGACTTAAATATGTAATTATATATTTTTTTTAAATAATTTGTGTACAATTTTGAATTGATTTACGATTGCTTAAGCAGATTGCAAGCAGATCTACGTTATTTTAAGCATATTCTTGAATAAAAATTTAATTATTGTAAAAAAAAAGTCAAGAACAATTTATAGGCAGGGATTTTTAACCTATTTTCATTATTATTTATATAAACTACAATTATCGTTCTATAAAAAAAACTATTCACATTTCTTTTACTTATTGAAAATTTGCATGCATTCCTTTTTTTGGTTCGGTTTAGAAGTTTTAGTTTCAAAGACCTTTTTACATACGAAATCCAATCATGCAAAACACGTCTAATTTTATATTAAATCCTTTTGGCATTTATGTGTTTCATTTATTTAAAAAAGAGGATTTGTGGTGAACCATCAAGCTTTTCTGGTGGTAATAGCAACTTGAAATTTATAGCTCTAGGATTTATTTAAGGAACTACTACTAGAATGTTCAAACTGCATCTACACGATCTGTTAATAAACTCACAACGATATTGATTTTTTGAAAGATGAATTGTTATATAAAAAATTCAAGAGTATTATCACTGCTATACAAGAAAAAAATGAAAAGGCTATTTGTAAAGAACTCATTGATTTAAAGCAAAAAGGTTACCCCAGTCCTGTTTATGTAAATAAACTTCAAAGCAAGTTTCGTGTGCACTTGTCTTTTTAAAAGATTTTGATTTTTAAGGCGAAATTTATTTTAATACAATGTTTAATGTTTTTAATTACTACTGAGCTTATAAGAACGTTTTGTCCGCTTTTACGTAAAAAGAAAAAAGTAACACCAATCTGTGAATCATGGGATATAAATCAACCCTAATCATTGAAGAATAATCGGTACGTACAAAATCGAAAATTAAACACAAATCCCATTTTCGTATTGTTATTTTAAATAAACGCCATTAAAATCGACTTTGTAAAAATGGAATATTTTCTCGATATAATCATACTAATATTGAAGAAATGATATCAAATAGAAAATTATATCGTATCTAATTCTTCTAGAAGTATCAGTAGTGATTATAACGACGATGGCATTAATTTTCACTCAACCAGTCCGTCATTAAACATGACATGTGCGCTATCCTAACATCGACGATTGCGTTCTAGCTCAGCCGCCTGTTATTGAGGATATCGAGTTTACGAAATCAAAGCCCCGTTACAAAAATTTGTTTATTTTGATTTTGGGTACAGTGGGCGTCGTGAAAACTTCTTCACTTTGGTATGAACTCCTACCACATACATCCAGAAGTTCAAACGCAAAGTCCATCGCCTCCTCCCTCAGCACCTTCCAGACTCTTATTAGTCTATCCTGTTCTCTATTTCTTTCTTCGAAACAAGCTAAATACTAGACATTAGCTGCGATCCATTGGGCGATTTTTTCTACTCCCAAGTACTTACGAGTTCATCGCGAACGGAACACGATTTTTGACAATTACCAGTAACATGTGTCTGCCCAAAAAAAGAACAAGGGTAGTTGCGAGTAGCTAGCAGCAGTTCTGAGTAGTTTAGCAGTCCCAATGGATCGCAGCTATTGTACAATGACGAGTACGACATGGCGGACTCGTAGTAGGGGTGACTCCTAAGCTTGGATTTTCACACATAAAAAATATCTGAAAACGTAGGTCTCGTAGGTGGAATGAAGGTCAAAACAGAATTGCGACTGCGACGGCGGACGGCGAAGTCGCTCGTTTAGCGCAAATGTAAAACAACGTTGTATAACGAAATTACAACTGCAGCGGCACTTCGCCGCAAAATCGAAGTCGGCGTACAAAACATAATTTTTTTCAAACACAATTTTTGGATATGCAAAACGTCATGTCTCAATAAAAGTTGCGGTTGCAATTTCGGTATACATTAGCTGCTCCGTCCAAATATGACATAAATCGCAGTTGCAGTCGGCCGTCGCAGTCGCAATTCTGTTTTGAGCTTGAGAGTCAGAAGTAAGATAAACATCAAAAAAGAAAATTCTGTGCGTGCATGTGTGGAAATTGCATAGAAAAAAAATTGCGTCCACAGATAAAACGTGTGCTTGTGCGCATTGAAATTTCCTCTTCGAAACGTCCTGTGGCAATTTTCAATTGTCAAATTTTTATTCGAAAACTGTTTTGTTATCGGATAGGATTTACCAATATTGTAATAGAGAATAGGGCCCCTGGGCTTGCTGCTCTGTCTTAGGTTTGACAGAGTACTCGAAGGCGGCACAGCAAAGGAATACCAAACAGAAGTTTCGACAAATTAGTGCCGCATTTGTTAGGTATTCATAAGACTTCCCAGAGAAATTCCATTAAAAGTAAAAAAATTATCTTTGGATCATGTGGTGGGGGCGCAAATCTTTTGGCACCCATCTTAACTGCTGAAAGCTTTGAAAGTTGTAAAAGATCCGTCAAACCGCAGGAACTGATCAATAAGAGACGAACAATTTCCAGCTAATTCGTCCGTTCTTGTTTAACATTTCTTGAACTTTAGCTTTTATTTTTCTAAAGGTTGAGAATTCATGGTCGTCGTCTCGCTATCTTAGCACAGTAGGTGCTGGTTTCATTTTTCTGTGCACAAATCTTGAGTGCAGTATTTCGGGCATAAAAGGCTATATTAGCCAGTAGTATTCGTCTAGTTATCTCTTCCTTTTCTTCGGTTCCTTTTGTAATTGTAGACCTGAGCTAGACTGTTTTATCGACTACGTCGAGGTTGTATTATATTTCTTCCCATTCTAAATCTTCCAGCGTTAGACTCCTGCATCAGCTTCATTTTATCTTCGTTAATGTTTAGGCCTATGTAGTTTGGCGCCTCTATTATTGCGACATTAGCTTCTTTTGCTGCCAAAAAGGACATTCCCAAGATGTTTAAGGCATCTGCATATCCCAGTAATTGTACAAAGGACGTTGCTATTGCCCCACTTTCCTGGACTGATGTTTTACTTATAACCCATTGTAATAACTTGTCATATTTCGAACTCTTCTGTTACTGCATTTTGGATCTTTACTTTTGCCAGTGAGGTATTCGTCGCCTATTTGATCAATCGTTCCAGTTTTAAAGGGACTCCTAATTCCGACAAAATCTTGTACAGCCTTTCTCATTTTATAGTGTCATATGTCTGTTGGAAGTCGACAAATACATATTTGGTATATTCTACATTTTTTCCCAGGTTTTCTCCAGGATTTGCTTTAAGGTCAGCAGCTGGTCCGATGCTGACCCGTTTGTCCTAAAACCAGCTTGGTATTCTCCTATAAGACTTTCCGCTAAAAGTTCCAATTTTTGTTTCACAAGAATTGTGAAGGTTTTGTAACTTGTGCTGAGGAGTGCCTCTATAGTTTTTGCAGGTTAATTTATCTCCTTTCTACTATATTGAAAATATAATGGCCTCGATTCCCGAATCCGGCGGATCGGAAGTGAGTGGGGATTTAACACTTTGCGATTCCCTAATCCGCCGTGTGTGTGTAATCGTGAATCTAAACGTATGGCAATGCCAACCTGTAAACGATCTCCGAGAACAAAGTTAAGGAATCTCAACTCAAACATACGGAATTTTGGACATTAGTGTCAAATTCGCACTCACTTCCGATCAGCCGGATTCGGGAATCGAGGCCAGTGGCTTTCGTCCAGTCATCTGGTATAACTCTTCCTCCCAGATTGCACATTTGTTAAAAGTTGCTGTTCTCCTTCATTTTAGCAATAAAGCCGCTACTCAACCGACGCGACGCCTGGTGGTTTGTTGCTTTTCTACCTTTTTACAGCTTCACGCAGCTCATTCAGTGTTGGTGGTTCTATTGAAAGAATGTCGGTGTTGCTGTTTACTAATCATGCTTCAGTTCTTCCGCTTTATCCATTCATAAACTAGCCTAGACTTAACGACTAATCCCTGTAGGAATTCTTTAATGCAATAACGTATGTAGGAGCAGCCATAAATCTTTCAAACAAAAATTTTCATTAACGACTTTATTAGATAGAACTTTTCGATAGATAGATCTAATTGTGTGTAATTTAGTTTGCAAACTTTTGAACGAGTCAGCGTCAAAGTCAGAATAAATCAGCTTAGTGATTAATTGGTATAGGCAAAAGCAAAAACTATGTTTAAGATTGTTTCTAAACGTAAAACAGTTGCAGAATAAATTCCACAAATATGTTTTAAATAAATTTTTTTCTCAGTGTCCAAATGACGTGTTTTTTAATGGATTTTAGCAATGTAAAATGATTAATAAACGTAACATATCAATTATAACCAAACTTGATTCTGCATTTAAGTTAACTTATTGTTTTTCTAAAAATCGAGGTGAATAGTACATACAAACATATTTTCTTAGATTATTCCAATCTTTAACACAAGCGTATACAGCATAAACCTTTACGCTGTTTGTTATATCTTGTATCTTTTTCTTATTCTTAACACAAGTAGTTATTATTCCTTGAAAATAAATTAAAATTAAACATAAAGTCACAAAATTGCATTCATTGTTAAATTTGTAAAAATTAAAAATTAGTCGGGAGTCGTTTGTACTTAAAAATCTGTCCAAAATTTTTTAAAGGAAAAAACAAAAAAATGGGCAGATCTAGTAGAATAAGTTTTAATAATAAAAAAGCAGTAAGTTCTTTTTTTTACATTTACTTTATTTTTTGTTTTTCTTTTCTTTTTCAAATTCATATCTGAATTTATGTGATAAGTAATGAAAAACACGACAAGATTTATACGTTGCAACGAAAAAATAAAACTTTATGAATTAAATAAAAGTTTAAGAAAAAAAATATTGAAAAATATGAAATATTATATTTTTTTAATAAAAATGGCATTATAACAATTATGATAAGAAAAAATTAAAGTAATAGCTTCTTAGTTAGAGTCTAACGTTAGTAATATAGGGAAAATATTTGAAAGCGTCACTTTGTTGTTAATAATTTTTTAACGTTTTTATATTTGCTTTTTTTTATTGTAATTTATTGTTACTATATTTTCTTCTTAGTGTTTTTTTTCTCTATTTATTCCATTATTTATGTATTTTGTAATGAACTTTCTTTCATTTGGTTCTGTTTTTATGTAAATCTAGGTGATAACTCAGGGAGGGGTTATTGTTTTATAAATGATATATATTTTTTATGCTGAACAAAAAAATAAATAGATTTGTATATTTTTTATATAAGTTGTTGACAATAAAATTTCTTTGTTTTTACATATAAACTGAAAAATAATAAATTTTAAGATAATTTATATTTATAGTCTTTTTTTGGAAAGGTCGTAAGAAAAAAAATAGTTTTGCTATAATCCTTTCCTGGCCTCTCGGTACCGATCCTTTCACCGGTCCTCATTTTCTTGATGGTTTTCCAATGACGTTGTATGCTTAAGCCGTTGGGGGAATTTGTGAAGTAAAGTTTCTCTTGCCTTCACACACGAATCTCGCACGACTTGAGGAGGATTTAGGCTAGATCGTCCACTTGACCAGAATCTATTATAAATGTTGCTTGATCTGGAGTGATCCGGTTATTTTTACTTGGCTACTATTGCCACATTGATGGTCAATCTACAATTTAAGCGTAGTTTACATTATGCTAATACATTAGCGCTAATAGACAAAACGTCATCATTAGCACACAATGGGCTGCCGTACACGGCTCCTCAATCAACTGTCAATACAACAGTTTTTGATGATTCTCTTGCCGTTCATGGCTCATCGAAAATAGCGAGCAGTTTTCTTGTCTTTACATGGAGGTATAAATGTGTGTGTAAAGTTAATGTGCTAAGATGGCTAAGACAAATAGTAAGAAGAAGCACATTGTGTATGTGTTAGTTTTCACGCCAAAAATAGTTGTTGAAGATGTTACAACACCTCGTCCCTTCCCTTTTACCCTCTCTCCTACAAATCCACTGTGTTGATTGTTGATTGAGGAGCCGTGTACGGCAGCCCAATAAGTATAATGTAAACACATCTGCTAATTACGTTAGCGCTAGTAATGTTGGTTGCCCTCCAACTTTTGCGCTAATACAGTTTGCTAACGCATATTTTAAGATGGCGGGGACAACTTCACAACAACAACAACTTCACTATTAGCCAACTGAAATTTGCTAATGATGTAAACAGACATTGTCTGCTAATTTATTAGCAACTAATTTATTAGCGCTAATTAATTAGCATAATGTAAACTACTGTGTTAGTTTTTTTCGTGTTTCCGAATTCTCTAATGGCTTTACATAACTCTATGCTTCCTTCCAACCATCCATCCGATGGCGCTACAGCCCAAATCGAGGCAATTGTGCCTAGAGGCCATTCTTCCGACATCTTTCTGTTTCTCCATAGTTTGCAAATTCGACTATGTAGGCATAACTACTCCCCACATTTTTTAAAGAATACTTTGGGTATACCATCTGGACGTGGACCCTTATGATTTTTGAATTTCGCTATGGCATTTCCAAATTCATCTATTGTAGGTTCTGGCTCATCGTTTTCTGGGTCATCTGTACTTCGGGTGTCGGCTCTGTGCTTCGGTTGTAGTTCGACCTAGTTTGCCCAAATTTTAAATACAAAAATATCTACATATGTCGCTTTTTCACAAAGAGCATCGATCGTCTTTGAAATAATTTAGCTTTTGAACTAGTTAATCATATGATTTTACGATAATAATACTACGCTGAAATACAAATGTTTCAACAACTTATTTGAAATTATGAACTCCAAGGTACTTTCTAGTTTTAATAATCGAAAAATATACCAAAGTGGAGTCTGCAATGTACGACAGATAATGTAAAAATTAAAGAGTTGAACGTAAACAATAACAATTTAAAACATTCCACCAGTGATAAATCCCGATCATTGTAGTGGTTTTGTGTAATCTTAATGATTTTTAAAGTAAGTAGTCATCAGCTTAATATTCTTTTAAGTCAATTCAGTTATCCTTTACTTTCGCCCTCTATACGATTTTTTCTCGCGAAAGCATCGACCTCAGGGATTCTTTTTTCTATGTAGTACGAGTAGAGTAACACGTCTAGAAAGATAATTAACCAAAGATATTTTGTTGATTATTAAGTTTTATACATGTTTTATACCTATTAATGCCATTCGAGCCCAGCAAATCTTCTTTCATTATGTGTCTTCTTTCAAAAATGTTGTGCATTGGATGGATATTTGTAATTTCAAAAACTCATCATCTACGCAAGACGAAAACTGATTTATAAATGCATAAAATACTAATTAAAAATAACGAGGGCACCATTATAAACTCATTGATTTTATGTATTCAAAAATTGTCGTATTTTTTTATTTATTTACTTATTCGGCCTATAATACAGATTAAACTATTCTATTCGATTTTATATTATTATATATTATGTTTTAATTAGTTATGTTCTTTTGCTGTTCATTAACAAACGATTTACTAAAATAGTTGAAGATGACATATTAAATCAATTTCTCAATACAAATGGTTAATTTTTTGTTTAAATGATAAAAGAAACCGTAAACGTTTTTTATAATTTTGACATTGTAATAAAGAACAAACAACAAAGTGCAAATTTAATAATGTAAAACGTACTAAATAATTTAATTTAGAATTTATATAATATTTTTTAATTTAATTATTGATTTTAAATTGAACTGAAGCTGTTTTTTTAACATATTCGACTACTTATTAAAGATGAGGGATTGTATTTGTTATATGATCAGATGTGCAATTAAATAATATCAGCAAACATAGAAGTATTAAAGAATTGTTATAGGATATTAGGAGATTAAAAGTACATTAATAACTCTCCTGGAGACACAGAACGTTGTAGCTATAGACTAGATAAATAACTCTCAAATGAATTTTCAGCCTTTCACATAAAGCAATACGGCAATAATTGGCTTCACATAATCAAAAAGAAACTAATTAACTAACTACGGAGTCACTATGGTACTAATTCCGGTGGAAAATATCTTAAAAAAAGAAGACCTCATTGACAAATAGAACACCTCATAGACAAAAGAAAAATTCGTTATCCAGTCTGTAAATCAAGTTATTGTTTACTCATTTAATATATATTAAATCAGAAAAACTATGGGTTATAGATGCTTGAAAGTAATTTGCAATTAAGCATAGCAAAATTACTTGCTTATCGTTGAAAGAATTAAAAACATCAATGGGAATCAATCGATCAGATACGACAAATTAACCGCACCCGTAAAACATTTTATTACGAAACTAGAAACTGCTAACCGTATTAAACGAAGACGACCACTGTGCAAAGAATAATTAAAAATAATTTAAGAGTTTTCTTATGGAACATTCACATTCTGTACAGGCTTGAGGTGCACAGCAGCTCGCCGATATCTTGTCTGATAACGCTGACATAACAGCCATCAAAGAGATTATCAGGGAATATGGTGTCATACAAATACCAAATTATGACATACATATGTATATTATAGCTCTCATATGAGACACCATGTACTCGGGGCAGGTTTTGTGGTAACGTCATCAGATTTAAAGCGACAAACAAAAGACCCTATGCACCAGAAGACCCATTCGCGAACACCGTACTTCTGCGGACAATGAATTTTTTGAAAAAGATGAATGGGAATTAATATACAATATAAATTATAGATAGAAGTTGATAGGCACCTTTCGAGCCTGATGACGGTTTGAATGTACCGAGATGCCAAATTTGACTTGGATTTCCTTGTTGTTATGGTGTCCCGAGAGCGCATTACAACGTAGAAAAGCTTTGTATACGCGAATCGGCTTCAAGATAGCTGTCCTAAGCAAAAAAACGGCCAGAAGACCCTAGGTCCATTCGTCAGAAAAAGACAACTCAATGGGGAAAAAGGAGTCATGGAGGCGAGATGCCGGTTCCGAAGAGATTTGTCCGCGGCTTTAAAATGCTGCCATAAGTATTACTTACTCTATCTTAGGAAGAAGTCATCGAGAACGAAAGGATTGGTTCTATGGTGAATATTCAATGCGACTGAATGAAAGATCGTGATGCTACGTATCGAGTACTGCTGCAATATCATCGAATATGGACCTGCAAAGAGCTCAGAAGAGAAGAATAAGAAGGGTTCACTGACAGAAAGCCTGGGAGGACAATCTAGTATGTGAACTAAAACGGTACAGAAACCCCCACCAGGCACTTACATTATTTCCACAATAAAGGCAGAGGAGCATGAATTTTAAGTAGTGCAACTCTTCACCTACCGCGAAGTCAATGATAGCTGTCAGAATGGAGCCTGAAAACGCGTATGGTTGCTAAAAGCCAATGAAGCTTATTGTAGCCTGCCAAGGCTCTTCAAATCCAAATATCTAAAAATAAAAACGAAAGAGCTGCTGTATAAGATCATAGTCTTAGCCAGCAGTCACATAAGGATCCGAGATTCGGTTTATCATAAAAAAGCACTCTGGCCTCTTAGACGTGTTCGAAAGTTAAGTCTTTCGACCCGAAAATAAATTTCGTAAACCTCCGGTGGGCAGTACATATAGCTTGAATGAGTGAAAATTACCTGCTCAGTAAATCTGGGCCTGGTCAAAAACGTCACAATATTGTTCGCCACAAGCAGCTGATGCTCATGCACTGAAAATAAATGTTTTTGAACGTAAATGCTGCACGCGCCACTTTTCATGCACACGACTGAGACGCATAGCACCACTTTACTACCTGTAGGATTTGCTGAGTTTTTAAATTCATGATCTACTTTGTAGGATTTGTTTTTGAACAGCATCCATCTGGCTGCAAAGCATGAGTCTTGAGTTTTTGAACAGGCCCTCTTTTGCGGTAGGATTTATGGCAGTTCTGTGCAATAGTTGTCTTTTGCAAAGAACCGGCAAATCTGTTGTTTATTAGTCCCCTATTATACTTGTGAGACTCAATGAGAGAGGTATAGGGCGCTGGGGAGCTCGTGTGACTCCCAAGAGCTGCCATTCCGCAGCCCGGATTTATGGGATACGACGAGATAGATCAAACCTCTGTACCTGTAGGCATAATCAAGGACGCCAAGAATTTAGAGATTTCAAATTGATGATCTTACTCGGGACGGATGAAGAATAGTTACTATAGACTAGGACTAACCCCAGTTGATAATCAAGTAAGTACGTACATGTGTATTAACAATCTAGCTGAGTAGTTGTTTTTCCAAACTCGTTCAGCATTAATTGAAAGCTGAGTAAAGCTTTGGCCCTTGTGCTGAAAGTCGAGTGGTATATCGTGACAAGTTGTTTGAGCTAAAGAGAGAGACGTTTCAGTCGAATTACGACTTTCAGCACAGGGGCCTAAACACAACTTAGCAACTAACATTCTAGAGTCCTGTGCTGAAAGTCATAATTCTACTGAAACGTCACTTTCTTTAGCTTAAACGGCTTGTCACGAAACACGACTCGACTTTCAGCACAGGGGCCTTCGTCTAGCTCCTTCTTTGACGGACGGTGAACTGCATCTCGGGTCAGATAAGTTGCTAATTCCGGAAGAAATGTTCTTAAAACAGAAAAGAAACTATTTTGTACACAAATCATGTCAATATTGCAGTACGGTATTGGGAGAGTATTGAATGTGATGCGATGTTCTTACAATTTGTATTCATAAAGAGGTGCTCGATTAAATTTTTGGCACTAGCCAATAAGACTAATTTATAAAAATAAATATGTATTAACACTATATATAAACATAATATACCCAACTTAAAACTTGAATTTGTCAACGAAGTTTGATATTATTTAACTGCACAACAACAACTCCATTTCCAGTTTCTACTAAATTAAAACAATTATTGCATTAGCATATACTCAATTTCAAATCGAAATTAAGTACATTTTAGATATAAAATTCTAGTTTTTGTTTTTAGACATAAAAAGCAATAAATATAATTTTTGCTATTAATATTTTTTTTCCTGTAAAATTCATACGGATTTTTGTATTCCTTTTTTTGAATTTGAACTAGTAACACATTTGTATATTTAATATTTTTTATAACTTGTTTTGTACGATCAGTTTGATATAAACAGCATTATACAAAGACTTAGTTTTGTTTTTTTTAAATTCAATTTCCATCCCCTTTAAAACCACCCCGTAAAAATTGTTTAAAAATTGGAAGACTCTTTTAATAATAATATAATAATAATATTAAATAATCATCTCAGCTCTCTTGGAACTTATATCACTTAAAATATTAAATTTCATTAAATATTTATTTTGTTTATCGAATTTAAAATTTTACTTTTTTTAAGTAGCAGAAAATATATAATATATAATATCAACAAACTTCGTTTTATATCACACACCATAATTTTTAAGTCTTTATATAAGCCTTTGACTATTTTTTTTTATCATAAATAAACATTTATCTTCTGATATTTATTTATATATGTTAAAATTTTTCTATTGTTTTCCTGTATGGGTAACAAAATATATATTTTTTGTTCATATAATTTTTGTTTATATATTATTTAATAAATTTCACTATTTTTTGTAATAAAAATCATTCTAGTATTATGTTCATTTTTTTTTAAATAGATCTATTGCTAAATTTTCTTATGAACGTTTTCCATTTATTTTCACGTCTGCTTTGATTATTGTACTTTTAGTTTCTATTTATGAGGTTTTTGTGGTTATTTTTTTGTTTTGTAATTTTTTGACGTGTAAAAGATGAAATAAAAGTGTGATTCAGGACTTCTTTTCTAAAAAATTAAATTTTTTTTTAAAAAATCATTCTTATTTAATAGAAGACCGCATAACCCATTACCGAAACATGGGAGGATGCACAAATAAGCTATCTATAAAAATGAGTAAGTAAAACTATGATAATGATAACTATGAGAATGATAAGGTGAGACGTTCCATATTGCTAAAATATAAGTACTAGTCACCCATGAAAATAGTAAAAATTAATGCAGATCCAACCTCTAACAATAACGAATTCCACCTCCATCTGGTCAATGATTTTTGACTTAGCAGAGCTGACCGGACTCGACCAAATGAAACGAATTTAACCAAACTCAGGGCCTGTACTCCCGAAAGACGAGACGATAAACGAAACGAAACAAAATAATGAGACGAGACGAGAATGTATTTCCTACTCCTGGAGACGATTGGATTGTATTGCCTTGCGTTTGTAATTTTTGACCTATTATGCAAAATAAATTAAAACTATCAAAATAATTAACAATCCCAACTTGCATTTTAACTTCAAAACCGCTGACACACAACAAGCACTAACGTCTGAACGAAGACGATTACAAATATGTCATCGTTTGTTTAGACGAAAACGAGACGATATCGTGTAGCATTTTGACAAAGCGGTTTCGATTTCGTTTCGTTTCGTCTTCGGGAGTACAGGCCCAGTAATCCTTGAAAGTTATATCGACGGTAGAGATCGTTTCGTACAAATCAATTAACATATATGTGAATTATATAAAGAGAACGATACTAATGCTACACTAAAATAGGTACTTACTTTTAGCTTTTTGAAGAAAATGCAAAGCACCTATCTGTCTTTCCGTCCGTGATCTTCTTTCATATCCGTAAGTATTGTAACTAGATAAGTGCGTACGTACGTCTAAATTGATAGATCCCGGCCAGGAGATCTAAAACTAAGAAAATGGACATGAAGTACAGAAATTGTCAGATAGGTCCTAAGTAACTTTATGCAGGTTGATCAGAAACTCGGCACAAAGTAGGTGGAAATTTATAACATTTCCAAAAGTGCATATAAAGGCTACAGCAAGATGTCTTTGAAATACCTAATAGAGCCAATCAGGAGCGGTATTTGGTTCCTCGAGTCGAATTCGACTTGTCGATAAATAAAAATTGGCATTTGGCAAAACGATATCGACAATCTTATCGTCTCTTTACGTGCCGATCAAGACGTTTGCGTTTATTAAAAGGCTCGATGTATGCATGCAATAAACTTTAAACAGTTTCTCTTTTAAGTAAATATAAGTGGTTAACTGCACTTGGAGTAATAGCACACAATTTGATAGTTTTATATGGCCATACTTATCTGTCGATTTGGTCGTAATGCCAAATACAAAACTTAGAGAAAATCGATAAAAGTTTTTTGTCGAGTCGATTCATCGACGAACTGGCGTAGATTTGGTACTTGGATTTTGTCATTCAACCGTTTATCGACACTCAGCCCATCGGGAATGTCAGCAGTCTGGGTCTCCTTACCAACTTTCGGAGTACAATCGCGCTTAGAGAGCGCATTTGTACTCTTCTTTGCTGTCACATCTCAGAAATGATTCTGTTTTGAACCGAATTTAGACTGGCGATTACTGTGGGTAGACAAAAACTGGTACTTCAGGAGTATTTTTCGACACGGCCAAGTGAATTTTAGAAGAAGGGTGTTCAAACTCTACAGCTAGATGAAACGCATTATAGAAAATGATGAAGAATACATTTTGGATTTAAGATTAGTTCTATGTATCTTTATTTTTGAAATAAATAAAATATAAAAAAGTCGCAATTTTAAACCTATCAGCAAAGGTAAAAATGCACATTAAAAGTGAGGCTGAGTAGTATGGCGGAACTTAAGGGGCGAAGTTAATTTTTAGATATTATTGACCAATCAATCAAATACCAGTGATGTCCACAGTCTACAATCAACCACAAAGACGTAACTCTTGCATGAGGGGAACACTGTAGAAAAATATTATACTTGCGATTCCCGTTTATTTAGTTCCTTATAAAATGTTGATGTCAATAAAAGGTCTGATAATAAAAAATCCTCTGAAAACTATTCAATATTTTTCAATCTAAACTAGTCCAAGAGGTTTATACTAGAAGAATTTAAAACCGAAACTTTAGGCCTTACTAATAATAAAAAATGGTAATTATATTATAGTTTTAATTTTTGGTTATCTGTGAAATAAATAGTTTCAAAAATATAATAAAAAACGGCATAATTTATTACCAGACCGTACTGATATGTGCTAAATTATTTTTGGAATTTTCATTTGTTATCAAATAGAATTTAGGTAAATTGTGATTAAAACTAATTTGTATGATGTTAATCACACCAGCACCAATATTGATAAGAAAACTACACTTATTCACATACTCATATACAATATTACGGCATTGAACCTTTGCCTGCCCGAGTTTGAAAACGTAAAATTTTCTTTCGAGCGACGCGAACGCTCAATTTTTGTTTGATAATTCTTTTCGTTTTCAACTTCGTTTTGAACGATAACGAGGTATACGGAATATCGTAGTCTGAATGAGATTTTACTGGACCGAGACCTGATCGAAATTGTATTGAGAAAGGATCAGTATGGTGCTCTGACCAGAAGTGTACTTAGTTATTTAATTTACGAGCTTTTAAAAAATGTACGATGTAACTTAGACAAAAATGCGATCAACAGAAATACAAAAACGTCGGCTACGATGATTTGGACATGTTTGCTGAATGGATGATAACCGCTTGCCACGTAAACTTCTCTGGCGAGACCGTCCGGGAGCCTGGAGAATTCAGCGTTCGGCATCAAAGAAAACCGGGTTAAATAATATCGAGGGCGACTTAAAGAATCAACGATTATCAGTTATCGAGGCCAAAAATCGTCAAGAATGGAAACGAATCGTGAGTGGAGTTCGAGACCCAGCGGCACCGACAGCAGCGTATCCGTTGCGGGGAAGTTCCGATCGGACCGCCAGCTAACGGATCAAAGAAGAAGAAGAAGAAATTAAAAGCGAATCGTTCGCAGCATTTCAAGCGTAAACTTAAAGGCGAAAGTCAGATACAGAGTAACTCAGCTTCGATCAGATAAACGCGAATACTAAACTTATAAAACATTCAGGACGACTAGATAAACGATTTCGATGTAATAAACGGAAAAATCGTTGTATGTATTAGTTTATGTACGTGCCTTAATAATGATTTCTTCGAAAAGAAATTTAAATGATAAAGAACACATATTTAAAATGTCAGATAAAACAATAATTAGCAAATAAAAAAAAAATAACAAATTCTAATCGAAAATAAAAATCTTTAATCAGAAAAATAAGGAAACATTTCTATTCTAATTTGTTTAACAAAAAAACTGGTTAAAATGTACCTACTAATAATTACACATTTCACGTTTAATATATAATATAAAATTATAACTAAAAGTTTAATAATTACTGTTTTCTTTTTATAGTTGCTTCTTTTACCTAAAGAAAAAGTATTTTTTTACACAGCCAAGAAACCCCTGGATCACACGAAAAACTAATTTATTTCGCGTTTTCAAAGAACATTAAAAATTTTCTATTATTAATTTTTTTTATTATTTTTTGAACTAATGAAGAAATTGAAAAGTGCAAGTTTCTTTTTTTTTGCAAAAAAAAGTAAGTAAATTAATAGAAATTTTTTTTTAAAAAAAAATATTTTTAATTAATTGCAAAAAAAGAAAGAAAATTTTTAAGTTTTTATACTATTTCTAACAAAACAGTATTTGTTAGCACGAAAAGTAAACTGGTGAATGGTACACTTAGAGAAATTAAATCGCGTGAAAAGTGTTAAACCATCTATAGTCGTGCAAGCACCATTGTAGCTATAAGAATTAGTAGCTACTTGGCGCCTTTTGTGATTTCTCTTCCAGTACCAAAATGACTGAGAGCCCCTTAAATATTACAATCTAATATTACATTGGTATTTAAGAGATTTTATCTTGTAAACGGTTCCAGCATTTCAATGAAGAGTTTATTCATTGTTACATTTCCTTCTCGGCAAATATTTATCCAGAACTTTCGGACTATTTGATCAGCTTGTCGTAGAGCCGGTAACAAAAGTAGTAGTTGTTGCTGATGGGATACAGCTGAATTATGTCTGCAAATAAAAAAAAAGGTACATACATTTTGTACTTTATTAAAATTGTTATGTTTATATATTTTATAATAAATATAGCTAATTATGTTCACTTTTTTAAAGCAGTTCGGAGGAGGGAAGAGGCCTGGGGGTCGAAACACCAGCAAACCCTCTTTAAATCTATCTTTACCACAGAACAAATTTCTATCTTGAAATTTGTACTTTCAAAAGCAACCACCCAATACTGGCTGGCTTCAAATATTGCCGGAATTTCCTATGCAATTTTCATGACCAGCTTGCCGAGATTAAATTTTGACCGAGATTTGAGTGTTGTTCAAGAGCATTTAAATGCAAGGCTGAATATGCTTGAAGTTAGCTTCAAGCTTGGACGAGGCTTTATTTTGTATCAGCCCTCAAAATTCGTAAACTATGTCTTGTTTGGCGTAATGCCATCTTAATTTTTATATGATTATGACAATTACTTCACACTCATTGATCCACTAAAGTTGTTGTGTATTTCATAAAGAAGCAGAAATATGTATTGTGATGTAGTAATATGTATTAATTAAACTAAATCCCAACTAAATTCAGAAGACTTTCTTCTATTGCATCTGCATGATGTATACCAGTTAGGATGTAAGCGAAAGTGGTACAATCTCAGCGGATGAAAAAGTTTCGAACTGACCAAAATCTGCATCTTCTAAAGAAATCTGAAAGTAAACACATTCTGTGCAGGTCTGCGAAATATTAAACTAAAGAAAAATTCCACCACAACAAAACCTAAGAACTTATCTACAGTGATGTTTTTTGCTGAACGTAGATTACTCAGACGAGACCAAAAATAAATCAAAACAGACGCAACGAAAGCGAAACCCGCTTCGAAAATGGCGAAAACAATTTCAAATTCGTAAATCGAGAAGGTGTAAGTAAGCGAAGGTCGATTCGTATTCGTTGATTATATTCAAAAACATAAAAGGGTACATGCACTTGGACTTCATAAAAAAATTAATAAAAAAGAATATATTTCTGTTTGAAATGTTGTCCACAGCCCTTTACTTCAGAAAAAATTGATCTATCTGACTGTCATAAGGCTTACTCGATGGGGGCCAAGTATTATCTAAACGGTCCGAGACTTGGTTGTGCTGTGTCCGAACGTGATTCCAACACGGCACAATCAGGGAACCTTCGCTGCAAGACCGACCTCTGGTCACATCTGGCTCGAGGTGCCACTATGGGCAGGCTAGGAATCAACAAGCAGCAAACAATCGTGCTGAAGGGATGAATGGTACTGCGTGAATGTACTACCAAGGATGGACTCTAAGCTTTCACATGGTAATGCGGAGTTCTGTCATGGGCGACCGTGCTTTATCGCGCAACGCGTTGGATAAATATTGATTCATATTCTAAGGCCCTGGAAAGAGCCTAGCATGGCCCTTATTCCCAAATCGCGGAGAAGATCATACAAGGAAGCAATATTCTATCGACCCGTCAGTCTTTCTTTCTTTCTCCTGAAAATAATTGAGAAGGTTTTAGGACATCCATACACGTATAAGTGGGGAGTTTTGCGCTTCTGCTTTTGACCTGCGAACAGGGAAAAGCACGCACTCACACAAAGAAAAAATTAATGCTTTGGCGTGGGTAACAAATAATAAGGAAAAACTTCAAAACAGGGAAAATTTTTGTGGTAAACAAAGTGAACATTAAAAAAAATTAATATAAAGAAATGGCATCCCGGTCTTTAGGTAAACATAAATTTTGCTATTGGAGTTCGGTTCTAGGAGTCGACTGAGTCGGTCGTGTCCCGTGGCGGCCTACCCCTCGATCGGCTTGTCGGTTTTTTTCATTTTTGGATTTTGATCGGTGCGGGCCCCTTAATTAATTTTACCGCGTGATCATTTTTAGTGATTTCTGGATCTAAAAAGTGAACGATTATTTGGGTTTTCCCTGGCTTAAATGGTAGCTAAAAGCCCTTATAACAAGAAGTAGCGGAACTGACCGTTTTCGTATAACGGTTTTCCACGTGGAACCATCATGGTCTTCTAGACCTTCAAGCACATGGCTAATTGAAATGTGAATCAATTACTTCAATATCGTTCTGTATATTTAATTTATACAAGACTTATGAATCAGTGCTAATAGCATCTTACATTGTGTGTATCTAGAACTGAACTAGACGGAGAACAATAGCATAATTTTAAAAATTTACAAGTTTTTGTATTTTAAATTTTGTCTGTAATCATTGTGGTCATAAGTGTTATAACTTTTATCAAATCTGTAGTGCCGCCTAATAGAATAGATTAACGGATCAGTATAGGCATATCATAACGGTCATCCTCGTGTTCTTTTCATCTCACATAAACAGCGAAGCACTTTGTCTGTGTGAAGCATCGCATATCATAACGGACTCAATCCTGGCATTATTCAACAATAAATTGGTCATATCTCTAGTTCAGCGGCGTAGGGTGACAAATTGTTTTGGGGGACAACGCGTCATCGCGTTCTCAATACTACTGATGGACAAATAAAAGCGTTACCAGGTCTTATTCAGTTTAACATCGCACTAAATTGGCTCAGCTGACAACCGCTCGTGGAGGTTTGCAATGTTACTTTTAGGTTGGCAACATGTTTCCTTGCGCGTTATCAGAGGATTGGGTTTCATTTTGGAAAACGTCAGTGCAAAAAGGCGCGTCAATAGCAACACACTGTGTACAATTACATGGATATGCAGATGACGTGAACATCATGGAAGGGTCATTTTTTGCATCGAAAGAAGTTTATGCCGAACTAAAAGATGCGGTAAAAGACATAGGCCTGATCATCAACACAGAAAAACATAAGTGGTGCAACAGTCCAGAGCTAAAAGATTTAGAATGGGAAGAAAAATAACTATTGATGAACATAACCTAGAAGTAGTCGATAAAACAGTCTACCTTGGGTCTACAATTACAAAAAGAAACTAAGAAAAAGAAGAGGTTACTAGACAAATACTACTAGATGCCCAAAAACAAATACTCCACTCACGATTTGTGCATAGAAACAGTAATACGACCAGTACTGTGATACAGTAGCGAGATTTGGACTATGAGCCAGGATATAGGGGACGAGTCAACAGGTGCAACGAGAGAGGATGGAGTTTTTGTCGACCCTGAATTCGCTATCTTTATAAAAATAAAAGATTAAGACTAGCAGGCGACGTAATCAGTATGGAGGACAACCGTAACCCAAAGAGCCTTATGGTAGCATAAATTTTTGGGAAATAGATCTCTAGGCAGAAAGAGATGGATCTACTCCGTGACGGCTGCCCGAAATGCGGAACTGAATACATGCTGCAAGAGACCATCAAACTTGGAGAAACGCCCTAGAGGAGTCCAAGGCTCGATTTGGGCTTCAGCGCCATTGGATGCATGGAACTTAAATAATTAATATCTAATATTTCTATATTGCAATATAATAAAGCAAAACCTCGGTAGCTGATGAATAAATGATAATGAAATAAATACATTCGTGTATAAATCCACACATGGTTACAATAACTACTTGTTTTCAGTTTTTTCTATTAGAACAATGTTATTTACTTATTTAATTTATTATTGCTTTGTTTATATTATTTAAAAACAAATATTCTAGTTGTGCATACGATTTAAACAATAACGAAATTATTTATTTTTTTTCTTCCTTTCAAACAACTGTATAATTAGAGCACAATAAACCTCGCCAAATTTTTTTTTATTTTTGCAAAGCTTTAATAATTATTTTAGGACCATCTCGTGTGTCGGTACAATATTAATCAATTCCAGCTAATTTAGAAATTATATATTCCTTTAGAAGACATGCAATGCGAAAAATGAAAACAATTTCAGTCAAATCTTTAAGAGATAAAAATATTTGATGAACTGCCACAAATGACCAGTTATTGACAAATGAAGAACATGTGGTATCTAAAATTTTTACGAAAAATATATATTAGTATTATTATTACATATTATTTGGTCCACGTTTTTTTTATGTGAAAGACTAAGAGCTCAAGGAAAGTTTCAACAGGTTATTGTAAATACTTGTTATCAGAATGGTAAAATTATATGTATTTAAAATGCGGCCTTATCTTGTAATCCCAAAATTAATTAAGTACTTTTTGTTTCAGTATAGCTAATTGATTTGAGACTCTTATTGCCAAAAAATTATTATCCCAATTTTTGCCACTTATATCATTAGCTTCAAATCGGTTTTTTAAGTAAGCACATGCACAATTTTTCCTTATTTTAGTAGTAATACTGCTTCTTCCCCCTTAGCATCTTAAATTCTTGTTTTATCATATAACATTCGATATACATTTTTGAAATCTTTCAGCTAAACCAACCAAATAAAAATGGAGCGAGCCAATTTTATTTGACAACCCCCTAATATTCGCTAATAGCTAAAAGCAAATCCCCCACAGAGACATTATTTTTAAAACTCATTTTATAACTAAACAAACAGAAATAATTTCAAGGAAAAAATCTTTTCACGCAAATAGTTTTAACCGAAATTTAAAAACTTTAATAATTAGTTTACGTTTTTTGACCGGATATTTTTTTTACTGGCAACTAAAACCGGATTAAAGGTGAATATCTCTAGCACATGAATTTGCATAAGTAGAAAAACAAAATTGACTTAATAAGCTCATAATGAACTAGAAATAACCGCAATATAATTGAGAATATGTATTTAGGCGTATGACAGTGATGAGTCAAAGTTTAATAGCATATGTAAGATAATAATAAGCATCAGAATCATCCCGACCGAGATTATTCCAGTTTTTGCTAGACAAATCCTGCTACACATTGTCTATAAAAGCACATTGATATTAAATATGCAGAAATATACTATGACTTTCCGATTCCTACTTGACCAGTACTTGTACCAAAAGAGATACAGCTAGGCTATAAAATTAGCTGTGAAAAATGAAATCATTTCAAATCGAAACAAAATATTATGACGCAAGTAATGGAACCTCTTATTTTGCTGGATTCAAGGAAAGTTAAGAAATGCCGGAGTAGATGTCAGGTTCCAGTGGAACAATCGCTATGGCAATAGTGATAAAATTTTGTCAAGGCTGCTACATTCCTGTGGCGTCTCAAAGGTTCTTTGGAGCCGCAGAAGGTGCCAATTCCGATAAGTTTGATGGCGGGGTTTCTTGCGGACCCAGTTAAGTATGAGTTCAATGTCGCTATTGATAGAGGTGGACATTAGTTCACGATCAAACAGACAAAGTCTGGCACGTGCTTACTTATATTGTCGAAGGCGTAAGAGTAGCTTAGAGTACCATTATCAGCGAAGCTGTGAAGTGGTTTGGTGGGGATTGATACTAATAGCTTAAAGTTTGGTCAACAGAGCAAGGTGCCATACTCTGTCGAAAGCTTTGGAGATATCTAGAGCAACTAGACCGGACTCACCAAAGCGATGAATGCTTTGGTTGAGGGGCACGGAGGTCGCCAGTAGATCTTTTTGATCTAAAGCCGTACTGTCTGCCACGTAGCTTTTTGTTGATTATGGTCTCCATGACTTTAGAGAGAACAGAAGTAATTGCTTTTAGGCGATGAGGGGTTCTTCGAATCACCTTTTTCGGAATGGTGATAAAAAGAGCGACCGAGTTTACGTGGGCACAGCGGAAACACAGTTCCTATTAAGAGGCTTGAAAGAAGCAAATAAGCCCCACCCATTTGGCACTTACTAGGCACCGAACCGAGTGGCCCAGAGGAGTTCCAACATTGACATAATATCGTGTAGAGTGGGAGTGGAGAGTGGTAACTTAAGGAGATCTTCTTGGCCTTCGTCATCAGGGGCCCTAGATGGATGATTAACAATTTGGTGTAGGTTATTAATATCTTCAAAGAGCTCAGCGTTCTTGTCAGAAACACTGGTGCTATTTTAGTAAATAGTCCAATTTGAATTATAAACGTTAAAATCACCCGCAACATCGATTACGCAGTCCTGATCTGAAGGTAAAAATCCGAAGATCCGTTTAGAGATAGCGTCGATTGCTAAAATGGAAGCTTAATTACTAATATTAGGACTTTTGTATAAAAAACAGAAAAAAATGACGTGGATATAAGGAATTATTTTAATTCAGAGATAATTAAAATTAGAGGATGCATACTGTACACCTTGTGGAACGCCAGGTCATTCCTAATATAAATGGATAATCCCCTATGGGCAGAAAATTTATGCACTAAGCTATATCCTGTCACCCTGATCTAATCAAAAATATTTATTATATCATATAAAAGCTTTACTTTATTATACTTTACTCACCTTATTAAATAGACGCAGTCATTGAACGCACTTAAAATAGAATCTCTAAATTTTCTTAACATGAAATGATCGTCCAAAGGAATATCACAGTTGGACAATGCTAAAGCTTTCAGTAAATAGTATTCCTCCTTCCGGGGGGACAGCCTTTCAAGTCGTTGTGTTATTTGTACACACTAAGAAACGCATAAAAATTGTTCTTTTTGTAAATACAAATTTTATAAGTTTTATAAATTATTAACTTACATGATAATAAAACTCTGTAGCTCCACAATCTTTGGCAGCGGATTCATCTAACCAAAAATCAGAAGCAAAATAAAGTTTCCCCGAAAATGGAATAGAACGATGTGCTAATTGCAATGTAAGAATTTCCGCCCAAGATACCTGGAGGAGCTTCATTTGATCAGTAAGTGGTAGTTCTGTAAAGCCTGGAATTTGTTTGGCCCAACCAATAACACCAACTAATTCCCTATCATAAAGGTCACTTAAAATGCTCAGCATTTCATGTGTATCTGAAGCAACCTTTGTTTTATCTTCAAAAACAAGTGCCTTATCATCACAGTCTCTATTGAGGAGATCCGTACTGGCTAGACCAACTGATAAAGGATCTGGCTCATAATTTGTTAAGTTTTCTAAGATTTTTATATCATCAAGTGTTGATGTGGTGGATTGATACATCACTTGTAACTGGTATGGATTTGAAACTGGATTTCTTCTATATTTTTGTCTTCCACCCCGAACTCGGTCTAATCGAACACCTTCTTTTAACATGCCCATTAGTAGACATTTTTGAAATCTGCATGCCTGACAAGCTTTTCTCCGTCTTTTATTTATTTCACATTCATTATTGGCGGGACACGTATATTCAATATTTCCTGTGAAATTAATTTAATTTATATTAGAAATTGGAAAATGAATAGTAAAATATTAATATACCTTGAATAGTTCTTTTGAAAAATGCTTTACAGGCTTCGCAGCTTGCTACTCCATAATGAAATCCTGATGCAATATCACCACACACTAAACACAGCTTTCTAAATTAACATGAAAATGTAAAAGAAAGAATTTAATTTTAATTTTATGAATGTTTACAATAAAAATAAACAAACCTATTAAGTTCCTCTCGAATTAAGTTGTGAGTACTTGAATCTCCACATATTTCTCCTAAAGTTGTTGTTGTTGAACTGCAGAATTGCCGGTCTGGAGAACCTGGTGATGTCTAACAGGAAATATTGAATTTAATTAAATTTAACTTATTCGAAAAAAGAGTAGACAACAAACTTGGGAATTTTTGTAAATCAATGACTGTGCTTGATTTCCCGTTGATGGTGTGGGACTGCAGCATGATGTTGATTCAATTTCTTGTTTTACTCGACTCATTGAGCCATCTGTCATCATGGAGACCTGCAAAAAAAAGTTTTGTTAACATTAGTACGGATTGTATTTGTTTAGTATTGCTTATGAAATATGACAAAAGGTAATTTTCTCAAATAAACCCTAAAAAATCAGCAACATGATTATTTGTTTTACTTCAGCACAACTTATAGACTAAAGGGCCAACTATAATGCACGTAAGAGCAGCACGTCAGCCGCAAATCATATCACAAAACGTACGTTTAGCGCGGTTCTTTTCGCATCTTACGTTTAACGAAACTTAACGAAACAAACCACGGACGACGTACGTCCAATATAGCCAAGAACATTAATTTCGACAAAACCGCCCAGGTGACTTGCGTTTCTTACGTGCATTATACATAGTTGGGCCTTAAGAGCCAGGACCTCCGAGACCTACGTCAAAGTATAAAGGCTAAATTTTTTTCTGTATATTGTCACTAATAGCTGTGTTCCAAAATTGCTCCAAAGTGCTCGCAAGCAGTTGGCTTTCTCTCTCTACTCATGCCTTTGTTGAGAAGTAGGAACGAGTAGGCCAACTGCTTGCGAGCAGTTTGCTCGAATTTTGCAACCCAGCTAATGTAGGTAAAAACGGTCACGGGTTACAAATCTTGACTAGTGGTGCCTTCGGCCGGTATCAGGTGCTAAAGGTGCGCAAAAACAGAGCTCAAGTAACTGGCGTACTTTTAAGTGGTAGAGTAACTTTACCACGGCACGGTGCTATCCCACTCTAATCTACTATAACCAAGTTTTCATTAGGCGACTTCACAGGATAGTTAGTACTCGCCCAGTATACTCTACCACTAATTCTACTAAAGAAAACCCGTCATAATGGTGAATTTTTATTCGTGTAATGAGATAAGCAAAGTATGGGCGACAACAGAGCCAACGTACATTAGCAAATATTGATGCAGTAACGCAGAGTGTATGTGAACGTCAACTGTGTGTCGAGTCTGTGAAATATTATGAATTATATGCTAGAAACCTGCTCTTTATATTCTTGTGACCTACTATTTATACACTCACAATTTTGATAGCCGTTGTAACTGTTTGCGGATTGTCAAGATTGTGCCTGAAAAAATTAGGACACCAAATTAACTCAAGTTAAGACTCATCCCACCCTTGTGATTAGAATAGGGGTATAAAATTACTATTACACTGTTACAGATTATACTATAATTCTAAGTGGTGAAAATTGCAAAAGCCAATTTTGCAAACATCGAATAAATATAATATTGTAGAAAAGGACAGTGCTATTACTATAAGAATTTAAAAATAGATTATGATAACAACAGTAAAAGAGGTCACCATTGCTGAAAACGTTTTTTGTCATTTACACAAAACAGTAATCACACTGCCACATGCATTTCCTTCCAATAAAAGCTAACGTATGATAACTTTTAAATATTTGTGTATACATGACTATAAAATATAATCACCTCATCGCCTGGTAAATACATCAAAAGTTTCCTTAGCGCTATATTATTGTACCATAATGCAAATATTTTTTGTTTAGTTTCTACAAACAAACTATGAATACTACTTCGCTTGAATTACATTCTTAGTAAACTCAAACGAATGACGAACACACTAAATTACGTGTTCGTAAAGCCAATTTTTTTTTATATTTAAATTTATGTCAAAAATATACTGCACATCTGCTATTTTTCTCATAAACAAAGCCATACTAAATGTGCAAAAAAAAACATTAAAAAACTTTTGAATGTTCAAACGAAAAAAAAAATATATATTTTTAACAGACTGCAATTATTTAGTGTCTGATATTTTTTTGCTCATTATTTTCAGGCTGTTGAAAAGCGAGACTAAAATAATTAACTTGCAAGGAACATCGAAATGTCGTCATAAAAATTGCATTAAGTACAGCGGGGCCATTACCAAAAAACCACTTTGGCCTTGACTCCTCCCAAAAAATCTCAAGTTCATGAACACTCGTTAAAAAATTTAGCACCAACTGAAAAATATATGTATGTGCTAAGCTCTGTCTTGCATCAACGCGAACGGAGACTGCGAAATTTCACATTTCATTTTTTTTTACTCCTTTTATTTTATTTGGTGTGTAGTCTGCAAGAAAATGATTTTAGTTTACTTAAAGAAACGAAAATAGAGAGCTCTCTTTTGTAGAAAAAAATCTTGTTTCTGACACTTCCAGACATGAACGGCGATACTCTTCTCCGCAATAAAAAGAAATATAACGACGCATTCAAGATGAGCTCTCAAAGGAATTCTTCTTCGCAATTTTTAAATTTAGCAGTCGCTTTTTTAAACACGAAATGGCGAAGGCTTTCTCAAAAGCTGGGAATGCGATAATCATTAATTTCGACAATTATCAGAAAAATAGTATAAACAGGATTTTTTTGTTTATATTTTTTTCTCTTTTTGTTTTTAATTTGTTATAGCGCCAAAATCTATTTTGGTTTCGAATTTGTTTTTAGTGCGTGAACTTTGCGGCGTTTTTTTCTTATTTTGCAGAAAACATTTCCATTGATGAATAACAAAAGTGATTAGATTTTGAAGCATATTAAAACTAATTTTATTTCGTCATATGGTCTAAAAATATCTTTAAGTTAGTTGAGGAAGTTATCACTACCAAATCCCTGTTATCTTACGGGATTTTGTTTTATTATTTATATTTACAAAACAAAAATAAATAGTTCAAAATCTAGAAATTTAACCTTATTTTGTTTCAATTTTCAATGACAAAAACATTGGAACAAAAAGATTAAAAGAAAGCCATGATATTGTTAAAGACGGTGATTAGACTGTTCGTTCCTACGTACGTTCCTCGCGAGCTTTTTAGATGAACGGGGAAGTGGAGATGATGAAAGGCACGGGAGGAACGTACGTAGGAACGAACAGTCTAATCACCGTCATAGAAATATTCGTTTCTGTAAAGCTTAACCAAACCAAAAGATACAAAGGTTAAACGTACGATTGTAAAGGTTGGTAAAAGTGGCAAGGCCCACATACTCTCTGCTGACCTCCTATTAGTTTTGATACCACTCATTCTCATGAGGACTACGATTGTTACGATTTTTAGATCCACTTTGTAGCATTCAAGCACTGTATCAAGCTTGTTGGATGCTATATTGCTAGGTTTTCAAGCTCGTTCAGCTGCCAAATTAACTGTGCCTGGCCCTGGCTATTGCCGGACATTTGCAGAACAGCTTCATTAATTTATCATTTGGATCCTTGCCATCATTCGGATGCCCATTACCAATGCATGGTCTCCTATTAACTAGTGTCCCGTATACACAACTATAGCTCTGGCTAGATTAGTGCAGGATAGCTTTAGGAGGTTATCACTTTTGTTTTTGTTGTAGGACGACCATGTTCTTTTTTGCTGTGCTGCATATTGTTAATCCTTTCCATCTTGCGTTGGCCAAAGAAAGGAAGTGTTGGTAAATATGTCTTTTAACCGAATTGATAGGGATGTCTACCTCTTCCGTTGAATAGGCATCCATATTCGAACCCTCCTTTACTAATTCATGATGACACCAGGATGGAGTTGAGAGCCAAAATAGCAGCTTGGTTGTCAGTTACTACCACCATATTCCCCCCTTCAGAGTTGTCTTGTCTCGTTGGTTGGTCGCCTTCCAAACTGCTAGCATTTCTGTTTGGAAGACAATTTCGAATTTGTTTTGGAATTTTTTAGGTATTTTCTTTGTTCTTGTAGTGAACAGCATCAGTTCTGTTTTTGCAGGGTTAGCACACAGACCACAGCCTTTGGCCCTCTGCTAACGCTATGCTTTCCATAATCTCGCTAATTACGTGTAGGTATTTGCCAGAAACTAGAATTACTAGGTCGTCAGCATATGCGACCACTTCAGTTCCCTCTTCTTGTAGTTTCCTGAGAATTTTGTCCATTACCAGAAGTCATAGCAGTAGGGACAGCACTCCCCCTGTAGTGTATCTCTAGTAATCTTTTTGGTAATTTTATAGCTTCCAAGGTCCGCACGAATCTCTCTGGTTGGCAGCATCATAGCTTTCCATCGGCCAAGCGTTGCCTTCACCCCTAACTCCGTCAGGGTAGGAAGAATAATTTTTTATCGGAAAATAAACGTAAACTTTTTACTTATAGTAATGTGAAATAAACCCAATCGACAAGAGTTATACGAGTAATTTTAATGGTTTTTGCTGAAACTATAGTATATTAACCTATCCAAATCCTTTTCTATCCTTCGAGCTAAGTTTACTAAAAGACATTACACCATGACGTGAACGACATGACGGACTGGTTGAATAAAGGGCGACACTTGAGCTTAGGCTGTCACATACAAAAAATAACGACTTGAAGACTGCCACAATGGAACCTTTTAAAAAGGCTATTTTTATACTTCTTAAAAATATCTAAAAGTAGAATCCATAAAAATTAAATATTTACTTCATCTAATTTTCAATGTCAAAAATTCAACAGATTAGAAGGAATTGGGTGACATTGCTAAGAAAACAACAATTTTTTTTGGCAAAGATTAGAAAATTTGACAGAGGTTGCATTAAAACTGACACTTGACACTTATTAGGTCAGCAATATAAAGCGTTAGACAAACAAAAACATTTGTTAAAAATCGCAAATACATAATAATAAACAAAAAAAATTGGTGAAAAAGTTTATTTTCTCAATCACAGTTCAATCAGTGCCATTGCGACTCTTGTGATCGGCTGATATAGAGGAATGCATGCGGCGCCGGAATAGGTTTCGAAGGGATAATTCCAATGTTTAATTCGTTAAAAAGATTGTATGCTATGATAGATAATGAGTGATAAGTCCTGGATTATTGTTGAAGAAGTTCGGAAACACTACCTATGAGAGGTTGTTCCACAGTCAAGTTGTTCTATTTATGAATGACATTTTCCTACCCTTTGTCGTTTTTCATTTTAAATGGTCGCATCACCTAAAAATTGTTCGTGACAATTATCACTATAAGTGACTTCGAGAATGCCAGACACTCACTTTTCTACAATTGCCGTTTTAAGTGACTACAAGAATAGGAAAACTGGATTGTCATTTTTTCTGATAGGTAACGTGACTATGGTAATAGGGGCTGAGCTTATCTCTTTAAAAAAACACTGTGATGCTTGTTTGGCAAGTTGCAATATGTACATTGCAGATCCGCAATATTTCAGGGTACGACAAATATGTTAAACGAATAGTTCTTCATATTGTCTATTGAAAGGGATAGGGAAGAGTTTTTCATAGATAAGTCATTCCTTAGTTGAATCGAAAGTAAGTTAACCTGTTATTCAGAGTGTACTGCATAAAGTTACAAAACGGCCGGCTGTGGATAGGATTTGAATAGACGAACAAAAAATCTTATGGGAGGCGGGGGGGGGGGGGGGAATCGTAACGGTTTAGCCGCTAGGACGTTTTGAAGTTTTTTTTAGAGTTTTACATTCATTTAACTTTAACTTTATGCAATACATCGTGGATATTACATATATAATATATGTATAAGTGTGCAGTTCCAACATCACAAGTAACGAAGACTGATATGCATTCCCTAGTTGCAATTTAGCACTCAATCTGCTAACATTGAATTTGCATAATAAATATTCAAAGCGAACATGTTGTTTAAATAAAAGTAACAATAACACATGGCGCAGTCGGTCAGAAAAAAACAGTGAAAGTGAAATTTTATAAATTACAATGGATTTTACGAAACCAAGTGCGTTAAGTTTAGAATGGAAACCTACGAGAAAATTGGAAGTGATTCCTATCACAATTGCTGTGTTCCGTTTCTACTTTTAAGTACTCCGGAGTAAAAAATTAAAGGAACGCAAAATATGTCGATTTGAGTAAAACGTATCTACTCCTCTGTGACGGCAGGAGTAGTTCTAAGTAAATATGAGTAAAAAATAGCAGAAAAGGAACACGGCTATTATGATATCTATGCCAAAGGTACAAAAACTGATAAAGAGAATGAAGGAGTACAAATAGCCAGATTATTGAGTTGGGCGGGCACTGAAGCTACAGAATTAATTTGAGGAATACTGCAACCCCCGGAGACTTCGTCTACGAAAGGTATTTGTTTTACACTGTGGCACTAACAGAAGCCACAATTTAAGATCTGAAACAAGGTTCTACGAAAATTACAGTCCCTGTAATTATATGTCAAAAAATGGCCATATTGTTTTTGGCAGATAAAGTTAGCTGATAAATCTAAAGATTTAACAGTTTTTAGCACTGCTTTTGGAAGTTACAAATATAATGTGTTACCTTTTGGCCTAAAAATTGCCCTAGAGAAGTTTTAGAAGCTAAATTCAAAGTATTTTGGAAATCTGCCAGGAACTTGTGTATACATTGATGATATAACAGTAGGGGGGAGAAATCTTCAGCAGCACGATGAAAATTTGAAAATAGTTGTAGAAACAGAAAAGAAGCTTAACGTGAAATTTAACCCAAACAAACTGCAATATCGAGTGACGGAGGTTAAATACCTGGGACATATCGTTGGTTTGCGAGAATAGCGACGGAACTAAAAATGATTATTTTTCGAGAATGACGTTTTTTAATATCTTTATAAATTAATCTAGAATGTTTTGTCTCAAATGAATAATGACGCTATATCTTTCTAACGATTGTTGGCCCGAAATCGGCGTTGCGTCTCTGTTTACTATAAATTATCAAAGATTTATGATCATTTGGCATATTTAGTTCAACTTTTCAGAATTTTGAATTACGTCGATATTCTCGCAAACCAGCGATATATGTATTTTCGGCACTAGGTGTCACCCCTGATCCTGATAAGGTAAAAACAATAGTATATATTAAAAATCCAGCAACACGTAAAGAGTTGCAAAAATTACTAGGCACTATCAATTTTCTTAGGTCTTTCATTCCAAATTTGTCTGAGCTTTCCGCTCCGTTGAGACAATTTAAAAAAAAAAGAAGTATTATTTCATTGGACCCAGTTTCAGACATATAATAAAAATAAGGTCTAGTATGTGATTTTCTTAAAAGATCGAAATCGTAGAGTACCTAATCGCTAATGCGCGGTAGTTTTTAAAGTTGTTTGAGTTACTTTTTTCTGTATGGGCTGAACACGGCTATTTTGCAAAAGTCTGGATAAACTCTGGGATAGTATAAAAAAAGAAAAAAACTTGATCGATCCAAATAAAATATCCAGGATGTTTTCATACCTGCAAAAAGCTAAAAGAAATGAACAAAGTTCTCTTTTCACTTAACTTCTGAAAGTCTTTAATCTACAGGTAAATTTTTTTTTCTATTTTAACTACTGTGTAGTACCTCGATTCTTGTACCTCTCCCTTTTCAAAAATCGTTTTATAAAATCACTGAAAATCTTCTCAAAAAGATCGAAACACTATCGTAATCGACGTTTCAATTTAATTATGATGATTTAGAAGACTAAAGCTTGTGCCATAAATTAAAAATAAACAAATAACACAATCAGATCGTGTACAAAAATATTCAATAATCAAAATGATCTCTACTTTACTATATCGTTCAATGAAACAAATATGGTTTAAAGAAAAATGTTTCAAGATCAATTTATTAAAAAAAGCTGTTATTTCACAAAAATAATTTCTACGAGATTATAACTATGATTCTAGATAATATTTTAAACTTAAGATTTGCATTTGCGGTGCCTCGTGACAAGTTGGGTACAAATCATTCAAGCATCTAGATGAAAGTTGATATGACTATTATAAAAATCCGAACCACACTACAACAGGTATTTAGCGTATAAATCAAATCGAGAGTCTCACAAGCTGCGTTACAAAGTAAAGATTATTCGAATTTAAGGTTAAAATTGCGCTGGCTAAACACAACGCCGCCGTTCTTGATTTCACGGGTTTATTCAACTACTTATATTGTGCTTTCATTGTCCCGATTTTGTGTCCCGAATCTCTAGAGGTTTTTATTCGTTAAATATCAAAGTGTTTGTTAACTATAATATTTTAGGGGAAAGAGGAAAAATTTGCTAAAAATTCATAATAGTTATCTTAATATTCAAGTTATTTGGGTTCATGTTATGTTTATGTCCGATAAGCAATTTGCTGTGTGATAGTCATACTTAAAGGGAAATTTCAAAATATTTCTACAATAGATAAACAGAATAGAAGATCATGGCATGGTATCAGAGAACAGGTATAAGCCTTTATTAACAATTGAACTGAAATCATAAATTATTACTGCTAATTAATATTATCAATAACCTAATTATGTCAAAGTGACAGAGAAACTCTTTTCATATTTCGAACGAGTAGTAACAGATTCTCATAAGAGTAACACATTGATTCGTGAACTGCTGGTTACGTATAGTCGTCATACATTTAATCGTGTCATCTTAATGGAATAAACGTGGTTTCTCCGATAACGTGTCAGAAATTTCAATCGTTCAAATAAATATGCAATTACTTTTATTTTGTAATCAGGTGATCTTTTTTTAAAATTCTATGTCTTAGATCTATTATATAATAATAAAGCTTAACCTGTCATAAAAAATGATTTGTTAAGCGTTAAATTTACTTAAACAGGATTTTATATTACCATCAGAATAGATTTTACTGTACAACTATATAATTTTGTATGTTAATAAATAGTGATATAATTATTCAAATAGTGATATTCTAATCTGGGTTTAACCAGTAACTGATGTAGCTGGGTAATTTCTAATTAAAATTGTATATAAAGGTATGAATTTGGTAGAAGAAACCTATAGAGCAAAAAATTTTAAAACAAATTAAATATTCTTAAATATTAAATATAAGTTCGTCTTAAAAAGGGTATTTGAATGTCAACAGTTGATAACTCATATATGACACTCTTTTTATTTATGTTTTAGCTACAAAATTTCGCAAATTAAAAACCATTCATGAATCAGTCTAGTCAACAAAAGAACGCATTAATTCGAAATTATTACGAAAATATTTGATCTGTACAAAATACCTATAGAAAAATTGGTGATTTTTTTGGTCAACAAAATCGACCAATTGAATCAACAATTGAAAGATTAGTGCAAACATTTCAATAAATTGGCTCTATTCATGATCTGCCAAGTGCTCGATCGAACAAAAATATTACTACTGGGCGAGAGCCACCTGTGAGCTCGTCGTTGTTTTCAACAATAATCAGTCAAGTTTATGGCGAATATTGAGCAAATATTTGCATTTGGATGCATACAAAATTCTGTTAACAGGAGAACTGAAGAAAAGAGGCCATTTGCAGAAACATGGCTGATTAGAAGTTGGAATATAGACAGATGTATTATTTTTACGGAACATCATCTTTAGCAATAAGGCGTATTCCACATTCGATCGATATGTTGACAATGTCGTATCTAGGATGAACCAACTCCCACGACCAAGAAATAAAGATGTATTCAAGAAATTTCGCAGTATCCAAAACAGTTATTGTTTGGTGTTGATATTTGGTCCAATAAACCATCGGACCCTTATGTACTTCTTTGAAAATGATGATGTTGATACCGATACCTCAATTAGCCCGTTTACATGCCTACTTAAAGGAGCTTTCAAGTACTCAATTACGCATATAAACTCGTCTTGATTTCAAGTAGGTTTCATTCAAGTCAGGCCCAAAATTGTTTGTGTTGACTTGAAAAATGTCATGTAAACGCAACTGAAGTACTTGACTTGAAAAATATATTTTGTTGCTTTAAACAAGAAGAAAATAAATTCAATATTTGTTAAGCGTTCGACCAGCGATTTTCAAATAAATTTAAAACGACCAAAAAGAACTTGAAGAATCCTTTCACTCTTCACGACATGTCAGTTCAAATAAATTTCAAACCGTCAACTAAATTAAATTTTACTGAAAACGCAACTTGAGTTTAAAATATGTTTCAGAATTCAAGCCGTTCATGTAAAGGTAATCAATAATGTTTTCAATACTAATATAATAAGGAATTGAATTCTTGATATTTATTTTCAACAAAACCGTGCGTTGAAAACACGTGAGAACTTCGCTATGTTGTGTACGATATACGAGGGCGGTCTGAAAAGTTTCCGACCTAACAAAGATACAAGACATTTTTTTTTAAATTTATTTTAATTTTTCTACATAGTCTTTTTGTAACTCGGTAATTGCGCCAACACGTTTTTGATCTAACGTGAGCAAACGCGGCACCCAACGCGCGGACAGCTTTCTCAGGTCTAAACCTTGATTTAAACAAAAAGGTTCTTTGGACATTTTAATAGCCTCTGCTATCTCTCTCACTTTAATTCGGCGGGCGTCCAACACCATTTGGTGAACTTTAGCGATGTTATCGTCAGAAGTTGCAGTTTTTGGACGTCCCGAATGTTCATCGTCTCGAAAGCTCTCACGGCCACGTTTTAATTCAGCTGCCCAAAATTTTACTGTGGTAAATGATGGTGCATAGTCCCCGTACACAGAGTCCAATTCATCTTTGATTCGCGTAGGCGTATTGCCTTTCAAAAACAAAAATTTAATGACAGCTCGATATTCAGTTTGTTCGAAACACGCACATCGACTCACTCAAACGACTCTCAAATAACAACTGCGCGTCCAAAATGCCTGAAAGTTTGGTGAATAAGGCCGCGTTCCCATGGGCTGCATGCCGCACGGCAAAAGTTCGACTTCGGCTTGCCTTCGCGTGGTATTCGGATATTTTCGTGAGAGGCTGCAAAAAGCTTGCCGCATGCCTGCATCTCCTCGTTCACATGGGTGCATCTGCTGGTTGTCAAAAATCAGCTGTTTTGTGATTTTGGAAAAGTGCAAAAGTGAAATGGATTGCTTTAAAAATAAAAAAAAATGTTTGTAAACGAGTGTAATAGTACAAATAACTAAATATAAAGAAAGACAAACTGACAAAAAAAGAAAATTAAGAAAAAGACGGTTTTGAAATTGTCAACTTGAAAGTTCCGTGATTTTGCAGCAGGTTCACATGGGCTGCATGCAGCACGGCAAAAGCTCGAACTTGACAGTTCCGTGATTTTGCCGCATGGATAAGAGATTTCCTCTTTGCATGATTTTTGCAGCAATGCTGTGCAAGAGAGAGAACATGTGCCGAGACAGATATTTTTTCCTGGCCAATCAGAGAACATTAAGAGCTTTTGCCGTGCGGCATGCAGCCCATGTGAACGTGGCCTAACTGTCAAAAGATCTGCCGTGCAAAGGGCAAAACATTTATCTGCAAAAAGCTCGTTTCGAGAAAAACGCGATCAAAGTTTTCAAAATACCTGAAACCGAAGCAAATCAACTAACTGTTTAAAGCGATGGGCGCTTTCAAAAATTCAGCCGACTGCAGCAGTCGGCGCAGTCAACCGTTCAAATATTCAACTGAAGTTAAAATTTGTAAGCAATCAGAGCAAGCATTTGGATTCGTTTGCATTTGACTGCTCCGACTGCTACAATCGGTTGAATTTTTGAAAGCGCCCGAATCCAAATGCTTGCTCTGATTGCTTACAAATTTTAACTTCAGTTGAATATTTGAACAGTTGACTGCTCCTCGGCTGAATTTTGAAAGCGCCCGATAACTTTAACTTTAACCGATAAAAAGTACAATCAGTCTGAAATTTTTTTTAAGGATAAATATGAATATTTTATATCACAAAATGCATACAAAGCCATTTTGACCTATAATGCATATATGTCATTTGTCCTTTGCATGGCAGAGATGCACAACTACATTCACTAGCTTTTATTGACGAGTGCTGTCATCTTCACGTTGAGGTCGGAAGCTTTTCAGACCACCCTCGTACAGGGGCAACTTTATTTCAAGAAACCGTGGGGCTTTTAGGAAATGAACTTTAGAATTTTAAGCCAGAAACAATTCGAAATCCCAAACACAACACTCGATCGAAAATTGATGAAAAAGATGCGATCATTTTTCAAAATGTCATCGAAAATTATAACTCTGGGATTGATGCTTGTTAATGTTGTCCCGGTGGTCACTTAAACGATATTGTCTTGTGTTGTGGTGCATCAATTTCGCGGAACATTTACAGAGAAGCCCTACTAAGGCGTCTCATTGGCTTAACTAGTTAATAAAAAGATACCAAAGTTCCGCTGAGGTCGAGTCTTCATCTAGCTAGTCTCGGTCCAGTCAAATATTTTTAGGGAAAAACAATCGGCGTATTCACACTTTCTCTACTGTTCAAGCTCCGTGCCAGTCACATTCCGATATCAATCAATCCAGTACATGCAAAATATTATAAAGAAAAATAAAATGTAAAGTTAAGTATATACGAGTATGTACATATAATGTATGTAGTTATTAAAGTAAGATTAAGATTCAAGGTTTTAGCAACACTGATGAAAAGATACTGAAGCACATTTGGGACCTGAACGGACCTAATACTGATTCACACATAATGAGATTTCACGGGACCGACACTGGCATGAGACTGGAAAGGGAAATGCATGATAGTATGGATCGGGCCTAAAACTTGTAATCTGGTATTGTCGACGTCACAGCCTTTGTCCAGCTAGTTAGCGGGATTCATTGTCGCACGAGGCATAACACTCCGACGAGGCTATCTTCAACTAAGCCTGACGGCTACATCTCTAGCTCAGCCAGCAACTTAAAAAAAATAACTCATACAACATCCAAGAGTTCAAACGCGAGTTTCATCGCCTCCTATCCTATTCTTTCTATCTTTCGAACTAAGCTTAATACTAGACATTGCACCATGACGTGAACGACATGACAGATTGGTATTATAAAGACTGACATACTAACAATTAAAATAAAAAAAATTCGGAAAATTCAAATTAATTGTTTTTTTTACTTCATCTAGTCGCTTGGCACCATATATTTAGACTAAGTCGTCTAAAAACCAAAATCAGTGTACTTGATCGACTTAAACCAGTACATGAGAGGTAGGTTTTTTAAATTTTATGAAGCGCCAACTGAATCTATCTTCAGTGCTTAAATGTTTCGAAATTAAACGCCAGTGACTAATGTCGCCGTCGGCATATTTAAATCACAAATAAAATATAATTTTGATTTTTTTTCTAGATCACCTTCGATAAATTTATATCTTTTTAAGTCGGTTAGATAAATATATAATTTATAAATCAATTTTGTATTTTATGTATAAAATTTTCAAATGACGTTTCTCCGACTGGCGTGAAGTTTGCTACATTCTGAAAAGGGGAAATTTTAAAATTTCCCAAAACCTCGATAAGGCCCCCATCCACGGTCAAACAAATCATCAAATTTGTGGCCAACATCGAAAAAATTCTAAGTGTGCGTGTATAAAATACAAGTTTTCGAAGTTGGCTGCTGTTTGAAGAAAATATTCGTCTGGTTTAATATTTCCTTCAAACAGCTTAAAGGTGTGTGTGCATTTTTTATGTGTGCCATGTAAAGCATATGAAATTTCGTTTTGTTTACAGGAATTCTCGCTCCGGATGTTTGAAGAAAGTTTCCCTCGTTGATGGCCAACAAATGTCAAAGCATAAATGTGTGCGCTGTTTGTCGAAAATTGGTTTGATGATTTGTTTAACCGTGGATGGGGGCCTATAGAAACCCCGATGAAACCTGGGTCTTCAGATTTGTGTGGGGAAGAACATTAGGTGTGTTTAATTCATGAACCACAAAAACGACAAGGGAAATTTTATGAAGTGAACTGAATCCATCTTCAGTGCTTAAAAATTTCAAAATTAAACGCCAGTTGATGACTGTCGCCGTCGCACAGTGTTTCGAATAGAATAAGCTAGATGGACAAAATTATTTATTTCAATTTTCTGACTGCAATGATCATATCTATTCATGTTATGAACTTTTTTATGTAATAAGAGTGTAATTAACCTATTCGAAGCGAATTACATACATAAGTGACGAGTTCTACATTGGAAATAGTAAAAAACAAAAAAACATAAAAAGAAAATTTAACTTTTACGTCTTTCGCCTTCGAACTTTCAAGATATTATTATTTGGAAAATCCCATTTATCAACAGTTCTAGTAATTATCGATAATCTACTTGAAATGCTACCTGGAGGTAAAGATAAAGAAGTTAAAAGAAGCAATTGAATATGCAATTTCGAAAAGGGCACATGTCTGAATATTTAAATTTTTCAGGGAATGAAAAAAAACTAATTATTTTCTAAAGAAGTATAATATTTAGAAAGTTTATTTTTGAGTTACATTTTGGGGGAGTAGAACGAATACTAGGTATGTACCTTTTTTGATCATAATAGGTACAGGGAAGCATTTAGAACACACTGATATCAAAAAACGTATTTGTCAAAATATGCGAGATGTGACCTTGCGGCTGATATGGTTAAAAGGAAAACTTCTAATTTTCTTTTGTCCTGCTTGAAAAAAATAAAACTGGATTTTTTTTGGTACAATAGGTAATATTTGAAGAATTTGGCAAAAAAAAAAGTTTCGAATAATTTTATTTATGACGATTTTATTTATTCTGGGGAAAATACTTTCAGTGTGTAAAATGTAAAATAATAATTACTGTCTTAACTTCTATTAAAAAATAATTAAATATAAAATATACATACTAATTCAAAAATATTTAGAGCTACTAATTAAAGATACATACATATTTCAAATAATACATTAGCCTAATTACAATGATAAGAAGTTACACTAATTACCTTATTACTTAAACTTAAACTATTAATCGCTAAATTCCTCCTCCGATGAATCGTCTATATTATCATCCGTGGTCCCTGGTATTTTTAATTGCATTTACACTGGGTGGTATTAATAAATCTATCACTTGCTTGGCAGTTATCTTTTTAGTAAATTGCCTAAGACTATCAGATGTGATCAGCAACATTTTAAGTAAAGGGGTATTCATGATCTGTGTTAATCGTCGAGAAATCGTAAAATGTTATCGTCGAAATAGACAAGATCGTGAGCGACCCCTTTAAATCTCCATGTGAAAATGTTATTTTTTATATTAATTTGCACTTTTCAAATAAAACTATCGATCAAAATAAATTCTAAAAATCTGTTGACAGTAAAAGAAAAAAATTACGTGCCATTTTCGATCTCGATCTCGAGTTGTTGAATTAACACGCCTTTTCAGATGTTATTTGTTAAAATCGAAACAAATGTCATTTACTAAGGAAGGTTTCTCGATTTGTTAAACTTTTTTCTCGATTTAACACAAATAACACGAATAACACAAATAACACAGATCATGAATACCCCTTAAGGCCACGTTCACATGGGCTGCATGCCGCACGGCAAAAGCTCTTAATGTTCTCTGATTGGCCAGGAAAAAATATCTGTCTCGGCACATGTTCTCTCTCTTGCACAGCATTGCTGCAAAATTCATGCAAAGAGGAAATCTCTTATCCATGCGGCAAAATCACGGAACTGTCAAGTTCGAGCTTTTGCCGTGCTGCATGCAGCCCATGTGAACCTGCTGCAAAATCACGGAACTTTCAAGTTGACAATTTCAAAACCGTCTTTTTCTTAATTTTCTTTTTTTGTCACTTTGTCTTTCTTTATATTTAGTTATTTGTACTATTACACTCGTTTACAAACATTTTTTTTTATTTTTAATGCAATCCATTTCACTTTTGCACTTTTCCAAAATCACAAAACAGCTGATTTTTGACAACCAGCAGATGCACCCATGTGAACGAGGAGATGCAGGCATGCGGCAAGCTTTTTGCAGCCTCTCACGAAAATATCCGAATACCACGCGAAGGCAAGCCGAAGTCGAACTTTTGCCGTGCGGCTTGCAGCCCATGGGAACGCGGCCTAAGTCTCTATTTGTAGCAGCACGTGATCGCTTCCGAGTATTATGCTCCCGGAATCTTCTTTATTGCGAGCTTTTTGAGCTTTCTCAGAAAGCTTCCCGATTGGCAGAACAGCCGATTTTTGAAAACCTGATGTCCTGCTTTCATGCTCTACTTCCGAGTCGATTTGAAAGTTCTCTTCTTTGGTTAAACACCTCTGTTCAGATGTGCCGCTAAAACTTTACACTTTTTTCATTTTTTTTTACAATTTTCAAGACTAATGTTGGGTTCCTCGCCAGATACCTGGTGCCACAGATAATCCCGCTTAAGCTTCCATAGCAGTCAATAATTCTGATATAGTCCTTGAAGTGATCAGATCCTCAACTCTTCTTTTTTTATTTTGTCGCTCGATTCCTTGAAATCCTTGTGTTAAACTTGCAAATGTTAAGGGCTAAACTTGATGATAGGAGATGTGAAAAACCAAATCTCTCTTGAAAAACAAGATCTCCTTGATTGATCATGAGTTTTCAGAAATCGGTCCTTACTTTTGCCGCATTTTGTCCACTTTTCCATTACCTTTGAAGAAAACCTAGAATTGACATTTCTGGTATCCCTCATCGATGACTCGGTGATCCCAGAAATGCCATATTTAGAAGTTACAAACTCATATAGCTTTCTATTTTGGTTACCTTTGCCGGTGCAATAAAAAACCCCTTTTCCTTAGTTTCAGAGAGTTTTTTATCTCTTTCTATAATCATTTATCTAAATTTCAAAAATGACTTTTGTCTAGCTAGTTTGTTCGGCATATTTCGACTAAAGATAATTGCGCGCCTTGATTTATTATTCCTCAAACATTTTCACATTATTATTACTTTTCAAACAGATTTTATAAATACAACTCTCTTTCCGCCACTCTTGTTTTTAATATCCAAATGTTTGTTACATTCTGAAAACAAAGGGAAATTTTAAAATTTCCCAAAACCTCGATAGAGACCCGATGAAAACTGGGTTAAATGTAGCTTAAGTGCGCGTTGTTTGGCGAATAAATAAAGATATAAATATAAACTGCCGATCATAATGCCATTTTGATGCCCTTAGGTGTTGTGTGGAAAAAGTAAAGATAAAATAAGAATAAAAGTGAATTCAAAAAGGAGAAGCTTATGTATCCTTTTTTATAAAACATTAAAAACATAAATTCGCAAACTATTTTAGATAGACCTCCACGCTCTCAAGCCAATAATGGCTTCGTTTAAAATACAAAATAAGAAATACAAGTGTGCATTTTTTTAAGTATACTCTTTTAAGCTAAATTATGAAAAAAAAATATACAAAAAATAAATTTAGCATCATATATAAATATCACAGATATAAATGGAACCTTAATGATTTAAAAAATGCCACTTCATCAATTTGTCTGCCCTCAACATTCATTTTTTACGTCCATAAAAAATAAAATGGTAGATAAATATTCAAATTTAAGCAATTTATCAAAAGGAATTGTTACATCTACAAAATATGCAAATCTATTTAAATTCAACTTGTATATATGGCATTACCGACTGACTCGACGCGAAATGAAAAAGACTTGAATGAAAAAAAAAGCAAAAGCAGTAAACAGTTTTGATAGATGAATTTAATCACACACTAACCCACTAACACTAAGAGCGGCGCGCGCCACTAAGTGTGGCTTTTATAAAGCCCATGTTCATTTTTAAATATCTCTTTTCTGACACAAATGAATATTCACCACGTTCACGTGTGTGGAGCTCTAAAGCCGCAACAACAACAAGTACTGGAACAGAGTGTTTTTCTAAATGTGCCAGAGAATACCCATGAGAATGTATATGATACGCTATTCGCGGCCAAGTTCAAGGTAAACCAGTTTTGTCGGCGTTTTACTTGGTTTTTTCTTTTATTTTCTTTTTCAAGTTTTAATATTTTTTTTTTCGTTTTCGTGACCACATGTTGTATGGCCTCCAATGTGGTTGTTTATACACATGCAGAAGATTCGGTTGTATTAAAAAGCTACTTTCAAATATATAAGAAGAGGGCCGCGGGCCATCGGCTATTTTTTGTTAGGTAAGAATAGTGAAAAGAACATTTTGCTCTAATCATTCTGCGCGAGATTGGTTTTTTGTTGGGCGCAAATGTTTTAATTTTCTGAGGCACCTTGCGTCATTGATTCACGGCAGGAGCGAAAGTAAAATGTTTACCTTAACATCAATATAACAGACAAATGTTAACATTGCATTAGTCATTATCTAAGAGAGCAATTTTTTGGGGATTTGTGGAATGTTTAGATCTGCATGAATATAAACTCAGGAATTTTGGCTGACATTTGAAAATGGGAGACGAGAGATATTAAGAAAATAATTTTGAAAATATGCACTACTACATTTCAATCCTTCAATTTAATCATCGCTAATGGGGGTGAGTAACGGCAATCTCCCCAATAAATGCAGTTCCAGCTCATACTGTGGTAATATACATTATTTATATATGCAAGCTGATTTCAACTTGCCCTAACTGTAATCAATTTTCTCCCCGTCTATATAGCGCACCCTACGTAGCGAAATGGGAATGACATTTCGCCAAAGGCGGTATGGCAGTGGGTATAGACGCAGATATGTATAAACAATTTTTCTTGTATCACTTCTAAGTAGAACTGTGACTAAAGGAATAGTTGATCCAAAATGGAACATTACTCAGTAATTTAAGGTAATTTTAACGCAAAAGGCAGATAGGATCTCCAATTAAAATTCGCTCAAGCTGGTGATTTACTGATATTTGAAACTGAAGTTGGTACTACCACAAAAGTTAAATGAATGATCCATGAATGCGAAACAGGTGACCATGTGGAGGCTGGGATCTCTACTACCCGGATGATATTTGCTTGCTGGCCCACAGACATCAGGACCTCAAAAATATGTTAAACAATTTAGCAACAGAAAATAGTTCGTCTGCCTTAAGGCTACATCCGATTAAAACTGGAATTGGTAGAAAAATTCTGTTACCTCAGTAGCATTATTACCGAAAATGGCGGGACAGAAGAAGACGTCAGGTCCAAAATAAATAAAGCAAGAAGTGCATATTCTTGCCTATCTCGCATCTGGAGATCAACGGAGATCTCAACTAAAACCAAATTCAGCGGTTCAAATCCAGCATTAAGGCAGTTCTTTTGTATGGTTGTGAAACATAGAAATTCACCCAATTCATCACAAGACGCCTTCAAGTTTTCATCAAAAGATGGTTACTTTGTATCCTTAAAAATCCGCTGGCAAGATATAAGTAAATATAAATTAAGAACTATGGCACCGGACCGGGAATCCATTCAAATACAACGAAGAAAAATGTTGCTTGACTTCGGCAATCGAATCGGTTTTCCACTATACTATAGCAAATCAATGGCAGAGAAAGAAGCAGAATTTCTTCAAAGTAGAAAGAGTTGTGCAGGAATTCTAATCTTAGCTCAAAAAATGTTATACAAAGGCTCTGTCTGTCCGTCCGTGACCTATTTTCATCTTCGAAACTATTGCAGCAACAGACTTGCTACATCTCAAATGGCAGGTATCAATTGTGAGATCTAAAGCTAAAGAAATGGACCAGCAGTTTCAAACCGAAGTAGACCTAATAAAAAAAAGGAAATTCTATACGAGCATGTGGGGGCAAATGTTTGCTTCAGCTGCTTGCCATTAGTTGCAATATTGCCGCAAGACAGTGTAGAAGTAGCATTGTGGAACCATGAGTTAATTCAAAACCCCATTGAAAAGTATGAAAGTTTTCCCGAATTATGGTATGTTTCTTCTCCTCACTATAAAAATTAATTTAAAAAGCAAATTGCAATTAGAAATATTGCAGAAGGCTTAAATTTAGAATAAAATTAAGTGCAAATAAAAATACACAATTTGAGAACACAGTTTCTGCAGGAAGTACGTCGCATTAAACAAAAAAGGGTGGACAAGGTCTACACGATAATTACAAAGTAAATGGAAGTTTTTCGATTCTCTTAAATTTATCTTAAGTGAAAACGAAGTATCCTATAATTTAGAAAATTTGTTATTTATCCATATTAAATTACATATATTTATATTGTCAAGAAACTTCACGTTCAAGTGAAACAAAATAATCTTTAAATTCTTCTGGAATTTCTTTCGCAGTATAGCTGTGTTGAGTATTTCGCTGAAGCGGCATTTACCTTCTAACACAAGCTCATTACGCCAATTACCCGGTTGAATTACTCCTTTATTTTCCATGTTAAATGTTCCCTGCGGAGCATATCTTCTCTTTGATTCCTTTCTAGTCATCAAAAAGTTGTGCAAAGCACATTCAGTTTTTTTCACATTAAATTCACCCTTTTTCAAATCAAATTAATCCTTTTGCAAATTAAATTCACCTTTTTACAAATAAAATTTTTGCAAATTAAATTCATCCTTTTGTAATTGAAATTCAACTTTCTGCAATCAAATTCAATCTTTTGAAAATTAAGCACGTATTATATATTATACACTTCTACATTTTATTTCCCACAGTTTTCTTCTTTTCTTCAATTTAATTTCTTTTTCGCGTTTTATTAAAATTATTGCAACAATAGCTGCTGCAGTTCTTGTTTTTTTGGCAAGACATTATTTATTTATAACTTTATTGCTCGATTTCCACAAACTAAATGAAAGTAATTGTGAACACCCCTGCAAAATTTTGCATCAAATAACTATGCAATAATTTGCATTGGGAACAAAAATCTCTTGCAGCAAACAATTTGCATGCAACTTTTACATAAATGTGAACGTCAAAGCAAATACTTGCTGCTAATTGTTGCTGCAAATTATTGCTCGTCTGAACGTAGCTTTAGAAACAATTCTGAAGAAATTTTGAATATATACATTTTACAGTCCGAGTCGTGCATATTTAAAGAGCCGCCCATCCGAATTGTTTTCGATCAATGATCACATTCAATTGAAATAAATATTATTCTTGCACTAAATGATCACTTCTATGATTTTCTTTTATGATGACACCTACAAAGAAATAATTTTAAACAGAAAACTAGATTTTTTTTTATTTGAAACTATTACCTCATATTGCGTTGCAGATTATTGACGCCTTCAAATTTTAGCATATATATATTAAGTTTTCCCACAATTTTTATAACAAATAATTCTATTGTATTTATGATGATTGAAATGTATAAAAAATTTACTTTTTAAACAATATTAGCAAAACATTATATGCCAATAAATATATTTAGTTTTTAAATTCGCCATACTGCTGTTGAGTGAAAGCAAACTCAGATTTGTTTTAAATCAGCAGTATTTTGTTATACGAAAAGTTGTAGTAGATTTACTAAATTCTATTTAGTAAATACAGCGTGTCTCTTAATGTTGTAGAATTATACTTTTTTTTCATAAAATTTTTCAGTTTTGAATTGAGTACAATTTTTCAAAAATAAGCTGTATTTGTGAATTTCGAAGTAAACATTTATTTTTTGGGTTAACTGTTGCTTATTATAAATCGGTCGATTATTGACTGATAAGGTTTTTCCCACACCAACACTTCGTCCGTTTGTACAATGTCATCTAAAACAAATTCCTCATTTTTTACAACGCTGCAAAATATTTCATTTTTTTTGTTGGCTTCAACCCATAAATAATTTTATAAAGATTTTTTTTTGCAAGAACAAGCCTAAAAAATAAAAACGTCTATCTGATTGTTGTCCAAAATTAATAACCCACGCTAAAAATTCTGGTGTAAACGTTTTGTAAATTAATTTGAATGATTTTATTTTACCAAATTTAAAATTTACAAAATCAAAAGATAATAATAATAACAACAACAAAATATAAATTATTGATTGTCTCTTGCAAATTCAAACAAAACTCTAATTCTTGCTAATAATATATAAAAATTCCCACAAAACCATTATTTATATAAAACCAGAAAAATACAAAAAAGAAAATAAAGAAATCAACAACAACAACCACTACTAATCAAGTCCATCTCTGGTCAATTTAATGACTCATTGTAAATAATCGAAACTGGTTATTTTTAAAAACGTGCCTCCAGACTTTATGGATGTTCTAAAATATTTATGAAACGTGAATTCGGAATTTCCATAATTATTTTCGTCAAAATACTATTAGAAAATTTAGATGGTGATGAAAACGTTAACGAATGTATATAGTATGTAGTAGATTCCATAATTGTGAGACTTTTACAATTTTATTGGTGAATAAATAAAAGTGTAAACAGTATGTTGCGATGGTGTTTCATTTTGTAATAAAAATTTTGATTTACATTTTGTGAATAGAGATGAAAAAATATGATTCTTAATATATTAATGGATGGTTGGAATACAAAGTATGATTAAAATATTTTTCCTCTCTAGTGTCCGATGTGGTCTCATACACCAACTGCTTCATATCATATCTGTAAGGTCTGGGCTTTTTGCCGGAAAATGTATTGGCCCATTACGTCCTACCCATCTTTGTAAATAGATCATATTTAGAAAATTTCTCACGTTATCACTGCAGTCAGGTGGTGCACCATCCATTTGGAAATACATTTCTCTTTTGTTACTTAAGGGGCAACACCACTGTAGGATTTTGCAAAAATGGAGTTTTTTTTTGGCTTTAAATATACTTCAGGATCACAAAAACAATGTGCAGTTGGTCCTATGACAGAAATATAATTTTGAAGGATTTAATTTTCGATTTTCCCCCGGCGCCTCGGAGCACGCGTTGGTCCGACTTATTGCTTGTATATTGCTTTTACCTGTCGAAATAATAAGTGCTGCTATAGCAAAAAGGTTATTTGGGTTCCCCAGGTGTCCACCAGGGTGCGCTACAAAATAATAAACGTGTTTTACATTACATCGCACAGTGAAGGTAAAATACAATTTTCAAAGATTAGAGTACTTTCAAAACTTTAAGCGCGATTATCTGGAAACCATGTTTTTCGAACTGGATGGACGGATTACTCGGAGACTATTGCATGGATCGGTTTGAAATTTTGACATTAGCTTCACAATTGCATTCTTTACAAAAGTACGTAGCCGTTTTTTGATTCGTTGTAAAAAAAATTTTTATAAACAATTTACTGCTCATTTTTTTGTCGAAAATCAATTTTTTTTTCATAAGTGCGCCATTTTTACAAAAATCAGTTTAAAAAAAATCCTACGTACTTTTATGGGCAAGGTCAAATAGATTAGGAAACTATTTGGATTTTGTTCCAGGTCTTCAACTTTCGGAGAAATCCGTCCACCCGTGGAGGCCCTTAACAAAAAGGCGATTTCGAAAAACGACTGTGGCGCCACTATTTTGTAACAAAAAGTCAATAAAAAAAATTTTTTTTTACACTTGAATACATGTTTGATCAATCGCCTGAAAAGAATTTCGATCCCTTTTTCCATACTTTTTAAATTAATTCCCAAAATTTGGCCTTTTTTCGCACCTCTACAGTGGTGTTACCCCTTAAGATGATATCCTCTAAAAGTCCAAATAATTCGTCTTTCAAAAAAGACAGTTTTCTTCATTTAATCTATCTGACTTTATGTACAGGCCAACCAATTGATGGTTAATAATTTCAGCCCAACCATTTTCACTGCAGCAAATTGATGTTGAAATGAAGCATCGCGAGCAAGGTGGGCATTTGTTTTGCAAGTGAGTTCATGTGTCTAGGCAATGATTTTTAGGGTCCTATTATTCGTCACGGATTTCCAAAAACCACTGTTTGGAGAATTTTGAAAATTGATCATTGAGATCCTTTTTACTATACTTGAGAAGAGTGCAGAGGGGAAGGTTCCTCATGCATGCAAAATTTCAAAATACTATAAACAAGTCTATGAATTATTACTTTTTTTTGGAATAGTAAATAGTAAAAAAACCAAGCAAGTTGAAGTCTTGGAGTAACTTTTAATGTTGTTAAAAAAAATTTGAAATACAGTCCAAAATGTGGGAAAAAATTGGTTTTTTTTCAAATTTTTTTTACAAGAAAGACCCTTTATTTCTGTATTTTCCCATCATACACCAGTATTTTTATTAATGAAATGAAAACTCGTTACTCAAAATCATTAAAATAAATGTTTTCCCCAAAAATAAAATTCAAAACGCCCTATATCGAAAACGAGTAGATAGACTACTACTTTTTGCGTTTTTTTGTCGATCTCATTTTTTGGTGTACTACCTACCATAAACAGTTGTACAACCTGTGGCGAGACACCCTGCACAACAAAAACGTTAAATAATGCATAGTATGTAGTCGTTGATTCTTATTTTTATAAAATGGGTGATTTTTGAGGTACCCTGTAATAAAGTTACACAGTAGATCTCTTTTAACACGAGACAAGCCATTTAGGCGAAACTAAGGCCATAAAAAGTTCTTATTAAAGTTAAACGCTTTTAGCTTGGTTTGTTTTCGTTCGATTGCACATGGCGGTCACGTCCAAAAATACATTTTATCACATTGACCTTAAACTGACCAAACATATTCAAGACTGAGAATAGAACTAGAGCGGCTTTTAAGGAATCCACAAATGACCATTCTCGATGAATTATCTGATTTTATTCAAAATCGAAGAGGGTCTCCAGTGATCAATTTTATAAGTTCACTCCGAAGGTGTTTCTACAGCCTTAAAAAAATTGGCAAACGCTCTTGTTTTAACTTAAATCAATTTACAAAACGATAAGCACCTATTAACATTCACAATTTTAATTGTGTCAGTCGACATAAAAACGGCGTTAGTAGCTATTTTAAACTATTCGTAATTATAGTCATTATTATCATATACTTGCAGTTCAATCGGATATGGAAGCATAGATAAACAACATGACTGTCAATGAAGCAACTACACTTAAAAGGTTGGAGATTTTTATGTTGCGATTTGCAAACTTGATGTTGGGGCAGAAAATTCTACTAGCTTCAATTTATATAAAAGTTAATCAGACAATCGACGATATTATAAATATTATAAAATGTCATTTAGTTTAATTTTTTCCGGTTAACACAAAATTATTTCCAAATCCCAATGATGTTTTTCCAGCCATTTTAATTTTGTTTTTCAAAAAGAAGAATTTGTTGGACCAATTAATTACTTAGATGAATTATTTGATCTAGTTTTAGCGAGCCATAAGACTATACTGACCACGAGTTACAAAGGCCCAATTATTGATGCGATCTTGACAAGATACATTGAAATATAAAATTTAAATCTTGTGTTTTGAATTACCGGTGGTAATTCTCGTTGGCGAGTGACGTGACTACGAGGGACGCGGTGGAATGAAACTGTCGATACCTACAAACGTATCGAGGGAAATATCACTTCACACACCACCTTGCGACAATTAGAATACGACGTTTGTAGATCTAGTCGCCCGGAGTCTCTTATATTGACAATGAGAATACCAATTTAAGGTCGAAGTGACATCTGTCAAGTCACTCGACAACGAGAATAAGGCTGACCATTTTAATAAACTGAAAAAATTTAAAAAAAACTTTTGAACCTGCATTTTTTACTTCCTTTCTTATCGACTATTAATAAATCAAATGATTCAATCAAAACCAGCTGAACAGAATTATATACTTTTGTCGATTTTGTATTTACACATTTTGTACATACAATAAAGAGAAAGTATGGATTTTAAAAGAATATACATATTTTATGATGGCTTTTACTAAAAAGAAAGGTAAAATAAAATTTTAGTAACCTCCTTGTTGGATCCGCTTATCTTTTGTTAGTCAAATTTTGTATTGTTTTGTGTTTTTATAGCTTTCTTTCAGTTGAATAAAATTTTTTAAAATGTCTTAAAGCAAAAAGTAATTAACTTGGTATATATGTAGGTATTGGTGGCCAACAACCAATTAACATAAATTCTTTGTTTGTGTCATAACATCGTACGTATTTTAATTTATGTTTATACATGATATTACATTAAAATAAGTTTAATTTGTTATGTTCAATGACAATATACTTTTTCCAAACTTTTTTGGTGCGGACAAGAGCATGGTAGGATTATAATTATAAGATCACTAAGGAATCGAATTTCCTTATGCTATTCGCTACAAAACCGAAATGAAATCAAGCCTGTTTTGACCAAACCTATAAGACTGATAGTCCACTGCATATAAAATTAGCTGAATTTTTGAGGAGACATTTATTAATATTGCCCTGACATTCGTACTTTAAGTATTGGGGCGATTGAAGAGCGGTGAATTTTAGTTTTTCGTGATTCCAAAAACTATTGATATTTATTGATTGGTGTTTGATGAGATTGAAAAACAATCTTCTCTTTTATGAGTTGTAGTATTCTATCTCGGTCATGGATATGAGGGATTTGAACTAGAGCAGCCAGCGCACTGAATTTAATTTACATTATTCTTGATTTATCAGCTTTGTACCTTATAGTTTCATTTTGTCTATCATTCTTCGATTCTTCAGTTTGTTCATAGTTCGCTTCAAATAAAGCCTCTCATACATCTTTCGTAGTGTAGAAAGAAAAACGAAAATTAATTTGAAGTTCGTTCTTTAATAAACTCTCCTTCTCGCCATTGCTTCATTTCAGTGTTACTAATGAAATGACCGAATTGTCCGCGGAATAGTTAATTTTAGTACAGTGTCGACAATGAATTCTTTAATAGTACCTGCCTAGCGCATGTACTAAACAAGACTAATATGTCACTACCGTTTGAAAAAGTGATTCTACCTTCTACTGTCGATCAATAGAATGACTATTGAAATAAAACGGCTTGTTTTTTACCAAGATAACGAAACGCAATAAAAATCGCTTCGACAAATATTAAGAAAGTTTTGTTGGGAAATTTTGATGCTTCCAAGATTTAATTTTCCAAAATCAGACTTCCTTTGGTTCTAATCGTTTCGGCTTTAAAAGAAATCGGTGATAGTTATTTCGATCAGTTATTCAACCAAACATCTCAAAAATACTAAAGCGATGCAATAGTGATTCGACTAAAACAATGAAAAAAGTCATGCATCAAAACGGAACATATTTAGTTCAATAATTCGTTCTTACTTTTTAATAAATTTATGACTGATTTATACGACATTATATCCCACAAACGTGAGTGTGGAAAAAAATAATTTAGAATAAAATCAAATTCTGGTGCAAGAACATTCGTTATGACCGCTTATTCCTAAACAACACGGTTTATGGTTAAAAATAAATGAGACTTAGGATTTTGTCCACTTTAGTCACGTAGATATAGAAATCAACTAATAAATACCCACAAAAAAAAGCGCCGGGTAAAATTTAGGGTACTCAGACTGTCATTAGATTCTCATAATACAGGTGCCCACAAAAATTCAGTTTTCATGGTAGTCAGTATCAGGCGCGGATCTAGAATTTTATTTGGGGGGGGGGGGGTCACGGAATTCAAAGTGGCGAAAAAAAATGTCTACTCCTAAGGGCGTATTTAGACGGTTCGCTCCCAGGAGCATTCCTCACGAACTTTGTGGATGAAGGAGGTAGTGGGGCAGTGCTGCGGCTGGCATATGTGCAGGATGTGCAACTGCACAGGGCCCCGTGATTTTGGGGCCCCGCTAGCGAGGCGAGCGAAAAATTATTTTGGAATAAAAATCATTTGAATTCATTATTTGCATTTTTACTTCATTGAGAATGGGCCATACAAATGAGTATGGGCCACAGAAATCAGCATATGGGCTATTATTCTGGTGCGGGAACGGGTTTGTATGAAGAGAAATGCGCGAGCGAAGCGAGGGAAATTTTTTTTGGACTCTCCCCAAATCCCCCAAATTGTCTGGCCGCGGCACTGTAGTGGGGTTGATGAAAGGTACCAGCGCACCTCTCCCTTCATCCACAAAGTTCGTGAGGAACGTTCCTGGGAGCGAAGCGTCTAAACAGGCTTTTTTAGGGACAAACACAAAATTAACAAGACGAACAAAACTAACCGAATTTTCTCGTGGATTAAAAACAAACGTAGTCCCCTCAAATTAGTCAAAAAATCGCCGTTTTTAGGAAATTTTTCCCACAACTATGAGACCTGTGCCAAGTGAAGCCTCTATTTTGGGGAGAACCTATGCATTTTGGTGAAAATATCAAAGTTGGAGAGCATAAAATTACCTACAAATTTTACTTTTACAATTTTTCCCAACTGAGCATATTTTCGCCGATGGAGGCCGTTTTGCGCCATTTTTAAAATTATGCTTTTGTATGAAAAATTAAATGAGATCAAAGTAGTAGTTGTAGTTTTTCAACGGCCTTTCTTTGGACGCTTTGATTATCAACAGAGTCTGAAGAGAAGCGCAAAACGAGCTCTACCGGCGAAACAATGCCGAATTCGAAAAAACAGTGAACGCAAAATTTGCAGGCAATTTTATGCCTTATAACTTTGCTCTTTTGATATTTTCCAAAATGCATAGTTTCTCTTAAAAATAGAGAAAAGGCGAAAAAACTATAAAATTCACATATTTCTCAAAAACAACCCTTTTTTCGAACTGCGGGTTGTGAAAATCATGCTTAGACAACCCATATCCTTCACTTGGCACCGGTCTCATAGCTGTGGCAAAAATTTCTTTAATTGTCCCTAATTTGAGCGGAGTAGGGCAGAAAACGTGCCCTAAAGTGTTTTTGATTAAGACGCGCCCTTTCTTGTGAGTGCAGCTAACTTCAGAGTTTACAAATCAAAATATATAGAAAGAGTATAGATCAATCTATAGTTGGCCTTGACGGTCATTTTTTAAGGTCGTTGATTTAATTTGCAAAAAAGGTGGGTCGGTTTTGGACGTTTGGTTATTTTTTGTTTTTGTTTTTTTAGTTGGATCAATTTTGTTTTTTAAACAGCGAGCGCTTTTGTGGGGGTCATGACCCCCGTGACCCCCCCTTAAATCCGCGCCTGTCAGGTACAAATAAAATCACAATAACTAATGTAAAAAGTCAGTCTAGCAACAATTTCCTAACTTAAAACAGATCGACTACATATCTTCTCCTATCCACCATAATTTTATTTTGTACCTACAAGCATAAACGAGTTTTGATTTTTATTCTTCGAATGTGCATAAAAGGAAAAAAATGCATTCACGCTTAACAGATGAATGGGACCTGAAATGTTCCTCCCGCAAAATTTCCTCATCTCACCACATTTCTCCTATCAACATCATGCACAATAATCTGCTACCAATTTAACACCATGTAGTAGATTTGATTTTGGTAATATGGAAGTAATGGGAGCCAGCGATGAGGAAAGAAGGTAAATACCGTGCACAAATTTTTGTTCTAGGTGACTTCTATATGTGTTATATGCTTAGTGATTTTGCCTATAAACAATATTACTTAAAATTTTACAACTCAAAGGTTACAGATAACTTCAGCTTTCCCTTTCCAAACCGGTTCAATGATTCACACTGCAATAAATCTTATATTGAAACAAAAATTACAAAGTTGTTTCGTTTTCAAAACTTAGAAGAAAAATTGCTATGGTAAACAAACACAAATATTTGAGTAGCAAAAATTATGTAAGATACAAAATCTCCTTTTTTCATTTTATGAATATTTCCTTATAGCTGTGAGCATTCCTTATATAAATGCTAGCAAACATACACTTCATAGATATTAGTCTATCCATAAAATAAATTTAAAACTCATAATCAGTTTTTGTATTACACAATAAATAATGTATGTATACATGAAATACTACTCAATAATGTAATAATAATAGTAATAGCTATTTGAAAATTTTATGGCAAAATGTAATTGAACTTGATGTACGCTAGGTAATTATGAAGAAAGTTTTCGAATAACTAATTAATTTTCTTTGGCAGTCGTTATATTTGCTAATTACTCTAGAATAATTATAAATTTTAAAATAAGCCTGAGTTCTGTTGTTTTAAACTAATTTAATTTGCATTGAATTTTCGCTTGCTAGAAATTGTTTTAAGCTCATTTCGAGCGTGTAATACAAATTTTCAATTGATTTATTTAAGACTTCATTTGAGAGATAATACAAATGTTTTTTTTTTCAATTTGAATTATATAAATATTTTTACATTTAGATTTTTCTTTTTAATTTAAAACAATGTATATGTAACTCTTTTTTGTAGAATAAAAATGAAGAATACCTACGATCGAATTTGTTAGCATGTGTCTAGTTAATATATCGTAGTGACAATATAAATTTAAACTTGATGTAACATTTTTGAGAAGTAATTAAAAATTAAATTTAGATATCGAGTATCGTTACTATTATATCGAATAAGGTCTCCAAATAACTTGGCTTTTCTTACTCCCCTACAGGGTTCTATTTCTACCCGGGGTTGCCAAATGGGACGAGAAATAGATCCTCTTAAATTATACAAATCAGTCCATAAAACAACATTATCATAGTAGTGTAGTTCATGGTCGTATAATAGTCGACGAACCACGAACTGCCGAAACCTGAAAAAACTGTTACTAGAACCATCGCCCTGCGTTAAATCTTACTTGACTCTGCCAGTTCTCCTTGTGTTCTGTCTGGCACACCTTGTCTTGTCCTCATTTATGTACGTTCAGGAGATTACTAAAAAATTCCTTCCACATTTTCTACTCCAGCGTATTACGTTTCAACTTTTTAAATAACGCTTGAAATTTGATTATCGCTTCCAGGCTTAGGAATCACTCTTTGAACTACTAGCAAGTCATTTCATTCAAGTCATGGTGCAATGCCTAGCAGAAAGCTTGATTTTAAGGGTAGAAAGGAAAGAAAGGATAGGTTAGGAAAAGCGATTGAGTGGATGTCGATAAACTTTAGATTATTCCACAATCGAGTTGTCCTATTTAAAAAACAAACCTCTGGACCGTGATGTGCGTGAAAAGAAGGACTACAGTTACAGTTGGATTGACCACTGGATTACTGGACTGGAATAATGTGAACCGGCCATAAAGGTGAGGCAAACTGGACAGTCTTTGCCATAGAATTTGGAAAGGGCTGCTATACTTGTACGGTGGCTTAAAAAGTCCATGGAGGCGCAAAGAGTGCCGTCATCAATAAGTTTGATGCCACGGTTTTGCAGCTTGTCCAGCCATGCCAAAGTGATTTTTGTGAGGCGGGTGGGTCGAATGTAGAATTTGTAGATTGTAGCCCGGACAGCGGGTTGGAGAAGGAACTTGCATCTCTTAAGAAATCCCAGGCATTGAGATGCTTGTTTCGGGATTTGAAATAAGTGATTATTCCATAGCAGATCTTCGGTTAAAGTTACGTCCAGGATGTTAAGAGATGGATCAGCCGTTAAATTCACATCGTCCACTGAAACGCAGAGTACCGGGTTGGAGGGCATTGAGAGCAGATCATTTATGAATATTAGAAATAGAACAGGTGAGAGAATTGACCTTTGGGGAACATCGGTCGCAATGGTGTGGGGTTTAGATTCGACGCCATCCAAGGATTGAAGCGCCAGAAAGAAAGCTTTCAATCCACTTCCTTAGAATAGCTTGGAGTTTAGTCAACAGAGCGGGAAGCCTTGGAAATATCTAGGTCAACAAGACCAAACTCGTCAAGCGATGAATGCTTTGGTTGAGATTATCTGTCAGGCATATGCCAATAGATCTTTCTATTACAAAATCACATTGAAAAATAAGGTCTCTGATCAACGTTCTTCTTCTAAGCCAGATCAGAGCAAAACATTCACAGAGAATATATGTGTAAGTCTCGTCGCCTTCCATGCAGAGTTTCAGACAGTCCTATGTTGTGGAGGTGATACCGCAGCTCAACATGGCCAGTCAGATAACCCACTAATAGCCTTAGGTCCGCTCTGTTTAAAGTGATGATGCCTCTTAAGGCAAAGGGTCTTATAAGATCTTTAGCCTGTCTAAGACCTGGGACTGATTCCTAATAGGATAGGTTTAGGCCCGGTTTCACCGACCTGGATAATAAATATCGTGGTAAAACCGGGCCTTAGTCCCTTAATCCACTCGTCTATCAGGGACTTGGAGGTGGACCATGAGATGCCACAAAAGGGTTCTGGGCCCTGGACCAACGTCTCAGACCCTTCCTCGCAAGGCTGTCTGCAGCCTCATTTCCCTCGATACCCCAGTGTCCGTGGACCCAACAGAGCGAGACCTTATTTCTTCTGGTCAGGCTCTGGAGTCCGTCAAAACACCCTGCAACTATTTTGGAGGAAAACTTCCACGTTGAGAGTGCTTTGATGGCATTTTATTCTTGATGAAAACATAAATGTGAACCCTGCGATATTCTCTGCGCTTTCATCGTCAATTAACCTAATTTATTTAGAGAATATAATTATAATACTATTTACAATTATTTCTATTTACGTATAATAATAAAAATTTTGTTTAAAGTACAAAGAGGCTTCTTACTATACTTTTTGTGCGGTCTCCAAATAGCAATTACACATGATTTTGCATGGAAATTTTGGCTTTTAATAAAACTTGGCACACGTAATAAAGCCAGATTTTAGGTATAATTTTATTACCAAAAAACATTATACAAAAGAAAAAAATGTAAAATAATCGACTTTTATGACCGGTAATTTTGCAAGTCAAATCTTGTGTCAACTAAATCGATTCAATCCGTCACCCACAACCTCTTCTTGCAAAAAAAAGCTTAAGCATTTCGTCTACATGAGAATCACCTCTCAGCATAGTGTCAACAAAACAGAGAACAAAATATAAAGAACCAGGAAAATAAAAAAAAATCGTTTATTTCCAGACAAATTTCTTAAATTGCCCCCCGAAAAGAAGAGTTTTTATGCCGTCACGACAGTCTCTAGAGCACAATGACGGCGGTACAACAAAAAAGAAGTATACATGAAGGAAGCCTACTAGCACGCAGCCCCGCCAGCAAAAAAAAGGGAAGAAGGCGACAATCGAACGAACATGCACGCAAACATTGAATACTTTTTTTTTTTTGGTTGGGACTGTCAAGGTCAAGTATTTTTGGGAGTATCTCGTGATAAAATATTTTCTGTTTGGCAGAACACATAGCCTAATAGAACGGCACAAAACGAACGAACAGGGTGGGGGTCAGAGCTGGAGCTGCGAACGATAATGAGGGTAGTTGTCGGGCTATTGAACAAGAATTATTGTAAACAAAACAATGGTGGGGATACACTAATAAAACGTTTCGGTTATGGAGAAACAAAACCAACCTAAAACCCCGTATCTCCCCACTCGAACCCCTGACCAACCTATAAATACTATTTGCAAATTGTCGCATCTGGAAATTTGCTTTTCGCAAATATAATAAAAAAAGGCATAAAGAAAAAAATTGTTTTTATTTTTTATATGCACAAAGTATCAAACAATTTATAAGACAGAACCTTGAACTCGAAGAAATTTTTTGGCAGATAGCAGGAACTGTTTTTTTACCTTTTTTGCAATAGGAGAATGCATTCGAAAAAATACTGATAAAATGCTCGTTGACAACAACAAAACGTTCAAAAAATCTGCGAACCGATAACACAAATTAAAAAGCTCTTGTCAACTTGTATTTACCGTGTTTGTAAATAATCCGATGTTGATAACGAGGCACAAATATAATCTAGCGATATAGAGCTCTAGAAAGTCCGCTGCATAATATTCCTTACACGGTTGAGAATTTTGATAAAAATTGAAAATATAATAAAATATCGCGAAATTTTGGTTAACGCATACGAGTATCAAAGATTATAATTTTTTATAGGTTTCTTATCGTTTTGTGGGTAATGTCTGATAAAAAAGTGCATTTTGTTTAGATATTATTCTTTTTTTTAGTTTTAATGGTGAAGTATATCTATGTTTATGTCCACTTTCCTTGTATTTTCAAGATTAGATTAGTCAATTTCGTGTTAATCTCCACAAGAAATTTAATTTTAAACGATAATATTTGTCAGTTACTAAATAAAGATTTTTATTTGTAAAAACATTTAGAAAATTGGTTATATTTTGATATCAACGAAATGTTAATGTTGTTTTTACAATTAAGTAAGTGCAGTTGTTTCCCTTAGTCTAAGATAATAATCCTTCATACTAAAAAAATTGGAAAAGACATAAAATTTAATTTGGAGCTGCAACTTATGACCAACTAATTCCGTGAAGGATAAGTTAAAAAATCAATTGGTAGTAAAATTCTATCTCCACCAAAATACCTTTATTTACTTTCTTTAATCAATTACGCGTTTTTCCTGTATATAAATAAAAAAAGGAGGCTCAGGTAGGTGATGGTTTTTTCTAAATAAATTACGATGTTTACGACTTTTGTGCTTACCGTCGTAGCTTGCAACATATTTCAACAAGACAAATGCGTACCGCTTTCTTGAGACGTTTACTAAAAAAATTGTTTATTTATTTAAGAATATTTGCTTTTGTAGAATATTTATTGAAGAAAAATATAATTGTAATTGACTTCTTTTGAAATTGGTAACTTGAATTTTTTAGTCGTCAACACGATCAATTTTTAGAGCCGAAAAAATAATGCATTTCAAATTTAGCATTAAATCTGTATAAGAAAAAAAAACTTTATGCATTTAACAAGAAGAAAATAAAAAAATCTTTCCAAACTCATAAACTAATTTTTGCAATTTTCATCGGCAGGTATCCACCAGGATTCAGGCAGGAATCCACCATGAAACATCGTCATGTCATAGGGTGAAAACACAAAGAAAGCAGGTTGCCTGCTTTCCTATTGCCAGCGTCTAGCAGCGCCGATCGCCACAAAGAATATTCTTTGTGCCCATCGACGCCGCTAGACGCTGGCAATAGGAAAGCAGGCAACCTGCTTTCTTTGTGTTTTCACCCATAGGGTGCAACACAAAGAAAGCAGGTTGCCTGCTTTCCTATTTCCAGCGTCTAGCGGCGCCGATGGGCACAAAGAAAATTCGTTGGATGAATACGAGTTTAGAATATAGAACTAGAGGAAAAGTCCTCCTCGCCTACATTGGTTCAAAACGCCAAAAACACGGCCAAAACTAGAAGGAATTGAGATAATTCTTTGAAATTTGGTGTCCGGGGTTTTCGAGGTCGCTGATTACGAATCCGTTATCAGTTTTTCGAAAACTGCATCCATTGTGTCTAAGGTATCTTACCTCTAGACTACCTACATCACTAGTTAAATATGCTTGTCGCCCTGTTGTGTAGTCATGAGCTAATGCGTTCGATTACCATCAAAGAGCTTGGGTTCGAGCACAGCTAGATATCATTCCTGGTTGCTTTTCTTTACTCTTTACAGCAACTCATCCTTACTCTTCTGCCATCGCTTGTAAACATAGCAAAAAGCCGGCTGGTATTGGATGGGAGCCGATGAAGTAATACCCTCTAGACAGACAGCACACTTAATGAGCACTCGAGCACAAGATATTCTAAGAAAATGTAGCTAAAACATATCCTCTTAGTTTTGTATTCTTGCAACTTCTATGAGAACTTTTGAATTATATTCTGCACCAAAAAATTTCTTAAGCGCTTAATTCACATTAAGCGAATGCTCATTAAGAGCGCTGTCTGGACGGGATATTTAAGCGTGTATTGGCGTTTACAGTTCGTTCATTCGTTCACTCTCTACCTTTCCGACTAGAGCGTGCTGTTCGACTTTGCACCTTATGACCGTCAAACTTTAAGCTCTAGTTTTTCACATAAAAAATGTAGAACTCAGCTCGTACTTTTCCAATCAAGTTTACTGATATCTTATACTAATTGTGATTACTAATTCTGCAGAGCTACAAATGCAAGAGTAAAGGCCCATTTACATCCCAAAGTCAAAGTGGAAGTGCAAATCTGACCTCCTTTACAGTATAGAAGATAGTATGGTTCTGTCTCTGTTTCAACAAAAAAAAAACGCTTACGCCAAAACAAAAGGGAAACTCAAAATAGCTATTTCCATGCGCAGTGAGAGTCTCTAGTGGCGCAGTGAGAACCTCAAGTCCCCACCACGAAAGTAGATTCGATAAGAAAAGCGCGCAACGTCTCTCTGTGACTCTTGTCGTGATCAGATGCTATGGGGGAGTTTTGTTGGCCCTAAAAGAAAGGGAAAATACAATGCACGTGCGCTTGTATTTTATCCATATACGCAATGTTTATGTGTGTGGAATTGTCATTTCCCCGCCTGCGCGTAAATTTTCCTTTTGTTTTGGCGCGCGGTCTAAGTTCGTTAAATTTTAATATTCTAATGCCCACTAGATGACACTTTTACGGTTTCTTGTGGTTATGTTACAAGATTTTGCATATTTACCTTGTTCTGAAAAATTTTAAAAATCCATTAATTTTGGTTATTTCAAAAACGAAATGTGAAAAGGTTTGAAAGTAATTTTTTTTGCTCTGCATAAATTTACTATGACTGACTAAAAGGCTTTGCAGCTCATTAAATTGTTTTCTCTGCAAGGTGTTAAAATTTTTACTTTTGACAGTTGCAAAAAATTTCGAGCTTTCGATGTAACTTTGCGCTTGTATTTTGTACAAGCCAACTTTGTTCTTCCACTTTGTGTTCGGGATGTAAACTCCCCTTAACAGATATCTACACTTGATGGAAACAATGTCTTTGCAACTAATAATGTGGAGTGAGACTATTTGCTTGTTTTGCTTGTTTGTGTTCTAGACACGGTATGGGAAAGACTACAGCTCATACTAGTCGGTCTCATAAAAAATGTATGTTTTAATCTCGTAAAGAAAATTAGTTTTTTTAAATAAAACATAGGAAGAAACGAAAAAGTTAATTTTTCTAGCATTTCATACAAAGTTTCATCACAATTGGATGACGATAATTTTGAAAAAAAATGCAATGAACCTTTAAAACGTCGCAAATCAATTTTTTATAGAGTCCTGTCTAGATTCCGAAAAAAACCTACACGTTTCGCGACCGTCTATGTACACGAAATTCGAGATGCTTTAACAAAAATTATATAAATACATACAAGTCAAATTGATTTTTTGAGGACTGTTCGACTCGTAATTGTTGTTTTTTATGCGACAGCTGCTAGGAAGAGATACTCGTACACGTACAGCATATAACGTCACAAATCTCCGCAAAAAGAACAGGTTTCTTTTATAAAATATTCCCCCCACGAATGGGATACAATACGACGAAAGTTAAATTAAATGCGTCACGCATTAAGTAAAAGTTTAAATCAAAACGCATTAATAAAAATTGGCAATATGCATGAAGTGGACTTTATTAAAAAGCTACAATAGAGAAATCAAGTTGATGTCTCTCAAGTTTTAAAGAAATTAAGTGAGAAAACTGAAATGAAATTGAGTCAGCTCCTGCAACCATTGATAGGTCTAACGAAGTGTTGATTTTGTAGTTGAATCATGAATCACAACAGCGTTTGCAAACTTCATGACGCAGTCATGAGTACTAGATGTATACTGAGCAATAGATTACTAAGCAAACCCATCAACTGATGAACTCACTAAACAACTAAGTTAACTGACATATCAGAAAGAAATGAAAATTTATGAAAAAAATTACTATTTTGTATGCAAAAAAAAACAAAATATTCCTGTACATAGTTGCAATAAATGAATATTCTTCACCCATAAATGTTTAATAAAACAATGTTTACTACACGATATTGCAATAAAATTTCGCACTTATATGTATGTACATTGACAAAGCATCGATTGTTCCATTAAGGCTTCCTCAACTACAAGTCTTATATAACAATTTGTTCTGTTAATCATTGTTTAAATCGATACTAATAGTGTAATTAATTTGCTTTCAATGAAGAATTAAATTGGTAAATAATTATTTGAGAAATCGACACCAATTGAAGAAAAACTTGACTTAATTTAAACCGCCACCGCAAAAATTTTGTTGTTTTCTTATAAAAATGTTCACGTTACTAATTCAGATAGAATATAAACAAAAAAACTGACGTAATTGACTTTAATTCAAGGCCAGATAATTTCAAGTAATGATCTCTCTCGAACGAAACAAAAGGGGAGAAACACATTTCAAAAAGTTGACGAACTGTAACCATTCAAATTAGTTAAAAAGAGTTGGGGTACTACACGCAGGATGACTAAATTAGTCGCTAGTCATGAGATACCATAATTTATCTTAAGATTCATTTTATGTTATTATTTTTTTATGTGCAATTTTCATTTTTTTCCCTTTACTTCTTCTATACACCAAAGGGTCGCAGCAAACTTGTCTGATCTTTGTAGTGTAGTGCTGCAGGATCGTGTTTGCTCCACTCGTAAAACAAAAACAAAACCACACAAAAAACAACATAACCACAATTAATTTTTAAAAATTTCTCTACCATAGAAAAGTGTTATTTTTTTCGAAATCAGCCCGAGTAGCACTTCTAATCGCTTCACCGATTCATGAGCAAAGCAAAAACGCAAATTAATGACCAGATGACGTCAAACAGAATTGATAGATCGCCGGCTAAAGATCTTATGTAATAGGTAGTCAGCAGCAAGCCCATTTGAATGCTCCGCAAACAAATAAAATTCGAGATCTTTTACATAGTTGACGGCGTCGCCGTAAAGGAAGGTTTCTTTAGAGAGAGAAATGATTTGATGATAATAAATAAAAGTCGGTAGCTTGAAAAGGTTTTTTTTCTTAAATGAACTCACGAATTGAATATAAACCGACTGCAGGTGATTCTACGTGAAATAGAAGCAGTTAACAGCTCAGCCTCTATAGAATTACTATTAACCTATTATTTTACAGATAAATCAGATATTGTTAATTATAGCTTACAAGCCAGTTGCGAGAAATAAAAAAAAATAGATTTAGTGTAACACGTGATATGAAAGCATAGTGGGTGCAACCTCGTCGGCGTTAAGATTTTTTACAGCATCGAATATGGCGTCATCTCGTGGTGTATGCTCATCATTCGAATGGCAATAACTCGAAAATTACTTTATATATTTTTATTTTAAAGCATATGAGAATATCGTTTAAAAAATTTTGGTATCATAAAATATATATTATAATAAATATCTTTCAACTAAGAGAATTCATTATCGCAGTTTGTAAATAATATAATATAATAGATATATTAAATTAATATAATATATATATTATATAATATAATATATATATATTAATATAATAAATATATGTATATATTAAATTAATATAAAATCAAAATTATAAAAGTAATACACAAAATTTCACTTTTAGAACTCAAACATGCTTAATGGCATCTATACTAGTTTTTCTTTCAACTTATCTAACAAAAGTCTTCTAATAAATATTATACAATAAACTTTGTAAAACTTTCAACCAAAGTGGATATAGAAAATCTAAAATATGGTGGATATAGCAAATCTTTGTTCTATTTTCACTTATTGAAAATTAATTGCAATTTGCGACAGCTTATACAGAATTTCCTAAAATATGCATTCACCTTGGAACGTCCTTCAATTTTTCGGATGTCCCAAAAATATTTCATTATTTCTAATAATTTCTGTATATTCTGTAGATCCTAGTTTTACCACATTACTGGCGAGAGATTCGAATAAACATGTTTTATTATTCAACAAACTATAGTTCCTTTTAGATTCCGATTTTTGACATACATATAATCCGAGAAAGATTTTAAAATAAATTCTTCAAGTTTGAAAAGAATGTACAGAATAACTGGACGACATCGGCTCAGAATGGGGACCGGTGGAGAGAATAGTTGCGAGAGGCCAGGACGCATCCCGGTTGTAGAGCCGTCTAAGTAAGTAAGTAAGTACTGAATACATTTAAATATTGAAATTTTTGTTAGTTATTAACGCAAAAAAAAATATTTTACCTATATTTCAATGGTACTAAAATACAGGGTGTACACCTTTAACCTTACAAAGCGGCCGGCTGTGGATAGGATTTGGATAGACGAACAAAAAATCGTATGAGGGGGGGGGGGGGTAAATCTCAACGGTTTAGCAGCTAGGGCGTTTTGAAGTTTTTTTTTGGTAGAGGTTTACATATCACCCTGTATTTTTGTAAGCCTTTGTGCTATTTTCTTGAATAAGATATCAGTGTACCCAGTATACTCCCCCTAACTAAATCTGTCAAAATCAAGGTTCCACCTTACCAACGTCCAGAGCAATGAGTTATCAAAGTCAAAACATCGTTTTTTAACTAAAATTTCAACTAAAACCACCTTTTTCTCCAAAAAATGCCTAGTTAACTATTTTTTTTTGCAAAATTGGAAAACTTGGACAATTTCCTATGAATAATGTCTGGACAATTTTTATCCTACGGCGTTTACTTTTGAAGTTATTAGCAAGTTTGATATTCAAATTTGCCTTATTTGGTACTTTTTGGCAAAGCTTAGGTGAAAAAGTACTAAAAACGAGCCAAAATATTAATTAACTACGTATTTTTTGGAGAAAAAGGTAGTTGAAGTTGACATTTTTGTTAAAAAAAAACCAAAATTTTGACTCATAACTCTTGAAGTTAGTAGTGTAGAACCTGCACTTTTACAATTTAAGATAGGTGGTAGTATTCTGCCTGCAGTGCTACCTTATTCATGAAAATATGACATAGGGTTACAATAATAAATAGGGTTACAATAATTGATCGTCTATCCAAAACCTTCGTCGCCGCTTTGTAACTTGATGCAATACACCTTGTATAGCTTCTAAATATCCAATCAGATTTTGTTTCGAACAATATTTTGATTACCTAAAAGAATCATAGTTCTTTTTGCAAGCGATGCGGAAAATTTTAAAGTTATTGAATCTGCCCGATTTCGGTAGATACACTTTGTTCAACAATTTTCTGACTTGTTCAATCCTCCCAAGGTAAGACTGATTTTACGAACTTACACTTTGGGCATGAATATTACAATTTGGGCATGACTCTATCGGGCAACGGAAAAGCTTTTGTGTTTTATTAACATTTTCACAATAAAATATTCGTTTTTAAAATATTCTATTATATTGTGTGTTTCATTGTACAACCATGAAGTTCTAATCTATAACTAGGGTGGGATTTATTGTTAAATTAGTGACTGTTAAAAGGGATAAGTGATGATCGAGTGAAGTTAAGATCAGTCCTTAGAAAACACCACTATAGTCATTTAAGAAAATTAGTTCAAGTTAAAACCTCAAATTAGTAATGTTCTTAAAAAATTATTTCATTCACTGACATTTGGGATATGAATCCCAAATCAAAAGTCTTAAGCTGGAAGGTTTTTAACGACTGGATTGGCACAATAGACCAAATGAAATAGGTCAAAGTGCCCGCTAAAACACCTCCTAAAAGAATGAATGAATGAATTTATTTCATTAATGGCGATTGCACAAGCTTTACAATCTTGAAAAAGTTATCTAATCGAAATATTAGAAAGAACTGAAACATTTTTTTATCTGGTTTTATGAAATTAAGTGAAAAACCAAACCATAACTAAAACTTTTTGTAATTGGAATGGATGCAAATTATAAAATAAAGAAAAGTGCGCATAATTCCCAAGAATATTAATGTACTTATTAATTATTAAAATTTTATTAAACAACCTACAGATGCAAGACTGAGACGAGTCTCCCTTGAGATCCTTTTTAAATTAAAATAAATGATGACAATCCAAATTTCGTAGGTGCTTAAATTTGGATTTGTAGTGAAAGTACATCTTTTGTTAGTTTTCAGTTTTTTGAGTTTGATTTCAAGTTTAAGATTTACTTACTTTTTTAAGACTGACTATTCAGTCAAATACATGAGTAAATTCTTTTATTACTGCATCGTTCTTGTTCCCTACTACACAGACCCTATCGTAATGATAAACCGACAAACGACAACAGCATGGAACTAGAAATACACGCATGGATTCTAAAAGCAAATAAACTTCATTATAGGCCATCTAACTATGTTATCTAAACTACTGCTGTATAAGATAAAGATCTTACCCGTAATTGCATATAGATTTGAGATTTGGGTGCTTAGCAAAAATTCTACAAAGAGACTCTACAATAACGAAATGTAGGGGCGCGTATGCGTTTCGCAGACCCAAAGCTTAATCTGGTAGAGCGAAAGGAGAATGCGCAAAATTGCCCCAGCCCCGGCGCAAAAGGAACCTATCTCAGATTTTTGTACATTTCATGTGTATTAAAAATAAATATGTGTGATGTCCCCAATCACAGTCAAACAAAGAAAAAAATTGCCTTGATTATCCCCTGAGGAACGAATTTTTTATTCGACGATATTAACAAATATCGAGTAAAATAAGAAATAATGGCTTTTGAATTACGTATATATTAGGAATTCGTCTTGATTATACGATTATACTTTTAAGCGCTTCATATCATATCACATCGTATCATATTTTCAGGGTAGTAAATAATAATAACAAGATGTGATTTCGAATCCGTTTATTCTGTAAGATCCTGGTGTCTGACGGCAGTAAATACAGGTTAGAGAGAAGAGTAGGCAAGAGCCCATGTAGGTTTTGCCAGATCTCACAACGGAGCCAATGATTGGCGAAAGTATGGTTGCCATCGGTCGACCAAGACTCGGAATTTTTATTGGGCCACGCTTGGTACAACGCTGGCAACCGTTAATGTCATATATTTTAAAATATTGATTGAGTCTACAGTTAATGCGTATTTCCCATGTAGGGTTTAACAATTGGCCCAGTAATGGACCAGTACTGGATGCCAGTTAGCCAGTAATGGCGCAATAACACCACCCATGACTCAATCCATATTTTAAAATATATGACTTTAACGGTTGCCAGCGTTGCTGGCCCAGTATCGTGAGCCATTACAAGTGGCCAGTATTGGGCCGAAGTTATCATCCAGCAGTTTTGCTGTAATGGGCCAGTCATGGGTGGTGTTATTGCGCCATTGCTGGCTAACTGGCACCCAGTACTGGTCCATTACTGGGCCAATTGTTAAACCCTACATGGGAGTTGCTTTGTTTGAATTGAATCATTACAGTCATTTGACATTTGCAGTCTTGACCTCGTTAGCGTTCATTGTGCTGTGCTTTCTGTTATTTTTGATTGGATTTTATTTAAACTACAACTTAGCTTATATCTCACCGGACCCATGTTATCAGTATTTTGTATTATCTAGGTTGTGCCCGACACAACGAACGTAAGATCATAATTACAGAATAAACGGATTCAAAATCAAATCTTGTTATTATTATTTACCACCCTGAAAATATGATCCGATGTGATATGATATGAAGCGATTAAAAGTATAATCAAGACGAATTCCTAATATATAGGTACGTAATTCAAAAGCCATTATTTCTTATTTTACTCAATATTTGTTAATATCGTCGAATAAAAAATTCGTTCCTGAGAGGATAATCAAGGCAATTTTTTTCTTTGTTTGACTGTGATTGGGGACATCAAATATATTTATTTTTAATACACATGAAATGTACAAAAATCTGAGATAAGTTCCTTTTGCGCTGGGGCTGGGGTAAATTTCTATGAAATTCGCGCGTTCTCCTTTACATTAAACAAAAAGTATGATCGTATTGATTGTAGCATATTTTTTCACAAGAACAAAGTCAGTTCCGAATTGAATGAGTTTAAATTGAAATTGTTGAGAGCATCGCTGGTTAAAATGCATATACTTAAAAAATGCTTATGTTGAAAAGTACAACTGATTTTTACTGAATAAAAATATGTTTTGTTTCAAAGCTTCAATGTGAAATCTTTGTATAGGATTATTTCAATTTCAATTTATTTTATTTTCAGTAATTACGTGCCCTTATTTAAAGTAAATTATTGAAAATTTGATAAATAAACAGTAGAGAAATTAAAGAAACCCACAGAATTATTGCTAGTGATTGATAATTGAAGCGGTCATTGTTGAAAGGGGATATGTAAACCCTGCAGGTTATGACACATGTCCCATTTCAACAATGACCGCTTCAATTATTGTAATCCATCTATAATTTGTGAAGTCATGTGTGAATTTTCTGCTACTACTGCTAACTAGTGCTTAATAATACTATTCGACTATTATAACTTATCTCCTGACGTAAACGATGATGATCTTAAAATCTTAAAATATACTTAAACATTGTTATTGAACCTAAACAATCGGCACATATTTTTACAGATTACGAGCGATGTAAAATACCCACAAACGTATTATTGTCGATGAATAAAAACAATATTAACTATTTAAGAGTTATATAAGATTTAGATTAGTCATAAACTAAAAAATATAATAGATTTTCGAATTAAGATTTTTGCCAATTATATAAAAATATAGATTATTATTAAGAAAAAAAAATTATTTAGAGAAGAAAATACAATTCGATGCCAGTAAATTTTAAAAGTAATTTTGAGCAAAGTAATAAGTTTTATGAAACTATTCTGTATGACGTAAACCGGCGTTTATTTATACATATATAAAAATAATTCTAATTGTTATTTGGAATTTATACATCAATATTCTAGATCTAGATCATACTTTTACTGTGATTGCATATAATAGGCACATTTCTACGTATTTAATTGCTTAATATAAAATTATTAATTGGAAAAGAAATACTTGTATGAACAATACGAAAAAAATACTTATTTTAGTTTTACACGCACATGTAATTACTTATAGCCTAACAAGGATCTAAATATGTAATAGCTGGATTTGATAAATCAAGAATAAAAAAATCGCAGGAAAGCCTAATTAAAAAAGTTGTTTATATGTAGAAGATAGAGATGGTTTGGTAAGGTTTCAGTGTTATTCAGAAAAAAACTGAAAAATACAAATCAAATTTTAAAAGCACATGGCCGTTTGTTTTAGTTTATAGACCATATAAATCGACTCATAACCAAATTAGATTTACTTAGCTTATAAAACAAAAGCATTAAATCCAAAAAGAAAACTTTTCACATACAAAATTTTAAGTTAAAAAACTTAAATCTTATACTTTCCAGATCCTAATTACTTCATGGAACCAATCGAGCGATACCAAACAAAAAAAAATCGCTACAAAAATTATAATGTACAACAATAAAGATACAAGATTGAGTTATAATTGATTAAAATAGAGATAATATTTAATAGTAACAGTAGTAAGTACAAAAGATTGCAAATTAAACCCCAGAATGACGCACAAACTAGATAATACCATTTAGATTCTATCTTAATTATTCCTTATTCCTTTTAGTTTAAAAAAATAAACAAAAATATAATTAAACTACTGTCGAGTATTAACATCAAGGTTTCATCTAAGCTCTGTATTTACATAAATTACATTATTACCAATTAAAATGTTGCGTGTATAACATTTAATTAATGGTTGATTTTAAGGTTTATGTCATCTTCTACAATATTATTACACGCATTATTATCTAAGCCCCAGTATAAAAGTAACCATGTAATTTTTGTAACCATGTTGTAATTTTTAGTATTTACAATATTTTTGATATTTTTGTTTTTCTATGTAATTAAAAATTTTTAGTTCGTTTACTATAATAGAGATTACGATTTTTTATTAACATACCACATCTTGCATCCATCCTTCCATATTTCCGGTTGGTGTTTTTATAATTATTATATTTTTATTTTTTTTAAAAAAAAAATCAGTTAACTTAGGCAATATTAAGTAAAATAAAATATTTCACCAAATTGCACAATAATTTTTCATATCACAGTATTTATCCATTAACAAAAAAAATAAATTGACATATTGGAAAACATAATCAAAATATTTTATTGAAACTTATCTATACTATACTGAAACTATATTGAAAGTTTTAAAATAATCATTTCTACACTCTTAAATAGACAATCCCAAAGGCATTATTTTGTTATTAAATTATTGCCGGTTCAAAACAAAAAAAAATATTCACCAAAAATTATGAAGACTGTGTCATATCAAGTTATTATTGTGGCGTACCGCTTGTACCATTATAAAAAATACATAGAAAAAAAAAATAAAACAAGTTTGAAGCGAGTCACTTTTATATCATAAACTTATTTTTGCAATTCGTTTACATTTTTTACGGACAATATATTCTTTTTAATTAAGAGGTGAAATTTAAAATAAAAAACAACTATCTTCAACGAAAACGAAAGCTTTACTTCGAACTGTGCTGTAAATGCAATGTCTTATTTTTTTATTATTTTTATTATGCTAGATGTTCTCGCTTAGCTCGCTTAACCGACAGACTGGGAATTTTTGTTATTCACTTTTGGCCAGAAACCAAACCAAACTTATCTGTGCGACGCGAAGTCTAACACTAAAAGAATTCTTTTTCGCGAATGATTATTTGAGCTTTGTTTATATATTTACACATATATATAGCTAAGTAAAAATAAAAAATTATATATATATATATATATAGATAGATATATATACACATGTCGGCATCGGCACGGCATGTTAAGTAACATTTGTATACGTTTTAGAAACATTTTCTTTAGTGGAGCTCAAGCGTTAACTACATAGGCGTAGAGAGGAGGCCTGGTTCGCCCCAGCTGGAATTGGCGAATTTGTTTTTTTTTTGTTATGTTTAGTACTATACAAATGAATTGTTAGATGAGATACTGACTGACTAGAGATAGAAGCTTTCCAATTCCAATATTATGTATAAACAAGAAAATTAATTGCCGGTTTTAGATGGAACGATGGGACTAATTAATGCTAAGAAGAAACTGAAGAGCATAATTATGAACTCATGTTAGAGGTGGTGAGGTGAGGCTATAAGGAATGGGAATTCATTTAAACCCAGACGATTCTTATTTTACTATAGGGAAGTATCGTGTAGAAATTTGAAGCTATTTTAACTAAAAACTAGTTCCGATCCTATCATCCTATATCGATATATTTTTTATACTTCAATATTTTTTTTGTGCTGACAGCTGATTAGGGTCTGGGGTATCACGTATAAAAAACAACTTAATATTCCACTAATCTAATTGATTAAAATTAATATTGCCCGAAAAATCCTTTGATTGAATTAAATATTTGTCTCTAGAGAAACGTGTATCCATACATTTTTAGATAATATTCTGTTAAAACTAAAAATAAAACAACCAAGAATAACCTTTCGAAATGTGAGCATATGCAAAGGATCGTGAAAACTCGATTTCTTCTTTAACCAAAAAAATAGGTTCTCTCTCTAAGTTACCTCAATTTAATAAAGGTAATACGACTTACAAAATCCATAAGGCTTTAATAGAATTATTCTATTTACATATTAACTATATAAATACTACGAGTGGAAGACCGCAGGTTATAATCGGACTTTAATAGATCCCAAAGCGGATCTGCAAGAAAGCTGCAAAATTCCCAATCACAAGATGTAGTTTGTATAGCGCTGTGTAGGCTGCATGTTATACAGAAGCACCATCACGGATGACGGGCCTTAATGCAAAACTGATTACCTACAATTTGTTTTTTTAATAAGAATCTTGATATATGTATGTATTCCTAACTTAAAAAATGTTTTATTAAAAAAGCTGATACATATGCTGGATTTTTTTTGAACTGTTGTCATCACGAAATATTTTTACCAGTACAATAATTATTCCTTCTTGTAAAATTTTTAAAATTTTTTAAAAGAAAATTTGAGCTATAAAAACTATGATCCTTTGCTCGCCAATTTGAACTTTAAGGGTGTTAGTATGTTGACGAAAATGTTTGACCTGTTTCGAAGGTTAATAAAAGTAGAACTATTTTAAACACAATAACTTTTTTATTTCCGAAAATACAAGAGTGTAAAAAAATATACATATGTTCGAATAAGTTTGTCTGTCTGGACGATCTGTCTCCAATACCGACGACGAAATATTGCCGCTAATTGCTTAGAGGCAAATAGTCAGCGGTGTCAAGTAAATTATCTCATTTTGAAGTGTATTGGCAACCCTGATTCTGTGAATCACTGTAATAAATTTTGTGATATGCTGATTCAATGCAATTTGCTGCATTCCCTATTGAGAAGAAATGGAATTGATTCATTTCCAGCTTCCTGAAAGCAGCTACCATAATTCATATTGATTTGAATTAGTGAACACAAAAAAAAATTGTGTTCTAGCACGACTATGTTAGACTAAATAGTATGTGCTATGCCAACTGACAATAAATGTTAAGTCTTGCTTAAGATCTTTGGCCCATTTTTTCAACTTTGTGACCTATGATTGTCCAGATAGCTTCAAAATAGCTTAGAATATAGAAACTTTGGTATCTAACGCGACTAAATTACTTATCTCCACAGCCTATTGTTGGCTTTGGTTCCCTCCAACGTTGGCCGCCATGATTTGCGATCTCTAGATTCAATAATAGAACCGTTAACAGTACAAAGAGACTTTAACTCTAATCTCTAATAAATACCATAAAATATTCAGATATGTAGAACGTTCTTCGAACTGGTATTATTATTAATAGTGGTGATCTCTCACTCTTTCTCTTCTGCTCCTTTAATTCCTCGAGGGGCATAGGGCGGAAACAGTTGCCCTCACGTGGATTCTGTTTTGTGCGACAGCTCTCAGCTCCGCCCAGGATCTCCCAGTTGTTACGGCCTCTGCTAATAAGGTTCTCCTTCACGTTGTTTTAGTTCTTCCAACTAGACGGGTTTCTTGCGGATTCCAGTCAAGGGCCTATTTGGATAGATTCATGTTTTCGCGTCGCCAAGTGTGTCCAATCCAATTCCATTTCCTTCGACTGATTGCATCAGTCCTCTCTTGGCGGCCACGGCACCATAGTTCTTCATTTGAAACTTGAAGGCGTCTTGTGATGAATTGGGTGACTTTCCACGTTTCGCAACCATACAAAAGAACTGCCGTAACATTGGAGTTGAACAACCGCAATTTGGTGTTGGTTAAGATCTCCGTCGATCTCCATATGCGAAACATGTGAAGTTTTAGAATATAAAATTGAAAGCATGACCGAAAACATGTTTGCTAAAAAGTTAGAGAAGCAAAACAATCTACAGGTGAAATTCTAAAAACTAATAAGTACCTTAATAGAATTAGCTTTTGCCTAGTAGAGCAATATTTTAATCTATGTTATAAAAATATAGAGACCTTTCACTTTTGAATGCTATTGTGGCCACATGATAGAGGCTTTTGGTCGTAATTTCTGTCCATAGACTTCTGTGAAACAAAGCAAAGTCACTGATAAATCGCTGGAAAAGTTCTCAGAGACGTTCCGACAGCCGTTGCATCCAAAATTCACAGTCTGTTCAGAAGACGCACGAAAAATCGGTCAGAAAAAGTCCTTATCATGTGGATTCACCTAACACCTGAAAATTAGTCGCTTCAGTTCTTAATAGCGTTTTTATAACCACCTTTTATTTCCAGATATTGAGCTTATTCCGAAAAGTTAAATCCAACTTCTAGAGAAGACTACTATTACACCGAGCCAGAGGCTAATTGATTGATTAACTTCTATGAAATTTAAAATTTTTTGAAAGCAATCAGTTAATTTTATAAAATTAATTTCTAATTCCGAACAAAATTGTTATACAATTTTAAGTATCCATGATATAAATATATGTTTTTTTTAATATCAATTAAAACTAATTTTAGAATTTCATTATTCCTTGTATAGTAAATATTTTAAAGTAAATTAAAATAATATTTTCATAAAGCAGCCAAAATTCTTCTATATCGTGATAAAAATCAATTTCTAGTAAATAAATTGTCGTCTTTCAAGGCCAAAATTAATGACAATATTATCTATTCACTGTTTCGAAACCACAATAATGCCATTACAATACAGCTCCATTGTTCGGAAATTAAAAAGATTATTCAGCAACACTCGCCTTCTTCTAACAATCCACACATGAAGCGATCCTCACACCAAATTAGAATAAAAAAAAAATTTTTTTTCAAATAAGGTAACACCAAACGAATAAAACGAAGAATAAACTTTTAATAATTATATTAATAAAAAATATCTGAAAATGGTGAAAATCTTAATGAGCGACATATTCTTGGCAACAATAGCACTCTAATGAAATTAAGTATGAATATGAAGAATTCTACGAATTGGGATAAAAATAAACTGGGGAAAATTCTCTTCTATATATTTTTTTTATTACTTTTGCTAGAGCACATACCTTGAGAACGGTGCCTTATCTCTCCAGACCAGGTATTCAAGTCGGATTTGTTCGCTGCCTGCTGAATTGATTTTAGTCCACTTTAGGCCTATGCAGAATATCGTTAGCATTGCAATTAAACTTGGTACCTATGAGATGGTCTTTTTTTATGTTGTTTTCGTCGACATTTGAAACATTCTCCTTTTTGTTCAGAGGGCAATTTGCATTTGTAGTTTTCTGCGGGGAAAGTAAAGAAATTAAAAATGTATTAATTTTGTCTTCATTTTAATAATGTTTAGTAATTTATTTGTTCGTAGCTTGGTGGTAATGAACCTTTGCAGTTCAGAAATATCTGTAAATGACTTAAATATATGAAGTAAGAAAAATAATAAAAGGTGGATTACAATAGAATCCTAATCCCTCTACCTACAAGATACTTACTTGACAATAAAATATATTGAAGCTGTAAAAATATACGCTTTATACAACCCTCTATTTTTTGTCACAATATTTATAGTCCATGCCTGATTTGAAGATTCCAGGTCAATCGAGTGCTCATTACAGCACGAATAGTTAAAAAAGTTTCCAGTTTTTCAACTTTTTGCTTAATTTGGCTGAATCTCATGTGACTAAAAATAATAACCGGTAGCAGAAAACTTTAAACGTGAACAAAAAACTATTTATGAACGTGCGTAAAATCACGGCGAAGAACTAGTTTCTTGCAATATTGTGAAGATTTGAATATATGTATATAAAATACTTTCTTTGTTAGAAAGCTCTGGATCTCTAAACGGCAGTATTAGTTTATCACGACACGATACTGGATATCTATGCAATTGAGCAATATAAGTTTTAGGCCTAAGGGGTAATTAATCATTTCGGCCAATTCTCGAATTGATCGACGAAAGGCTTCTTGTAAGTTTTTATCATTACCTTTTTCCAACTGGACATGGGCAGATCGACAAGAAGATGCATTTTAACTTGAATTGTTGAAAGATGCGGTTTTCGGCCTAGAAGCATCACTTTGAAGAATATTAATTAGAAGTGAAATTTAGTCATCTCATTTTCAGTCAAAGGCAAAAAAAAGATGAAAAATAAAGAAAACCGACGGAGTATATCATCATCATTTGTAGCCCTACAGCCTATTATTGGCCTTGGTTTCCTCCAGATTTCTCTCTATGCAGTTCGGTTTCTGGTTAGTGCCCTCCAATTACGTACGCCTAACTTAACTAAGGCCCGATTCACAATGAGCGCTTCAAGCTTCACGCTTCAAACATTTAGGATTATAGGATTTATGTACAACGATTCACATTCACAGCTTCAAGCTGCAAGCTTCAAATTTAGCTAAAACTATGGTAAAAAATTTGAAGCTTGCAAATCACAGCGTGCATACCACTTTTCTTTCAAAACTGCCTAAAAGAATTTCATCAGTTACTTTCAAAGTCCATGCATCTGATCCAAACATCAGAACGGGTTTGATTAGCGTGGTATATAGTTTACACTTCGTGCTTCTCGACAAGATTCGTGAGGTAAGATGTTGTAGAAGACCAAAATAGCTTCTGTTAGCAATGTTTATTCTTTTTCTGATCTCCGTTGTCTTGCCATTCTTTAACGATTTCTATTTTATATGTATCTATTATAATGTTTTGTCGTGGCGTTGTGTATCTATTTGAAGTGCAAGTTTTTGCTTCTTCGATGAGTAATCCCATTCTTTTTGCAACTGTTTCCAGTTTGACGTAGGCTTCTTTCACACTTGTAAAAGACCTACCTATTAGGGCGACGTCATCAGCGCAGGCCATTGTGTGTGTCGAATTGTTAAAGATGGATCCCGTCGTCTCTTACCACCTTCTCCAACGCTATGTTAAATAGGAGGCATGACAGCACGTCACCTTGTCTCACGCCCCTCTGCGATGTGAAACTTTGTGAGATTTTTCGTTCAACTCTTACTCTGTATCCTACTACCTTGATTGTAGCTCTTTTGTTACTTCGATCAGGTGTTTTGGAAAACGGAAGCACTCCACAGTTTTCAATAGCTCCTCACGCTTCTCGCTGTCATATGCTTGTTTAAAGTCTATAAATAAATAGTACGTGAATATCGATGTTGAATTCCCATGATTTTAAAATAAATAAAGTCACGGAAATACTTTTTCAATTTTTTTTTAAATTGAATTTTTTTTTCAAATCTTAATTTCTGAAAATGCGCCCCGTCCAATTGCGCCCGATGCAAGGCACCATTCACACCTATGAAAGCGCCGCCCCTGTATGTAGACGCAAGTCGAGTTGAGTTAGGGTCGACCTGGGCTGAGATGAAATTATGCATGTAGACGCGAGTTCAGTAGTTGAGTAGTTGAATTTAATTGACAGCAGCATCTCTGTGTTTTGTTTGTGATTTTTGCCGAATTTTGTCTACTATCGAAAATTCAAGTCAACCTCAACTCAACTATTCAACTCATCATGTATACGTAGTAATTGTGTTCTCGTACATACATCTCCTAATGCGCGAACTGACGTTTCTTGGTTTCTGAAGGCATACGCTTATTTTGCCTTCTCCAAACACTGCATTAACATTTCTTTCCCTTTCGGTTGCCCTTATTTAACTTGCAAAGTAAACTATGCCAAATATGTTCGATTCCATTACTTCGTTAAATAACTATCGTTAGAACTGCGCTACACACTTCAAACTTTGCCATAAGAAGTAAAATTACTACCTATTTTTATAACAACTTGATGTTCGCAGTTTAACCCCTCCCGTGCGGCCCATTAATTTATGCATTTGGAAACATCACATTATTTATGGACTGACCAATATATGACATGTTTCGTCCTATCGTAATCTGGATCGAGCAATAAGATGTTATACTTTTACGCTTATTAAAGTAATATACTACTAATAATAGCCTAAATTACGTAAATAAAAGCAAACACTTTAAATTATCAGAATAAATTGACCTTGATATTATATATACCTACTAAATATAATATAATATAAAAATAAAATATTAATCTCAATATAAAACGTTGCACTTATATGTATATGTATGTATATTTATGTGACATCTACATTAATTGCATTTTAGACTAGTTGAATAAATCTCGTAATCTGTACTCCAAAAGATTTCTGATAATAGCTTTAAAATTATATACATAATTTTTCTCTCTTTTTATTATAGTTTTACTTAGACGAGGTTATCGCTCTAATCAAGCTGCAAGCTACAATCAATCTCTATACAAACTCGTACAACTACATATATGCAGGCATACACATAATAATAATTAACTTTTCTTGAGTAAATTTCATGCGATAATGTGTTACGCAAAACTATCGATCATAAAACCTGTTTACAATCGGATTAGAGTATCGACATGTGTACAATACTTGAAACATTTTGCATACACATTGTTTTTTTTTAGATTTAAGCTTTAAATTTATTGAATTGGATTTAGTGGTAAAATAACAATGAATTATTGATATAACGCATCTTTTTTGTTGTTGCTGTTTATTATAATGAACGCTGTATGTAAACATACATATGCTTTCACTTAAAAAAAATATTATCCAATTTAGAGATGGGCTCAGAAGCAAAGCACAAACACAATAACTGATGTGGAAATAATACTTGCCCCTGAAACTTGCTCAAGTATCAGGTTTCAGTTGTTTTGACAGTGAACTTACATGGGTTTAAAAAAGATTACAATTAAAATAGGACTAAAAGTTTTTAAAATACATGTAGGTAGCGAGATCGATGCTTTTTTTTAGTAACACATTTACAAGTTCGCTAAACATATCAATTTTCCCATTTAGTTGTGACCCATTTGCGGTGTGTGTTGTCTAGAAATTAGCATGTTTTTCTTGAAAATTGTAACAATTTAACTATAATGAAGCAAAAATTAGATAATTGTAATGAGCGAAGCATGTGGCACGCATATTTTTACATAATAAGTAACAAGATCACGGTAATCACTTCACGTTTTCAACAAATCTCTAAAAAGCATTTACCAATCCCAATGTTTTAGGGAATTTCTTATGATCTAAGTAACTAATAGAAATATTGTTGTTTTCATTGAAGAACTTTATCCAAACACTTTGTGTTTGGGTTGGGCTTCAGCAAGTGGCCGGACAAGAGATTAATGGATATAACTTAATGATCTAGGGATTTAGAAAGAAGAATCATTTTTGAAGGCGGTGCCAGGTAGTAGTTGACTTTCATTGCACTAACTGTTGCTTCGAAAATTGTTTTCATTTCTTTGTTAGCCTTATGCACTTAATACATCGCCCCGAAAAAAGGTGTCTTCAAAAGTGATTCTGATTGGATTAATGTTGTAAAGAATTACAAACAATTATTTCATCCTTTTTTGTGCATCACGGGGTTGGTTTTTTTCTGAAGTCGGTCTATAAAAACTTATTTTATTTCGTACTTTTTCTTAGTCCGTTCATTTTTTTCGGGAGCAATTTAAAGAAAATATGATTACGAGAAGTATGACACGCCGTCAGCCATCGAAAAGAATCGAGACAGTAGCTAAATGTGTAGTTTTTGCAGTAATGTATTTGCGTATTTACGGAGTAATTTAAAAAAAAACTTATTTAATATGAAACAAAATTCCCCGAAGGAAATTAAAAAGAAAATAAACGTCAAAGTCGAACTGTCCGATCCGGGGTTTGAACCCGCATTGCTTACTTCACTAGACTAACGCTTTTACCGACTCATCTACGTGCGTTTTATCAATTTCGCGACAGTAAAATAATTCTTTCGCTGCCTTTGAAAATACTTCTATTCATCCGTTCAAGGTGTACTAATTTTATCAGTTTTTTTATGTCAACCTTCAAACTCCTTTATTAGAATTAAAAAAAATTGCAGGGGACCACCTTGGGAAAGTACCCTTTCAAGCAAAAAAAGCAAAAAGTTATTGCGTTACAAAGTTATGCGTGAACAGGAACAAAAAAAATACCTACGCGTCGAATTGATAACCTCGCCCTTTTTTTAAGTCGGTTAAAAATAGACGCAAAACGCAAAAAGTGACCTCCGGTATGACAAATGAACTAGAACTGATTCTCGGAATCTTACTTAAATCTAACGTAACGTTTTCAAATGACATACGCCGTATACTAATTTTTGACTACACTTTTCAGATGATGTTCCCTTTTTTTGTTTTGCGTGAATCCGTGAATATATTGATCCAAAGATCATAAAAACTATAAAAACAAACAGAATTCGATGGGCAGGACATGCTCAACATAGCAGTGATGACAGCCCTAGTAAAAATGTACCGTGCGCATTTGTTCGCTATGCGTGCTGGCTGTGGCCGCCGTGCAGGCTAGTGCGTACCTGATGCATGCTAGCTGTGGGCTAGTTTTTATTTTTACTCGGGTTGACACTCTGCGTGCGTACCAGCTGCATGCTAGGTGCGTCCTAGTAAAAATGTGCCGTGCGCATTTGTTCGCTATGCGTGCTAGCTGTGGCGCCGTGCGTGCTTGTGCGTACCTGATGCATGCTAGCTGCGGGCGAGTTTTATTTTTACTCGAGAGTATGACAAAAATTATTACGAACAAAAGACCAGACGGACACAGAGACACGGGACGCAAAAAAAAGATATACATATAGCGAAGAAGAAGATGTACCTACTCTTAGGGACACGGAATCGGTGGAGAGTACTCGATTAAATACTCATGAGTAGAACCGAAATAAAATTACTCAATGAGTACTTTTTACTCTTGATTCCTTGAGAATCCATGAGTACTTTTTTGACTTTTCTGCGAACTGCCTTAGCGTATGAATTACTCGATTTTCGGCTGCTACAGATTATAATAATGCTTATGTAGATTACATCTCGAGTAAAAACACGCATAGCCAACAAATGCGCCTGCCACACGGTTATGCACGCTCCCATGCACGAAAATCTAAAAATACGCCCGCCAGAGATATGCACGCTTCCGCTATATGCATGAAAATGTAAAAATGCACCCGCTAGAGGTATGCACGCCTCTGCCTCTGAATGAATTTGTAATGAACCATTCCAAACGCGAATGTCGCTTTACCAAGCGGTCCCTCAACGATGTACTAACCACGTCCAATGCTGCTTTACCTGCGCTATCGAACGAAAACCGATCTAGTGTATATGCTTAATGGCACTCTTTATAGTCACCAAGTTTATTGCGCGTTTTTTTCGTCCTATACAATTTTTTAAAGCCCCAATTTTGCTGCATTTAGTCTAAAAATGTTGTGAGCGCACTGTGCTTCGTTTGGACTATTCCGTTTGGGCCTTAGAACGGGCGAGTTTGATTTTTAGTCAGAGATATAAATTCAAACCTATAAAAGCCCGTTTACACCCCAAAACCCATATTGGAGCTCCTTTATCGCACAGAAATTTGTATGTATTTCTCTCTGTCTGGAATCCACGTTCGTGACACAGAGAGTCATCATCATCAGGAGCTCCACACCCTATTGTTGGCCTTGGCATCCTCTAGCGTTCGCCTCCATGATTCTGGATCTCTGGCCCGACTTTTCCAGTTTCTTATTCCCAACTTTTGCTTTTTTTGTTTGTTTTTTCTTTCTCCTTGTACTCTAAAAGATGTAGTTCTTGTGTACTTTCCTAATAAATAGATAATAATAATAATAATAACTGTCTCAAGTCTTCCTCGACGTCATCAATATATCTTTTCTTAGGCCGACCAGGTCTCCTTTTACTTGACGGTACTTTCCACAGCACTGTCTTTGTCGGGTTCCGTTCCGCACCTCGTTGGACGTGACCAATCCATCGTAGTCTGTTTATTTTGATCACTTTGACAATGTTTGGAATCTTACTGATTACATACAACTCTGAGTTGAATCTTCTCCTCCAAATGCCATCAACCTGTATTCCTTTGTAGATCGAACGAAGAGTTCTCCTTTCGAATCTTCCTACCAATGCTTCGTCTGCGTTTTTCTATGTCCACACTTCCGAACCATATAGTAGGACAGGCCTTATTAGTGTTGTGTAAAGTGCCAGTTTTGTCTTCCTTGATATATTTGTAGACGTCAGGTGCCTTCGTAGACCAAAGTAGCATTTATTAGCCAGCGCTATTCGTCTTCTGATTTCGGCCGATGTATCATTGCCTTTTGTTATAATCGTACCGAGATACACAAACTCATCTACTGCTTCTATATTGTAGGTGTCTATCGTTATGTTGCACATATACTTTGTTTTGTGCTCGTTTATTTCCAACCCGATTTTTTTAGCGGCTTGCTCAAGTGCTACAAAGGTCCCCTTCATGCTTTCGAATGATCTTCCAAGGATAGCAATATCGTCGGCAAAGGCTAATATTTGCACTGACCTGTCAAAGATGCACCCTGATGTGTTAATCGATGAATCTCTTACTGCTTTTTCTAGGGCCACGTTGCCTTAATCCTCGATTTGTTCTGAGGGGTGGAGATAATTCACCATCTATTCTGACTCTACACCTTGCATCTTTCATCGAAATTTTCATCAGTTCAACTAGGTGATTAGGTATTCCGAGCTGCTCCATAGCATCAAATAACTCATTACGGTTCACACTATCGTAAGCATATTTGTAGTCGATGAATAACATGTGGATGTTTATGTTAAATTCAACAGACACTGAGAGTAAAGCATAAAAATTTCTGTGCTATAAAAGAGCTCCAATTTGCGTTTGGGATGTATTTTTACCTCAATTAAGAAGAGTTTAAGGTCCTTAGACGTCCCTCAACTCTCCTTAATTTTGGCAGAGAATGCAAATTGCACTCAGTACTCGATTCCACCCTTTAAGTACTGATATGAGTAAAAGTACTCAAAAGTATCGAGTACTGATGTGAGTAGAATCGAAAGCCAAATACATACTGTACGTACATAAGAAATTAGAGACTTCAATCCAAGGACCGATAGTTCTGGAGGATTCTGAAGCTGTGGAGTTATTAATGATGATTGTTCAATAAAAGACGAGATATTAATTATGACGAAATGCAACATTCCCATCACGGAAAGCAAATGTTAATGTAAAAATAGGTAGCTAAAAGTAACGAGAATTTCTTTGCTGCGGGCGGAAATACACACAGTTTCTCTCGTTAGCCATTTTTTTACTGCACAAGGTTCTCAATCAGATAAAGAAAACAAAATGAAAGAAGAAAAGAATAGAACACACACTGCAAAAACAGAATAATATAATAATAAAAAGGGCACTGAAATAGAATACTCAAGAGTGTAGGAGTGCTTATAGAACTAAAAAAAGCCCAAAGAAAAACAGCTCAAGGCATAGAAGAAGGATAATAATAAAAAATATAAACAAAATAAAGGAATTACTAAAACATGTATTTCATGTTCACTTCAATGAAATTTAACACGCTAGCCCATTGCTTTTTGCGATCAAAGTGTGATTTGTTAACTATTCATGAATGTTTTTTTTTGTGTAAAACTGAAAAGCCGATTCAAACGATCCATTCTTAATTAAGTATTCAAGTAAATGAATATTAACTAGAAAGCAGAAACATAAAATGTTCTTGTATGATCAATGAGATCGACATTGCAAATATTAAATTTATACATATTGTTTTGTAGGAAATTTCAAGAACTGCCAAATAGGAAGACATATTTTATTTTCTAATAGTATAATCGACATAAAAATTTGAACTTCAATTTCACTTGCTCATATGAGTATACTCGCTGAGTCTGACATCATTTGAAAATACTTTCTATTGAAGCCATCACTAATATTTCTTCTAGGATATCGAAACTGGTTTTCATTTAAAGCATTTCGATAATAACCTTTCATAATTTCTTCAGAATATGCTTCAAAACTTCTCAAAAGGACAACTCTTCCCCAAAAAAACCGGATTAATTAATCAACACCAAAGAAAATATTCGAAAAAGCATTTTTTTTCGTAAAAAAAAATATTACAAAAAGTTCAAATTAAACAAGATGTTTGCAAATTACAATGATTATTGTCGTCTCATATTGTAATAAAGCCAAAAAAATAGACAAGAGCCATGGCATGTTGATTATCCCTGTCAGAAAGATTAATACATGCGGCTGGAGTCATAACAAAAAGGCCTGCCCCGGAGTCGAACAAAAACTCCCCAACAAAGTTGCTAGACGACTTTTTTTATGCTAAGCAACTAATCACTTACCGAAGAAACATTTTTGGGTGTCGTTGATTTTATTTCATTTCATGTTGATTGTTTTTTTTAGTCTTGGTTGAATTTTTATTCGCCATCATTTTCGCATTTAAAAAAAATTTCAACAAAAACTCAAGCCAACAATTTTGTGTGCTCTTTTTGTTTTTAGTTAAGTTTTTTTTCCTACTATTTACCTCCGTCCATGCATTTGCAACTAAACGAAACGAAATAAATTTCAGTGAAAAGAAAAGAGAAAAGCTTCGCGGCAACGCGGAATGCTAAAGCTGAAGCTGCTCCATAGAATATAGTCGTCCAAAGCTAAGCGAAGCAACAAAAAAAGGGAGAAAAACAACGATAGCTTTACATCAATAGGTGTTTTGAGCCGCAGATTCTACAGATGTACGAATAACGAATATAGCTGGTAAATTACGCCCGGTATATACCTGTGAATGTATGAGAAATGTGTCAATTTTTTATCTCTTGGATGTAAACAGCGCGATCGCAACAAAAGCGCGAATAAGCTTGCGACTCGCGGCACTTAAGTCAAGTTCAGGGCCAAACTTTGCGCGGAGGATTAAATTAGAATCACTCGCGGAAAGAGACAGAAAAACGTTTTCATGTTGGTTGAAAAATTACAGAAACGCCGCTGCGGATCCACGAGGGGCACACAATGGAACAATACAAAGTGAAATATTAATGGTAAGAATTGTCATAAATTAAATGTGGGGGAGGTGGGTGAGATACCCCCGAGGCCTCCCCTATTCTAATGAGAGTTTGTTGTTGTTGTTGTTGATGTATATTTTTTTTTTAAAGAATTTTTCGCGATCTCTATGTCTGTTCTCACTGATCGTGATATAATCCAGTGATTGATGCTGGTACAATGTCTGTAGAGCTCTTGCATGGCATATGTTATCTGGTAGAATCTGGGAATGACGTGTTTGAATTTTTGCATTAGTTTGAATAACACTGAATGAATAGACGACGGAGAATAATTTACATTTAAATGTAAACGAAAGTGTATTTTATGTTGTAGAGTTTCATTTCCAATTTAGCTTAACACCTTAAATTGCATATATTTATATATTTCTTTACATTTAAGAAAAACTTAGCATACAAAAAGAATTCACAAATTGAGTTGCATAAAATGTACCTAGAATGTAATTCCTGTTAGTCATCGTTGGGTATAACTATAGTTAGGAGATACTAGAGATATAGAAGTAAGTATACTTAGGAGATTTTTAGCGAATCACAGCTAATAATTAGATAAGAACTTTACAATCATTTATTTAATAATTGTCTATTAGCAAGAAGAATTAAACAAAACTGCGTTTAATGACATCTAATTCTCATAATTGCTGAAATGAACTAACTAGTAGAAGGTTAAAATTTTGATTTGAATATTTTGAAATTTTATAGAGCTGAAATTGTTTCTTCATAGTTTTTAGAGAGGCTTATCGAATTTAAAAGTTTCTTCATGTTTTGAGTGTAATTCCGAGTTCTTTTTAATATTTTTGTAGAACTTTATTAAACCTAATACATGCTATTTTGAGCGATGTCTTTCCGTCATTTTTCTGATTGAGAAACTCAATCGTGATTTTCACAGCTCCCTTTTGAAACTAGTATCGTACTATTAATAAAGCCAATAAGGATCAAAACAAATAAGATTGTGATGATTCACAACATAACCCAGTACATGATAACTTTTAGTTTGAGCTCTTTCAACATTTGTCGAGCTGCTAAAATTGTATCTCGTAGTTTAATCTGTATTACTTATTGAGAGTAGAGATAGGAATTAATAATTTGGCCAGTAGATTACATCTTTTAATCGACTACTCCCTTCCAAACTTAGCAAACTATCTTCTCGAGTTCAATATAGGCCTGGATACTCAGTTGGTGGAAATTTCTTCTTTTTCGATCGATCACCCATTAGAAATCTCTTCTTTGCTTAGTCTCATTCCTTTTTGACACTGAATCATTCCTGAAAAGCCAGCGAATATTAGGCATTGGGGCACCCAAATAAATAGAGTTTTTGTTGTATCTATCTTTTCGAAAGTAGTGAGCCAGTTGAAACGAATTACAACCAATGTGCCAATCTGATTACGTAGTCAAAAAATAATTTGCATACTTGCTTCAATAGCTATTAACTGTTTAGTGAAGAATTCCCTTTAGGCTGAGCTTGTTCAATCGGTCTGGCCCACAGATTTTAAATATAACATAGTGTGAAGAGGACAATAGGCCAAGTACGGCCGCGATACTCCTTGGACCCAATATCTCGCACCAAGAAAGAAAGAAGAGGTATGCTGAGATCTGTAGCAATGTCTTGTTTGCTTACATGTCCCTCTTATTCATATTTATTCCAGGATTCTTTTACTAACTGCTAGTCTTCTTCTTCTTTAACGGGATGTGCTACTGGCCTCTCGCAACTACTGTTCTCTCCACAGGTTCCGATTCAGAGTCAATATCATCATGTTTGGCATCTCTAAGCTCTGAGCGTCCTGATCTACGCTATCCTTCTAGCGGAGGTTGGGTCTCCTATGAGCTTTATTTTCTTCACATGTATGTCGCGATAGCATTGTAGTCTCTGGAATCGTCCTGCCACACATAACGGAACAACAATTCTCCGAAGTATTTGCCTCTCGAACTCTTAGCCGTGTTGATTAGAGTGCTTTTTGCTAAGCACCTACGTGTTGGATGCATATGTGAGTACCGGTAAGACTATCGTCTTATATAATAGAAGTTTAGACGTTTTGTAGGCTTTGTTGGCTTTTAGCAGCCGGGCCCGTATTTCTGGTCGTAATATTATTGTCGGCTGCTAGTATTGACCCAAGGCAGGTAAATGATTTTACTACTTCAAATTCGCGGCCCTCTATCTTGATTGTTAGGTATTCTTGCAGATGGGGCCACCATGTACTTTCTTTTGCTTTCGTTGATGTGCAGTCCTAGCTTTCGTTCCGCCCGGTCAATCTGGGTGAAAGCTTCTTGTACAGCTTTTGATGTTCTTCCAATGATGTCAATGTCGTCTGCATAAGCCAGTAATTGGATGGACTTCTAGAGGATTGCGCCTCTTGATGTCAACTACTATTTTACGCCGAATTTTCTTAGAATTGGTCGAACAGAGAGAGGTGAGTTTCCAACACAAAAATTTTCAGATTAAAACAAATGATATAGGTTTGTGATTTACACACTGATTGCCAGTGATTAATTGTAAAATCTTTGCGGCATATTTCCTTTTTAAAATTCAATTCCGAAATACACCGAATTACGCCCTTATAATTTTTTAGGACAAAATAGCTTTTGATACGCTGATTTCACCCATTTAAATGTTAAGTTAATAGCAAATGTAGCAAAAGTACCTTTAAAGAAGTGGAAGTTCTTCGTTCTACAGAGAATATTGTCGCAGTTAGAGAAAGTGTTCAGCAACATCCAAAATTCTGAAATTGGTTCTTGGAAATGATCGAGCGAGATGCTGATTATTTCCATAAAATCATTTTCAACGAGAGTCGCATTTTCATCTCAATGCCTACGTAAATAAGAATAAATGATGTGATTCAAGTGAAGCGAAAATAAGTAAGCGTCCATAGAGAACGAAGTGGATTCGAACCACGAACCTCTGGGATGGTACTCGGGCTCATTAATCCCTGATTTAACAAAATAACATCCACTTATGATGAGAAAGGAGGGATTAGGATTATCTTTTTATTTTTACATGAAAATGAATGTAGATAGGCCAGTTTCATACGGTCAGCCAGCAAAAAATCTCCTGAAAACGTCGTTTGTGGAGAATAGGGTAAGAGAGGACGATGGAATGGGTAGATCTTTTATCGTCTTCTCTCAGCATCTTCTCCACGAACGGTGCTTTTAGCAGATTTTTGTTGCTTTCCGGTCGGCCCGTGTGAAACTGGCCATAATACCACATTTTTTTATAAATTAAACAAATTATATATAAAAGATACAATTTAATAGCAATTACAATTAAATTTTTTTGTTTGAACGAAGTTCGTGATTTTTGTACCTGCCCAATATCGCGCTAACCAAATATGATAGCGACTTTGTTAAGGTGCCGATCGTAGAGTATTACCGAAGTTGTAATCTGAAAAGATTTTCATAAAATCGCACAAAACAAAAACGATATCGTCTTCTTTGAGGTGCCGATCGAAGTATATTAACGAAAACATGCTCTGAAAAAAATTTCATAACATTCGGTCGCGCCATTTATTCAGCATTCATCATACTGGGAAGTTGATCGTGTGGACCGAAAGGGTCAAACCCACAACCCAACTAGTTTTTCTATGTGACTAAAGCTCAAGGAAAGCCATTGATCACTGAATCTTATTTTTAGACAGCTTTATCAATATCAATAAAATTTTTGTCGCCTAAAACTTGAGAAATAATTTTTACGCGATTAATAAGTGCCTTAATGAGCTAACAACAGGTGACAAGCCAACGCCAAGTCAACTTTATGCTTCTGTTCTAACAATAAAAAGACATCTAACTTTTCCATTCCCTTCTCTTTGTAGATAACTTTCTCAACCTAGACTGCCTTCCTAATTCTATTTTCATTGGACAGGAAGATGGATACAAACAATCTAAAGAAATTATCAATTATCACTGAGAAAGCGATTGGCTATTAAATTATAATAGTTATGGAATGAATCAGTTGTGAGTAAACCAATATATCCTATTATCCTTGGCTAATTTAAGATATACGTAAAATTCGGGTCTATAAGAAAACAAATTCGTGACTTCTAAATTTACAAAGTTATGTCGCCAAGAAAAAGAACTTATGGTCAGCACTATTATGCGAAGTTAGCACCATCACGTTTATAATATAAACCACCAAACATAACTATTGAAAAAGAAAAAATTTAATTTATGGTATGTTGAAAAAACGCAACCATTTTTATATTAAAGGAATCTAAAGAAATTATCAATTATCACTGAGAAAGCGATTGGCTATTAAATTATAATAGTTATGGAATGAATCAGTTGTGAGTAAACCAATATATCCTATTATCCTTGGCTAATTTAAGATATACGTAAAATTCGGGTCTATAAGAAAACAAATTCGTGACTTCTAAATTTACAAAGTTATGTCGCCAAGAAAAAGAACTTATGGTCAGCACTATTATGCGAAGTTAGCACCATCACGTTTATAATATAAACCACGAAACATAACTATTGAAAAAGAAAAAATTTAATTTATGGTATGTTGAAAAAACGCAACCATTTTTATATTAAAGGAATATATTTGTATAGCCATGGTCCTGCCGCGTTTTATAGTCTTTTTACATTCTTGGTTTAAGAAGCATCATTTGGCTGTGAACAGAATCTTTAAATAAATCTTTTCTGAATTTAAAATAAAGTTCAAGGTCCAAATTTAACAAACGTAAATGAACTAGGGATACACGGCGACTGTGGCGGATACTCAAGAGAAAATCGTATATATTTTTGTGTTTAATAAATATAAATGTATATATTTCGATGACCACAAGAAATATTTGCAAAACAAAAGTGCATATTTATAGTTCTCCACTAATTAAATTTATAAAACTAAAAGAAAAGAGCAGGATGAAATATGGGCGTATGCATTCTAAAGTAATGAAATATTAAGTCCTTTTTCACTTACGCTGGACAAAGTGCTTATTAATTTCTTAACTGCACAATGTTTTCACAAGGCCTCGATCAAAGAATTGAATCAAAACTCTCAATATACATATTACTGCTTAATGAAAAATAACAGATAAATATTGTCACTAAAATAATCAACCCACAAATGAAGACCTAAATTCACACAGGAGCTATTTGTAAACACAATAAGAAAAATGACCTAACCTGTAATGGAATGTTGCAACTACGACAGGTGAGTGGTAAATCCAAACGTACTGTTATTTTTTTTGTGTATTACCAATTATTTACTATCCAAAATATTTTGCAGCAAGTGAAAATTATTATTAACTTAATTGAATTGACACATTTAATCCATATTTAGAGAAGTAAACACTGCAATTATCAGCACGTTACACAATAGAAGGCCCCCGTCGGGGCCGATTGTGGAATTTGACGTTCAAGTCTGGTGCACTATGGCGGCCTCGAAAAGTTGCACTTTTACAGTTCAATTAATCAAATAATTATCACGTTTTAATTTAATATTAACACAAAAACTTTATCTTACCTGTAGATATAACAAAATTATACAATTTTCATTTATTAAAGAATTCGAAATTAATAAGAAAACGCAGAAAACTAATGGCACAAAAAATCACCACCACCGAAAACAATCCTAAGTAGATGGCACTATCATCGCTAGAGGAATTTTTTTAAGCTTTATACCAAATCAATGACAGCTTCAAATTAGACCAATAAATTAATTTATAATTTAAATCGTTTTTTTATAAGATTTTAATATTTTAACGCTGGACTCCTGTATAAATTATTGAATAAAAATCATAAACTTATACTGACGTTTTCAATGCAAGACCATACAAACGTGCTTGAATAAAGAACGAAAAATCGTTCATAAAATTAAATTGCTAACTCGACTCGAACGAAATTCACAAATTTCAAAGAGTTTAAAATATACATTTCATACGTTTCTTCCGTGAAATTTATGATTTCTTCCGATATTAAGAATAAACTGAGGAAATTATATCAAAAGGTTTCGGGGAAAAAAGTTAATCACTGAGTTTTGGGCGCAATCCACTTAAAAGCTTTTGACAAATAACCGATTTCTGGAAGTTTAGCGGTGAAAAGAACCTTAATTATTGTAAAGGAGCTTGCCATTGCGCGCTTTTTAGTTAATTAGTTTAATTTATATTTAAAAGTAAAATTAAAATCAAGTTTTTGTTAGTTTTGGCTTTGCTCAACATTTTTGTGAAATATTTTTGTCAACATTATATGTACATAAAATAGGCTGCTACAATCCTGCGGTAACTCGAAGGACCTATGAGGACGGAAAAGGTGCCATCTCAGATAAGTTTGATGGTGCGGTTTTGCACCTAGTTCAGCCACGCTAAGACGGTTTTGAGGAACCAGCACAGATGAATGAGTTGTACTCAAGGTGGGCCGAATATAGGACTTGTAGATCTCTTAAGGTGCTGGCCCATAGCACGCGTTGACGCGATGCGTGCGCCAGAGGCATTTGACATTTCAATTGAAGTTAATGCTATTTAATGGAACCAATCCCAATGGCGACAACGACACACGCGAGTAAAGCCACAAACGCTTGAAGTTGACCAATTTTCAACTTTTCCATGCGATAGACGCGTTTGACGTTTGTTTGTTGTGTACATAATTTAAAATTCTTCCATCAATTTGGTGTGCGGTTCAAATATACAAATTTTTATTAAATAATGTTCGCTGTTAAACGCGTTCATTGGGTCTGTCGAATGCGTTGCACGCTGGACTGTCATACGCCTTTTGCGCGCACGTCGCGTTATCGCGTTCTATGGGTCGGCACCTTTAAGGTCCGGTTACACGCAACGATCTGCTTGTGCAAATTGACTGGCGCAAGTCAATTGGTGCAAATAAATTGAGTGAACATTAATCGGCTTACAGGCAACGATTTATTTGTACAAATTGACTGGCGCAAGTCAATTGGTGCAAATAAAATGAGGGAAAATGCCACTAAATGACGCTAATTTGACACGATTATTATATTATATTGATTATGATAAGGTCGGAGGAGCGTCATAAAATTTCACCATTCACCCAAGGGCATGCTGAGGGTTGTAGCTGCGGCTTGAACATCATTTAAATGCTCATGCCAAAACACCAACCTCAAGCCGATTTTCTAAGAACATATATTTTGCACAAGGCAAGCTTTTTGGCTTGCGCAACGATTCACTTGCGCAAATTGACTTGCGCAAGCCAAATGGCACAAGCAGATCGTTGCGTGTAACCGGACCTTTAGATTCTCTTAAAGCATCGTTTCTCAATCTTTTTGGTGTTGCAACCCCCTGAAAAGCCAAAAAATGAAGTAAAAAATCTTGCGACCCCTCACTACAATATTGGTTGAAAGATACAAATCCAAGCAAATCACACAAAAAAGATTGCACAGAGGTTTGAGTGTATTTCAAATAAACTTTACCAAATTTTGTGTTGAATTTTTATAAAATTTTCCATTGAATTTAAAAAACATTTGTTTCACGTCCGGGATAAATTAAAAAATATCGTATTTTTTGCAGTTTTACCTCGAAAATCGTGGCTAAATTGTTGGCTTTTATACGGTTGTTATTGCATGGTTAGCTTGATTATAATTTTAAAACACATTCTTTGTTAAAATAATTTTTTTGTATAGATTGTATGCCCCCTTATGTCTAATGGCGACCCACAGGTTGAGAAAGCATGTCTTAAAGTTATACCCAATATGTTAAAAGATGGGTCAGAGGTGGTCATGAGTTCACGATCAAACAGACAAGATCTTTACTTATTTTGTCGAAGGCAACTCCCATCGAAAGGTTTGCATGGACTCAACTAAACTCCCGTTTCAATAACACTAGCTCTATCTGAGAAGGCTGAGGAAGAATCGTGCTATTACCTAACAGTAGGGAGTTCTAACGAAGAACTAGTGGCATGGTGCAATTTACACCGTTGCACGTACTACAAGGCTAGAGGGTAATATGATAGCCGATTGGAAACGTATCTTCGGGCGGTTGGAAGAGCATTTCTATGAACTGGTAACCAGTCCCGGCAAATCAATAACTGATTAGATTTTCACCCTGAAGCTAACTATTTAAAAATTTCAGTTTCAAAACTCAATTAAGTACCTGTTAACAAGATCGCATATGGTACACTTAGAGTGGAATTCTACAGAGGCATGCGAGAATTTGGCAGACTAATAAATTGGCGGGATTACGCGGTTGACATTGGCCAATGTGAAGAGTCAAATAGAGATACAAGCTGGTGTAAGAGAAGTTATTTGCGATTCAAACGTGATAACAAGAGACACGATCATCCACAAGTCCACTCAAATCGACACCTACTGGAAGAATATCAATTTCTATAAAGGACGCTTTCACTCACTTTGAGAAATCGGCGCAAGAACTGGGGTTGCACATTAATGAAAGCAAAGTACATGGTGGCCTTTTAGTACTCGCATACACTGGCAAATTGAAGAGTTTGATTTTCTCACGATTTTATCATCAGAACACAGTATTGCAGTGGGCCTAATTTTGCCCTTGCGAAAATCCAGAATAACAATCTTTCAATTTTGCATGAATTAGCGAGGATAGTTTTTGGCTTAAAGCTCACACAGTAAGCCTACCCTAAATGGAAAGTGAAGTGAAGTGAAGTTAGGTACCATGGCATATAAATGTATGAGAGTGACCAAAATGGAAGTGAAGTGGAAGTTTAATTTCGAAAAATTTCGAAAAGTCATTTAGAGAAGTAACAGTGCGGTAAGAACCGCACAAGAAGTAAACAAAAGTTAAGAAATTAAGGCTGTTCACTTGCTACACTTCTTATGAACTTTTTATTTTGGTTTATATATCAATTTTGAAATAAATTGCGTCTACTTCACTTCTACCTTACTTCTGCGTTACTTTTCATTTAGGGTAGGCCTAGTACTAAGCATTAGACCATCTACTAAAGGAATATCTTTCGAAGAATATTGTTCACCCCACAGTTGAGAGGGGACGATTCCAGATACTCTACAAAGATTAGATCGTCGAGTGCCAAGAGAATAGAGATTGATAGGCTCTGGTGGAAAGAATATCTAGTTCGTATTAGTGAAGAGAAACCTGCCCGAAAACTCTTTTGCGGTAGGATTTATAGGATGCGAGGTCGGCGAAACTTCTGCTGTAGAGATGTCATAGATCAGAACGTCCAAAGCTTCAGGATGCCGAACTGAATGTCATTGGCTGATCAGGAACGCCCGTTCCTGGTGTAGACCCAAGTAAGTAGAAAATTCTTTTACATCAAATTGTGCCTTTGTAAATTTCAAACTCACATTAACCATTGACGAACAGATACGAACTTCCAATAACAAAAAACAAATCAAAATTCACTCATCAATATTTTTTACTAAAGACAAGATTACACAATGCAAACTTCCTGAACTCACAAACAAAAATAAATTTGTTTGACGCAGCAACGGACAATACACATCAAACGTTCTGATGATGCACCAAATGTGTGACGATATTCATTTAACAGGAAATCTTGACGCGATGTTACAAAAAATAAAAAGAAATAAAATTTAAAATTAAAAAAAAATCAAAAATAAAGTGTCACAGTGAAGGGAACTTTGAACGGTTGGTCGGCGGCGGCTAATTTATGAGTAAAGGGCTTGGCACGCAGCCAACAAATGGGTGATGGGCCATTGTTAATTAATTTCTGGGAGATTCTCCAAATATCGCTCAATTAATTAGCATTTACTACTTGATCATAATTTATGCTGTCAGGTAACTATTTGAGAAAAGTGGATCACGGGGTTTCTTTGGTAAAAATTTCAATGCATTTAATTTTTCCAAATACTCGTAAATCATGGTTGATTGGTTTTTTTCACTTGAAGAATAAAATTGACATGCCTATCTGATAATGGAAAGAGGACCGATCTATATTAACCGAGGATCTACCTAAAAAAGCGGGTGGTTCTCCTACTTGATCGCCTAAATAGCGCGATAATGTAACGCAGTATTAAAAAAGAATTTAAATTTTGCTGCTGTAAAGCGAATGCATTTCTTCTAAAAAAAATTCCGTTAAACATGCTTAATCCAATATTCCTCTATCTTTTTCAATTCTTATATCACTAGATATCTCGAATCCCTTCTCTACCTCTTCTTCGTGTACTCTAATAAAAACGTATGCTTACGCTGTGGCCTTTAAAAGTTTCTTTCAGTCGCTATAATGTGCAACGCTATGTAATAAACGAGGTTCTACAACATTGTCAGTTTCCTGACCTTATAATTATAGTTCAAGAGCTAGTGGCCTCGACAACATACCCATTTGAATGCAGCTGGATATTTGCAAAATGTTAGTTAAGGTCCTCCCAAGGAAGAAATGACCGGTATGGGTGAACCGGGGGTGGGGTGAGCACCCTTAAATTTTTGAAAATGGCATAAAAATGAGCATTTCTACTCATTTGTATGCAGCTCAAATTTTCAGGAATGATAGTTTGCACTATTCTAATAACGAAAATAAAACAGCCATACCTCTGAGGCGGTGGAAAAAAGGCGCCATACCGGGTCAAAGGTTACAGTTTTGACGGAAATTGTACTCATTAGTCCATGAAAACGCGCGTTTTGGTGTCGAAACATAACACCGTTTTGAAGCCTTTTCCCTATATGGTCGCTGATTACGAAAATCGGAGTCGCGCAGCCCTAAAATATAGAAGTCACCCTTTCAAATGCAAAAAACCCCGTTTTAAGGGGTTTTTCGAAAGCGTAGGAATAACGGGGTTTATATTGTCGAAAGCGTAGGAATAACGCAGAGTACTGTCATCAGAATTTGGTTGGAAGGGATTGAGATCATATCGTTTATGAATATTAGGAAAATAGCGGGTGAAAGAATTGACCCTTGGGGAACTCCGGCCGAGATTGTGTGGGGTTTAGGTTCGATGCCATCCAATACTACCTTGATTGAACGGCCAGAAAGGAACCTCTTAAACCATTTCCTTAGAACTGAGTGGATACCAATAGCTTGGAGTTTTGACAACAGAGCAGGGTGCCATACACGGTCAAATGCTTTGGACATATCTTTAGCAACCAGAACAGATTCACCAAAGCGATGGATGTTTTGGTGGAGGTGCTCTGTTAGACATACAAGGAGGTCGCCAGTAGATCTTTTGGACCTAAATCCGTACTGTCTGTCATTTAGAATTTTGTTGGTTTCCAGATATTCCATTAGCTTTTGGTTGATTAATATCTCCATGACTTTGGAGAGAGTAGAAGTAATTGCTATTGGGCGGTAGCTTACGGGGTCGCTAGAGTCACCTTTTTTGGGTATAGGCTGAACGTGGGGTATTTTATCAGGGCCAGTGGATTTATTAACGTCAAGCTCTTTGAGACATCGATATTCATCTCGAGTCTTGAAGAAAACTCCGTCCATTGAATGAGCTGTTCGCTCGCTCGAATGAGGGAGGTTGCATGGCAGCATGGGGGGAAATAAGAATTTGAGGCGAATAGAGATGCTAATAGATCGGCCTTGGAATTGCTTTCTGTTATCACCTCATCATATGAATGCAGGGAAGTGTTGTGGATGAGGTAAAATTCTTCTTGAAGGAAGTTACCAAGGACCAGAAATTTTTACTACCAACGGTAGTATTGAGTAACTTATCTCTCAACCTGTCATCAAATGATGATTTGACTCTCCTGATGATGGGTTACAGGAGTTTCTTAACCTAATATACTCAATCGAAGTGACTCGCATTCATACATTCCCCATTAAACCATCTATTCCGATGTGGCTTTATAGTCTTGGATTTGACAATGGATTGGTAATTAACCGTTACCCTAAACCAACTCACTTAATCCATGCTTGGGACAGGTAGGATATCCCTGGTGGAGTTTAATGAAAATGTACAACTGCTTAAAAGTTTCCAGCCAACTTGAATTGATTTTGGCCTTTTAAAATGTATCAAATGTTCAACAAACAAGTGTTCTTTTTCGCCTGATCATTTTGAATTGAGCAGATTAATTGAGCATTTCTACTATTTGACAGAAGTTTTCTTTTTAATTTTATTCTAAATGAAATTAAGTTGATTCAAAATACCATCTGTGTGAGTTCTGAGAATAATTGTGATTCAGCAAAAAACAACATAATTGTATTGCGTGCGATTTGCGTTGTCTCCACCTGAAGGGTTTGACCTAAATTTATCCAAGGTAAGCAAAGAAAGGTCAAAACTTTTCACAAAGTTCAAGAGCATCACGTAATCGATGTCCTTAGAATTTCTTTGTGTTGGAAATTTCGTACAAAGGTATATATTTTTGTTCAATGAGATGGTGTCGCCTTCAGTCAGTACGTGGATTGAATGGAAAACCCTTAAAAATCGATAACGGCCGCCTTAATGCCGAAGTTAAATAAATTCTTACTTACGGCTAATAATAGGGTACCAAAGCTCCGCTTAAGTCGGGTCTCCCCTAACCCAGGCTAATCCCGACGTTATGCCTCTGGCTCAGCTGGTGGCTATTTAGAATATTGACTTTGTGAAATCGAAGCCCAGTTGCAAATTTTTTTGTTTTGATTTTTGTTACATTCGAACAAATTTCTTTTCTTGGGTGTGAACTCTTCCAACTTCCAGGAGTACAAACGCAAGGCTTCATCGTCTCATCTTCCTGTTAATCGGCCAATTTAGAAAAGTCTCCAACACAAAAACTGCGGGTTCTTTTGAATTGCTATAAAAAATTCAATCGTGGAAAAATGATCCCTCTACCTCGTCTCCCCATTCTTTATTCTTAAGGCTTTGTCACATATTTGAACACGCAATTCCTGTTTAAAAAAGGACCAAAATGCAACTTAATCGTCATCCTTCGAGTGCATTTTTTACTACTTAGAAATCAAGTTGATTCACAAACCCTTCCCCAATCTCATTCCTTCATGTAGTCGTTCGCTCCCTAATATGTATGTATAAAGGGTCAGGAACCGGCACAACACAACAATATGAAATTCACGCGATGATTCAAGATGGTCAAAATAAAAGAAAAAAGCTCTTAACTGAAAAAGGGTAAGGTTTACTTATACACTCAAGCTCACAGTCTTCCACAAGGAATGAAACCCGCTTTTTACCATTTGTCGTTTTCTTCCATTTCACAACCACCACATTTCCGGGGGTTGTGTTCTTGTTGTTATTCAAGGATTGCGCGCGCAGTAGTACTTGAGATTGAGAATTATAGTGGCCCAAGCTGTTTGTGTGCCAGGGTAACTTTCTCCCTGTTCGTCAGTACATTTTTACGGTTCCTTACAGCCTTTAGTGAATATTTATATGAATTTGTCACGGTATTAAATTATTTATTAATCTTGTTTTTGGGAAAAAAGTGATTTTTTAATGGAAGCATATCCGAAGTTGATACCTGAAAAGTAGTTAGTGAATTACAGTGTTTTGGTTAAAATTAAAATATCTGTGATTAAAGAGAATGCTGTAACCAGAAAAGTGATATAAATAAAAAAACGTGGCTAAAAGGTGTGCTAATTGAATCAGTTTTAGTGGAATGTTTTTTTGATGAATCACATAAAATCACGTGCAGGATGCTTTTCGGTGTTTCTTAACGGGGTCCACTTTCAAGATGGATTTTATTCTTATTGCTGCCAAGTGGGTCATGTTATTACTCTGAGGAAAAGGGACAGTGTGGCGCTTTCAGAGAGAATATCATTTTAAAAATTTCTTGATCTTCTTGTTTTATAGAATTTTTATACATTTTTAGTTTAATTGTAATTAGTATTGCAATATTTTTTCAGTTCCCAAAATCTTGTCTATGCTCGACGGCTCTTATACTTTTTTTTCGCAAATTCCAGTCTGCCCTTATTCAAAGGGTCAACTAATGACGTCTTCTAATTACGTATGCATGTAGAGAACGAGAACCCCACGCCTGCAAAATTGCAGTAAATGCATGTATGAAAAGCATGTTCGAAGCTCAGTGAAAAAACCACTTTTTAAATCAATTTGATCACGAAAATTTCCTCTGAGGTCATTTTAAATGAAGAAGTTTTTGGCTATTTCGTAATGCCCTTAAATTGATGTAAATGTTGTTGATCCATTTAATTTTGCTTTAAACCATTGATTTCTGTGAAAAATTATACCGCGACTCTTCAATCCTGATTTAAGCCGTGTGCCAACTCATCATTTCGTCAGTTAGAATGAAAAATCATTTTCAATCTTCTAATAGAATTTCTCAGGCTTACGTCTTTGAAAAGCAGGAATTAGTTCTTCTATTTCATTTGACAATTTTGTTTATTTCAGTTGGACAAGTTGAGATGGTAAGCTGCAAGCTTTTGTAGCGTGTCAGAATTTTCATTTTATAAAACAACCGCAGAAATGTTAAGTGGTATAAAGTAGGACAGCTCCTTCCTGTCTACATTTCTGTTGCGTGTTATGAGAGGTTAAAAAACGTGTTTGAAAATCGTTTCAACTTTGGGTAGATTTTGAAATTTACTTGCAAATTATTTATATGAGTCATTGCCCTCAGTAATATGTTAAATTTACATATTTAAATTGTAAAGTAAATAGCTGTAACGTTTTAAAAGCATTACTATTATCTTAATATTGTTATTAAAAAGAATTATTTAAATTAAAATAAATCTTAATTTTCTGATTTCCTGTGTCTTTTTTTGGGTATATCCAGGACATTTTAAAAAAAAATCCTAAAAAATCGCGTCAATAGGATAGGTTCACGAAGAAAAGTAATGAAAATTTTACGAATTTTGGAGGAATTTAATAATTGAAAAACTAAATTTTGATTTTTTACAGTTTTTTTTATTATTAATAATTTTTGGTTATTGCTTCAAAAATCCTTGAAGACATAGATTTATTTGAATAGTTCCTGAGGTAGAGAAAGCGGCATTTTCCTCCAGTCTTCCAATTCTGCCTGTCAAGTAGGATTTATTTTTGAACTGCCTTCTCCCTTCATGACAATTTCGCGTCACCCATCTACATTCAATTATGTTTTTGTCCCGGTGATAGGAGGACCAGTTCAGAACCCAGGATTGCAACAATGGAATAGTACAGCTTATTAAATCTTGTTTGAAAAATTTTAAAAAAATGGTCGATTTTATGGACGATTCATTGCAGAAAGCGCAAGTTGGCATGGATCATATCTGTACACTTAGGACCCATCATCGAACAGTCTTTTAAATTCGGCCTTATATGTACATTTGATCGACTTTGTGATTGACTTCAACTCGCTGGTTTCAACTAACATATGGAACAGCTCCAAGCTAGAATTTTAAATACAGAGTATTGCACAACTCTAGCCTCTCTGACCGTATAATACTTTTGGAATAAATAACGGGGCTTACTAACCCCTTTACTTTACTCTTATTACTGCACGCTAGATGAGGTATTGGAGACATTTCTATTGAAAATTACCGTGGAGTGTAGTATACATAGCAATATGTGGGATAGGTCGCTATTAATAAAAGGCTTTGTTTTTTTCATTTAGATTATTCTATGACTATTATTATAATTTCTTATATTGTAGATTATTACTTGTGTACTTCTAATAAAAACTGAACTCTCACGGAAAGACACCCACCCGGGAAATTTGGGTTAGGTTTGAAAGCTATGTCACTGTAAAAACCTAAAAAAGTCGGGAGCCTTCAAGGACTTTTTGGCCCGTAGTTTTTCACCATGGCTGGCATGGCCTCTGCGAATGCGATCAGATGTAGGCGGCGCCATCTTTATTTTGAAATTGTTGCGCACATGTACCCAAAAAAGATTCAATGGTCGTTATTGAACGCGAATGAGCTTGAAGCGTTCATTGTGAATAGGCCATTGAATATAAAAGCGGCAAACTACAAAGGAGTTGAAAGTAAATAACGTAGTTTAGAATTTGCTAACTATTGTAGGCAAGACATTACAATAAGTAGGCAGACTTCGGAGGCATTGTAGCTGAGGGTGGAAGGACCTTAGATAGTCCAGGAGAGATAGCGGAAAAGTATTCAAAAGTTGAAATAAATCTACCCTGCGATTTTTGACGCTATAATTAAGAGAAAAATCGTAAGAATTCAATGAATGTGTTTTGGAAAAAATCGGTCCAGGAGAACAGGTGGAAAAAAGCTAATAATGGTAGCGAAAACACGTTTTTCAACGTTTTAGGTGCGAAAAAATTTTGTTTTTGAAATACAAAAAATAGTACGTAATAGCGCTTAAAAAGTCGAAAATTACGAGTTTTGGGCAATTGAAATCGGTCAACAGGTTTTTAAAAAAAAAATAAAAACCGCGAAATATGGCCATTTTTCGACATTTAATTACAGCGACTGTAATTATCGTACAACCTTGTTTCATGGCTTAAATTGTGGCTTCTGTTAGTGCCTATCTACAATAAAAATTTCATGCAAAATTAATTACAACTTTTCGCCTAAATCTCAAAAATGTAAAAACAGCCGTTTCAGGAAAAAAGTTTGAACAAGGCCTACAGTGGTGCTAGAGTTATTTTGAAAAGCCTTATTTATTCTCGAAGAGTTGCTCTACCAACGCATTTTCATGAAAAGTTGGTGAGGTTCGATTTAATATCTCATAAACACTTTTGAAAACAGGCACTTTTCTTGATTTTCAGAAAAAACACCTTTAGGCGAAGGGGAAGTGAAATATGGTGTGGGCAAGCTTTCTGTCGGCCGAGCTTCCTGCGATGGAAATTTTCGACCGTTTTCATATATGCCTGACAGGAAAAAATTTTGATTTCTCGAAATCTACTGAATAGAAATCCACACCATATTTCACTTCCCCTTCGCTTAAAGGTGTTTTTTCTGAAAATCAAGAAAAGTGCCTGTTTTCAAAAGCGTTTATGAGATATTAAATCGAACCTCACCAACTTTTCATGAAAATGCGTTGGTAGAGCAACTCTTCGAGAATAAATAAGGCTTTTCAAAATAACTCTAGCACCACTGTAGGCCTTGTTCAAACTTTTTTCCTGAAACGGCTGTTTTTACATTTTTGAGATTTACGCGAAAAGTTGTAATTAATTTTGCATGAAATTTTTATTGTAGATAGGCACTACCAGAAGGCACAATTTAAGCAATGAAACAAGGTTGTACGATAATTACAGTCGCTGTAATTAAATGTCGAAAAATGGCCATATTTCGCGGTTTTTATTTTTTTTTTAAAAACCTGTTGACCGATTTCAATTGCCCAAAACTCGTAATTTTCGACTTTTTAAGCGCTATTACGTACTATTTTTTGTATTTCAAAAACAAAATTTTTTCGCACCTAAAACGTTGAAAAACGTGTTTTCGCTACCATTATTAGCTTTTTTCCACCTGTTCTCCTGGACCGATTTTTTCCAAAACACATTCATTGAATTCTTACGATTTTTCTCTTAATTATAGCGTCGAAAAATCGCAGGGTAGAATTATTTCAACTTTTTTTCTATCCCTCCTGGACTATAGAAGAAATTGAGGAAAGAAATGCAAAATGACAAAATTTGAGAAATTGAAATGCATCTAGTGATCAGGAACGCTACTTATAGGCTATTGAAAATGTCTTTAAGGAAGGAACAATTGCGTTCAAGCATTTTTATGGTTTAATATGTTAGCTTGGCACCTAAATATGCTAAAACCACAAAGTGCCCCCCTTTTTTAGGGGTGCGTTTTCGAGCGCCGACCCTAAGTACCCCTATTTCAGGTTTTTCAAAATAACGCGAAAACAAAGCGAAATTAAAGATTTTTACTAAAATACTTTTTTGTAGAAAATTAAATTTCCCATCGAAATGCGCATTTTAAATTTTTTTATACCTTTTGTAATTCAAAGAATAATCGAAAAACAAAAATAATTTTTTTCGAAAAATCAGGTTTTTTTCTTTTCTTTATTAATTTGATTATAACTTTTTTTACGAAATTCTGGGTACACATGAATGTTCACAGAAAAGAAAGGTTATGAAAAATTTAAGTAATTGCATTTTTTAAAATCTCCGTACGACCAACGGTGACCAAGAGATAGCCATTCAAAGTTGACCATTTTGAGCCATTGTTTTAAATTATTTGCTCTTAAACATTTTTTCTTTGTTGAAGCCTGTGTTTTCTCTCTCTATATTCCAAATATACGCAACATTAGGCAAAAAATATAATGAATTTATATAAAGATAGGCTAAAAAAGTTTGTGGTATAAAAAGCTAATTCTGTTTTTTGATGAAATATATTGAATGCCCTCCAATGGGGTTGGAAGATAACCCAAAATGGATTGATGCTAATTGTAATGACTATGTCTCCTGCACCGCAATCCCTACTACGAAAAATTTCATGTGGAGGTTTAAAAGACTGTAATACTAATTGTAGGTGCAGAAAGCTTTGCATCAAATGCTCCATATTTTGCAAAGAATGTCCAGGCACTGATTGCGAAAATACAAAAGTCCTTGAAATGTCCCAAGAAGATGTCGATAAGGATATTGATACTGAAGTTGATATTGCCATCGAAAGAATTATAATTGAAGAATGAACTTACATATTTACGTATCTATGTATGTATATAATATCTATTTTTTGTGCCTTCAGGAAAAAAAAATTAGTATTTTTGGTAAATTACCTTGAAATTGTTGTTTTATTGCACAAAAACAAAAAAAAATTGCTGCAAATTAAAAGAAAAAATGTTTAAGAGCAAATAATTTTAAAAATGGCTCAAAATGGTCAACTTTGAATGGCTATCTCTCGGTCACCGTTGGCGTTGGTCGTACGGAGATTTAAAAAAATGCAATTTCTTCAATTTTTCATAACCTTTCTTTTCTGTGAACATTTATGTATACCCAGGATTTCGTAAAAAGAGTTATAACCGAATTATTAAAAAAAGGAAAAAAACGTGATTTTTCGAAAAAAATTATTTTTGTTTTTCGATTATTCTTTGAATTACAAAAGGTAAAAAAAAATTTAATAAACGCATTTCGATGGGAAATTTAATTTTCTACAGAAAAGTATTTTAGTAAAAATCTCTAATTTAGCTTTGTTTTCGCGTTATTTTGAAAAACCTGAAATAGGGGTACTTAGGGTCGGCGCTCGAAAACGCACCCCTAAAAAAGGGGGGCACTTTGTGGTTTTAGCATATTTAGGTGCCAAGCTAACATATTAAACCATAAAAATGCTTGAACGCAATTGTTCCTTTCTACCCTTTAATTTTGGACATTTTCAATAGCCTATTACGACAAAAGTGCTCGTGTTTAATGCGTGTACCAAATGAATACTATAATAAGGATCAACGTTTGGACCTACATATATCAACAAACAACAAGCGAAAACTTAAGTCCTTCGTAAATCGGAATTCGGAATATAATTGGAGTGTTTTAGCCAAACATTATTGCAAATGAACGTTCATTGTGTCTCACTGAACTTCGAGCCAACTTATGAGGACAGCACAAAAGCGTTCAAGCAAGAAATCGCCGTTAGAATCCTTATACTTCTGGAGGAATATAGAAGATCAACATCATCAATATTGCATAAACCGTAAAAGGGTTCAAGAAGATTTCATTGCAATTTCTTTTATCTTAGATTCTAAAGAGTCATTTTAAAAAAAATCAATAAATCCCTTGCTTAATTAATTTGTACACTCATCATGTCACTCAGTTTTCACTCCATTATCACATAAGTCAATGATTTCCTTCCCTTCCGTCATTTCTATAAAATTTATGAAAAACTGAAGTGGCCATAAACAAGATGTTAAGCAACTCAGCGCCTATAATCCGTGTGATCTTTGGCTGAAAAAAAAATGGAAGTGTGATAAACATAAGTCACTTTTATTACAATCTATAAAATTTCAGCCTAGAAAAGAAAAAAGGAAGTTCATTTAATCACACTTTTCACAAAATTAATAAAACAGGTGTCCATTACGGTAGACTTGCACTTTATTTCTCATCAAACTGATCTTCATCATATCAGAATCGCATTTAGAGCCGTCTGCGCAGGTGTGCGTGTCTGATCTAACCGCACATGCAGCGAATACCACGTGAAATTTGGTGTTGAAACGTCTCAAAGCAAGGAATCTTTCCAGAAATAACAAAAAAAACACCCAGGGACTTTTAAAACACCGGAATGAATAAACTGGAGGAGTTTTTTTCTAGCGCTGCTGTTCCGCTACAATTCTAGACTCTCGAGTTCAAGAAGTTAATTCTGCTATTGTGAGTCCGGTATTTTTAGATCCGGCCCTTTCGTAATACCGCTCAGCTACCGAACGCTGACAGGCCGGGATCTCAGAGATGTGAACTTAATTTGCATCTGAATTATATTCTTAACATGTTTGAAAAGAATGAGATAAATGAGACTCTGCAACTTTTGGGGATATTGATAACACAGTTCAGGACGCGGGGCTTCCCCCCACCAGTCGCGGGGAGCACGCATTTTTCTTACATCGACGCTGGTGTCCAATTTTTTTCTATTTCTTTTGAGTGTGTGGCAAAAGCAAAAATTTATATTCACAAAATGCTTAGAAAGTTTTAAATGCGGCAAATTGTAATTGTTTAGTTTTATCGTTTTGAGTCAAATAAAAATTGTGTTTTAGGATAAACGTGTATGATAAAAAACAGACATTTCCGCTTTTTAATAGTGATTTTTATCGTTTATTTATATCGTTAAATGGTAAATGTGTTTACCCAGAAATTTTGATGGTAGTGCAAAATGTTTATGTAAGCTAGGGTTGAAGGTTAATCGTATATTTAACACTTTTTATTTGTCATTTTATATTTAGAGGATTACCGCAAAATAAATTAATGATTCTAGTATTATTGGAAGGAAGCATAAGCTTCTTTAAACATTTTCTTTAAAACGTATTTTCTGATTATTATTTCCTCTTAAATAACGATCTCAATAGTGTTCATTTTGATTATATTAGGTTTACTTTAGGTAGGATTATTGTTGGTCGATAGCTATCATAATTTCTAAGGAGAAACTATATGATTAAAAATATTCACAGAAAAGTTAAATTAGGTTTCGTCAATTTTCGCCTTCCAAGGTCCACGGTCGCTTGCGACTTCTCTCCCGTTTCTTGCTAGGGAGCATTTTGCTAGGTCGTTTCTAAAGTTGTTCCACCAGCGTATTTTTGGTCGTCCTAAGGGTTCATTAAGTAATGAGAATCTACTCCTTTTTCCATAGTTTTTTAATGGCTCTACAGCCCAATTCGAGTCTTTGCTTTCTTCAGCTTCTTCCTCGCCCGACTGAATTAGAATCTTGCTCTTGTCTGCATTCATTTGTAGTCATATATGTTTATGTTCATCTTCTAAGTCCGTGAAAATTTGTGTAAGATATGACATTGATCTGACAAGGCAACTTATTTCGTCGACATATCCTGACAACTGTTGCGTTCTCTTCTATGTTTACTATGCGAATTACTCTTTCCAGGCAAAGATTAAGATAATAGAACGCTTTACTGGGAAAGAGTCCGACAGTTCTCCTGACTGACTGTAGACTTTGTATTTTCCATGGTCATTTTCGTTAACTTCACTACCCTTATGGTGTGGCCACACTACGCGGTCTTGGGTCGTACGCGCTTTTGCCTTTTTTTTCATATAGAGTTTTATGACTTTTTTACGACTTTTTTACGACTTTGTCCATGGTAAAGGCCGTGCGGCCAAACAACGCGGACAAAAGGCTGTGGTTAAAAAGGTACATTGTGCGTCCACACACTATGAGCTTTTCAAAAGCGCGTACGCCGTTTCAAATGAGAATTGATTTTTTCTCACTCATGACTCAGAAAATTAAAAGATCACGCGCGCTTTTGGCTGGCCGTACGACCAAAAGCGCGTGGATTCTAAGTCCGCGTAGTGAGGACGGGCCTTAAGGGGATGTTTGTGTCCAGCATTGTCGCACACATTTTTTCCCTGTCGATGCTATCGTATGATTTCTTGAAATCGATGAAAAGATATACACGTCAATGTTGTTGTATTCCCAACATTTTCGGAGGACCTGCCTTACTGAAAATAGTTAATGCATTCATGGAAAGTTACAAGGAGTATAAACTCTTAAGCCTCGGCCACGATACGAGCGGCGTGCGGCACCAGACAAATTGAATGTCTCGAATTAGCGGCAGTAGAGCGGCACTTTAGTATTGCCGCTCTACCTCTCAACGCTCCCCGCTCGTATCGTGGCCGGATTCGAGCGTTTTCCATATAAAACAATCTATATACATATATATATAAAAATGAATGTGTGTATGTATGAGCGCTATAGGCTCCTACACCGTGCAACCGATCTTAATGAAATTTTAACCATGTGCTATTTACATTCAAACTTAGAACATAGGCTATTTTATTACTTTCTAAAGCCACTCCTAGATGGCGCTGTCTTGGAGAGCTTCATTGAAAATCATCGCAGAGCTTTGAATTCATGAAGTTCCGTGGAGGTCTCCTATGATACACCTCGAAGCCCGATTTTCGAAATTCAAAATGGCCGCCGAAATATGACCGAAATTTAAAATTGCCGCAGAAATATGGTTCAATTTGCCAATTTTATTCCGATTCCAATGAAAGTGGGTATCTAGGGGTTTTTAAGGTCGCAAATAACGAATTTGTGGTCAAAACTTATAAATTCAAAATGGCCGATGAATTTGCTAATTGTATTCCGATTCCAATGAAATCTGTATCTGAGGTTTTTTAAGGTAGCAAATAACGACTTTATGATCAAAATTTAAATTCAAAATGGCCGCACCAATATGGCCGGCGAGTTTGCGAATTGCATTCCGATTCCAATTAAAATCGGTATATGGGAGTTTTTAAGGTAGTAAATGTATGAAAATTCATATCTCAAAAAATGCCATGTCAATGGATGGTTTTTATTGTCTCGATCAAAATGTCAGATCCCTAATATTTTCACATTTTGTTATTTGGAATCAAAAATACCAAAAAATTGCCTTTTTCAAACTCTCCTACTGTATATGAAAATTCATATAACCTGATTACTACTATTGGCTTTTGGGAGCAGCATAGGCGCACCGGGTCCCAGCTATACAACATAAAACTCAGAATCGCCGCTCACCGCTAGCCGCACGCCGCTCGTGTCGTGGCCGAGGCTTTTTTGGGGATAATGACAGCAAATTGATGGACAGAAGGAACTAAACTACTAGTTCTTTTTGGCCACAGATGTAACCATTGTCCGATGTGCCTCACATGAAGTTAGCTAAATTTGACCCATTTCGACGATTCGTTCGTTCAAAATGGGGCAATGCAAAAAAAAATCATTGGAAATTAATAAAAATTCTTTGAAAAATCCAAAAATTGATTAAATTCGAAAAATCGCATTAATATAAGTCGAATTTAGAAGCTGGTTTTTCAAATTAGGCATAAACCATAAAATATCTTAGTAATTAACGAACTTGGCCATGAACCGGATGAATACAATTGGCCATGTTTTTTGGGGTACATTTGACTGCAGCGCGCTCATTAAACAAACGCAAATTAACAACACGGAGTTTATACTCCTTGTATAGTCTGCATGGATGCATTGTTGACTATTTCTTCTAAATCCACTTTGTACTTCTTCCAGTGCTGGTATCATTATGTTATAGAAGGGGTTGCTTTTGGGATAAGTTTGTTGTATTTCCATTCGAGTTCAGCAGCTCGTTAAAGAAATCCTTCCACCTTTTCTTTACGCTTTCGCTGCTTGTGCCTTCTTTTGTTCTACATATAGTGGTGGAAAAAATAATAGAAACATGAAAAATTTCGTCATTTTTAAAATAAATATATTATTAAGGAAACAAATAATGAAAAAACAATTCCATCTATTCACAGGGATGTATTTAATAAAACCTATACCTCTAATGGACCGAAATTTTTGAAAAAAAAGGAAACTTTAAAAATTTTCCGAACTCGCCCAGGAAAATAAAATAGAAACAAAATTAAATTGCCCAAAACTCTTCCTTATTTTTTGTTTTTGTTTTTTTCCTCATTCTAAAATCGATAACACGCTATCCGTTATAGTTTGATATTTCATGGAGTTGTTCCTTTCCAATGGTCGGTCTGTGCCAGTCCTCTCTTACAATTTTGGCGCTCAGGTATCCTATAACCACCTTGATGCCATTGGAAGGGGCCGTGTCATAGGGGTGTTCAAGGTTATAATAAAAAGTATCCTTGGCCGTGTCCCTTTTCTCTTCCGATTCTGCATGTGCCTTTATGATCCATAAGGTAAAGATTTTCGTTCGGAGTCGTATTGAACATAGTCGTTCACTTATTGGCTTGAATTCTTGTGTATTATGAACCCTACTCCTAAGTGATGTTACTTTCCGCAGATGTGGAATATTTTGTATTGCGAGTATTTGTATTTTATATATGTTCACTTTATCTAGTAATGATTTAACTGCTGCAGTTCTGTACAAACTACTAGGTACTACGGACCAGTTACGTCAATTTTAGCCCATCGGATAGGGTGGCCCAGCTATACTCCCGGGCACTACGTGTGACCGTCGTCGGTTGGTTATCCAGGGGGCTCCAGTGGAGAAGTGACGATACGATTTTGCCCTCTTTCCATAGTTCGATTACCAATTTGGAGCTTGGCCAATTTTTTGTTAGAACTGAACCTTCGCCTTGATTAAACTGCCATGATACCTTAGAGGAAAATGATCTCAAAAAAGTCGACGAGATACTACAAACAAAGAAGGCAAAGGCAAAGGCAAAGAAAAAATATAGTTTAAAAAAACTAAAAAAATACGCTTTTACTCTCTTCCTATATTCTTATTTCTCTTTTCCTATATTCTTATTTTATTAAAACCGGAAATTTTCGCTAGCGCCCCACGCTTTTTTACATTTCGAAAGGTAGGTTGTTTCCATATTCTGGCTGGAGCAATAAAAACTTTACATTCAAAATTATTTTTTACTTTTTAGTTCATTTTAAAATAAAAGCGTATTTTTTTAGTTTTTTTAAACTATATTTTTTATTTTCTACTTTTTAGCCAATTATATGTCTTCCGCCATTTTGTAGTGATCGCCATATTAGATTTAAAATGACGTCACACAGCTTTCTGTACTATACTTGCCATATACTTTCATTTGATACCGATACCGAGGGCCTTGTAAAGAAAAAGGTAAACCGCCATTTTGTGTTGACCTCTATTTTCAATTAGGAATCACGCCACACAGTTAATAATATTCTAACTGTCGCACCCTTTCATTTGATACCCATTCCGAGGGTGTTGTAAAGAAAAAAGAAGTCCGCCATTTTGAGTTGGCCGCAATTTTGAATTTGGAATGACGCCACAGCGCTAATAGTATTCTACTGGTCACTTTCTTTCATTTGATACCCATATCGAGTGGGTTGTAAAGAAAAAAGTAGTCCGCCGTTTTGTGTTGGCCGCCATTTTGAATTTTGAGTGACGCCACATAGCTAATTGTATTCTACTTGTCACACCCTTTCATTTGATACTCATGTCGGGGGTCGGGGAGCACAATAGCAAAATTCGGCCGCCATCTTGGAACCGCCATCTTGATTATTTCACAAACTAGTCAGATTGCATTGTCATTACATATGTGCAAAATTTTAAGTTGATCGGTTATATGCAAGTGGGTGAAAATCAAAGTTGCAAGATTTGGCTGCATACATACATACATACATACATACGTACATACATACATACAGGTGAAGCTAATATAAAGCGTATAAAAAGAAGATGCTAATGAAGCTGCAAGTTAGTCCATGGTGTTCTTGCAGTTAGATATCTTATCATTAGATCTTTGAAATCTATCTTACAATTTTCCAAGGTCTACACATTAAAGCCGGAACTATAATAGACGTGAAAGAACGTACGTCAATCCCTGCGTTGCCAGGGCTCTATGATGAGAATTAATGATTGACTATAATAAACGTACATCACATGTACTTGTTTTCGTTAATGTTTCGTTAAACGTAGTATTACGCCGTCTTATGGGACCTGGATCCCAGTTGACGGCGTTGTGATGTCAAAATCGTAGCAAATTCAAACAATGTTTACTGCGATTATTATGGTCGATTGTACTTCACGGTTTACGATGACAGATACGTACGTCTACATTCGTTAAAAACGTACGTCGATCTACGTCTATTATAGTTCAGGCTTAAGGATGGAGGCATGTAAAATTTTATCTAGAATATCCTATTTATTTAAGGGTCAGGGGTTCGAATCCCACCTCAAAACGCATCATATTAGCAATTCTATTTACTCAGGATAGAAACTTCCGCTAATCAATCGCTTCACCATCGATCACTGAATGAAGTGAAGCAACATTTGTTGTTAACGCGTCCATGGGCTCGTTATTCTCTTGCAACTTCTTTTCGACTTAGTTTTACAGTCAACAAGCATTGGACTCTTTAACATGATCAAAATTGATGTGACTGTCGACAGTACAAAGTGAGCGCTGCCTGATTTCTTAGTTCTTGGCAAAACGATTTTTATATTCCTTAATTGGAGAGATCTTGAGTCTTTGATAGACCTGACGAACAGTAGAGTACTACTAGATACATATCGTATAGTTAATTTTACACACAAAAAATCAGTTGGAAATACAATGGAAAATTGTCAAAAAATTTTACAAATTTACTGCATCTTAAACTATTTTCAAATTTAATAGTACCTACTATATAAAAATTCGATGGAGGATAGGACAAAATCTAACAAATAGACTAGTTGTTTCCTCTATAAAAAAATCAATTTAACTTCTATTACAACACAGAAGCCCAATTCAAAAACCTTCGCTGATAAAAGAGTGCGTTTTGGTATGTTTTCATAGTATCAAGTTCTGTTTCTCTGGAATGAAAATATTCGATATCAAAATATCATATTTACAATCGTCGATCCTACAACAAAACATAAACGTTTTTTTAATAATATCTAGAATTGTTCCGCTTCTTGGTCATCTTTTGCGTGAATTACCATTTTCACTGATATGGCCGTACTACAATCATCAACCAATATTGCAGGACACCCTACATTCATAACTTCGTTATCAACAATTCCCATAAAAGCCAAGTTTAACTTTAGATAATTAATTTCCCCGGCATCAATGTTGATATGTGGTTTATGTTTCAAGATCAGCAAAAAACCCCCTCGTGTTAAAAAAACTCTAGTTACAATGACTAACTTTTATAAACGTTTTTTATGAAACTACACCCTACTATTTTGAAAAAAAAAAGAATTAAAACAGTCACATTTCAAACATTACGTTCATTAAATTTGGCCTAGTGCCTTTTTCTATATCACAAAGTACATATTTTACATAAACCACTAAAACCAGATTGTTTCAAGTGATAAAAAAGTAACATAAATAATACTAAATCAACTCAAATTGCAACCTTCGAATTTGAATTTTTTTTTTGTAATGTTTGGGAAATTAATAGTTTTTTAATACAAAAAAGTTTTTACCTATATATTTTTGTCACAATCAAGTACCATTGAAAATTTTCATGACATTGCTCAAGTCTACATTGAAATCATTACTATGACTGGAAATGTAAAACGGCGCCTTTCATAAATCTCAACCAGGTGATAATATCTGAAGAAACTTGTCCCGTTAATCCCCTAAAGAGCTCCTTTAGTGCCATTAAAGACACCCGCCTTAATAAGCTATCACACCTCGTGGTTAATTACTAAAAGCCGACCGGAAAAATGATGCTCCCGCGCATCCAAGATGATCGCATTTTACCACTGCGCATGCTAATCTGGATCTGGAAATAACAATTCGACCTACTCCGAAATATACTAGTATTCGAGAGAAACAGAGAGAGAGATTGTGGAGAGTGTGCGCGGTCAACTGTATCGGGCAGCATGCCTCGATCTACAGTTGGTGGTTGGCTTGAATCGAATAAATCAAATCGCGGGACTTCTTAAGTGCATTCCGCTCTAGGATTTTCACAGAGTGCAACTGATTCGCATAATCCGCTTGTGGTGAAGCTATTTAGAACGTCTTGAAGTAGCGCTCCGCCGCGTTAATCATTTAATCTCATTAACGATCAACAAAACGCCGAGTAGTCTGCTGCCGTGCTAAATGTGGTGAATTTTATTTTGAACTAAAGAGAGAATCGTGTTGAATATGAGAAGAGCTTTTTTGTAGTGTGGAAAAACTTCTTGCAGATTTTCGCAGTATCACAGTCGCGTTATCAAGGAAACTAATGAATAGTGTGCAACAGTGCCTTTCGGAAGATGGATCAACTTTGGTCCCGGAACGCTAAAAACGCGATCGTACATAGTGCGAAGTGATAATGTTCGAAACAGAATAGAGAAATTCGTTAGACTGACGAAAGCATAAAAAATAATGTTACTAACATACTTCCGTAGTGTTCTTATAATTTTATTTAGTATTAGTTCAGTGATAAGAATAACAAAAAGTGCCACTCTACAGTGCTTACCATGTGATGCCAAGCCTAATCCATCAGCATACGAGGAATTCGTTTTCGAGCATCAAGTAACCAAACAGGAAGCAATAAGTGCTCTGAATCTACTCAACGATACCTTCTTTGACGGTAAGAGAGCGCCTTGTGGTTGTTGTTGTTGTTGTTTTTATTCTTATTCTTGTAATTAATATCGGTCGGTCAGTCCACTCCAATAATAATATTTTACTAATCCATCATTTCAGCACCAAGGGGATCTGGATGCAAAGCGATTAACTGCAACAGCAAAATCATGAAGTACTGCCTTGGATCACAGTTCCTCAACGATCACTGTTTATGCGAACAAGGGCATGGACAAGGTATGGAGTTGTGCTTTTCTTCTTTTTTAGATTCTTATGATTTTAATGCTAGACTTCTTGGGTTTTAAGTGATCTGCTCTGGTTCAATTTTATATGCAAATTAGCAAATATGGGTGTGGGCTATTAAGGGGTAGTCAATGATCTGGAAAACAAGATCGCAATAAATTTTATCATGACAGGATTTTTCTTCTTTCTCGTTTAGTTAGTGATGCGTAAGGCTTTAAGATCAGATAATTTATTTTTAATTGTTAAAAAATTATATTAAGTGTAAAAGTGTAGAAATATCGTATTTGTATAAATTTATAATGTCCAGTGACAATTTTTATTCTACATCCAGTCTAGTAGTGAAATCTTCTTAAAAATGGTAATCATTTAGCTTCCAAGTTGTTTAAGTCAATTGAGGATTGAACTGAAGAAGTGAAGAAAAGAGTGTTTGTAGACTAACTAAACAAACTTCTTACTCACGGATACACCTTGAAAATGTTAATCACAGATTCGTATTGATGAAAGAAGGACTTCATAGACGTTTCCCGTAACACTTGCGCGGGCAGCTTGAAGGTTATTTCAGTTGGCACTTATCAATAATATTTGTATAGTGAAATTCAACGAATTTTGTTTTTTGTTATGTTTCCTATAAATCTTCTAATATAATTTTAGTGTATATTTTTAATAGTTATTCCAGTATGACTGTTTGAACTCTTAAACAATTAAAGTGGATCCGAATAATGGACTCTTGAAATCTTCATGAATATTCCAACTTAAAATTTGAAATTAAACAATAAAACCTTAAGTTGGTTTCTAGTTAAAACTTCCTAAAAGTCTCTCTTGGTAGCTAGTATGTGGTGCAATTTAAAAGTGGCTACTTTTGACTCCTAAAAAAGAGCGCCAGCACGCATTTGCCATTAATTCACGTTAACGCAATCGTAAATGAATTTTGCTTTTAACCTGATTTTATTCCAGCGTTTTCTTTCCGTTCTTCTATAAAATTTTTGGACCGGAAAATTGTGGAACTTAAACTTATGTGTATTTAATATGGGTCGTAATATTTCAAATTGATTAAATTTATTGTTACTTTGAACTCTGTGGTAGTCTGAATTTGAAGGGATTATAAAAATTAGAAAAGAAATTGTACTGCTTGCATCCATTTTAGTACAAGGTCCGGCTGCAAATTTCTGCACTCATCTGTTTTTTAATCAAAATGCAATTTTTATTGATAGTTTTAAGTAGAGAAAAATATTTATGCAGGGTTGCCTATAAAAATATGGCCGCAAGTATTTTTAAGCCAGGTGTAAGCTCTGTTAAATATATACGTTCATAATGTATCCTCTTAAGTTATATATCAAATTAAAGATAATATTTTTCTTTACACGATAGAATACGGTTGCTTGACAGAGGCCGCAAATAGGGGTTGCCAGCCGGTATTTGGAAATAAATATATATTTTTTTTAATTGGCAACCCTATTTGCGGCCGCTTTGATAGAGGCAACCTTAGAATATAGAACTACAGGAAGGCCCCTCGCAGAATTTTCGCACTTCATTGTTCTTTTTTTCACTGAAAATTCACTCGTAACAACTTCAATTACACTGAAAACGAATTCTTTAAACTTTCTTTCTTTTTTGATGTTAGTTTTTTTAAAAAACTGTAAATAAATTTTATAGAAAAACTCGTTTTAAAGAAAGTGCCGCGGGAAAATTTGACAGTCAACTAACCAGAAAATATACCAATTTGACAGTCGACTGATCCCAGATTTCACTACGCTCGCATTCACGGATTCTATACGCTAGGGCCTTTCCTGTAGTTCTATATTCTAAGGAGGCAACCGTATTCTATCGTGTATCGTGATGTTCCTGGACTCTCAAGGCCGTATCCGATCCAACTTTTTGAGCAGCGGCAGAAGCAGAATTCTGCCTACTAAATCAGATCCACTGAAATGTAATAATGGACTGCTCATCTGAAATATTTCCATACAAATTCATGGACCCAAAAAGTATAGTCCTCTCGCTCAGCCATAAGCCCCGATCAGCGAGCAATAATAATAAGAGTGATGAGCTAGAACGAATTTTTAAAAATGTTTCAATGCCCTTGAGATCATCAGCTGATAAAAATTGCAATGGGAGTGAAAAAGTCAAAATATCAAAGAAGTAATATCTATGATAAAAGGAGGCAGAATCACTTCCATACTACACGCGATGTATGTGAAACAAAGATAAAAAATGAAGGGGAAGTGACTTCCTCGTCTTGCAAGATTCCCGCCTTTTTTAATGGACAATAGGGAGACCGAGGAGGGTTGTGACAATTTTTACTTCACACCACATTCCTCAGTCAAGAAACATTCTACATCTGTGAGCTGTATAAGTCAATGTAGCTCCATTCACACATTTTAAGAAACAATCATCAAAATTAATGAAAGTATTAAGGTTTCTGAGAAAATCTACAAAAACAAAATCTGCTCGCCGTGTCACAACTCTCCTAAGACCAAGGTAAGTTGTGACTGATACCAAGGTAAGTTGTGACACCTATATATTTAGACTATTTGGTGAATGAAAAATACCATTATTAATGACAAATAAATTACATATTTGTTTTGCAACGAAGTACTTTAATTATTATTAACATATACCTAACATCGACATAAAAAGTATTAGTATCTTAAATAATAAAGTGTGGAATGTTTCAGAACAAAATCTAATCGGACAAACAATTATGACAGACGTATTGAAGCTCGCCCCCAGTGCAAGCTTCGTGAGACCAGCCTTGGCATTCGAGGCACTGAACCCACTTCTCTTTTGATTTGCTATTGGCAAAGCGCTCAAGGCAACACAAGCAAAAACAATTATTTTCTGCATCTTCTACGGCTTCATCCTCTTCATCATCAACTTTACTTTTTTTATTAGTCTTCTTCTTTATTTTTTTAGGCTTGTTCTTTTGCTCGCTTAAAACACGCATTTTTATTTTTTTTACCTTTCTCCTGGCTTCTATGGCAGCAATTTCATTCTTGGTAGGTGTGTCAGTAAGCACAGCAGATCTGATCTTGCGTCTATTCGGTTGGTTCCTTTTTCTTGGCGGAGCTTTTGGCAACGGCCTAAGTGATTCTGGCGAGAATACATTAGAAGTAGTGGCAAGAGGGCTACGGGCTGTAGACGTGGAGACAACGGACTCTTTGGCGTTATTACTCAGAATAGATGGATTGCTGGAAGATGTGATGTTCTGATCTGCAGACATACTTGGAGTAAGGGTTGTTGCTCCTATATTATATTCTCTGACAGCAATGTCATCGTTTTCAGCTACACCAATAGTTGGATTTGGAGTAAGGATCCTTTCTTCTACGTTTTCCGTAATTTCTGGAACACTTAATAATTGCTCCGTTTCTGGATTGGGAAAAATACGGTCAGTGACTTGACTAGGCAGGAAATCGTCTTCTCCAAATATATCAGTATTAACAGGCCAAGTTCCTGTTGCAGCAAAACCAGCACGTATATTCTTTGCAGTGATCGCCACATCAAATGCTGATTTTGTTCTAGATGGGATATTATAGATGGTCATGACTTTCCCAGCATTTGAGCGCATCCAATTATCTCAAGCTGTATTAATAGCTTTCTTTAGAGGCCCAAAGATAGCACGATCCATTGGTTGCAGCTTGTGTGTGCAATGTGGGGGGAACGTAAGCAAAATTATGCCGCTTTCTCTGCAGAACTCAATATTTTTCAAAGCCATATGGGAACTGTGATTATCCAGGAGCAACAGAGCTCTATGCTCTTTTGATGGTCTAACATAATTTCTGAAATGCTCAAGGAAAAAGTGAAAATCATCCTCCTGCATCCATCCAGATCCGTTAGCTGTTCCTACTGAACCGGCTGGGCCATCACGAATAAAATGTTCTTGGAATCTTTTACGTGGAAATATAAACATAGGTGGTATGTAATTACCTATAGCGTTTCCAGCCAAAGCAAGTGTGACTAAGGTTCCCCTTTCCGCCGATGTCATCGCACTGACCTGTTTTTCTCCACGTCGCGCGATTATTCTATCTGGTTTTTGAACGGTGGTTATTCCGGTCTCATCGACATTCCAAATATCTTTTGCTTCAAGTTTATGTTTGTTTAAAACGCCTGTGTAATGGTCAAAAAAAACGGAGACATTCGTTTTATTAAAGCTCGTGGCGCGAGCTATGCTTGTGGCTTGAGGCAATCTTAAAGATAAATTGGGATGTCGTTGCATAAATAGCTTGAGCCACACTTCTCCTGCCTTCTCGTTTTCTTCCCATGACGTTGGAAATTTTTTATTATATTTTTTCGCTAACATATACGCCAAACTTCTTGTCTCCTTTGTTGTCAGTCCATAATTAGTTGCTGCACATGTTAACAAATACTCACACAATATATTTTCTTCCTCTTCGGTAAAAATCGTCGGTCTGGCATAACCGAGAGATGGAGCCTCGTCAGTTAGATTAGCTTGATATGTTTTTTTCTTCTTAATATATCTTTGCAAGGACATGTAGTTGAGATTGTAACTGGATGCGGCATTCCGAAGACTTTGACCTCTTAACGTAGCTTCCTCAAAAGCCAGGTCATACATTTCGATACTAGCCATGCCCCTATCCGTCTTTCTCTTATATTTATTTGGCATTCTGAAACAAAAATATAGCACAGACATAACAGCACAAGCCAAAAAAAAATCTTGCCAGAAAATAAACTATAATAGGAGAGTTGTGACAAGCTGTCACAACTCGCCTAGGTGCAAAAAATCGTGAAACGGTCAGAAAAATAATTCGTATTTCTAAACAAGATACCAATACAAAAAAAGCAATACCACGCTAGGAAACTTGAAAAACTAAAGCATATGAGAAAAAATATCATAACAATGCAAACATAATACGTAACAATAAATATGCAAACAAAATTTTGGTATAAAACTTACTTTTTCCAATTTTTTATATGCAAATGTCGTACACTCACAATCGCTATCCATGCGCCGTTGTCGCGTTCTGCGTCAAATAGCGCATCTAAATAACAAGAAACGAGTGTGTTGCCAGCTCGCTAAGGGCCATAGGTTTCGAGAAATCGATTATGTCACAAGTCTCCTCTGTCACAACTCTCCTCGGTCTCCCCTACAAGTGGAAATCCAGTCCTAATATTGTGTACCAACACGGAATTTTACGCATACATACAATCCGTGCAAACCCAATTTACACGTGCTCTGTTCCATTGTTGCTTCCATTTGAATGTAAACATTCGAATAGGGGAAAGAAGGAACATCTTCTGTTTCTTTCATATTCTTGTGTTTTTTGCATAAAATGTATATCCATCGCGCGTTTGTTAATATTTTTTTGGACTTTTTGCTTAATGTTATTGCTAATCTCTTCTTTCATATCTTTAACTCTTTTACTTGTCCTTGAGCTCTGCCTAATCACTCTTGTTATTATTGCTCGCTGCCCCGATCACCGAACTCAAATTTTGCTAAATTTTGTGTTATGAGTTCAGTGCATTCACTGGCAGAAATAAAATCAGATAGTGCCAAAATTGAAAAAATAAAATTTGACATTCAAAAACTGCACACTTTTCCATTATCTTAAATATTTTTACTCTTCACTTTCAATAAACTACAAAATACGATAACTTAAATGAATAAATAAATTAATAAAATTCTGGAATGATTTTAAGCGAAATTTAAAATTAAACCTCCACAACACGGTTGCACGGTATTAAAGTTGCCACACCTGATTTCATTTTTTTCCTTTGAAATAATGTCCGAATATTTACAAAAAATAGATGGGTATAGTGACTTTTTATTTTTTTCTCTTTCCCCCATAAGCCCCGGAATTTGTTGAAACAGGGGTAGAAAACCTTGCATTTTTTAACATAAACATTTGAAATTGTAAAGGGTAAAATCGTCAAAATTTTATTTCTTAGTTTTTTTAACCAAAATTTATGTAGTTTCAATCATCCAAGAACGAATTTAAAAAAATTTTATTTACAAAAGTAACAATGCAAATGCAACGCGATGCGATAATGTGAGACGAGAGGATTTCGAAAAATTGAAATTTTCACGCAGTGAGATGCGATGACAGACTATATATGTTTATTTTCATATTTAGACGAACAGCATGCAGAGAATTAGTGGAGAAATCAGAAAAATTAATAGATTGAGCACAAATTACTTTTAGAAATATAAAAAAATTATAAAATTTGATTGAATTTGACGTATGTATGTATGTATAACGACACGCACTGGCACTATTTTACATTGAAATGCGAGTTATGAACGAGACCGTACTCTCGCAACATTGTACTCATAAATCAGCCTCGAATTTTGGAACACCCCGTAAGTGCTTAGCTTTATTTTAACACCATCTAATGTCATCTGCCGCGTCAAGCAATATTCTTTTGTAGTATTAATAAATTGTACCACCTAAGAACGTTTGTTAAAAATTACAATAAAGCAGTGCATACCTACTTACAGCACAGGGAACTGCGAATTCCCGAATAGACCTCCGACGGGCTGGTTGCAGTCGGTCGACACAACCGAGATAAAACACTACTTTACATTTCACAATCAATTTTTAATTTTAGTTTGTTTCGGGGGAGTTTTTATACAAATCGACAAAATCTATAGCCCTTTCCAAAACTTAAATTTTCAAGAATCCAGGATGCAAAACCCTTTTCCATGTGCTCCAACTAAGCTTTGGTAACACACTTTGTGCTGCTAGTCCGGGCTTTCGCCTTAAGAGATTGGAATATTACTTCGTTATTGATAATCTCGATAAGCAACCGCCAATATTTTCTTATCTAAGTTGGATTTAAATATTTAATTTCTTTGTAGTAAGAATGAATAGTCAGCAGATTTTAAGATAATCGCACAATTTCTTTATTTAAAGGCTAACACAAATAAACTTATAACCTAGAAGCGTACACTTGCCTTTTATTATTGTTTTAGTTTGTTCACAGTCTTAGAAATTTGCTTATTATTACAATATGCAGTTTGTTACAACAATCGGCTCGCTTTAGTGAAAACTAGAGCAATCTTTGTGTAACAGTAATAACCAATTTAAAAAATCTTTCAAAACGAAATTCTAAAACCTTTTATTTAATTCAGTAAAATGTAATAAAGCCTGTCTCCATATTATTCCAAAATGGTTAGGAAGCCAACAAATTTCTTATTTGAAGGCTTTCAATTAACACCAATTTGTTTGCAAGCGGAAGGCAATAGGTCTGATTTAATATGTATTTTAAATGCTAAAATTATGCAATATGAACACGCAGTCAACCGAATACAACTATGTATTTTAAGTTAAAGTGCACGCAAACGAATGTTGTCGTTTTTACGAAGAATCGTTAATAAACTTTTGTGAAATTTTAGTTTGCAACGTCTGTTTTGTACTATAAGGAATAAAATTCGTTAGTTAAGTAACCATAAAAAATTAATTTCGATTTAAAATAGTGTTGCCTTTTCTTAATTGAAAATTGTGGTTTCTATTTCAAACTATTCTAACTTTAACAACTGTGACCTTAAAAATAAGAATAGATCTGACAGTGCATTTTTTTACGGCTAATGATCTGTCAATTTTTAAAGACAACGATATTTAGCGATTTCATAATAAACTGCAATTAAAATGAATCGATAAAATATACGATTACTTGGATCGAGTTTCATACTAGGGGAACAGGAAAATCCAAAATATATTTACCCTTTTCTTTTACAACGGTCATCTAGAGAAAAATGCAGTTTTCAAATGCACTATTAAAAAATCAATAGGTTTATGAATAAAACAGTCCTTTAGGTGGTTTTCTACTTTAATTCAATTTCAAACTTTCTTTTACGAATGAAATGGACCAGAGTCGTGCTAAATCAGGTGTATTAGAAGGGCATGATTAACAACTTCCCTGTTTAAATCACGTGAAAAAAATACAAGTAATCCATGCTTCACAGGGTCTTGAGTAATCGTGGTACATACATATATGCTTGTGATTGATTGGAGCTGAAGTTGATTGTACAGAGCTGTGTTTCACGGGCTGTGTAGCTGTTCACATCCAGAGCATCAATTCCAGCGCAAAACAAAGTCATTCAACATCGTTCGGTAAAGTAATATATTCACAGTACAGTTTCTAAAACGTTTGCCTCTATTACACCACCAGCCCAAAAACCACACCCAACTGTCATTCGTTGTGGTTGCAGAGGTTGTTCGACTATTTCTTTTGGGTTTTCAACAGTTTTGCTTCTTTATATATCGAGACAGATGAAAACTCAACACTCAGAATAATTTTGTTTAAAAAATCACGATCTTCTTCATACATCAATATTGGTAAAATAATATAGGAGTTCTCACCTGTTAAATTATTGTAATTACGGTACTTTGAAGAGCAATTAAAGCGAAACGGGACTTGAGCGACACTTTTTGTAAACACAGTTGATTTGTGCATACTTAACTGTACATCTCCCAAATCGAAGCTACGCTCGCCGCGGTTCGCCGTGCTCGCCTTTCTCATTTGGCGCCAGTGGCGTAGCGTAGTAGGGGCGGCCCGCCCCGGGCGGCACCTTTAGGGGGCGGTAAAATTTCACAATGAATGATAATAATAAATATCTTGCAAATATTATTTTTGTCGCACCTACGATTCGGACCGATCAAAATGAGGACGGAATTTTTCATTACTTATACTGTGCGAAATCGGGGAATCCCTTTTCTTTAAATGAATGTATAATAATGACGTCTTGCTCATTGTAGCGACTGGCAACACCGTCTGTACTGACTTGCACGGATTCCCCGAATTTTAATTTGTGCTTGGATTGTTTATGACTAAAATCAAGACCCTCGTAAGTACAGGCCTGGAAGCAGACTTTTTGGTTGTGTCTGTGCGCGGCCAAAATCGTCTGACAGTTGTGGAATTAACATGGCCGAAGCCGTACGAAGCAATTTTTTAACTTTGGTTTTGGAATAAAAAGTGGTAAAATATTGTATTTTATCCCTTTTTAGTGCACACGGATTATCAGTGATAAGTTATTTAGTGATCTGAGTCCATAAATTAAAAAAAAATTAGTGGTTAAGTGTATTTTAAGAGTGTTAATTGATTAGGTGACCATTTTTGTTTACAATCGCGGTGGTTTTTTCGTGTTAATTTAGGGAAAAGGTGTTGAATTTGTGTAGTAATGGAATTAAAAGTGAATTTAAAGTAGTTAAAAATTATTATAGAAGAGTTATTAAAAACATAAGTGCAAGTACTACCACACAACATGAATAACAATAACTTTTTCACTTTTCCTTCACATTTTTCTGCACTTATGTTTTTAATAACTATCCTATAATAATCTTTAATCACTTAAAAAGCACTTTTTATAATATTACACAAATTCAACATTTTTTCCCTAAATTAACACGAAAAAACCACCACGAATGTAAACAAAAATGGTCACCTAATCAATTAACACTCTTAAAATACACATAACCACTCACTTCATTTTAATTTTTTTTATTAAATCACTAAAGCACTAATCACTGATAATCCATGTGCACCACAAAGTGAAAATATACAATATTTTACCACTTTTTAGTGCAAAAACAAACTTAAAAAATTGCTTCTTATGGCTTCGGCCACGTTAATTCCACAACTGTCAGAAATTTTTGGCCACTTTTCAGCTATGTTAGTATTAGTTGGCCTGTCTGCTTCCAGGCCTGTACTTACGAGGGCCTTGCTAAAATTCAACAAGAATGACTTCTATCATATAAAAAATAGTGTTCAATATTGTACGAGGGTCGTCTCAAAAGGAAGTTCCACTATTTTTGGAAATCCATGTCGTTGGCGGGAAAAGTCTGGGAGTCTCAGGGAATTCGCGTGTAGTGGCAGCACTGTAAAATTTATATGCCTGTGCGTAGATCGATTCGACAGTCAGGCTTCAGCCACTATAGAGACTCCACTCGATCCTACCGCCAAAACACCAAATAAAGCGAAAGTTGTGGAATCCGCGGGAAAATGGCAAACGTTCTTTTGAGATTCCAAAGGGGTGTTTTTGATCAATTATCTGCCCCGGCGGACCACGATCACAGCTGCACGCTTTTGTGGGGTGTTGCAACAACTCAGAAAGGCCATCCAAAACAAAAGGAAAGGAAGTTGGCAAAAAACGGTCCTATCGCTCTCCTGAATCCAGAAAAAAACTTCATTTGGAACGAGTTTCACTCCAACGAGATATTAGAAAAACTAATCAATTTAAGGTGCTTGTAACCCTTAGCCCGTCTTTCCATTTAAACAAAAAAAGGCTTGACCGAATGCTATGAATTTTTTTTCAGAGCATGTTTTGGTTAATACGCGCCGATCGGCACCTCAACGAAGTCGGTATCATATTTGGTACGTGATATTGGACACGTACAGAAATCACGAACTTCGTTCAAACAAAAAAACGGCTCGACCGATTTTTATGAAAATATTTTCAGATTATAACTTCGGTAATACACGTCGATCGGCAGGTCAATGAAATCAATATCGTTCTTGATTCGCGCGATATCGTGCAGGTACAAAAATCACTTACGTCGTCTAAACAAAGAAACCGCTCGACCGAATTTTTAGAAAATCTTTTCAGATTATAACTTCGGTAATACGCTACGACTGGGACCAGTCGATATCTTTTTTGGTTCGCCCGAGATCGTGCACGAGAAAATGACCACATACGTACGCACACACACACGCATACTGCTTCTCAAATTTTTGCTTAAAGTGCTATTGGGACCTTGAAAAATGAGAATACGTTGAAAATTACAATTTCGATTTTCGGACCGATTACAATAACTTCCTTATAAACTGGGAAGTTAATGAGAGGGCGGTAAAATTTTCTTCCGCCCCGGGCGGCTGTCACCCACGCTACGCCACTGTTTGGCGCACTGTCATATGGAAACACACAGTTCATTTTATCTGTCAAGGCGAGCTCGGCGGCGCGGCGTTCATTGGGCCCGCACATTCAAGCAGCCAGCTTTAAGCTGGAAACAGATTAAACGTTCATGAGCGTTCATCAACGCTGTGAATTGTCAAAAGACTTTCATAACGTCGGGTGTGAACACATTGAATGGCCATCAGAGTTCGCATGCACTGACAATCGTTAAAATAAGAAAATATTTTAAACTTCAAATGTTTCAAGTGAATGTTTATTTTTGTGAAATTTTTCGTTTCTTACTGCATTGAATTTCCGTAAAATTATATTCATTAAAATAACCCATTTATTCAAAACAACCGAAACTGAGAATCACAACAATGTCACAACTGCCAGAACTGCGTTCATCAGAATAGAAATAGAGTTTATTCCAGCGCTGATGAGCGCTGATAACCGTGCAATCTGTTCACTACAATTAGGTTGTGTGTATTCATTTTCATTTTGAAATTTCTCAGCGTTGATGAACGCTTAGAGCCTTATGACACTGGCTTTTTCGTAGGCTGAAACCTGAAAGAAAAAATTCAAAGGAGATTTTCCCATATGTAAGAGTGAGAGGAGTATACTCAAACTTCTCTTGGCTGGATTTTAAGTATTATAAAAAGCATAGGAAAAGAATGAATTCATGTTCTTTTTTCTATGCTTTTTATAACAGTTTGCTGCATCTCTAGACTTTTTATAACAGTGAATGAATAACAATAAATTGAAGTGATTATAAATATAATTTAAGTGATTATAAATATATAAGAAGTGGAAATAAATATAATTGAAGTGACAATAGATATATTTGAAGTGAAGGGGTAAATGTTTAGAATTGGGGCTCCGGAGTAAAATCGCTCCAAAAAAAAAATTTTAGGTGTTTACGGTGATGTCCCAATAGTAATTTCAAGGCGGGGAAGACATATTTTTCTTATTACAACGCGAGGAGGTTGCGAATTGGGGGATTCCTTCTGTATTCACTCACAACTATCTGTTATAATAATCAGACAATCATTCTTACTCTCACATGCTATCTCTGTCACACAGTACAACAGATTTCGTCATTTTCAGCCTAGCCAAGGCAGCATTTTCAGCCTACGAAAAAGCCAGTATCATAAGGCTATTATGAACGTTCAGGGCCGTGTTACAATTGCGGCTTTCTTTCGCTTCGACTTCAACTCGGACTGCAAAAAAAGTCCCCCGGAGACTTCGATTTTAAAATTATTAAATTGTAGCTTTGACTGCAATCAGCTGTTTCCTTTCAAAGCAGAAGCAAAGAAGAAAAATTAATATAACAAAATTTTAAAATGTCTGAAGAGGAATTGGAATTTTTTTTAATGTTGTTCGCAGTCTATAAAAAAACTCGGAATTCAAAACCGTTCCTTTCGTTTTAAAAAAGTGGTTTTCAGTTCTTTCACATGAAGTGAAGTTGGCTGCAGGCGGACGAAACTTTGAATTTTCTTTAAAGCCGGACTGCAGTCGAAATACAGTCGCAGAAAAAGTGCAGTCGAAGCTTTTATTTAATCAGCTTTAATGACATTACAAGTAATCAAAGCCCGAAGTTAAGTCAAAGCCCCAATTGTAACATCGGCCTCAATCTGTTTCCAGCTTTAGTCGGAGAGATTGTAGAGAGAAAAATGAAACCAACGCCAACACTTGGGTAAGTTTGGTCGTCGGGAGCCCGTATGTGCTCCCATTAAAAATGGTTAAAAACTCTACGGCTATCATATGCCCCTTAAAACCCCAAGCGGGCGATGTTCGCCCGTTGTAAGGCCATTTTTTATATTTTTGAATTCTTATAAAAATTTCCGTTGAATTTAAAAAACTTTTGTATCACGTCCGGGATAAATTAAAAATATCGGTGGCAACGTATTTTTTGTTTTTTTTCACGGGCACCTCAAAGGTACTGAGAACGTCGGTGCTCCACTGAGTCTTATATGTGGGAACATGTCGCACGCCTTCCCCAATTTGTTTCCATTACATCGTGCCCAATATTTTTTTTTGATGCTCCCGGTACTGCACTGAAGTCGCCACAACGTCACGTCACGGATATACGTGTGGATCGACCTTATTTTAGTCCTGAGGCTGGTCGCAAAATTTTCTTTACTTGCAAAGGGGGTGCGTAATTTATAAGGTTGAAAAACACTGCTCTAACCAGTACATGAAATATCATCATGCCTTTAGTTAAGTTTTTTGATCTGATAATTGTTAAAAAACGCTTACACAACAATTTTTAAAATGTTGGCAGAATACTTTTATTTTTGTATTGGTGGTATATACTCTGATTAATTGCGGCTATCGGAGTACATTGTTTTTATTTTACAGCCGTTTTTTTTTGAAAGATAATCAATACTTTTGCATTTTTATCAATATACAAGTACTTCGCGAAATGCATTTATTAGTTTTTCTTGGGATCCACATCTCAGCACCAGTTACTTTAGAATTGATAACCTTTCTTAAACTCTTTGATCATACATATAATAATGACGGAATTTATAATCAAGTTGGATTTTGTCAGTTTTGTAGCTACTATAAATAAATTTTCTTAGTTTGTTTCTAATATCTGCAAATAGACTGATTAAGTTTTCACCAGTTTAGTTCCGTACTTGTTTCCTGTTCCTAGTAGTATTATCTAGGGCAACATAGAAGACCATATAGTATAGATACATACATATGTTCAAATCTCTATGTGTTCTGCCCTTTTTCAATATTATAACTACAGTATTTCCTATTATACTCGTATTCCACTATGTTAATGCCCTCAATTTTTTCTCTGCACAAATCACAACATCATCGACATAAACAAGCAAACAGTTCCATCTGCAACTACTGCACTTCATTCCTGTGCACTGCAGAATCTCACTGAATCTAGAATTTTTGATAAATATTTACATGAAAATCCCCAAAAGCTGTCAGTACACTGTCGATTAGGTCAACAAATAGAAGACCATCGGAGTATATTAATCTGTAACTGGAACAAATAGAATCATTTCATGGGTAGAACCTCACAAACAGATTTTGTTAATCATGCTAAAAATTTCGTGTCATTAGAACAAATTATTTACCATAGTTTGCCGCCATTATAACAATTATTCGCACTTTTTTTGTATTGATAATTTTTATATGAAAAATTGTTTCTTTTCCATGATTAGATTTCCGTGCAAGGTTTTTTTTTATTAGCAAATCTTTTCTTTATGAATAATGAAGTTGGGTTGTCGGCAATAATTCTACTATAATGAAGCCTTCATGTGAATTTTTCTAGTGGAATTAATGCAATTTGCAGAGAATAACAGAACTATCATGATATGAACAACGGACAATGAGTAGAATAGCTTTATGCAATATTTTTTTTAACCAGAATATGAATAGTTAGAGTGTTTCTTGTGTTTTTGTATTTTGTGTGTCCCAACAACATAAATATAATTCTTTTCCGCTAGAAAATCACGTGGAAGTTTACAATTCAAGCATTTTTAGACCCTGACCACTGTTGTGGCTAAAAACTGGATTTCTTAGCATTCATTACTCACGCAAGAACTACATCCGATAAGTTATTGCACCAGTGGTTCGTTACTGATTTACGTAATCGCCAAGATTCATTACACACTGAGTCACACTAAGTCACCGATATCGGTTGATATATAGTAAAGTATTAATTTGAAATAGAGCAGAGTTTTGATTTCGTTTATGATTACATTTCCTACACTTATTATAATATAGTGATTGATACCATATTTATTTATTTTTTTTATTAATATTTTGTAGAAGGACTTCAATTTGTGCCACATACCTGCTACGTTGGAGATAAGAACTATGGAGCTTCCGTTGGATCATGTTACTTTTATCTTGAGGTCAAGAAATGCTGTTGTTTACAAGCTCTTGCTAAGCGATGTAAGTATGCATATTAATAAAACAACCAAAATGCTAAATTAATAAACAATTAATGCCCCAACTTAGAGAGTACACATGACCCGTTTCTAAAAGTGTGTATGAGGGCTATGGTAAGCCGTGATAATCACAACGCTAACAAGCTATTTTATGGATGTGGTTAGTACCGCTTTGGTCTCCGCAAGAATCTATTTTAGTAAATCCGAAAACTTAGCTAGATATTTTTCATGCCAGTGCAACATTTCCGGAAGACAACATAGAAAATAAAAATTGTCTTGTCTTTTAGTCTCTTTCAACTGTTTTAATCGGCATTTCTTCTGATCTTTCTGCCACTTGAACCTAAAAACAATGATAAGAAAATTATGCCTTGAAAATTATTGGTTGTGTTTTAATTTTACAGTGTTTACATTTTTTTATTATCATTTGATACTTCTTTTCTGTTGAATATTTCTTAATGAAACCAAATACATTCATATGTGCTATTTTTAAACAATGAGTTTATTGTTGAATTGTTATTCTTACTTTTTTACAAATTTTTTGTCATTCAAAACTTTGAAAGGGTACGAAAGATGTATGTATATTATATATTTTTCGTTTAGTTCAAGATTTAGAATACAATTTTAGTAATAAAAACTTGCAACTGACTGTTCCTTGTGTCAAATTACATTTATACCCACAGCACTTACTTCTAAAATATTATTTTAGCGATACATGAGATTTATGTTGTCTTTCGTATGGATATAAACAGATGATAATAAATGAAATATCGAAAAAATACCTATCAAATATGAAAATTTTCATATGCAAAGTCCTCTTTAATTGCCTTTTATGAGTGGATATGGTACAATTTATCTTCCATGAATGCAGTGATGGATTTACGTTTAGGCCCGTGAGGCCCGCGCCTAGGGCGGCAAAATTTTCGGGGCGGCAAAATTTTAGAGGCTGCAAAATTTAAAGAACCATTGAAATTTTAAAAATTGATTTAATTTGTTTGCTGTTCTGGAGAGAGATCCTTTGCTACTCCAAAAAGAGTGAAAAGCTATTTGGGTGCAAGTATGGGCCAAGACAATCTCAACTTGCATTATTGTCTATTGGAGCAAAATTGCAAAAAATGTGATGTTTTCGCCAAGCTTAAGCAAGAAAAAAGTTTATTTGATATGTTATAAGTCAATTTTCAATATTTTTCACCGACCAACAGAACTGGAAAAATTAAAAAAATAGTGTAGCAATGCACATTTATGTAATTTTCTCTTGCAGAAAAAAATAAAAAAATCCAACTTCGTAACTATACGAGTATCACTATCATATGACAATTTACATCCACTACAGTATCTATTGTGAACGATATTGAACATCCTTTCGCAGCAGGAAATTTAATAAGATTTTATTTAGCATTTGAATGGGAAAATGGGAGTGCAAAGAGAAAATCGAAACAAAATGTATGCATTCTCTTCAAATATGTATTATTTTTCCTTTTAATTTGATGGATAGCGCATGCACAGTGTATCAGTGCACATGTGTAGAGAAAAATGTTCAGTATAGTAAAAATTCCACCTGGCTTTCAAACCTTTCGCTAAGGACGTACCTAAATAAAATATATATTCTGATCATCTATGAAAAAATACCTTTCGTTTGATATATGTTTCATTAAGATACGTGGACCGGAAATAGGTTAAAATGGGATCACAATTTTTGGAAATAGGTTAAAAAGGGATCACAAAATTTTGCTTTGCCTATTAATATATAGATGCTAACAAGGTATGTTGTCTACTCTTGTTAGACTACTCCAAAGCTTTTGACAACGTCAATCACTCCGTCCTTTTACGCAAACTCTGTACACAATTTCGTTTTCCTTCTTCTGCCCTTACGCTCATCTATAGATTTTTAGCTGCTCGTTCACAACAGGTGAAGATTTCCCATTTAATTTCCTCTCCTACCATGCTTTTTGCTGTCGTTCCACAAGAATCTATCTTAGGCCCTCTACTGTTTAGTATATGTATATAAAGGGTGTATCCGTTAAGTTTACAAAGCGACTGGCTGTGGATAGGTTTTGGATAGACGAAAAAAAATCGTATGGGAGGGGGAAACCGTAACGATTTAGCCGCTAGGGCGTTGTGAAGTTTTTTTTAGAGTTTTGCATATCGCTCTGTATTTTTGTAACGGTATGACCTATTTTCATGAATAAGGTATCAGTGTACGCAGAATACTCTCACCTATCTAAAACTGTAAAAGCGAAGGTGAAAAGTATCACTAAAAAGCAAAAAGGGCGCCATGTCGGACGGGCCTAGGGCGCAGTCGAGCTTAAATCCGCCACTGCATGAATGGTGGGTCCACTCGACAAGGACTTTTATCGCTGCGACTTCTGTACATACTGTGAAATTTGAATTACACGGCCGGCCGACCAAATGTGTGTACGGAAATGTCAACTGAATCCGGAATGAAGATTTTTCTTTGTTGGACAGATAAAATTATTGTACTACACCACCCCTATACCTCATATTTAATGCCAAACCGCTTGAACACGTTCTGCCTTATGGCTAGTTGCTTAGACTTGACTGTTCGAGCCATCGCGGGGCACTCACAAAGAACTTGAAGGGCAGACTCATCCTCCTCAAGGCAAAGTCTGCAGGTAGGGTTTTCCGCCCTTCCTACCTTCCTATTTAGGACGCAGTACTGTGCCTATTAGGACGCAACAACTGTTCTGACATCCTTTCTACTGCGCCCCTACAATTCCTTAGCCGCATTAAGAGACGGCACAGAAAGCATCTAGCATCGGTGTGTTGCATCCAAGTTCGATCGGCAAGGGCCATCTTCACGAAATTGGTGGGTGCCCCAACAGTAAGTTCCGAACCAATAAATACAATGTAATTGGTCCATAAATGTCCCATGAGTATGGTCCATCCTGACAAAGCCTCCATATCTGGATAAGGCAACTGCGTGTAAAAGCTGTCCACTGCCATGCGGCCCTTCACATGATAACTTTATATCTTGGCTTGGCAGGCTTTGAAGGGTGTGATTCTTTCCACCTACTGAATTCGTTCTTCACGTTTCCGCGGGGGCTTGCCAAAAATCAGCGCCACCACTTGAAGGTGGTAGAAGGAGATTGGGAGTGAAGGGTGAGAGGCGCTATATCCGAGGATCCGCCATCTGTTTGCGTCACTCCCCATAAGACGTCCCTAGAATATTATAGAGCAGGGGTGGCCAACAAGTCGATCGCGATCGAACGATCGATCGCAAAGCCAATTTTGGTTGATCGCTCGATATGTCTTTGGTTTAACGTGTTACTACAATTGTAACTGAACGCTATGCGTGAACGTAACGCGCAAATGCCACAGTATGCATGCAGTTATGGGTCGTCATAGAAAAACACGGTCACCGATTTTACCTATCTTGTAGCTCGTATTAAAACATTAAAACACAGTGTATAAACACACACATTCCCTCTCCAGTGACAGCGATATCGCATTGGAATGGTGATTTCTCTTTGGCGCTTCGTCTACTTTGATGCTGCATGCTCTGTGACTTTCTTTGTGGGCAGTGGTTTCTTGCAAAGGTCGGTGTGGTTTAATGTCTGGTAACTAACCTTTCTTCGTGGTTTACTTAAATGTTTTTACTGCTTTGAACGGTTTGTTTTCTCCTTCTTCTTCCGGGTTTTAGCCGATCGACTGAAACTCTGCTATTATATCTTTTTATCCTTAATACGAAATACTTGAGATTTATTTCCAACATCGCAAACCGACCTTCGTATGGTCGCTTCAAAAATATTCTGACTTTATCGTCTCTTTTGAACATGAACCGGCATTTTTGTAGATCCTCCTAGATGAACACGCTTTGTTTTGCATATGTGATAAAGCTTCTCTAGGCTTTTGATCTCATTAATTTTATTTCTGAATTTCTTTACAAATTCACATGCTTTGAGATTTTCCGGCGTGCTCGTATGTCTGGCTTAATTGCTGTTCGCAATCCTCTATTGGGAACCGCAAACACCTTGAGCAGCAAGGACGACGAGGTTCCTTTTTGGTTTCTTAACAAATTCCCAAATAATTTGTAATTTGACTGGGCTTCTGCAAATTTCTTGAAACCTATTGTCTCTGTTACATGTGTTTCCTCAATTCTGGATAATAGATCTGCTATGTTGTTGGGATTTCCTTCAATGTATCGTATGTTCGTTGAGAACTGGCCGATGAAGTCTAGCTGTCAAAGCTGACGTGGTGATGCGGATTTTTCGGATTTTTGTTTAAAATCGAAGATAATAGAAGTGTTTCACTCCTTGATGCATCGCCAGAAGTTCTCTGTCATATACAGTGGCTCACAGTGAAAATCGTCCACCTTACGAGTAAGAGGAATTAAGTAGTTTTTTGTAGTGAAACTTCCTTGCTCTCGTTCCGGGGATTTTGAAGTGATTCGAGCAAGTACAAGTGAATTCAGAAAACAGAAACGAAAACAAGGATAGCTGTACGAAACGGAAGTTGCCTTCTCACTCATTTACAACTGTCACAATTCAGAATCGGCAACGAAAACAAGGACTGCCGTATGAAACGGAAGTTGTCTTCTCACTCGTTTATAAAATAACGAGAAAAAAAACAAAAATATTGAAACAAATTAAATACAACAAAACACAAACTCAATGAATGCACAAGTATACATACTAAATATTTAGTTTCCACTGTATTTCGTTAAACATTTTGGATTTAAACAACCAAGCTGATGAATTTCGCGAATATCACCGCCAAAAAAACAGCACACAACAAAACAAAAACAAATTTCACAATGCAATGAATGCACAACTAAACTAACAATTTAGTTTCCACTCTATTTCGTTTAACATTTTGGTTTTTAATAACTTAAACTGATGAAGTTCGCGAAGATCACCGTCATAAGAGCAACTTTCCACACTGATTCAACCAAGTAACTGACAGCGACAGCCATGATAGTAATTAAGCGATGCCATACTATATAAACAATTCTACTAAACCAGCAGGAAAATATTTACAATTTATTTAAATTCGTACATAGATGGCGCAGGCATCGGCAAAGTTAAAATGAGGAGTCTGTTATTTAAAAAATTAAGATTGTTTATAAAAAATAAAGTTTCTGTAAAAGCAGCGAAATGGTTTTGATTTTATACACTGCACTGCATTACTTTCAAGATATTATTTATACTATGATTTATCAATTGAGTTAAAATATTATGGTTCTTACTTCCTATTCCCTGCTTCATTCATTTTTTATTATAACACAAGACACGAGCAAATGAAGAAAAAAAATACAATAATAGAGAGCATATAGACATAAATATGTACGCGATGTTTCACTTCTGCCTTGTGTTCTTTAATACACAATAATTTTTTTTTCATCTAGCTCTCAACAAATCCAAATAAGAATTTACATAACTAAGTTTTTCATTTATTTTCTTCAAAATAATGGCGAAAAATTATGAAATTAATCAATAACAAAAACGGGAAAAATTCAAATTTCCGGAAAGGTCATATTTCTATCTCACAATGAAAATCGTCCATAACACTCAATACTAAGAAATTTCGTCCATAACACTCAATACTAAGAAAATTGGTCCTCCTTATGCTGCAATTACTGCTAGAAGCCTGTTCGGCATTGAATTTACTAATTTTTAGTATACTTAGGATTAATTCTAGCCCATTCCTGCTGAGTACATTTTCAAGGTCTTTCTGCGAGGTAATATTGTCTTACGAATGCTCCTGCCCGGTGTATCCCATAAATTCTATTAACATTCAAGTTAGGGATTGAGGAGGAACGGGGAAAACTGTTTTACAATTGTATATCAGCCAATAGCGTTCAACGTCTGAGGTATGCTTAGGGCCATTATACTGATAGAATGCAAACCCAGCAGTAATACTTAGAAGTTGCGCACTCTGGTGCACATTTCGTTTTAGAATATCAAGCTAAACCATTGCATCCACTGTTCCTCGGATGAACTCAAGGTTGCCAGTGCCATTTGCCGCCATACACCTCCATACGATACCAAACAACCGAGTATTGCAATTCGTTCTTTAGTAGTCTCTCATTATAAGGCGGGCAAAAGTCACAGAGAAATGGCAGATTGTTGGGAAATACTTTTCTGGTACTGTTTTTTGGCTTGCTTGCTATTCTACCACTTTCTTCACACCTTTTAATAATATATTGGACAGTTGTTCGACTTTTTCCAACAATCTTTGCCATTTCTCTGTGACTTTTGCCCGCCTTATAATGAGAGACTACTAAAGAACGAATTGCAATACTCGGTTGTTTGGTATCGTATGGAGGTGTATGGCGGCAAATGGCACTGGCAACCTTGAGTTCATCCGAGGAACAGTGGATGCAATGGTTTAGCTTGATATTCTAAAACGAAATGTGCACCAGAGTGCGCAACTTCTAAGTATTACTGCTGGGTTTGCATTCTATCAGTATAATGGCCCTAAGCATACCTCAGACGTTGAACGCTATTGGCTGATATACAATTGTAAAACAGTTTTCCCCGTTCCTCCTCAATCCCTAACTTGAATGTTAATAGAATTTATGGGATACACCGGGCAGGAGCATTCGTAAGACAATATTACCTCGCAGAAAGACCTTGAAAATGTACTCAGCAGGAATGGGCTAGAATTAATCCTAAGTATACTAAAAATTAGTAAATTCAATGCCGAACAGGCTTCTAGCAGTAATTGCAGCATAAGGAGGACCAATTTTCTTAGTATTGAGTGTTATGGACGAAATTTCTTAGTATTGAGTGTTATGGACGATTTTCATTGTGAGATAGAAATATGACCTTTCCGGAAATTTGAATTTTTCCCGTTTTTGTTATTGATTAATTTCATAATTTTTCGCCATTATTTTGAAGAAAATAAATGAAAAACTTAGTTATGTAAATTCTTATTTGGATTTGTTGAGAGCTAGATGAAAAAAACTACTTAATTCCTCTTACTCGTAAGGTGGACGATTTTCACTGTGAGCCACTGTACATGCTGTAATCATTTTCAGTGATTGTGAGCTTTCGAGGAAAAAACCTAACGGTGTTGCAAATTCATCCACAGCTTGATGTACCTACTGTTGCACCCACGGTGCGTTATTTGATGCGTCGACTGAAGAGTTTGTTAGCCGTTTGCATTCTTTGTCTTTTAAGCTCCATTTACACTGACGCTGGCTGTCGCTCAATATGCATTTCACACCTCTTCCCCTACTTAAACTACGGGTATGACAACAAGTCGATCACGACACATTTTTGTGATAAAAAGTAGATCTTATGTATTCAAAAATTGGCCGCACCTGGTATAGATAAAGTTACCCGCTTCCAGTCAGCATATTGTCATTCGCCGATCTTTTTTGATACCTTAATTATATTTATCTCAATAGATATTTTTGTCGTCTGGCGCTGGCTACTCGTCTCTGTAACGTGTAATATTATACTGGTCAGTGGCGGACTAAGGGTGGGGCGGAAGGGGCGGTCAGCCCCGGGCCTCTGGTTCTACAAGTTCCCTTGATCAAATCCTAAACAAGGCTTTAAAAAATTTGGTCAGAGACACAAATAAGTACAGCATGTAATTATCAAAATGGGACTTTATTGAATCGTTATCCTGTACATCGCTTATTCTTCAATACTTCTTTACCATTTTCATCTCGGTTGCAACATGCAAGATGAGATTTTCTAAACTTAAGCCTGGGGCCCGATTCCGCAACGGTGAGTTTTACGGTGTTCACCGATTTCAGTGTACACTGCTTATTTTCGCGTCTGCAAGAGTGAGAATGAGTTTTTTTGACATTTGCGGTGAACACCGCCGTTAAAAATTTCTCACTGAGAAAAAGGCTGTGAATTGACGGTGAGTTTGAATTTTGACGAGTCAAGTTGTTTTTGTAATTTCGTGCGATGATTTTTGAATAAGTTTTTAAATTTTTTTTAAAAATAAATTTTTTGAGAGATTTGTTAGGTATGTAAATATAAAATGTTGTTTTAGTTTATTGTTCTAAAAGATTTTATTTAATTAGAATTTTTAAAATGGAAAGGTCAAGACCAGGGGTCGGCAACCTATGACCCGCGGGTCACAGAGTGACCCACTTGATAATTTCAAGTGACCCACTTTAGTTCCGAAAAAAGTATAACACCCGTATTCTAAAACCAGTCATAAGTCATAACGCAATATAAAAATTATGAAAATTACATAGCATGAAAATTACGTTTCTAGCATATTTTTCAAAATTTCAAACAGACTCGACACACAGCCAACTTCGATAAGAGGTTCGGACGTTCACATACACTTTCCCTTACTGCATCATTGTCCGAACAAATTTCACCATTATTGGACCCGCGTGTGCGTGTCTTTCTTTCAGTTGTGTGTCAGTTATAGTTATAGCACAAGAATAGTTACGCAGCTAAATAATTATTACCTAGTGAAATAAATATTGTTATTTAAAAAAAAATTACCATGAGCAAACAAAAAGCAAAAAAGAGATTATTTCAAGATGTGTGGACAAAAAACTATGGGTGTATCGAAAATGGTGACAAATTGATATATAGTTTAGGTTCAGATATAATTACCGCCAGGACTTACAATATTGAGCGACACTTTTCCTCAAAACATAAAGATGTGAGTGAAATGGCAAATGAAGAAAAATCTGAATACATTGCTAAACGTGTATTAAATTTTGGAAAACAAAATAAATTATTAAAGAGTTTTGTTACTAGCAACAATCACGCTACATCTGCCAGCTTTGTTGCAGCTCTTAGCATTGGTACCAACGGAAAACCATTTACAGACGGTGAGTTTTTGAAAAACGCATTCATAAATTGTTCCGAACACTTTATTTAATGACTCGCAAATAAAAAACAAATAATTGAGAGAAGCAAAGAAATGCCATTGTCAGATAGAACAGTACAGCGTCGCGTTGAAGATATGGCCAAAAATATTGATGAACAGGTCAAAAATGATTTGTTATCTTGTGACATAATTAGCACTGCAGTTGACGAAAGTACCGATATAAATAGTATTGGTAGGCTTGCAATAATTATTAGATTTGCATCAATAAATAGCTCGAATGTCAATGAAGAACTATGCGTTCTTGCTTCAATGAATGACACGACCAAAGGCACTGATATTTTTCGTCAAGTACAAGAGTTTACAAATTTCAAAAATGGGCAAGTACTGGATTTAAAAAGTAAATTGTTTTCCATAACAACCGATGGTGCTCCAAGTATATGTCCAAGTATGAGAGGAAAAAATGTTGGATTTGTAAAACTAATGAAAAATGATCTTGGCCGCTCACTTTTATCGTTTCATTGTATCATACATGAAGAAAATTTATTTGCAAAGGCGTCTACGCGACAACTTAAGGATGTAATGGAAAAGGTTGTTAAGATCGTAAACATGATAATAGCGCGATCAGCATTAATACACAGGCGCTTTAAAGCTTTTTTGGAGGAAATTTAATCGAAATATGCAGATTTGTTGTTACATTCTGAAATACGATGGTTAAGTCGAGGAAAAGATCTTAATAGATTTGTAGAGTGTTTTGATGATATAATAATATTTCTTCACGAAATCGATTAAAATCGAGATCATGATAAACAATGGTTTTTAAGACTTTTGTTCTTAACAGAAATAACCACACAATTTTGAAAATGTATTAGGAATGGAAGAGTTTTACTTCAAAATTGATATTATTTGAAACTGACATAAAAATTAAAAAATTTCATTTCTTTCCCTTTTTAAAAAAGGGAACATGAAAAAGAAAATATCGATGAAAGCACTCTAAATATGTTTGAAAATTGGATTTTCGTCATTAAAAGTGAATATGAAAGTCGTTTTCAAAGTTTTAAGAAGCATGGAGAAATGTTTACATTTATAAAGCCCGAGGAAATAGAAGAAAATGTTTTTAATTTGCAGTATTTTATATATCTAAAAACTGACAGTTTTAGGTTAGAAATGATTGATTTTAAAAGTTCAAAGTTATGGACGGATAAATTCAAGAAATTGCGGCAAGATTTGGAAAAAGCAGAAGATAACCATCTTCTCATGATATCAATATATTGGGCATCACTTCCCACGAAGTTTTCATCTTTGAAAAAAATTGGGTTTGCTATTTTGTCCACATTCGGTTCAAATTATAAATGTGAGCAAATATTTTCACAAATGAAATTTATATTAAGCAAGAACAGGAACAGGTTAACTACCGAAAATTCAGATGCTTGTATTCGCTTTAAAACGACTAACTATAAACCAGACCTGACTAAATTAACGTCACAAGTTCAACATCAGGGAAGCCATTGATATCGAATAGAACGTTTATAAATAAAGTTCATTTAACTATGTTTGTAATTATTTTCTTAATAAAATGTATCTTATTATTTACTAAAAGAGTTTTTTAATACGAAAATATCTCTGACCCAGACGTCTTTTTAATACTCACATTTTGGTTGATTTTGACCCGCGGCCAAAAAAGGTTGCCGACCCCTGGTCAAGACAGTACCAACTCAGCCGAGGTTGTCAGTGAGATTTTCCTTCGGTGTTCACTGGCGAAAAACTCACCGTTGCGGAATCGGGCCTCTGGTGTCCACTATAGAGCTTTTTGCACAGAGCTAGAGAAAACTCTCGCGTAGAGAAGTGTATACACCCTCTAGAGATGTACACATGCGCTCTACACCCACTCTACGCGAAAGTTTTCTCTGCTAAAAAACTCTATAGTGTATAAGCAATTTTTTGTGTTGTGTAGAGTTCTACATCTGCTATACGCTCTATCAAGCATGTTTGATAGAGTTTTTCTCTCTACAGTATTCATTCTTATTTGCATTTCGACTGCGCTTCGAATTGTTGTACATCGGTCTGTGAAATAACAACGAAATTCGAATACGACATACGCAGAAAATGTGTCTTCTTCCGTGAGCTCAATAATTCTCGATACATTCCAGCGTTTTATTTTCTTTTCGCAATCCAATCTCGCGCCCAACATTTCCTTTTCTTCTTTTCCTCTTCTTCTTCTTTCCCTCTTCCTCTTAAAACGGCAGCAGCTTGTTTTTGGCGAGAACTCATTTTATTATTTTTTTGTTTTCTATTAATTTCCTTTAAATTTTTTACACAATACATATGTGTACGCACGCATCTCTGAATAACTGAGAAATTAAATGACATGCAAAAGTTGATGGCCGACTCTACAGTAGAGAAAACGCATCTGCAGTGTGCAGTCTGTAGAGCACGTGGTGGAGCTTTACTCAAAATTTCTCTAGAGCAATTTTACGGGCGGTGGGGTGGTAGAGTGGTAGAGACGCGCTGTAGTGTACACACTACAGGTAGAGCTTTACACTCTACACTCTACCAAAAAAAATTTATAGTGGACACTTGGCTTTAGAACTACTTTCGGAATCGATGGGTAATTAAATGCTTTCCCTGGAACTGGGAAACATACACACACACTTTTACATACAAATGAAAACTGAATAAAAGGCTTCTAAAATTACATCAACTTCTTAGACTGAGGGCCTCATTCAGCTTTGCCGCCCGGGCCTCTGACGGGCTTAGTCCGCCACTGATACAGGTTAAACTCTAGATAATTTGCAGAAACTATGGTCCTTAACGGACGACAGACCTTACGAATGTTCGCCCTATCTTGAACTAACATCGTTGCAACGACTAATAACGAATCAAGTCGGTAGTCGGCCGATAGTCGCCCTGTAGTCGGCCGGTAAGCGCCCGGCAGTCGGTAGGCTGGTAACCCTGTAGTTCGGCGGTTATCTCTAGCTCCTTCCACATGCACATAGCTTATACGCGTTGATTTTTTTGTAGTAAAAGAAGACACTAACAGTAACTTATTATGCTAACGTACTCCAAAAATTTAAAGCTGCAATTTTAATAATGTAAGATGCTGGAAAGTTGCATCAACGCGTATTGTCATCTCATCCACCCTTCATTATAAACTTGTTTTATTCTTATATTTATTGCTGTTTGAAAGTGAGCCTTATGTCTCCCGTCCACACGACACATTCTTTGCTTAAATTTCATGTATTTTATACAAACACTCCACCTTTTTGACACTGGCTTTTGGTCTCGCAACTTTGATTGCACTATCAAAATGCATAAAATTCTATGGAGTGTGCACCCAAAGAGTGTGTCGTGTGGACGGTCCATTAGTATCATCTTCACTCACTCACTGTAATTATAAAGAAAAAATAGTTTGCAAACCTGATGTTAAGGTCGGTTTACACGCAACGATCTGCTTGTGCAAATTGACTGGCACAAGTCAATTGGTGCAAATAAACTGAGTGAAAATGAACCAGTCACCAGTGAACAATAAAGGCTGGTACAGACTATGCCAGTATTTTAGTCGAGTGGCGAGTAATTTACTTACCACTAAACGTCTTAAAACGTTTTAGTAGCTAAAAAGTGTCCGAACACAGTGCATTAGTAAGTAAAGTGTCAAAATGAACAGACGACAAGATAGCAAAGTAAAGGGGCTTCTACACCATACAACGGTTTGACCAACTTGGGTTGTCACTTTATCGGTCCAACAGCCTATTGTACACAAATTATGCACTCACGTGCAAACACACGAGACAATCGTCGCATACAACCGCCATAATGGGACGATATCGTGCCAACCTTTGTATCGTGTAAAAGCCCCTTAAAAATTATTAAATTAATCAATTTGCATGACAAAGTCATGGCATCCTGCCGCTATTCGACCGAAAAAATAGAACAGAAATCGATTGACTCGACTAAATGATTTTAGTAAATTACTCGACTAAATTTGTTTGTCCATACTGGTTTACTTACTCACTCGACTAAAATACTGGCATAGTCTGTACCAGCCTTAATTGTGAAGTGAAGAAGTGAAGTTTTTGCTTTGAAAATGGACAGGTAGCCTTTTGCTAATTTGACACGATTATTATATTATATTGATTATAAGGTCGGAGTAGCCAAGCCAAAAATTTGGGTTTACACGCAACGATTTACTTGTGCAAATTGACTTGGACAAGCCAATTGGCACAAGCAAATCGTTGCGTGTAAACCGACCTTTAAGGAAAAGTGAATTTAAAAAAAATTCTTTCAACTCATTGTATTACAAAAAAAAATTCATTTTGGTTCTACCCTTGTTTTCAATTTCCGCATTTAATAAGAAAAGAGAAAATCCACAATTATAATTTCCATTGCCAACAACAATCTTGTGAATCATTTATTTATGCATCCACCATTGAAATTGAATCTTTAATCTACTGTGTGCTTCACAATATTTTCCTCGACTATGTATGTCATTAGCAATCTTGACTCTCTTCCATCGTTAGCTTCTTATTTGCTATCACTCCTTTATCCACGCATAAATATTCTCTTTATATAGTCTATGATCAAATATGAAATTGCTTTTTAATTTAGCTAAGTATAAAAGCAACTTTGAGATTTCAACCCAGCACTGGTTAAACTATGCAAAAAAAATATTATTTATGAATGACCAACAGAAATTGATTAACAAATGGAAACACAATAATATTGCTAATACAAATTTTAAAGAGATCTAAAAGTGCTCGATTAGCACGGTTTTGATAATTGACATTGACCATGTGTAAAGAAGGGAGTCTTCGCATGGATGAATAGATAACAAACTGAAATTGATTAAATCTAGAGGAGAGAATTTTATAATGTTTACAAACATTTTTAATTGTTTATAATATTTATTAAATAGTTCTTATTGTTAATATTAAAACAACAATCTTTTTAGGGAAAACCCTGTCAGCATCATCAAGGACAAATGGAGGCCTTCTTGGAGTACTTATTTCAACATTAGTCGTCGCAGTTCTTAAGTCCACCTTTTTACTACGCTAAAATATACTATTATATATTTATCCAAAGGAAACGACAACAAAAAAAATCTATAAATGTAAATATGATGTACACCAAAAAATATTTTGTAAAATTTTTCAAAAAAAAATTGTTTTACGTATTAAGGAAATCTTAAACTATGAATTCGAATCTTTTAAAGATTTCTAGTTCATAAAAAATAAGTTTTATGGCTGTGGCATGTTTTAAAGCGTGCATATTAAATACTTACGTCTAGATGTAATAAAGGAAGTATGGAAAACATGTGTGTGTATATAAAAATAATTGCGGATGCGTGAATGATTTGTTAAGAATGAAATTTTTTAAGCGCACCCTTAACTTTCGATGTTTATATCTTATGCTGCTTTTTATAAACTATGATTATATTTAATAAAATATGAATGTTATTTCAGAAAACAAACTGAGTTTAAGTTTATTTTTTTTAGTGGTTTAAAATTAGAACCGGGTGTAATTATTTATAATAAGATAGACTACAAATTGTTACTTAGGTTAATAGAGGACACATGAGCGAAAGTGGAACGGTATTGATACAAATCATGTTGAACTTGGAACATATTGGATTTCAGGTCAGTATCAGTCAGTAGTATTTATATTTACCGGCGATTTTTGAAGAAATGTGAGAATCATAATTGAAAATTAATAGTGAGAAATAGTTAATTTCTATCTATAAGATATTTTGTTAACATAAATATCACCAAGTCTTTAATCTAAGGAAAGTCAAATCCGTCAGGCTCATCAGGTCAGGTGTGGACTTTCAGTGTTCAGTTTATGTCCTCAGAGTTCGATATTTTCACGTCACTTCTGGTGGGTGCTCCAATAGCAAGATCCGGATCGAAGGAATCAGAACTGAACAATCAAAAGGAAAACTGTCAATCTAAATCCTTTGAACTAAGTTAATACCAATAGCTTGTAATTTAGTGAACAGAGCATATTCTATGAAAAGTTTTGGAGACATCTCGAGTAACCAAAGAAGTAATTAGTTCCAAAATCGATATTGATTACAACAAAATACGATTTTTCTAGATTTAAATTACCACAACGACGATTTTATGACATTTTACATATAACTCCAGCAATTAATTTTAAAGATATGAGAATTATATTAGATTAGATTGTTGATAATGTACATATAATATGATTAGCTGGTTGATATTTTTCGGTAAATAATAACACAATTTTTTTTAATAAATGACAATAACATTTATTTATTTTAAAGAAAGCATTGAAATAAAGGCGTTGCTGATAAATACAAATGTTGTGTAATCTGGTAGATTTTTGTAATTGAACAAGTTTTTGGGGTTCTAGGTAAATAAGTATAAGCTTGAATGTTGAATATTATAAATGGATATTTTAATAATAAATGAACAATGATAACAACAAATTGTAAGAAAATTCATACACGCTTCTTGAAACTAGCACAACTTTATACCCAATAGCAAAAATTTCGTAACATTAAATAACTGACTACTTCGAAAATAGTAATAGTTTTAGTACTAGTGGGAAATTGACTAGTACCAGAACTGGTGCCAAAATAATGCTGAGGGAAGTAAGTTCAAATAACGATAATAGTGGTAAATCCACAAGATTTCTCTAGAGAATTTGTTTTTCGTTCGCTACACAAGAGCGCGTGGTCGAAGTCGCCCTGAGCGTGTTGAAGCGCCACTCATAAACTGGAAAGCAAATGACTTAATTTGGAAAATCGAACGATTTCAGGAGATATTAGCAAAACTAATCAACCAAATTTATCGGTAACTACTCCAAATTCCGTGATGAACTTCAATTTCCAGAAACTGTGGGACGCTGAAAACAATTAACCGTCCAAAAATTGCTGATCTATGGTGTGAAAAATTCGTGGTGTTTGTGGCGTTTGGGTAACGTAATTTTTGCACGATTTTTAAAGAATGCTCGGATTTTGATAAGTGATGTCTTGTTGGGAAGCTATCGCTCTGCTGAATCCAGAAAAGGTAACTTCATTTGGAACGAGTTTCATTTCAACGAGTTTATTAGATACTAGAAAAACTAATCAATTTAAGGTGCTAGTGACCCTTGACCGAATGTTATGAAATTTTTTTTAGAGCATGTTTTCGTTAATATGCGTCGATAGTCACCTCAACGAAGTTGATATCTTTTTTGGTTCGCGCGAAATCGAGCAGGAAAAAATGACCATATACGTACGCACACACACACAAGTTTTTGCTTAAAATGCTATTGGGACATTGAAAAATAAAAATACGTTGAAAATTACGATTTCGATTTTGGACCGATCATAATAACTTCCCTATAAACTGGGAAGTTAAAAAAGGGCAGATTTAGGCAGGAGCATTTTATGATCCAAACTGACCTCCAAACAGCGTCTATTTATGGATAGGGGAACCAATCATGGAAGGCTAAACTAGAACTAAAAACTAATTATGATAAGTAATGAAATATGGGAAAACGATAGCAAAGATGGAAACGACATATCTAGACGCTTCCCCAGAAAAAGGTTTAACATAGTATTATACCCTGGACAAACTAGCAACCTTAATCCGGATTATGACGTCAGAATGACATAGACTCCATTTTATTTCCATATTTTTTTTATTTGTCTAGATCCGGATTAAGTTTCTAGTCTGTCTCCGGTATTTCGAGCAGTTTCCCAAAGAGCCGCAGTATTTAATAATAGACATTTACTTTCAATAAGCTCATAAATCTAAGTTATGCTTAGGTCATAGCAATTATTGGGTGAAATTGCATTTGCAACAAAAAACACTATTTAGATAATAATAAATGAAACTAGCATATTAGGTCTATATCCATTGGTCAACGAATCTAAAAAAATATCTTTTGGGTAAAATCACCAAGTTCCCCTTGTTGAGGGGTGCGTTTATGAGAGCCGACCCTAAGTACCCCCTTTTCAGTTTTTTCACAATAAATCGAAAACAAAGCGAAATTCAAGAATACAAGAATACTTTTTTGTAGAAAATTAAATTTCCCATCGAAATGCGTTTTTTAAATTTTTTTTAACATTTGTAATTCAAAAAAAAATCGAAAAACAAAACTATTTTTTTTTCGCAAAATCACGTTTTTTTATTTTTTTTTATTAATTCGGGTATAACTTTTTTTACGATATCGTGGGTAGAGAAAAAAAAGGTTATGAATCAACGAAGAAATTGATTTTTTTTAAATCTGCGTACGACCAACGGTGACCGAGATATCGCCAAAAACATCCAGTAATCATCCCTTAACAGATTAGCATCTTAGTCGGCAACACCCTGTATATAAGACACTATTCGGATTGCTTGGATTGTGAAATCAGACCAAGTAAGTAAAAATATTCAAAGGCAAGTAAAAATATTCAAAAAATCTATCTCTAGTATTATGTTCTTTATCAAGATTTGTAGGGCATCCAGTACTCATGTAATAGGATAGAGACAGTTTTGGTTGGGGAACGACTTAACCCCGGGCCACACATATCCGCACCGCGTCCGCACCGCATGATGGCCGTGTGTTGGACAACACACGGAGAAAAAGTAAACAAGTAAAATCTTACCAGTCAGTCCCCACTTTTCCGCGCCTCCGTGTCCGCACCGCGTCAAATTTTACTTGTTTAATTTCTCTCCATGTGTTGCCCAACACACGGCCGTCATGCGTTGCGGATATGTGTGTCCCGGGCTTCAAGGCCCAATGACAATGAACGGATCTACGCGGATTGAAATGTCAAAACAACGCACCGGAGCGGATAGGAAACTGCACTGATTACAATGGACGAATCTGTTCGCGTTTAAACGTCAAAGTATTTTGTGTAATTTTATAACCACTTTTCGCCTTATTATATAATAATTCCTATTCTTTTACTTCGCCTATTAATTATTCGTCAGAATATATTTTTTAAATTATAAAAAAAAAGAAAACAAAATTTAACTTGACTTGTTTACAAAAATTCTGACGGTCCAATCCGCCGATTTCTAAACAAACGAAAACGAATCCGCCCAGATCCGATCAAATGCTCTTGTATCCGTTCATTGTAATCGCTCAAATGGAAAACGCATGCTCGGAAAACCACTTTGACAGATCAATCCGATTCTGTTCCGCTCTATCCGTTCATTGTAATTGGGCCTTTAGACATCTTTCACTGTTTTCTCTCTCTACTTTCTTTTGGCCAGAACTTCCTAACAAACATTGAATTTTATGAAGATCTCATCAAAATGACGTCCGCATACTCTTCATTATAAAAAATGAAGATGATTTAGTCAGTTAAAATACGACAGTACTAGTTTGTTAGGTCTAAACGTGATACATCTAAAATTCTTCTATAAGACTGTAGGAGTCAACGCATCTTTAGTCAATTGTTGCAATGAAATAAACAATGTCTATCTATATCTTTACTTCGCCATAGACGACGATAATTCTTGTTTTCTCTTCAAAAACAGCAATTAAGCAAGAGTTTGAATTAATCAGATTAACGTAATCATTGTCAAGCTTATCGAGTGTTTCTCACGACAACGAGGAAATACATTGTATGTGATATAACCGATCAGGAACTTTTCCGTAATAAACCATCGCTAGAGTTAGCCAACAAAGTTTCTGTCATTGTTGGGATAAGAATGACGTGGAACATGAATGTGTTATTTCTGGCAACAACGTAAAAAGAAATAGAAAATTAACACGATTGTTAACTGTTTTCAAAACCAAATTCCCCGCAGAAAGAACTACAAGGTGGCGGCAAGGGCCATTCACAGAAAAATATGATGGTCTGGTAGAACACCCATCATATTCTCCAAACGAAGCGTGTGTCAATCAGTAGTTTCAAAATTTACAGCTAATGATATTTGAAGCAGTGGTAAACAAGTACAGAGTTTCCAGGCAGAGTTTACCCTGAGTTTACTCAGATTAAGCGCCCAAATCTCAGTTTACTCAGATTAAGCGCTAAATCCAAGTAAACTCAACGAAGTCAGTCCGGTTAAGCCGGGTTTTGCATATGTGTGTTTCAGTATCTTACTGCACATATACTAAGAGCGACATAATGTAAAATTATTTATCTGTCAATTCAACCCAGAACTGCCATGGAAACGGCATCGAGTGGTCTTGAGAGAGAAAGCTTTCGGTTTACTACTAATTGCTCCTTTAATCCCTCATGGGACATAGGGCGGAAACATTGCCCTCCAGCGGACTCTGTTTTGCGCGACAGCTCTCAGCTCTGACCAGGATCTCCCGGTTGTTGCGGCCTCTGCTAATAGGGTTCTCCTCCACGTTGTTCTAGGTCTTCCGACTCGACGGGTTCCTTGCGGATTCCAGTCGAGGGCCTGTCGAGGGCTTTCGGTTTACTTAACGAAAACTCTACCCTGGCTCATGGAATGGAAACACAGTAAAGAAGGACTAACAAGAAAAAGAAGCGTAGAGCGACCAAGAAATGTGGGGATGACTTTATACAAGATACACAAAAACTTCGTATAACAAACTGGAGAGAACCAGAGAACTAGCAAGACAGAGAGACAACTGGCAGAAGAGATTTCAAGAGGCCTGAGTCCCACAAAGACTGTAGCGCTATTTAAGAAGAAGAATAAGTGAACAAGAAGGTAAGCAATGTTTGGATAGACTGAAAAATCGATTTCATCAAATCTGCTTTTTTTTATAAATTTTATTTTCTTAAATCATTAACCTAAGCAAAGAGTTTAACTCTGTTGAACAGACTGGATATGAGGTACAAGCTTAAGAGCCAAACTTAATTCACCTTCGACCTTCAGTTTTCCTTGTTCTACAGCTTCTTTTGGATTGAGGGCTCCTGTAGCGAGTTCGACCATAACACCATCCTCGCAGATCAAGGTGCATTCAGCATCATCATCTCCCTCATAAAGCTTAGGGTTCTTCAAGTCAAGCACTATTTAATAAAAGTACAATTAAAATCTCTGTTCAACAAATAATAAAAGCAGCAAAAAATACTTACTCCATGTCTTGGTAACCTTTCCTCCAACGGTGATTTTACATTTGTAAATATGCAAAATTTCACGATTGTTAGGATCGATTTTGGTCAAGCGTTTGTTGATCTTTTCGAAAACAGCGTCGGACTTTAGAGACATATTGAGAGAGAGTTTTTGCACCTTTTACGATCACAGTCTGTAAATGAACTTGTTCCGGACTTGAAATTTTGGCGTTTATAAATAGGAAACTCTTATCAAAATTTTAAGAGATTAAATTATATAATCTATGGTCTACCCATAGCGATAAAGAAAAGCCAGTGATTAATTCCCATGTTGATCGAACTTGATCAAGTTTGATAAATTTTTTTATATATTATCGCGTTAAAGGTGTGAAGGTGATAGGGCGCATTTTAATCTTAAATGCATCGGCTGAGTTGATAAAATCTCTCGAATATAATTTAAGCTGTTGTACATAAGCATATGCCGGTATTATCGCTTATCTTAAGTAAATGTAAAAGTGCCTGCTTGAGATATTTCAAGTTTATTCGGAATATTACCAGCTTGCAAATTTATTTTTGGCTTTTTATGATGCATTCTTTGCACCATAGTTCGATAAACTGGAACTTCCGGATGATAAGTTTACTATGGGATGGTTTGCTAGGAAAAAATCGGATCATTTGAACAAGGTTCAAGAGTTTTGATTTTTGTTTAAATTTAATCATCATAGTTTGTTTACGAAAAAGATTAAACGTAAGTGAAATTTTCGTGGAAGTAAATATATCGATCGTGCAGAATATGATTAATATATTTTATGATAATATAAAAGTGATCACTTCAAACCAATATTTTTGTCTGAGGGATGAAGTCCAACACGAATTTTTTATATTTTTGAGGAACTTTCAATATTGTCAGTAAGTTACGTTAGAAGTACCAAGAACCAAGTACCAAAACTGCCTTATTTAAGGAATAAAATGTTTCAGAAATTTATGATAGTTGCACGCAAGATCAAAATTAATTTAGATTCTAAAAAAATTCTAAAACTTTGGATTTAAACTCCTCTAATTACCGCCCAATAACAATCACTTCTATTCTCTGCAAAATCATGGAGACAATAATAAACAGCTTATGGAATATCTCGAATGCAACCAAATATTGGACGACAAGCAGTACGGCTTTAGATCTGGTGAATCACGATATCTCCAAGGCCTTTGATAGAGTATGGCACCCCAGAGCTCAATTCTATCGCTAGCTCTCTTCCTAGTTTTTATAAATGACATGCCCTCAATCCCGTCCAACTCACTTCACAGCTTTGCTAACGACAGTACTCTGCGTTACTCGTATAGCTTCTATGATGCAAGACAAGCACGTGCCAGACCTTGTCTGCATGACCGTGAGCTTTTGACCATTTCAATCAACAGGGATATAAATCTGATTCTAGATTGAGGCCTCAAGAACCGTGTTGAATTCAACGCACTGAAAAAGAAGTACTGTCTCTTTTCTAATAAAACGCGCTCCACAATTCCTCCCGTTTCAGTGGACGGTCTAAAAGTGACGGCAGAACCATCTTTCAATGTCCTAAGCATAACATTAACCGAAGATCTGAATAATCACAAATTCCAAATCGCTAAACAAGCATCACAATACTTGGGATTCTTTAAAAGTTCAATTTCCTCCTTCAGCCGTCGGCCAGGGCTATAATCTACAAATCCTACATTCGGCCCTGCCTCGAATTCAACTAGTACATATATCTGGGCAGGGGGCCCGAGTACCATCTTAGCGTGGACTTTTTGGCGATGGCGAAATTTGCTCCTCAATTGATTCATTAAGCCACCGCAGGAATGTAGCTGTTCTGGTGAAATTCTACCGGATCTAACACAACGACTGTTTTTTCCAACGGCAATGTTTTTTCCGCTACACAAGACTAGTCCTTTCGGTTCACCCCCACTCTCTACAGCCCTTTTTTTCCCGCACACATCAGTCTAGAAATTCGTTCTTTTCGAGAACGACTCGACTGTGGAACAACCTCCCACAGTCAGAATTCCCATGCAACTCATACAACATCCAAGAGTTCAAACGCAAGGTTCATAGCCATCTCCTCATGCACCCCCCAGACTTCCCAGAGCTAAGCTTACTACCACACATCTGACCATGACGTGAAGTAGTACAAAGGGTGACACTTGAGCTTAGACTTACACATTAAAAAAAAAATAAGAATGAATAAAGCTCCCTGCGCAGAAGTAAACACCGTGTTCAATCACGTAGCTATCAGGGAGACGGTTTTTATCCCATTGTGCTGCAGCAGGGCTGCAGCCTAGCCACTCGCTTACTATGCAAAATATTCACGGCGTCCTTCCCTAGTAAAAAATAATTTAGTTGGTTAATTTTTTAAAAATATCCCTGCCACGCTCCGGCTACAGGCATGAAAATGTAAAAATGCACCCGCCAGAGGTACGCAGGCCTCGGTTACAGACATAAATGTAATCGTAATTGACCATTCCAAACGCGAGTGTCGTTTTACCAAGTGGTCCCCCAACTAAGTACTAACCATGTCCAATGCTGTTTGACCTACGCAATCGAACGAGAACCACTCTACTGAATATGCTAATGGCACCCTTTATGGTCGCTAAGATGGACGTACGGGTACGGTGCTTCATTTGGGTGCCATATAGGCAGTGTGGCGCTGTGCGTACCTGTTTCAGACTAAGAACGAGCGACTCTTATTTTTACTCGTTTTCGAAGATGGTTACATCTCATCTGTCACATCTATACCAAAGCCAAAACGCTCTGATTAGACCATCTTTCAGGCCGATAAGATTTTCATATTTTGCCTTGAAAACCATGAAGAAAATTGTCAACAAGAACATAAGGGAAACTTAACCTCTGCGCCAACCGCTAAGCTCTACATTAAAAATCTTAGTATAAAACAAACACGCCAATAACGCTCAATGGTTATTCGTCAGTATGACACCAATTTTTGTATGAAATCTGAGGCAAAATTGGAGATACTTTGGCGAAGTGTCAGGATTATGAGGCCCTTCTCATACCCAAAGTTGAGAAAAATTTTACGGCTTAACTATTGAAGGTCTAGCGTTATTCTGTAAATATTTGAGTTTTTTATGTTTTAAAAAGCGCACGAACTTTTTAGTTACCTCCGCCAAGGGATTTTACTTACTAAGTCAAGCAAGTCTTCGTTTAAATTTTGAAAAAAGCTTTATGATTTTAGGTTACTAGAAGTCAGCTTTCTATAAAAGTATCAGCATCATCTAATCTTTCCTGGGTTCGATATGTTAGAACATACTTATACACAGCTTATCATAGGGTAGGGAATACAGCTTGCATTAAACAATTATATAAAAAAAATCTTATTCCACTATTTGTCCAGCCAAAGAAAGTAGTGTCAGGGTTTATAAAGAGCAAGGTTTTTTCTTAAATCTAATAGAAAACTCAATATTTAAAACCCGAATAAGGTATGCGTAAACCTTTATTAAAACCTAAGGTTCACACATGTTCTTTTATCTTAATTAATCTAGGACTTAGCATTAACACGATAAATAATTAATTCTTATCAAAAAAAGGATAAAGTTCTTTCACTCCATATAGAATCACTGATACGGATTCTCGCAACAACAATCCTTTATTAATTGATACTCATAACACGATTGAGCATAAAGATATTGGCAGTCAGTATACTGGCAACCATATACTGGTCGATTTCCATCTGGAATCAAATATAAAAAGTCGTTATTATCTTATAAAAATATTACATCAAATCTTACATTGATTTCCACCGCAACAACATCCATCATGGGCTAATTTATGCGAACAGTAGCTATAGACTGACGAATCACACAATGGACACCCTCCGCCTCCAACTCCTCCAACCCCATAACCGCCTCCTAATTGCCTCGATGTACCTTTTTCGGGAACTAAAAATGTGTGTTAAATATGTTATTTTCAAAAACAAACACTATAATTATTAACTTAAGAATATAAGAACTAGTAAAAGGTATAATATTAAAAGTAAACACTAAATTCCCGTTAAAAAAATGTCACGATTTGGTTCCTTCTTTTTTTTATCAAGAAATTCTTGTTCTGCATCTTAAAGAAGGCGTCCGAGACTAGTTTGACTTGTATGCAAAGCAATTTCTCACTTTCTTAATATTTCCTCGGTCTTTGGCCAGCAGACTGCGTGGGTGATAGATTCCTCCGATTACGGAAAGAGGTCAATCCCGGTATATAAGAAAACAAAAATGGTGCGTTGCGGATTTGTATTTGAAAACAGATCACTGAATGTGCCAATAGACTACCAATAAATAATACGCGTTTGTGTACCTAATTTGTTTGTTGCTGCTGACGCAAAAGAAAAAATCACCAAAACTACAATAATAACGACGATGGACACAAATTTTGCCATCTTTCTTAAGGTGCCTAAGACTTTGTACGACGACGACGACGTGATGCAAACGAAGAAGAAATGCAGACTGAATTCAAGTTTTAAGATGCATACGGTTTTATGTTAAAAGAAGTTGAGGGGCTTTTCAAAGGAATAAGAAAATTTGTTAATAATTCGAGAAATTTGTAACCGTACTTTTAATAATTAAATAAGTATTGCTCAATTGGTTAATCACGAGGAATGTACCTAAAAGGTATTGTCCATTTTATATAAGGTTACAATAAAATTAACAAATTGTGTGTAAAAATCTACCCAAATTTGATTAAAGGTGGCGACAATAAGTACAGTTTCCATTTAATTTATTAAGACAGATCAATGATACTTTTCTATCTGTGCAACTGTTACATTTAAGGTTTAACTCATGCCTCAATGGTTCGTGTTCTTATGGACTATTCCCTCTATCGACGGACGTCGAACTTTAGTAACTTTGCTCTGCTTGCCGCTATGTTCTAGCATGTCCTAATATTTTAGCCAGATGGTTGTAGTGCTTGCATTGGTGGTGACGAAATTTGTGTGCCACACCCAAAAAGTGACCATATTCCATTCTCTTTGGACCCACAGAAATTCTAGTCAATAAATGGAATACTTAGAACACAACCAAATCTTTAATTTTCAAGAAAAATCTAATATATCTTACGAACACCTTAATTATCAAAAGCATCCATTACTTACGGGAATCTAGGCTGGATGCTTCACGTATTTCAAAAACGGCAATGTAAGACAGTTGATCTTTTTCTGGATTGAGTTTCTTTTGTAGTCGATGAAAAGCAGATACAGTGGAGAAATGCATTTCAAAACTTGTGAGGTTGCCTGGGAAGAACTAAATGTCTTCGCACTCTTTCGTAAATAAATAAGATAGGGTATGCTAAGTTTAACCATATAAGTAGATACGGCAGAGTATGGTTCACGGATATCTCCAAGAAAGCCCCAGGTTCAACAAAGCGTTCATTATTGTGAGACCTTTGTATAGTAAACGTCTCCCCTTGCCTTTTAAGCAGAAATGTTTGCTTTGCTGGCCTTCACATACGAACAGTTAAGCAGGATCTACACTAACAATAATACAACTCCCTCATTTGAAGCGGGGCTTCGAAAATCGCCTTGGCGTGGTTAGATAAATTGCAAAAAAGAGCCCTCAAACTTATCGGAAAAGATGCCGTCTTCCTTCAAACTAAGCCTTCTATCAGACATTGCATCATGACGTGACCAACGGAACCGCCACATAAAATAATCCAGCGGGTTTCTATCCTTTATGACAAATAAGCGGCAATTAAAGCGATTGTCCCATAAGATCAAATCAAAATTGTCATCTGACAACGAGGAGCGAGAATTGTTTGAGGGTGAAACAGAAAGGATGAACAGTAATTACTTTGATTACCGGACACAGGCCTAAAATGGCATCTATGGAGTAGGTAAGAGTAAAAGACCATACTAACAGTCTTTACGTCGACGAGGATAAATAAAATTACTGTCCAAATCTCTTCAAGCGATCGATTATGTTTAGCACAAGGATAATTTTGCCTAAACCCGCCTTGATTCGGTCTTAATATGCTTTCGATGTGATTGATGCTTAAAGACACTTAAGAAATTTGTATATCTTCAATTCGAACAGTGACTCAAGTCCCCTTTTTGAGGTGGTAGATTATTACACCCAGTTTTCAAACAGAGGTATCTTTCCTTGCTTCCATATTTTTGTTTACACAATAAGATAGGAATAAGATATATCCCGACATATCGACGTCTGCTTTGAAGCATTCACCTACCATGTTATCAGATCCAGTTGCTTTACCTTTTTTTAGGCCTTACTTTTTTCATAGAAACATTCATCATTTCCCAGTAATATTCTGGTAGTGTCAAAACGATCACTTCATACTATGATCGTTGAATGGAAACTCCTTTTTCTTGACAGGTTTTTCGAAGGGGAGACTGATAACAGTAACTACTGGGTGATGATATCCTCTGGGTTGATTTATGCATCCATAATGTTCCCAAAATCTTTTGTTTGACCAGGAAACATTAGCATAAATATGCTCTATTTTTTATGAGTTCTTAAGCCTGGCATGCCGTTGAAATCTCCTATTAAAATGATAACATCGTTCCAAGTTACTGTAAAGTTTCTTTCATAACAAGCTCTGAATTCTCCGTAGATGTAACATTGCATAATAACGACTTTTCTTGCCTTTGCAGACAAAGTTGCAGCAATCATTCGTTCGGATAATGCTACGGACACTAATCTTTTTTCACATAACAAAATCTAGTAATAATAGGATATAATACGATAGAATATGTGACGAAATTTAACCTCCTCGATATCATAATTAATACAGGAGATTCCCGGAAGGGATTCAAAAATCTAGAGAAGCATTCGATTATGGAAAGTGTAGAAATTACTGCAACTATCTAAATATGTATACAAAAGTAAATACTTTCAACTCCTATGGCAGTGAAAGCTGTCTCATAACTTCTTCTTCTTCTTTAACAGCTCTATAACCTGATTTCCCCCTATAAGCTCCCGAAAGGAGCGAACAGGATAATAATAATAATACACCCAACAGTTTCCAGTTAACTAGTTTCTCTAAAGTGCTCTCTTAACTTAAGAATATTCAGTACCGTGTTTTATCGTGGAACATTTTTTCAAATAAAAAAGACGACCCTACATTCGCTTAACATTTGTTTTATCATACATCATTAATAGATTTTAAAAACATAAAAAGGGATGTGTAATAAAGGAAACAAATTACGAACAAGTTCTAACGATAGTAATTAACCGATTTTTTTGTCTATTTCTTCATTTATAAAATTCATATCACACAAAATTGAACATTTTTTATTAATACAACGACATTGTCAATAAATATGAAATATTTTTTTTTAATTAAATATAAACTATGTTTTTACAATTTCATTCAAAAAATTTTTTTTCTTTTTAGTTTTCAAAAAAAATTATCAAAGAATATAATTACATGTAACTATTTTTATTTACAAATCACATTCCTAATTTTTTTTGTATCACCTTCACGCTTATGATTTGGTTCATTTATTAATACAATTTTTATAATTAGTAGATTTGTATTGTTGAATTTTGCTAAATTAAAAACTATTTCAAGAAGAAAAAATATTTGTTATTAGAATTATTATTTCGAAAGTGATTTCCATATAATTCTATTACAATAAAATACGATGGGATTTTGAATTTTGTAGTAAATATGCACGTGCAAAAAAACATATATAGTATATATACAAAAAGTACTACTTACGTTTAATTTTAATTTTTTTTCTCCTACACCACATGCTGTAACCCAAAATAGATAAATTTATATGAAAAATTTCAACAAATTTCACCTTCGAATTGAATTCTGGTTAATATAAAATATGGAACAAATATACTATACCGTTTCTTACTCCACTTTTATAACACAAAATAATTTAATAATCCTTTTAAAGCTGAAAATAAGTACACGACCTAAAAAATATATTTAATTTATAACTGAATGAACTAAGTAACTAGATTTTATAATAAAGTAAAATAAAGAATGTCTTTGATATTAAAAGAATGAATTGAAAACTATACATATAAATTCTTACCTTTCTATCATCACACTTCAAGCAATTATTGATCGAATTTGTTGAATATTACATATTTTGTGCAAATGTTTTAAATAAAGTAGTATGCAGAAGAAAGCAGTTTCGTTGGTTTCAGTTATCAAAGCCACTTTTGTTAATTTATGCATATTTTAAAAAAAATCAAAAGAAATCTAAAATATTTAAGTAGAATCATTGAAATTAGTCTAATTCTCATTTAAACAATTAGCTGCGTTCCATTGGACGATATTTTGTACTCCCGAGTACTTGCAACTACCCCTGCGCTTATTATGTTTTACTTGTACTTCTGATATCAAAAATCGCGTTCCATTGGGCATGTTCTCCAGAGTACTCCGGACTAGAAAATATCGTCCAATGAAACGCTGCTAGTATCAAACAACGTCTCCTTTAATCACCAGTCTTGCACACGAAATAGACTAATTAACACATTAGGGAATTCAAGAAATGATGAAATTGGAATGTATTATTTCCATGATGAAATAAGAAGCAATGAGAATAGTTTACTATGGTAATGAAAAAAATAGTCGTTATGCCTTTTATGCTGTAAACATGATAAGGGCGACCGACGAATTCAACTCAACGAAACTCAACTTAGCACTTCTATTCTAGGCTTCTGTGCTGAAAGTCGTAATTCGACTGCAAAGTCACTTTTTTCAGCTCAAACGAATTGAAACGACACACGACTCGACTTTCAACACAGGAGCCAGTGGCTAGGGTGCCTCTGTTTTGGTATACCATAGTAGTCTACCCTGCGGTATTTTAGGAATGGTCCAGTATTGTCTATTTTGTATGTGTAAACTTAAAAACTCAGCGGGAAAAGTGGAAGCAGCTTCCTCTGGAATCAAATTGGAAGTGATTCCTTGTCGCGCTTCAGAAGCATTTTGGAATATTTTCCTGTGCATATACGAGCTAAATAAGTTATTTTCAACTTTGTTGGTAAATTTTCTCTTTTGAGCGAAACCTTTTTCTCTTCTCCCAAAGAAGCAAAAATGAAAGCTTTACTGCTTGTAAAGCTTAAATCTTCAAAATAGCTTCCCAGGAAGCTAATTATAAGAAAATCGAACAAACTGCTTCTTGCTAATGACATGCAATGGCAAAAAAGATATGGATAGGGATACGGAAGGGAAGCACTTCTAAGATGCCCAAAGATAGCTTCTTCATGCATCAGTGAATGCCTCTATTTCCCGCTGGGAAATGCCTACGGAAATCAGAGCAATAAGTTCCCGTAGGACCAAGTCAAATTGTCTGAACGTGGCCCGAACAAGGCACAATTAGGGAGTCTACGACCCAGAACGACCACACGTGGCTCTCTGGCTATATCCTGATTGAGGTACCCCTGCACTGGTGTGTTGACAGGTGAGCGATCATCCTGGCCATGGAGTAGACTGAATACGGCAGATCTAGGGACGACATACTCATAACACTGGTATCTCAAAGTGTCAACAATTGTGCTGAAGGTATGAATGGTACTGCGTGAATATACTACCAACGATGGACTCCGGATACTAGACGACCTCTGGTTTAACTTAGTTTTCACATGGTAATGCGGAGCTCTGCCATGGAGGACAGTCCTTTCTCGCGCAACTCATGGGATCAATCTTGACCGATATGCTGAGGCGCAAAAAAGAGCCTAGGGTAGTCTATATTCCCAAAGAGGGGAGAACATCATACAAGGAAGCAAAATCCTATCGACTCATCAGCCGATGGAGAAAGTGTAGTTAAGACAAGCATATTTCGATAGCTCTGACAGCGAACCCATTCCACCGCTTGCAATTTGCTTACCGGCCGGGCAGATCTAAATACTGCTATATTTAAGCAGGAATAGGCGTGGTAGTTAATTGTAGCTGTCAGGTCTGCGAAGAACTTGCCGTGCGATTATGAGGCTACAGGGAGGACGATGAAAATCCTTCTTCGCGGCTTCCTTGTTCGCAGGAAGATTTGGGATATGAATCCTAAATCAAATTTAGGCTATATGAAAAGCCTTAACCTCGAAGGTTTTTAATGACGGGGTTGGCACAATAGTCAGAAGGCGGAACATACCGATATAAACATAACGTTCTGCAGATACTCACGCAAGCGCTTGCAATCTGCCCAAGTCTGATAACTAGTTAAAAGAGAGTATCGGCGAGAAAAACACAAAAAAAGTGCAAGTGATATGTAAATGGTGATTTTTGTAAATGGCCCTTCACCCAAGAGATATAGGTTGCGACTTTGACAATTGCATGGCATTCATTTTTCTTGTCGAGTTATGATGCAAGAAAATTTCTGAAATGGGGAATGTAATTGAAATGGAATTATAGCCAGGTGAAGTGCAAGGTGCACAACCAAAGCTCTGGATGGGCTTCGAACACGCAAGCTTTGAGTTAGCTCCTAAGGATTTTCCCTTAACACGAAACCCCTATGAGAGCATCAAGATATAACGATTTACATTTAATTTAAGCATCATTCCATTCTAAAAGTTGGAACATCCCAAAACCTTATAAATTTCTACCAAAAGCACTTGACCAAACCGGTATTGGCCAACTACTTAATTTAAATTTGAACATCTTATGCACTTGGCTTTGCTTATAAAGAATTTATTGATGTTTTTTTAGCGTCAGAAAAAGTGAACCCATCATGAGTAAAGGTAAACAGGATATGAACGCAAGCAGAAATCCTATTCCCAAGTTTTTTTTTCAGTTGAATGAAATGAACTTTTGAATAGTTTTCATCTTTAAACTATTTCATTTTTATAAATCATCCAATTCGAATATAAAAGCTTGCAGAAGCAACATTTTTTTTTGCAATAGCAGAAGCATCAAAACGTAGTTTAAATTTTGTTTTAAACTATCAAAAAAGCGTTTTTTAAAATTTCATTATGATATATTTTTTTTCTTCTAATTGTTTTTAAATTTTTCTTTTATTTAAAAATAAGTTCAATAGTATAAAACGCCTTAATCACGAAACTTTACGCTCTAAGTCAATATGTACAAAAAATTTGAGTAATATAAAATATATGAACAAATGGATCATTAAAATCCAATTATTATTAATTAATTGCTATCACTTAATGCTAAATAAGCTTTGCACCGACTCAATATGAAGGCGCTTCACATTTAATTACATTTAGCAGCAAAATAAATTATTATATGTCATTATTTAAAAGATACGACAAACAAAATAGAGATATACTTAAAGATGTGAATGGATTGATTGGCTGCAAAACAAAGAAGAAAGCACTATTAAAATAATATGGTCCATTATATAATATTATAGCAAAAAGTCACATAAGTGCTGAATATATCGATGGAGTTAAAATTACGAAGAAACTGAAGATCATATAATGTTAGTCCGTATCATCTTTCCATTTTTCGCGTGCCTCAAACCTGGCGTCGGGAACTAGTTGATTTTTCACGCCACCTAGGACATTTGTTGTTGCTTGAGTCGCTAGAACTACGGGGCATACAACTATTGGCGGAATTTGACGGAATACTGCACCAACTGCTCCAGTGTATCCTTTTTGATCATGCTCTGCTGCTGTTGTCTCAATTAGTGTGTTAGCAGTATCATTTAATCCCTGTTAGGAGAGAGTTGAGAGCAGTTGCGCTATAAAAAAAAGTGACAACTTACATCTCTCACTATCTGATAAGCATTTGCTACTCCTTCGCGAATATCTTGTGGGCGATGTGGTCTCTTCCTTTTGCCTCTGCGATTGTGACGTCCTCTTCTTACTGATGGTCCAGGAGATACCATATCAAATGCAGTCTCAGCAGTGATCTAAAAATAAAGCAAATGCATTTAACAATATATGGTATACGATTGAGACATAAAAATATAAGAGATCCACAACAATGATTCTTATTCATTATACTACGAATAATCGAGACCGGCGTAGGTAGGTTTGTGAAGGGCTGCCTCCAGTGCGCACAGGGGCCCAATTACCGCTTGGCGCGCCGTTTTGTTGCCACAACTCGTGTCCTTATGTCCAGTGGTTGTTTGGTCAGGTGTGACGGATGCCTAAAGCCATATTGTGGAATTTAGGAAGCTTAACATAGATCTGATCTCCAGTCTGGAAATCTCTTTTAAGTCTTCCAAAACGTAACTGCCTAGTGTGCGCTGCCTGGCCCTAGCTAAAGCCGGGCACTTACACAGGAATTGAAAAAGTGTTTCTCTCTCGTTCGTCTCCCCGCAGCTACGGCAACAGACGTTGAACGGGATGCCCAACTTGGCAGCGCGGTCTCCTATGGGGGAGTAGTTTGTGGTTGTAGCGACCATACCCTCCGGTAGCAGATTCGAAATATTGCTATGTCCGTAGAGTTTTGAGGTCAGGCCTCGGATTCCCTCAGTCTGAGGGCACTGCAAGAGGCTAGATGTTTTATATGAAGGTCGAGGGGAGTAGGTGCAAGAGAACGTCGAGAGCTTTCGTGGGGCATGTCCTCATGGCCCCTACTGTTGTCGTTCTCTGGAGCCGTCCCAACTGTATGACGTTATAGGTCCTGCTCAGGGGGCCACAATGCAAGCGACTCATACGTGAGAATTGGGCGTACCAAAGCTGTGTACATCCACAGGACCAGCTTTGGCCTAAGACCCCATCTTTTGCCAAAAGTCTTTTTACAGGGATAGAAAGCTATACAGGCTTTCTTTACCCTTTCGTCGATGTTCGTCTTCCAGTTGAGTTTAGGATCTAATATTGGACCCAGAAATTTCGCACGGGAGGATAAGGTGAGAGTATGCCCCTCCAACCTGGGGAGGTTGAAGGTGGGAATTTTCGTTTTCCCTGTAAACAGCATCAACTCAGTTTTTCCCGGATTGACTGCCAGACCGCTGCCTGCCGCCCAGCTGCCAACTTTATTCAGGCATCCTTGCATGATTTCACTAATCACTGTAGGAAACATTCCGGACACCATAATCACTAGGTCATCTGCGAATGCTACTACTTTAGCTCCGCTTTTGTCTAGTTTTTATAGTATGTTATTCATCGTTACTAACCACAGTAAAGAGGAGATGACGTCTCCTTGTGGCGTACCTTTATTAGCGTATTTGATTACCGTCTCGGTTCCCAAATCCGCTTGAATTATTCTCGAGCTCAACATAGCTTCTAGCCATTGCCTGAGGCTGGCTTCTAAGTTAAGGGCTATGAGAGCCTCTCGAATCGATTCCGTACGTACGTTGTTAAAGGCGTCTTCTATAGCTGCCGGCCGGGCGCTTTGAAGAGGGAGAAGCTATTAATTGCAGAGACAGGGGATCTTCGATTAGATAAAAAATCATAATAACATAAAATTATAAAAAGTTTTCACTGAATAACTAAGAGAAGCTCCTTTTCCCAAAGAGATATAATTTTAAAAGCTGATAATAAGTAACTAAACTATGCTATATCTTACCTGCAATAATTGTATTATCCGTGAAGTAATTTCCAGAGCTGCTAATGCAGTTCTGGCGGTGAAGCTTTGTGCTCCTAATTGCAGACCTCGTACAATTCTTCCATCTTTTTGATATTGCTCTATTGGTAACCAGAATAAATCTCGAATACCTTGGACTAAATTACAAAAGAAAATAAGCTAAGTGTTTATTTATTTATTCCAATAATACTTACATAATTGAACAAAAGTGTACATTGGGCCAACACCACTCAAAATTGCTGGTAGCTGGTTCTTTTTAATATCCTGAAGCCATTCTTTAAACAAGAAATTTAATAGGCGATCTACGCCCAAAATTCCATGTTTATAGTAAATTTTCTTTAGACGAATTTCAGAACATTGAAGCTGTCCCAGACCCATTAATAGGCCAGCTATTGGGCCACGAGACATCTCAATACGTCTGCCGTGATAATCTAAACGAATTAAAACTTCTGGACTGAAAATTATCTCTCTGGAGATGAAGAAAATATAATTTATTATATTATAAAAGGACTAATATAATTCATATTCTTACTTGAAATATATGGGAAGATTATTTTCTCCTTCATGCGCAATTGGTTCTTTAACATTTTTAGCTTTATTTTCATCACCTTCCATAAGTAAATCTAGATTTGTTGAAACCAATTTTCTTGCTTGTAAATCTTGCACAGCTTCTGGTAAATCATCGACCATCATAACTGGTGGTTGTGGCTTCTGTAAAACTCTTTTACGAGGATTGTCATCATCCTCAGATGCACTGAGTTCATTGAAGAATTGTACCAAGAAAAGTAAAGCATCTTGATCGATATTTAGCCTCAATGGCAACAGTGATATACGCAAAGAACATTCCTGTGCCGCTAGTAATGGATTCGGGCGGACGTGCAATGCTTTTATAACAACCATATGCTGTGAGCTTTTATTTGGTAAATGTTTTGCGGTAGGATGATAAAGGAATTTGTTTATCTCAGAGCTCTGTAGGCGATCACGGATTTCTAATTCGCTTATGACCAGAACTTGTCTAGATGCTTGTGTAACGTGCGTTGGATATATTTCATGTGATAGGCGGACCTACAAAGTAAATATTATAATGGACGTTATTTAATGATAATAAGATTTTTACCTTTGTTAGTTGAATTTCAATTAAAACATCATGTTTTCGGTTGGGTCCACCTTTAGTTTTCCAAGAAATCTTGGTTATTGGCTTTGGCTTTGCAAAATTTACATTTTGTTGTCCTTTCGAGTATGAAACTCCCATTTTATAGGCATCAGACATCGATTTTTGTGAGGTACGCCTTAAATATAAAATAATTAAATATTGTTTAAAAATGATTTTGTTTTCTTTACGGTGTATCTTTTTTATTCGAATCACTTTGACTATCGGTAGGCTCAGGAAAATCGTGTCCGCCATAAAGATGCCAAGTTAAAGTCATCTCGCACAAAGTATATCGCATCACAGCCATTGGGAAATTCTCTGGAGCTTTAAGCAGATCAGGCTTTCCAAGAGGTAAGCTGAAGTGGTTATCCACGATCCGTAGAGGATCTTGGGATATTTTAATATCTTTAATCCCACACTTGGACTGCAAATGAAGAAGGATATTTTTACATTATTTATTTATTAAAATTATTAAAGCCAACAATTATTGGAGAATAGTAGATGTTATTTATACATATACTGCCATGTTACTTACCATATAAGCCTTTTCTTCTTCAGCAATTAAATAGAAATCATCCTCCAAACTGAAGCTGCTTTTCCTTGATTTATCCTGTTGTTTTGGTGGGCTTAACGATATAACTTCACCAAGATCTTCTTTAACCTGTGGAAGAGCTTCAACGACATCATCATCAGCCATGTATGATTTACTCATAACGGAAGTTTCAAAATTTAATATATCTCTAAGTTCATTACTACTTTCGCTTTCACGACGTGGCTTAAAACGCCACTCTTCAGAGTTAGATCTTCTAGGTGTTTCTACGTTTGATATTAATATTTCTGGAGAGTCAGAATCATTTCTCTCAAAGTTGCTTTTTACTGTGCTACTGTACTTACTACTAGCTTCAGATTCATCTGATTTTAATTCATTTTCTTCTTCTAATTTTTTTAATTGTTGTGTTTCATCTGGGAAAAAGAAAACTTCTACTCCTGTAGCATTTCGTAAATCATCTTCAGGATCAGCTTAAAATTTACAAATACATAAAGTAAGTACATGAACATTTTATTTAAAAAGAATATTAAATATACCTGGTTTAATGCTCACGTGCTCTTGCAGTGCCTCAGCCATTAAAATGTTTACTCTTTCTTGTTGTTGCTCCGTTATCTCCGGAAATTCCTGTCTAGATTCCTTCACTGATAATAGGTCCTCGTCGTCGGTACCATGACTTTGCTTTAAAAAAAATAACACAAATTCAAAATGTGAACTAAATATCTTCAAAAAGTTCGACTAACATGTGATGATTCGTCCTCGTTCGGTATGTTTAAGTCTCCATCAACTGCTAAATATGCAATAAGTTGAGCTAGCGCATGGCCTGAATCTGAACAAGTTCTTATATGCATGTCCTGAATTGATGCTCGCATATCAAACTTAGGAAAAAGATCTGTTGCTTTCTCATTAATTCTTAAGGAAATATCCAAAAGACCAAGGTCCAAAACTGAAACTAGATTATTTGATGGCAAAACAGTAATCTTATTTTGACTTTTGTGCTCATGCTTTTTATGATCCTTAAATGAAAAATATTTGTTATGCTACATTACTTCAAACAAAAAATTAATAAGCTTACATAGGGCGCGAGACATAGAGCGCAGTCTTCGGCAATAAATCGTAAGGTACACCCAGATATGCTGGTAGTTAAGTTGCTGCTGATTGTAAAATTGCCCAGCTCTGCAACAGCTCTGTATTCGAAGTTTAAGGGTCGATAATCAATTGCACAATCCCAAATATGAAGTTGCATTTCAGTTACTATTCCATACGGTTTGTAGCCTTCGATTGGATAGTCTATTACGTCGAACATATCTATCATCTGATTCAACCACGTGTGTTGAGATAAAGCTGGATTGTGCTTCAAAGTCGTATTTTGGATCCCAGTTGTTATTCTTAGTCGCTATAAAGTAATTTTATTGATTTAATATAAACAGAGGATTGTGATAGCTTTCTTACTTTAATTCTTTGTTCAGGTACTCTTTTGATTTCAACTACAAATGAAACTTGTTCTCGTTTAGGGCCACCTCTTTGACCGCTTAAGGTTAGTTTTTCTGGTGTGGGATAAAGAGTGTATTGGACATGGCTTGGAAGGGGCGACGTTATCAGTCGCAATTCCATATCACTCGTTGGTTGCGGAATTAATCCTTAAAAAAAATAAACAATTTATCACCAAGAATATAAAATAAATTATTTCATTACTCTTACCACAATGGTATACTTCTGCAGCTTGTGATTGTATGCATAAATATGAAACATTGCTATTCCCATTAAATCCGCTGACAGAAAATAAATTAAAACCATTTGCTTTAAATATAAATTCTCCCAATTGTCCAGGAATTACACGATTTTCTGAATCTCGTACAGGAGCAAACAAAGTCATAAGACCCTCATTGATGTCCAATTCAAAAGAACAGCTGCTTAATGATACACCAGAGCTTGGCTGAGATCGTTTTGTTCTTTTTCTATCATAAGCAGAATAGTACAGATTATCGGAATCACCATCTGTATCGGCATTTTCACTTGAACAACTACTTCCCGAATCATTTTCTTCATTTGCTTCTGCACTTGGAGGAGGCACATACATTGATTCCATCATTCCCACATTCAATAAACTTTGTTTAAGCAGCGATGGAGAACTTGAAGCTACTGGTGCAGCAGCGCTAGGTGCACGAGGCTCCCACATAAGTAAATCTGTGTTTAGGCGATTATATAGGATTTCGTAAAGATGTTTGGAACTGTAAAAGATTAGATATTAAGAAAATTCAATGGATAAACAAAATATTAAGTACTTTATTTGAACGCTAGCTATTGGTAGAAAAACCTTAAATTGAAGTTTTGATGTTTTCATTGCTTTTTCACAAAATTTTCTCATTTCTGCTGTTTCTCCCGGCAGTAAAATGGTTTCTGATTTATCTACTTAGAAACAAAAATTTATAATCAAAATATTAATCAAATGACTGTAATAGCAAACCTAGATCATCTTTAGGATGTGGTGTGTCACTTTGTCTACAAACTCGTTTAGAACAAAAGGGTAAGGATTCCCTGTTCTTCTTAGGAAATAAAGCGCAGCTCTCTCCGGAAGTTTCCCCGCTGTCACTATCTTCCAGGCTGCATTTAAGTGTAGCTTTTAAAGATTTTTCCGTAGGAAATGATATCACAATTCTTAAATAAAAATTGAATTTATTTTATACGTTTAAATTTATTAATAATTTATAAATATAACTAACCTTGGGTACTCCATGTATGGTTCTCTTGATGACGATGTGCTGTGGTCTACAAGCGTTGATTTCCCAACATGAATTTTAGGCGCATCTGAGCTCTCCTATAAATTATGATAAAATTACAAAAATGTTTACAATAAATCTCGTTATAAAACGTACGCAATAATGTAAATCTATTTCATTCGCTGTAATTTCGACTGAATTCGAAGCATATTTAAGTCTGAACTGTGAAAGAACAAATAACAAATAATCCGGCCTTATATTTTGCTTCCACCATGGTATTCTATCTGGGTTATGAATAGGCCTCGTGTCAGCTATTGGGAATCTAAAATAATTCAATGATTGAGTCCTTATTATATATACTTTCATCTAAACGAAGTTACCTCAGTCTAATGTCAAGCGATGGTGATTCTAATTTTATTTCAGTTACTGGATCAATATGTCTGCTTGTAATAGGTGATCCCTCTTGCTTCTTATACTCAGCAGTGTGGCATACAAAGGGCGAAGCACTCAAAATTGCACTTAACCGATCATATAGAGAAACATCTAACTCAAGAGAACTTTTCTCTAATGTAAAATGAATATCGGTTTTTGTAACACTAATTTTTTTCCCCTTTGTTCCTCGACGAGTTGGAGTGCTCATTTTAAAATTAAAAACTACTTCTGGACGTTTATGCAAGCCAGTACTATATACCTAATATTTAAAGAATTAATATTTAGTATTTAATTTAAAAGAAAAAAATTCAAAATATCATACATCATTTCTTTGGAAATCTATAAGCGGTGTTGCGACATCCTGAAGAACTTCTTGAAAATCTGCTCGTATTATAGAAGATGTAAATTTCAATGTTACGACATTAGGGGCGCGATGTTCTTCTCCTTCTATAATAAGAGGTGCTAGTGCTAGTTTCAAATGATTCTTTTCACATGAGTGACGTTGTTTGAGACCCTCGGGCATATGACTGAAGAAATTAACTGAAAGCTCCTTCAGTTGGGATACACTTTCTTCACTTAGAGGTTTTTCTGATATAGAACTTTCCAGTAAGATATCCTGTTTGTAAAAAAAAATTTTAAATACATATTTTGTAAGTTTTTAAGAAGGACTTACCTCATGCAACAGAATCGCTAATATTGAAACAATTCTAATATTAAAATGAGAAATATCACCAGTCGTTTCAGAATTTGGCTTTTGCCGAAATTTACTAGAACATGTAGTGCTACTGCTAGTCATTGAACTGCTAACAGACTCACAGAATCCAAAATCTTTCGAGCTATCACGGAAAGTACTTCCTGTATCTTTGTGGTATTGCTGTTTGTTTTCAGTCACTGGATCTGACCAGCAACCCTCATTACCTATGCCACCCGACATTGAATTATATCTTTGTTTTTGCAAATTTTTCTGCATTTCTTTCGATCTTTGCCTTTTGCTTTCGATTGATTCAGTCTTAGGCGTTGCTTGCTGATCTTTAACAAAAACATCACAGAATGTCGTTACTAAATGTAATTGTCTTGGTGACAAAAATATAAAACAAGCACCAAATTGCAGATCTAATTCTACTTTAGGGCCATAGACATTCTCTGACTGTTTCATTTTTATACGAATTTCTTGTTTACCCTCTATACTAATTATCTGAATATTATCAGATGAATAAATTTCTACAGTAACATCACTTTCATCATCTGTATCATCGCTTTCAATTGCGACTTGATCCCTTTCTGTGCGTTTATAATTTTCAGATGCTAAATATTGTTCAGTTTCTGGTAGTTGTGATATTGTACTATAAAATTGTTGGCTAGCTATCATGCTTTCTGTTTTTGTTGTATGCGGTTTTATAGTTTGAATTCTAAATTCTTCTGTATAGAATGTTATTCCTTCTATGGTGATATGATGTGTAGCATATGAGGATATGAGATGAGTTTTTTGACCTTCTGGACAATCGTTATCTAAATCTGTGGATACTGTATCAATGGGGTCGCTGCCGGCTTCATTTTGGTAATCTAAACTGTAATACAAGTTTTTTATAATATGTATAACAAAGAACTTTTAGTCGTAAATCTTACCGATCTATTTTTATAATCACAGCTATACCTTGATCACTATTCGGTGGAAGATATTCCAGTCTTATTTCGGTATTTATAAATTTTGCTTTTATTCTATTTAACACTAAAAGGAAAATTTAATTTTATATTATTAGAAGCAATAAAAGATAATTAGTTTATATTAAATGTTAAGGCAACAATATATAAAAAAAGAATATTCTAATCCATGTTTATATGTATAAATCATGGGGTCTTGGTTTTTGAATGGCTAGATCTAACATACTAGAGGAATGAATAATTGATGGTTTACATTTAAAAAACAATATTTTTCTAATACTTCCTGGTAAAACTCCAATCCATTCTGTGTGGAAAGTATTATAGTTATCTTACAAACTGTCTGCTATCCCAAAAAAAGCTTTTAGTGGAAACTCGTCGTTGCATTTCTTTATAAAAGATGTATTTAGAATAATTTTTTATAAAAAAGATACTTTTTGAAATAATATATGTAAAACTAATTTCAGATTGCAGTAACCTCCCGATTCTATTTCCCAATGATCGAAACGCAAAATACACACCACGTTGGACATACTGCAAGAACAAAGGTAGAAGTTAGCACAGTCATAAATCGCCTCACAAACTACAAGGCCTCGGGTGCAGACAGCATCCCCGCGGAGCTGGTTACATTTGGAGGGCCTCCACTACACCCAGCGATTCATGAATTAATTGTACAATTATGAAAGCAGGAAGCGATCCCAGGGGACAGATTCCGCAAGCGTGAACACGACGAAATACAGAAAATTTCCTTTGTTTCGTCGTGCACACAGTCGTGTTCACCCTTGCGGAATCCGACCCCAGAAGACTAGGAAAAAGGCATCCTCTGTCCAGTACATTAAAAAGGAGATATCCCAACGAGCTCCAATTATCGCTGTAAAACGTTGTTGAGTACCGCATATAAGATATTGTTCGCTATTCTACAAAACAGGATGGCCCCATACTCTAGAAACACTATAAGCCAATATTAAGTGGCTTCAGCTCAGGCAAATCAACAACTCAGATTTTCAACTTGAAGCAGGAGCTGGAAAAATGTCTATTTCAAAACTCAAAAACCCCTTCATAAACTTTAAAGCCACCTATGATAGCACATCTTGGTTTACCATGGCCAATATCCAGATCTATCAACACCGGTCAACGCAAATTTTGAATCTGAGTTCTGCATATCAGATTTGTATTTCTCACACATTACTAATTGAATATGCAATTTCGAAAAGGGCACATCTCCCATATTTTTATATGCGAGATGTGACCTTTTCGAAATTGCATATTCAATTAAAGAAAAAATAGCTTTACGTGAATATCAAAGCTATTGGCGAAAGCTCAACGAAAGCTTTTAAGTCCAGCCAAAATTCACCACAAAGGTTGTTGTCCAAGCTTCAAGCCAAGAATAAACCAAAACCCAAACTTCAAGCTAAGCCCACATTTACACCCGAGACTAACACCGATGACTTTACTGTGCCAGAACCGACATAGCTATACTAACAGCACTCGTAGATCTCGTCGTTGTAGAGTCTCACAAATCGTCCTCCCTCATAGAAGAAGCTTAACAATACTTAGTTATTTGCTTTGCTCATACAAAAGCTTAAATTTGTATTGGTCATTGTTAACGGTACAAAAGTAAAGTTTTTCACGAGTCAACAATGGTTTTAGTTATTTTTTGGTATAAAGGCTTAGAAAATCATGATTAAAATAGACTCCAAAAAAAATTTATTTTTGTTGACTTGTGTAATGGACTAAGACGATCTGGCCTGCCTCCTTCTCAACCTGGCGTTGGAGAAAGTAATCCAAATTTCGGGGTGACATCAAAATGTACAATCCCCTACAAGTCCACCCAATTACTGGCTTATGTAGACGACATTGACATCAAGAGCTGTACTGGAAGCTTTAAACCAGATTGCACGAGTGGCACGAAAGCTGAGACTGCACACCACGTAAAACAAAACAAAGCTCCTGGTGGCCCCGTCTGCAAGAACATCTAACATTGGTCCCACAATCAAGGTAGAGGAACGAGTTTAAGTAGTGAAATCATTAACCTACCTTCACAATAACATGGAACCACAAATACGCCCATGGCTGCTACAAGCCAACAAAACCTACTATAGTCTGTCAAGGCAGCTTGGAAAGTTCTCTGCGGTAAGATCTATGGGGTGCGAGAGCGATGGAAACCTAACCTCCGCTGGAAGGATGCCGTAGACCAGGACACCCAGAGCTTAGGGATGTCAAACTGGATGACATCGGCTCAGAATCGATGCCGGAGAGAACAGTTGCCAGAGGCTAGGACCCCTGAAGATCCCTGAAGGAGCTTGCATCGGAATTATTTTGAATATGGAAGAGGGAATATTAAATAGGAAATAGTAATACATTGTTCTCTGAAACCTTTGCAATAAATCTTTTGGATGTCACCTTTAAAAGCAACTTTACAAGCTTAACAACTGCAGAACCCGAATTTTTGGAGATCGTCGATTGAAATAACTCGCAATGTAGCAATAAATTTCACATTTTTTATAATCTAGATTCTATTGTGATAAATTTACTTTTGAATTGAACTTCCGAAATCATCAATAAATTAACACCCACCCCATCCTGACAATTTTCAATTTTGGAAGTTACAAAGGAATACACAATTTAAATTTCTTAAATTAAAATTATTAATAAAAAATATTTACGATACTTACCACTATCGATCGTTTGCGCGAACTTTTCTAATCCTTCAATTGTAGCATTTTGTGCATTTATATGAATATCTTCATCTTTCTCTAAGCACTCTTGTGCCAGCTGGAGCGAACTACTCATCGAAGACCACATAGATTCAAACATAGACGTCCCATCTGTTTGTCTTGGCAATGGCTTAAGAGCAATATGAAGATTAGATACTTCGATACTACTATCTTCCTTCATCAAAGCATTCCACGGCACAGTGACAGTTACCGATCCAATATGACCACCGGTTACTTCAATTCCCCATCCTTGACTCTCACACAATTCATTGAGTGCCTGCATTTCGAAAATATACAAATAATATATGTATTAAAAAAATTCGCTATTTGTAAATTGTCTACAATAATTTTATAATAACATTTCATTCAATTATATTTAGAATCTCGTGCAGAGTTGGTTTATATCAGGAAAATTTCTACCTATTCACTGTTGTGGCCTCCATTTAATGACCATGTGATTCCCGTGCAGTGCGTAGAAAATATTTTCAGATCGTAGATATTTGTAAGAGTGAACGATCTTATAGACCGTTGAGAGATCTTCTTAAAATTTATGTCACAGTTCTGTGTACAGTAGGCATATTTGTGTACGTGAGGTTATTCTTACTTTATATTTTTTTCTGCTTTATTGTATATTGCCGGTTTGGTTTAAATATCACGTAAAAAGCGGAAATTATACAAATTCTTTTTTTTGTTTTAAAATAAATAAATATTGTTGGTCATATATGTGAATTCATTGCCCAGCAAACCTGTCTAAAAATAAACTAGTAAAAATCAGAGCATTGCATCGAATCTAAGAAGGATGTGATATTATTTTCTAACTAGGGAGAGTAATACAATTTCTCCAATTTCGTCTTTTTGGTTTATGTTCCTTAGTAAATCAATTTACTAATAACGTCAGGTTTTAATATTGAAATGTAAATAAGAAATGTCAATTACTCATCTATCCACAAAATCACTAAAAAAATATCCAAAAAAGACAGAGAATCAGATTTTGATCTTCTTCATTAAATGTGACTAAGCAGCAGCTTCCACGCTTTATTTCGGCGAGGTAAATTTCCATGTGCTCTACGGGAGCAGAGTCCATGTGGTTCATTTTAAAATTACTTTATTTTTAGATATATTAAATGAAAATTTTTGTTATTTTGTAGAGCCTCGTCGTATTAAAAAAAAGTGATATAAGGATAATAAAAAAAAACGTTGATTTAACTTATTGTTCGGAAATTATTATCCAGGCATAAATTCGAGGTCATATTTAAAAAAACCAATTATACAATATTTTGGGAAAAATTTCCACACAAAAAAGAAATAGTAGGTTATAACTTGTATGTATTCGATCTGCGTAACTTTTCGTTCTTGTGTACACGTCAGAACAATAAAATTGAAGTAGATAAGATCCTTTCTTCAATAAGAAAGTTTCTTCGTATTTTTGAGTGGATTGAAGAATGACTTTCTACATTGTCTCGTGGAGCTATTATTTCATCGCTATCGAGCTTCAGTAGAAAGCCTGCGTAAACCAGTTTGTTTACAGCCATTGGTTTCGTTAGTAAATTTCAAGTGTACTCTAAATTTTTAAAATTAATAAAAATAATAAATAAATTTTGGACAATTAGTTGAAAATGTTGGAGGATCTGCGGTATCAGCTTTGGCAAAACAAACGCAGAGGAATTCCCCGAGGAAACTAGGCGTTGAAAAAAAATCTAAAAGAAAGGCGATGGCAGCAATTTGGAAGGCGTCTTCAAAAGTGATTCTTCTTTCTAGATCCATTCTGATTGGATTAGTATTGTAAAGAACTACCAACAATTATTTCATCCTTTTTTGTGCATCACAGGATTGTTTTTTTTCTGAAGTCGGTTTTTAAAAATTTATTTTTTAAGCACAGCCTTTTGTCCGCGCAGTTTTGCCGCACTAGCTTTACCATTGACAAAGTCGTAAAAAAGTCATAAAACTATATATGAAAAAAAAGAGGCAAAACCGCGTATGACCTAAGTCCGCGTAGTGTGGATCCACCATAATGCGACAGTTCTAAGCTCAGTTATCACCATTTGTACTACCAGTTCGTCATGTCGTTGGTGATAGTGCAATGTCTGGTAGTAAAAGTTTAGTTCGGGCGACAGAATAGGTTTGGAGTTATGAGGGTTCAGGAGGGTGTTGAAGGAGGTGGCGTTGAGACCTGTGTTTGAACTCTTGGATCATTGTATCCTGTAGGGAGTTGGGATATACTTACTGCGAAAGATTGTTCCACAGTCGAGTTGTGCTGTTTGGAAACATATTCCTAGTTTGTATAGTGCACGAAAAGGAGAGCTGCAAGTAGTAGGAATGTGCCAAGGGGGATAATCTGATTTTGCGGGTATAAGATTGCCGTGAATCCTTACCCAATAGCACTTTTTATAAAGGGAATATGCAAAATACAAAGAAATCATCTCTTATTAACTATTTTTATCATGTTACTGCTGAATTCAATAATGATAATACTGCCTACGTTTGTTGAAGATAGATGAATGCTTCTGTTCAGTACTTTTGGTTGTAGTATTTGATGGTTAAAATATTAAAGGCAGTGGATCAGATTCATGATATTCAAACAACTTCTCCAAGTTTTTTAACATATTCTTTGGGCGACTTAATAGACTTTAACCCCTGGATTACAATGAGAGTAGCCATATCGCAGCTTCTCCGCACGTAGTGACAAGTAAAATATCTTTACATTGCACTCCCACAGGCTGAGCACAGTGAGCGTAGCCAATGAAGTAGTTAGTACCCGACTACTATCGCAAAGATCCTAGTTTCTCTTATTCTATATTTCATTTTACTAACTGAAAAAATGCAATTTGTTAACATAACACGTAAACAAGAACATTTTCATAATCGAAACACCTCTGGAACAATTAGAAATTAGTAACACAAGTTTAGTTTTTTAAGGAGATGGTGTCTTTTTCATTCTTTTAATAGAAAACATCTCCTTTACCGCAACATCTACGTCCCAAAATCTGGAAGAGAAAACATCGAGACAACAATTTATAACCCCTTTGTTGCAGAAGTCATATGTTAGTTTTATATACACTATGTCATGGTTCCAACACTACATGGTTCACACACTATAAAAGACAAAATAAACTGAGTAAAATTATTGAAATTTAAACTAGAAAATTTCCCACCAGACAGTATAATCAATTGTGGAATATAATTTATACTGGCTACGTGCTCTAAAAAAAGAAACTCTACTACAAATGCTTAAGCTTTGCGAAATGTAAGAGACTTTAAAAACCCTGTAGAGTTATCATCACATCCACCTACAACATTAAAGTCTTCTATCAGGCTCAAACACGGCTGGGAAGGTTACATAGATTTTCTATGACAATTTATTGGATCTGATTCCTAGTATTCTTCCTGCTGCACTAGGTGAACTTATATATTCTACTTTCTGAAATTGTACGGAGAGCATTGAGGTCCGAATTTGATTGCAGAAAAATAACATGCTTAAATATCGCCTACGATGATATGACAAATCTAAATTAACGAGCATCAGTTAGACCCTGCGGGTATGCTATACAAAGATATGATAGGATATGTTAATAGTATGGAAATGATGATGGAGAAAAAAAGAAGTATATAGACATGACGAATGGATTATGATTACATGGGACACCATGTAAAAATGCGCCTTGCAATACTAATGTACGTACACATAAATGAATTATAACGCCCCACCTCATATCTCAGAAACTGTAGATTTTTTGGATCGATTTTAATGATGATAAATTTTGTATAAAACCGAAAGATAGTTCGAGAAGATTTGATTTCCAAAATAATGAAATTCCCAGAAAATATTTTCTGCCAAAAATTTTCGCAAATAAATCCTAATAATTCTTAGACCATTTTTTTTAAATCAAACAGAAAACAATACACTACCAACGCCTAACTGAAACTAGAGATGGAGATGACCTCATTCTTTAACAAAATTTGCTGGAGGTTTCTATCAATTTGCAAGCATTGTATCCTTTGACTTATATCGGTCACTAGAACAAATTAAAGGAGATAACTCATATAGAAATATATTAAAATATCTCTTAATTATTTTTCCTCTGAAAAAAAAGGAATTAAATGGGTAGGATCTAAATTAGCAATTAATAAATAAATACGAACAATAAATGTACAACTACAAAATCAATTACGCAAAGATGAAGCACTCGCCCCTAATTAAGTTAGATCGTTATTGGTTGACCCACATACTCCTAGATTAAGGCATCAGGCATATATCGTGCTAATACTGTCCGTGTCTTATCTTATTTATTGTATCTGACTTTAAGTACATGTTTAAAGGCATGGTTGCCCTAGATTCACTTATTTATATTCCTGTATAATTTTATCGTCGAAACAATATTCAATTTCACAGTCTTGACTTCAATATATTAAATTTCTCGTTATCTGTACAAATGTTTGCAGAAATTAGAAGTGTTCTTTTATAAAGATTTATAGAAGGTGGGGCACTTGCTGCTAACACACCTTAAGACATTTAAAATCAAGTTTTCTTTTACCCGGGACATTTAAATTTACGCGATATGGGTTGAATGAAAGCAAACAATAATAATTTATTTGAACATTTGTGGGAAAAAAATATGAAAATTTAAATAAATTTAAATACAAAAAATTGACTAATAATACATGTTACTAGAGCCACAGTTTTTCTAGCCTGCCTATAATGGAAGTTCTGTTATAGCACAGGAAATTACAAGTTACATAAGGAAATTATAATAAATTATATTCTTTGAAAATGTGTTGATTGGTTAAGATAATATTAATCATATTTTGAATTTGAATTTTTGTATATACATTTGTATAACCAAAATCTTTTAATATTGAAGGAATAACATTTCGCTGAGGATTTTATACAAATTAGATACTGCAGTTTTTATACAAAAATCGTATTCATGATGTATTTAAAAAATTGAAATACGTTAAGTGCGTCTAGACACGTTGACATTCTTAATAAATGCAATTATAAATAAATTTGAAAGAATTAACTTATCAACATTTGTTTATTTTGAAAATTCCTTAAAAAAAATTTAAAATAAATCACACCTATAACAAAAACAAGAGACAGAATTAATAATACATATTTACAATAATTCCAGTGATGTTAAGTTGAACGAATTTCACTCTAAAATACATTTTATATTATAAAACCACAATAAACATGACACTATAAAATTTTAATATTGAAAATTTTTAGTGCATTCTTGAAATAACGAACACAACAGCCTTAAAAAACTGAAGACCCAAAGTCCATTTGAAATAGTTGAATATTCAAATGCGGGAATTACGTCTTTTATTTCATTATTGCTTTTTTTAAAACTTGTGTATTTGCTCTACTAGTTAATGTACTTTCTTTAGTTCGAATTTTCAAATAAATATAATAAACTGTAATTGAATAATCAAACAAAGTGACTCAACATGTTATTAATATTTTCACTAAGTGATTCTTGCGTGTTTCACAGTGAATTTTGCGTGTTTCAGTTTTGAAATTAATTTATTAATTTATAATTAAATGAATAATTTTTTTTTAGTATAATTAGTTGTAGTTATCAGAATTTGGAAAACAAAATATTATAAACTAAAAAGCATAATGTCGTAGAAAATATTATTCATAATAGCTTTGTTATCTTTAGTGTCATAAAGCTTAATATTCTAGTGTTGAGTAGATCTATTAACTCAGTTCTTTTGTGCGGTTTCTATCTAGCGCGAGTTAATTTTAATTAATTGACTGCAGAATAACCAGCTTTGTTCGTCTCTACAAATTTGTGTTATTTACATATTATCATGCATCAGAGCTATGAGTAGCAGCGGAAATTTATAGAAAGTTTCGTTAGTTCTGATTCTTATAAATTCAACATAGACCATAATTACGAATATATATTACAATTTCATGGCAAGTCGTTGCTGGTAATATTTACAAATTGTTTAATAAAATTATAGAGCTATAAACAAACTTCTTTTTATTAGATTAAATATTACGATAAAGGAGATTTTACTACAATAAAACTAGTTGGACTATTGCATGTTACCAGTGAGCAGTGCATTTTACTTAATAAAAATTTAAAATTCTACAAAACATTTATCCAAAAACAGCTTTATATATTCGCATAACACCAGAAGGCGTATTATTCTACAAAATGTAAGTAAATGCAGGCCCCAAACTAAAGGCTAATCCGTGAAAACGTCACCGACATGTTCTATTTCTTATCTCTCGTAGGCTTAGTTTATTTTAAGGAACGGCGAGACAGCTAATCATTTCTAAGCAATTTCTTTACCAGTAATTCCAAGAATGTTAAAACCTTACCTACCTAGAATTCTAGAAATTCTAAGAAGTACTTCTTATGCAGAATTACTTTCATCCATTCTAAAAATAGACTTTTATGACATTACAATAAAATAAGGAAAGAAATTTTCAGGTAAAAGAGCCGACAGGGTATGTCCTTGATTTGCATTTTTCATTGTTTCTATAATCTTTTGAAGTAGTGAAAAAAAAATTTTATAATGTTTCTGGGAAAACAAAAAAAAAACAAAATTCCAGGTACCAAAATTTCATGACATAGAGAAAGTTCTTTGGCTTATGTTGGGTTCAACAATATAGTTTCAGTCAAAACCTTTTCATACATTGTTGTCTTTTGTAATGTTTTTTTTAAAATCAAGTAGAATTAACTCAGGTAAAGAAGCACCTTTCAATAAAACTAAGGTAAAAGGAGGGAGCATAAGGGTATGTCTATGCAATAAACGAAAAAAGCGAACAACTTGGAGAGTTTGGAAATACCCAAGGTCAACGAAAATTGAGTGGAAAAGATGTTATTTCTTACATTTTGAATAAAGATATGAATAGAGTTAATTACATAGCATAAAAAAAACTTCAGATTTTAATTTAGCAATATTAATTAAAATAAATTGTTACGATATAATTTCATTAAAATACATAAAACCAAGCTTTGTTTGTGGTGCCTTTCCCGCTAATACAAAAAAGGCTCCTTCATCCTAGCAAGATAGAAATTGATTCATCTTATCTCTGTGGTAAAAAACAACTACTAAGAAAGGTTCGGGAAACGAAGTAAAATGGGCCTAGCTACACAAAAGGACTAATGATTTTAGAAAAGACAGTTGAGGCAAAAGGCACCTTGGAATATCAGAACAATGCTTATAGCAGGCAAAATGCCTGAAGTTATAAGTAGAATGCATTTTTTTCTCCACGTAAGTCGAAGTGTTTCCCTCTATTTATAGTGGCAGTCTGGGGCGCGGTGGTCAAGCAGATACGGGGTTTATCAAATCTAAAGCAGTCAAAAATACAGATGAGAACTTTGCATATGTTCCAACAGAAAAGGCCTCATTTCCACAGGAAGATAGCTCGGAGTGATTTTTGTCCACTAACTAGCTGCCACTATGTGTAAAAATCCAAATGCACAACGATGATTTTCTGTTTGTTGGGTCAATGTCCAAGCCTCAGACCCGTAGCATAGAACTTGGCGGATTAATGTTAGTCTGACTTTGCATTGTCTTGAAATTTCTTTGTTTTTTAGGACCGGAACTAGTGCAAAATAGGATTTATTTGCGGCTACGAAGCGTCTATGGATATCGTCCTTTATCTTATTTTCTGCAGTAAGCATAGATAAAATTTTCTACAATTTCCACACTATGATCGTCAAAGCTGGGGTGGCAGCACGTAAGTTGTTTCAGAGGTCGATTGAAACAACTTACGTGCTACCACCCCTGATACTTCGCCCCAATCGTTGTTCTCGTTTTGATACGATTATATACTTTGTTTTTGTGTCATTTACTCGTAGACTGAACTTTGCTGAACTTTCTACAATTTTGGAAAAGGTTTCTTTACATCTTCCGCTTTGCGTCCAATTATGACTATGTCATCTGCGAAGGCTAGTATCTGGATATTCCTTGTGAAGATGCTATTTGCTCCATTAAGCTGTGTTTCCCTCATTATTGCTTCCAGAGCAATGTTAAAAAGTATTGGTGAGATCGCATCTCCTTGTCGCAGACCCGATTCTTGAGGAAAGTTGATCAAGTTGCATCCTCGTATTCTCACTTGTGTTTTACAATCTTTGGTCGTCATTCTGCATAGTTCTATTAATTTTTTCGGGAAACCCATTTCACTCATCTTGTTCCACAACTCTCTTTTATTCAGCAGGTCGTAAGCATTTCTTTAGTCTACAAAGAGAAGATATCAATGCTTTCTTCCCAGCATTTTTCAAGTATTTGTCTCATTATGAAAATCTGGTCTGTTGTCGATCTATTCGTTCTAAATCCTGCTTGATAATCACCTACTTTATTTCCCTTATATGGTTTCAGTCTATTAAATAAAATATGTGAAAGCAATTATTTTATTGGTTTTAGTCGGATTTAACCTCAAGCCAGTCGAACTACTTTCTGTTGCCAAGTTGTTTAACATGTTTTTGAGGTCCTGATGCCTGTGGGCCAGCAAACAGATATCATCCGCGTAGTCGAGATCCTTAAGGCGGTCTAGCAATCCCCATTGTATACCACCTGTTCTTCTATTTAGAACGCTGACAAGCTTGCCGTTTATTACTATAAGAAATAGTAATGGTGAAAGTAGGCATCCTTGTCGTACTCCTGAGCTCACTTCAAAGCTGTCGGATAATTTTCCATTGTGAAGAACCCTGCATTTGGAATTGTTGTATAGAGCTTTTATCAATTCTATTATTTTATTCGGCAGTCCACGTTGCCGTAGAGTTCGCCATATAAAGCTCCTATTAAGCGAGTCGAACGCTTTCTCATAGTCTACGAAAGCAAGGTAAAGGGGGATCGTAATTCAGTAGACTGCTCCACTATGATTCTCAAGGTTTTAATATGGTATATGCAGGAGCGGCTCGTTTCTGAATCTAGCCGGCTGTCTTCTAAGGGTGTTCGCCCTTCCTAAAAATCGTCTGGTACAAGTATTACAGTTTTTTTTTGTTGGTAAGTAGCGCTTTAACAAATACAGTTTGTCCCGTGGTAGATTTAGGAGCAGAAATTCGAATATTTGTAAAACAGCTGTCCCGAAGAGAGAGATAGGGATATAGTTCGACGCGGCATGTCTGCTATATTTCAGTAGTAATGATACAAAAAGAAAGTAAGTTAGTTAGTAGTAACGGTTTTCATGGATTTCAGATTATGGCATAACCTGGACACAAGATTGTTACTAAACCGACTCTCTTACCCTATTAGCTACGATTAGATAGTGCCACAGGTTCTAAGCTAATTTAAAGTTTAGAATATAAACAATATAATCTACGCAACTTTTGTATAAATAATACATTCATTAAAAAATTATATTGTGCAATTTTTGTTCATGATGGTTTTGTAGAAAAGCTTCAAAAATTAAGGAGTTTTTGTCTAGCACCCCTAGTAATTTATTCATCACGAGCTTTAATTTCTTTCTAATGTGCAAATTATGCATATCAGCTGTTCGAATCCCAATTATAGCCAAAGTTTCTAAAAAGTAAATGATTCTTTATAAAGAACTTTATATGGAAATTTATTTGAAAGTGAAAATCCCGACCAACTCTACTCTCTACAACTTCATAAACAAAATTTGCCTTCAAGTCACCAACACAGCCGCAACATTCTATTTTGTTTAACGTTTAACGTATTTTCCGCGCCCATATTCTTTGATTATTTTCAAAACATAAATTTATCGATTTGTTTACATGGCACTCATCTCATATCATCTGTGCCAAAACACAATTAATCATGAGAAATAACGAAAAATAACGGTTGGCAGCCCGAGAACGAATGTCAAACGAAAACAGAAAACTGTAAAAACTTCAAATCAAAACAAACACTTTTACATGGTTCTGTGTACAACAGACTATTGTGGATGCACACACGCATCCAGGCCCTGTTGTTCTTTGTTGTCTGTCATCGACTGTTATTTTTCGCCTTTCTGCGAAATTTAAGTTCATGGATGAGTAGTGGATCTATGATTTCGAATAATTCCCAAAGCTAATTTAGGCCAACGCCATAAAATACGAGCAAAAATAAATACACTACACATGGCGTCGTCGGTGGGAGAAATGACTTCGAATTCTTGACATAGAAAATTCACGTTACGTCAGCTGGTGGCCAGGGTAGAATTTGCGTTTTAAAAAAATTCTTGGCCCACATGCTTTGGGGCGCCCCAACGAGTTTCTAACAGCCAAATCCTGAATTGAGTTGTCACTTACCTCGCAATTTAGAGCGACATTATCGACAGTTCCTCGTCCATTGTACAAATCCACATTCAGCTGCTCCAGATTGAGCTTTTCTTCCAGGAACTGCCCCAAGTATCTTTGCAGGAGATATCTGCAAATCTTTTTCTTAAGTCCAGCTAGCGGGGTAAACCACGACATGGTTATGCCGTTAATCACAAATCGTTAACAAAACTTAGTAGGAAATTATAGTCAAAATGTTCTTGCAAGTACGCAGCAAGAAAGCTGCCCGCACCCCGATTATGGTGGAACACAAAGAACTTTTCCGCACTCAACTTGATGACCTCCTCAGAGTTTTGCGCTTATACTGTTTTCGTTTTGTATATAAACACGGCATACATTAAAGAACTCCTCACTTGTTAGCATTCTTTTGCTATGAGACTTTTTTAATATCTTCATAGAGGCTGGAAAAACTGAAAATTTTCTGTCGTCTCTGGTACACTTTTTTCACCAAACACACTCACACGAACACGACAAAGGTTACTTCCTCGTTCGACTGATTACACTGCCTGCTGATCGAGGAATGAAAATACGAACAGATTGGGGAGGTAGAGGAAGCACACATAAATAACATATGGCGCATGCTTCACCAGAGAACAGACGTACGTTGGGAATCATATGGAGATTTACAGCGCCTTTATTTTATAGTGGTGAGTAGATAAAACTTGTAGAGTCGTTATGGCATCGAGTTGTTTTGATAATTTTAAGACGCATTTTAATTATTTTGTACCAAGTTTTCTTTTATAAACATTTAATTATAATACATTGAACAATATATTTAATTTCATAAAAAGAAAAAACAAATAAATTTACAGAATAAATTACAGTCAACTTCATATTATTTTGAAATGTCATTCCAGAAATGAATTCAGAGCGGGTTAAGTTTTTTAAAGGATGTGATTTTATATAAAAGAGGGTCCTTCAAAATAATTTTATAAGCAGGGAATCGGCTTCCATAAAATTATAATCATTTGTAACTGATGGTTATTCCAAATGTGACCCAATTTTCTGCTTTATGTTTAGAATCTTCATGTTTACTATGGGGATTAGAGACAGGTAAAAACGAATAAAAGGAAGTCAATGAAAAGACATGGTATAGTTATTTATAAGCCAAACAAGGCACACTTAAACTAAATTACAGTATTGAATTGATTATAACTTAGATTATATTGTTAGTACAAGACTAGGATGTCAACAGGGATATTAATTTTCTTTTATAGAGCAGTTTCGTAATAGAAAGAGAGAGGCATGATCTGTAAGAGTTATTAATTATGTAGGTATGGGGCAACCCATATGGAAGGCACTGCGGTCAAATTAGGTTTATTATGCACCTATAAGAATTGAAGACCACAGAAACTCGGTTAACGGGTTTGTTCCATGCGTACTCGGTTTGATGAGGATATTACTTTCTATGGTGAGAGAAGACGAAACAATTTAATTTAGAGACCCACCTCTTTTTCCTTGACTTTAAAACAGCACAGGGTCTTGCGCTTGGACCCAAAATCTACGGAGCAATGATGGAACTGAACTTTCCAGATCAATTAATCCAACTCACTAAAACCTGCCATTTGAAACGAACAGATGCCTCAGACAAGGAGACTCACAGTCATGCTTACTTTTTAAAATAGTACTAGAAAAAGCGATTGTATTGAAAACAGAGGGACAATTCTCAACAAGTCTGTTTAGCTAATGGCGTAATCATCATAGGCAGGACAATGGCTGCAGCATAGGATGCCTTTGTGGTGGTGGGACAAGTAGCGTCGAAAGCTGGACTTATCTTTACGAGTGACAAGCTCAGTCCGCTTCGCACTAGCGTACGCGAATTACCTGATTGTGTACAGGACGGGCCCAAAAATTGGAGTGATCCAGATGCTCCAACTTGACTTCGAGACAATCGAACGCTATAGCGATAATTGGAAGTTGAAAATCAATTTTAGCAAATGCGAATCGATCCTTTTCTGAACTCCCCTAGCAGAGCTTCTCGCGATGTGCGGAGGAACTGGAAAACCCTCGAATTTCGAATAATGCTGGGCAAGCATTAGAAAAGAAATTGGAAGTGAAATATCTTGGGCTTTGGCTGGACCAATACTTATATTTCAATAGAAATACAAGTGCTGCTCTGACCAAGGCAAACAAGGCGTTTCACATGACCAAAAGGCTTTTTTATAGCAGACACCTAAGCCCACGGGTCAAAGTGATCCTCTATCAAGCCTTGGTCAGACCGATTTTAACTCATGGTTGCCCAGTATCGTTCAACATATCCCCTTCTTATATGGAAAAGCTTCGGGTTTTCGAAAGACAATGCTTAAAAGTGTGCTTAAGCCTTCACTAAGTTTCACGCCAACAATGCCCTCTATGATAAGGCATTTGTTTATAGGATCGACAACTTCATAATCAAGTTGGTTCGAGGCCATATTGCTATAGCGATTGAGAGCGACAATCCTTTCATCCGAGCGTTCTACCCGAACGCAAGATACCACAAAACAGCTTGTTAATGCGACTTTATTCCTCCAGAGTCATTTGGTTACCTGGATTAAAAAAAGATTGGTCCAAGATAGATCGGGGGTGTCTCTTCTACCACATGCGTCGCATATACTTTTAACGAAGATGATATGAATGCTCAGGATCTCTTGAGATTCAGTTCAAGAATTTCGGAAAGGTGTAAAAAAGATGCCTCTAGTGCACCGAAGTGCATTTGAAGTGGTCGATCACCTTTTCCTGAGTCCGTGTGTTCCTTTAGCATTGGGATTATGAAGGGCAATCTTGTCGAAAACAAGTTTTTCAAAGAGTTTGCAAAGACAGAATGGCATTGCCCACAAGATGCTTATCACTTGACTTGGATTGGTGTGAGATAGGATTTCTTTGACCCCTTTATGATGTACCCATAGTGTATATGAATGCAGTCTAGACCAGAGAATTCTTTTATATTGTACTGTTTATTTCTCTGATTATGTAGAGATCTAGTATTTTTGTCCAGCCATGGTTTATATAATTTATCTTTCTTTTTGGCTTTAGGTACATATTTGTAGACGGCTTTTAAACTAATATTTTCGAAGCATGAGACATGATTTGAATTGAAGGATGACTTGATAAAAGCCGACTATAATGTGCCGATACGATAACATAAAACCTTTATTTGTGAAGGTGGTGCTCTTCCTGCATATGTTATTTTGGGCTCAACATTCTTTAAGTAAGTTGTTAACCTATAATAAAATTTAGTTATTTTAATATATTTTCATTTTAGAACAGGAAGCAGAGCAATTTGCTTGATATTATCTTAGCCATTCGCTTCGAGAGCATTCTGATGTCTCTGATTAAAATAAATAAGATTTTTTGAATCAACTACTCCGGATTTGCTTTTAAATTCCCTTAAAAATAAACAATAATCAAATTCCTGGAAATATTTATTTTTGCAATATTTTCTAATTTACACAACAGCAACATTCTGAGGGTATTGGATTCCACTGAATCGTTTACAGCGATTGTACCTTAACAAGTTGAAATGTCCATCAAATCGGCAACCACCTCTTGACCAGAGAAAATTCTCAAACCTTAATCAAAGTTTCTTGATATTCGCGACAGGCTTCTAAATTTGAATATTTCAACACCATGTTAAATTAATGTTATTATCTGGATATAAAAAAGGAAACATTCTCTTTGATAAAAATTTTATATTTTCTGTTCAACATTATACAACAAAGTTCTTACTCAGCCGCTTCCTCCTTAACATGTTTATAAGGCTTACATTCAGGATATTTATCAGTGAGGAAACTCCTCAGCTCACCGTGCTGCATTAGCATATTCAATCGCACCTTATCCTGATTCCTAATGCGTTCCTGTTTTCTCAAAAAAATCTCATAAGATCTCATTTTTGTGTAGAATGGAGGGAATTTCTTCTTTTTCAAAACAATCTTATTCCCTAGAACATACTGAGTAAAATCCATTACTTCGTCACTACTGATTTCGTTTGGTTTCCTGCACACAGTCGGACTAGCAACCACTTGAGGAAGATTTCCATGATCCTTACGGAATTCAACTAAATGTAGACCTTTCTCTTCTGCAATTTGTTTATGCGTTTTCTGTTGTAACAGACCCAAGAAAAACGCTTTTATAATATGCTGTAAATTAGTGGAACCTTCTATTTTCGCATGCAGATCCTTAATACCTAGAACTTTGCAGATAGTTTGTATCGCGCGATGACAGACTAATCCATGGCCTTCCGGCTTCTTTGAGACAAAAATCTTGGTTTTACCAAATTGACAAAAAAAATCATGGAAAACAGTGTGATCATTGTAAAGATCAACATGAATTAGCTTCTGTCCAGCGCGATTTTTCGACTTCCTTAAAGCCGTCCTAACTTCAGGCCCTTTAGCAAGAGCGAAACCAGCCAAACCTTTGCCATTTCCTGTTACAGTGACCACTGAAAATCTTCGCTTTCTTCCCATGTTGCCTTTCATAATAAAAACAGTTTTAAGCTCCAAAACTCGTGTATCGAAGCCCTCGAAACTATCTTCTCCAATTGTATCCGGTGGTCCTATACTCCTTCCAGGCATTTTGCTACCGGACCAGCCTCTATCGATTGGATTTATTCGCAACATGCGAAAATTTCCCATGGAATCTCGAAGTTGCATTAGCTTCTTCTCACGCTCTGGATCCTCAGGAAGCTTCTGCTGCTGGACAATTTCACGTCCTCTCACAATTGGGGCATTTAATCCAGGCCATTGGATGCTAGCTTTTCCAACACCAATCATTTGACCTCGATTCAAATCTTTGGCAATTTTTTTACCAACCCCTTTTCCTCGTCCACGCTTCTTTCCAGCATTACTGACTGATGTAACACCTCGCCATAAATCTTCTGCTGGCACTAAAATTTAATAATAATAATCGAATTACATTTTTCTTGTAACCTCGAAAAAGTGTGATTACATTTATTAAAGAAACTTGTGTTGCGTGTACTGCTAAGAATCGGCAATTGCTGGTGTACTACATCTTTCAGGACTCTACTTTTTTCTAATAAATTATGATTAACATTTTGAGTTAAACTTAAGCTTTTTAGCGATTTTACTAAACATCCCGGCGAACATAAAAGACGTGCTGCCATTTTTGTTATGACATTTCTTGTTATGCAACTATTTCATATTTGAGGTATAGATGTCAGATAAGGAATTATTAAGGTTCTTTTCAAATTACAGTTATTATGAATTCGTTTATAAATTTTTAGAAATACAACAGATCATAAATTAAATGATTTAAAAGCTTCTAATTAATTTACCACTAATTAAATAATTAAGCAGGTGAAAACCTAAGCTTAAATTTTATGAATAAGATTTTGGTTACAAAAAAGGAAATAGGAGCGGAAGCATTGGTGAAACGTGGCAAGCGCCATCTGCATGAGGACGCAAGACGTAAGACATCCATGGCCCCTCAAACTGCTACGAAGTAAAATTAAAAGGAAGTAAACCGGCTTTTCTCTTTAATTTTTATTTTTGATAATTTACTACTTTGAAACGAGTAAATATTGAATTTAAGTTAAAATTTAAGCAAGTGGCAGGCGTATCTAAATCAAAGGTAAATAATTCTAGTGTAATAAGTTTAGTTCTTTTATCTTTTAGTGTAAAAAATTTATTCGATTATTAAGAGCTCTTTTTCCTGAATAATTTAAGGATGCTTTTATTGACCCTATCAATGAGGCCGACCTTGACCAAGGTCTCTACTAGTCTACAGACAGCTGTCCTGTGAAACTGCAAAACAGCAATCGACGCGCTGCGTGGTGTAACGATGTTCTCTGCATAAGGAGGAAAGAAGTTAGAAAACTATTCAACAGGGCTTAAGGTCTCGGGTATCTGGGATTTCTACAAGTAAACCCTCACGGATTACACTAAAGACGTGAGAAGATCCAAACGAATGTTATGGAAAGCCTTCTGCAAAGAATGGCCTTTGAACGTAACAATGGATCGGAGGTAATTTCAGCCCCCAACCTACAAAAGGAACAAAGGCCTGGCAAACAGCATTTTTACTGCAGGTAAGATCGAATGGCGTTGGCATCTTCAAGGCTACTGGGAAATATCAAATCTTCCCAGCTCTCCTTCAGAAGAGCTTGCAAGAGATCCTAACAATCCTGCTGCTACTATACGGGACAGTTTCACGCTGGCCCATATTCCCAGGTGTTGGAGAGAGGTTAGACTGCTCTTTATTTCCAAAGCGGGCAGAAGATCATACAAGGAAGCAAACTCCTATCGACCGCCCGATCAGTCTCTTTTCCATTCTCCTGAAAACGATAGAGAAGGTTTTAGAAAAGCTTATTAGGGAGGGTTTTTACAGCGAAACCACTCCACTGCTTGCAATTTACCTACCGGCCGAGCAGATCCTTAGGCGGCGGTCTTTAGCGGTGACATTCATGTAACCTCCATTCCGTGAACATATAAAACAGGTTATGCAGGGTCATAGAAATATAAACTAAACACGGAATGGCTGTAAGCCAGATTGAGCGTACCACAACTCCTGATATGTTTGAGTTCACTGGGCCCCTAGTGGTCAGGTAATGCAGGCCAAAATATGTAGAAATAATAAGAGGGGCGTTTTAAAAGTGGGGCGTTTAAAGTTCCTGGCATAAAATCTATGCCCCTCGGATATTGACTTAGCACGCCACCATTCACTCAAGAAGCAACCCATAGCAGTTCAGCATTTTGTGTCCCGCTTACACACTATTGCTGTCTTTTTAAACGAGCTACCTCTAGTGTGTTCGCTCACGTACAGGGTTTTTACACGACACACCCGTTTCGTGTTAGTTTATATTTTTATGTGCAGGGTAGACTCATATCATACATGGAAGACACCCATGTGGAAGACACCCCAGGAGAGAGACTGGTGCGCATATCAGGATCTGTGGCGAAGGCTAAACTTTAGCAGATCGTTGGGCACCCTTGCTATAAATTTCAAGCAGAGTATCCTATACTCGCATGCAACTACGAGAGCTTAAGAAGGGCCTCCCATTGACATTATGGCGGCGGAGTGTTATGCCTAATCCCCAATGGGAAAACCAACCACGAACCAACCACGTACCAGTTGGCTGAATTAGCTGATAAAATGGGGTCACATACATTACTATCAATGCACATGTGAAATGTCAGAAATTTCTGTCTTGTTTTGATCGGGAGTAGGTACCGCGCAAAATTGTGGAATTACGGATAAAATAAAATGATTTACAAACATTAGCTAATCTAGCAGCACTCCAATTAAATTCCATTTTAACTTTTTGTGTTGTCATATTTTTTGGCACGATATTGCAATTAAACTTAACCTCATTTTTGCCTTAACCTCATTTTTGCCTCACTTTGACATTTTTCTGTACTAAATTGTTTAGAACCACTGCAAGAAGCCCGCCGAATTTCATGTGGCAACTCAAATGGGTTAATTAACACATACGGAAAGTTACACAAGTCAACCAAAACACGAACGCGAGTAAATCAATTTACAATGAGAAGGAATAGGTAGCAGCACTTTGGTTGGTTGGTTCGGGGTTGGTTTTCCCATTGGAGATTAGGCATAAGAGTTTGTACAACCCGGAATATGCAAAGGAGAGCCCAAGGCAGTACGGCGGATTCTGGCCTGATGCCAATCCATCGCAGCATGGTAGAGGAGTTGAGACGATAGACTCATCGAACTACGGACCGATGGACCCATAGACTCCTATCTAATGTGGAGAAGTTGAGTTGAGTACTAGCTCACGTATAGAGCATACCTTCAACGATTCAGGTTAGACCATTCGCCGTTCTGCCCAGAATGTCCGGTCGATGAAGAGGACGAGGAGTATGTCTTCTTTAAATGCCACAGATTTACAGAGCACAGGGCTGTGTAGCTAACACAGGAGCACATCCCGAGATGTAGCTAACACCGGAGCACATCCCGGACCACATGAGTCGAAGGATGTATGGAGAATGGTGGAAGCGACGCTGAAGGTGGATCTAGAGAGGGCATACTCGATTAAAGAAGCAATTCTAAGGAGTAAATAATCGTGCTGAATGGATGAATAGTACTGCGTGAATGTACTACCAACAATGAACTCCGGATTAGCCTTCGTATGGTAATGCGGAGCTCTGCCATGGGTGATCGTCTTTTCTCGTGCAACTCATGGGATCAATATTGATCCATATTCTGAGGTGTTGGAGAGAGGCTAGGGTGGTCTTTATTCCCATAGGGGGGAGAACATCTTAATATGAAGCACAGTCCTATTGCCCCATCAGCCTCTCTTCCTTTTTCCTGAAAACGATTGAGGTTTCTGATAATCGTAGGTCTTAAGCGAACCCACTCCACTGATACTTGCAATTTTTGCCACATTTAAGCAGAATAAGTCTGGTAGTTGATTGTAGCTGTCGGTTCTGCGGAAGACCTTCCGAAACAGCGAGGCACTTGCTGTGAGATTGTGAGGCGAAAATGTTTTAAGTTCTAATGATTTCAGTAAATGGTTGACTGAAGGAGGACTATCTAACCTTTGCGCATAATATTCGAATAATAAATTCACTATCGGTCTTCTAAACACTTTTTAGCGTAGCTTTACGTAATTGCTTCTGGATCGCCTTGGATAGATTAATAAAAAAAAACAGAAAAATAAAATAAAGAAGCTTCTCCACTTTTAGTCTCTTGTAATGCTATCGCTTAAGCAAGGTTTCTTGTCCTCTGAACTCTCTATCTAAGATTATTTATTTTTAACATCATTTTTCACGCTTTTCAACCATCCCTATTCATGCGTAATAACGTTACAAAACGCTCTTTAACTCGAACGCTTTGTTATCACCTTTTTAAAGTTTATTCACTCCATTCAAGCATTCCTAAGTAGTATTTATGCTTGAAGTTTAAGTTTTATGGAGACATTCCTTCCGCTAAAAAACAATTGAAGATGGAATTATGCTAGTACTTAACTAATAAACTCTCCGAGAGACTTCAGTCAGCCAGACTCGCGTCCAGGGGTATTACGCGTTATTGGTAAATGCTTTTGTTTCCTAGACATTTCAAGTTATTTTTTTGCGATTTTTATTGACACATTTCGTACTTTTTACTGAAGTTTGTTAGGAACTAAAAACGCATTGAAACATTTTCTACTCAAAGGAGAGAATAAAATTTCTTAGTAATCAAAAACACCAATTAAATTCACAATGGTAGGCCCAAAAACTCACAAAGGTCAAGCCACGATAAAATTTTTTGGCGATCATCTCGAGGAAGTTATTTAAGTGTTCTTCTGCCCCTTTCAGTCGATGATACTTGTCTAGAGGGTTCTTGTACGACCATCCAACCTAACAGGCCGTCAGCCAGCCAGACAAACAAAAATTTGGAAAGGACCGGAGGCATGCAATCAATAGACAACACTCCCTTATGTAAAAAGTAAAAAAAAAGAAAGAAATCCTTTCGAGCCTCAATGACAAACGTGAACACATGCAACTTGAATCCTGGTCTAGATTCTAAATAAAAATCTACGGCAATGTTTTTACTGTGCTGTTTTCGGTTCTGTATGTTCTGCTCTATGTGTGCACGCTATATATGAAAAGAAAAGACTACAAAAAACGCATCCAGGTAGACGAGTGCTTTTAATATACTTGAAGACTCGTTTTTCGTTGTTTTCCGGAGCTTATGCCAGGCTTTCATTGGCACTTTGCGGAAGGCTTTTAAAATTGCATTTTAAGCTCCTTTTTCCTCTTTAGTCTCTCTGTCTGGCCTCATTGTTCCGTGAAGAAAGGTTTTAAGCTTCTGTGCGTTGCAGATAAGGATACCCTTCATCCTTTTTTGCGCGAGATTACCAACCGGGTTGTTGGTTTTACAAGCAACAGTTAACTTAGCTGCACCCTCGGCCCACTTTGTTTCGAGAGGACATTATTCGCCTTATTTAATGGTGACTGCATTATGAACGATAATCCGCCCGATGTACACCTGATAGCGACTAGTGGGTAGCTCAAATTAAAGGGATATTAAGGATCTCTCAAATTAATACAAATCACTCATTCACGACTCCTCTCCTCCCAGCTCAGAGTGATCCCAGCCCCCGCAGAAATACACATAGATGCCATCGCCTAATCCCGTTGTCATCTTGTAATCCCTTAGTAATCAATCTAATTCCAAATGAATACAAATCGCATCAGGACATCAAATTTTGATGGTGAGTGAACATGTTAAGTGGCAGCTTTACAGCCCCCAGAAACGCCTTCCGTCCCATCTGAATACGTAAGTGACGTGCCCTTGAGCTCTTATCTTGAAAGCCGGCGATTAAGTTCGCCTCAGATCCTGGCTACTGTTGTGCCATTGCCTTGTAATCAGTGCTCGCTTTGCGCCGACGATGGCATTGTAACCAAGCTACCAGCAGCAGTAAAGTATCCTATTGTTGCCAGGATCCCAGGCGAAATTCGTCTCTTCTTGCCTCTGTCTTTGCCCTCCCATATCTCCTCCGTTCGCAGCTAGCGTATGCGAACAGGGCAAGAACTTTGTCAAGTATTTAAGTGTAATTGGCCCAGAATGAAGGCTGCACACAATCGGAGATAAAAGGAATACGAATATTTGGTGCAGGAGCGTTTTAATTTAGCGGAACGGTAATTGAAGAATGCGTTAATATTTACCTGTTCGGTATGTTGTGTTTTGGCTAGGAAGCGCACGGTTGACTGATTTTTGGTGAAATAAATGGACTCCTTTCAAGAATAGTTTTCTTTGCTACCGAAATGGACCAGTGTTTATCAACATTTACAGGGATTTGATTGTTGGTTACTGATAATGGACAGAAAATGTTTTTTGTTTGTTCGCAAATTGTGAATAGATAAAGGGACTCCTTTTTAGTTTTTGCGTAATGGGCACTTCAAAGGGATTCAAGACATACATACGATGGGATAAGAAGTGCAGCTAGAGTGCATGGGGTGAAACGTAACCACTTCGTACATCTTAGTGGAATTTCTTTTATACGTACTAGGGCATGCCGAACTTGAAGGAAGGAAGGGTTTTGAAATCCTGTCAAAATTTGTCGTAAGAAGTATTGTTAGTAAGTTCATGATTTTCAAATTGTTTATTTATGGTTTATTTGAAATTTGCGGGCGGTTGCTAACACATTTATGAGATTTTTGTTAATTTGGTTTCAACATTAATGCAGAGGTCATAATGTATTAACACTTTTTGGAACATATTATTACAATGGATTGAAACTGTTTATTCTGTGAAATGATAACAAAGTCTTCTCAAACATATGATATATGATTTGTTATCTGTTGTCCTCTGCTCTGGCTAGCTGTTTTCATCTGTTCATATGGGATTAAAACTTGACACTAACAATCTACTAATAAATTGTGGATCACAAGAGTCCCTGATGTTGTTGTTCAAGGAGCCCATCTGCTTATTTCGCATCTAACAAGGTAATCTGTTGAATTCGATTCACCTCACCACCCCTACCAAATGAGCTAAAATTGGAGCTTTTTTTACCTGGCAATGGTGAAAGTGGTTCTCAGTCGAGCCCTCAGACGGTGTATCAGATTCCTACTGATTAAACTCACCAATCCTTTTCTCCTTGACGGTTGAGTCCAGATCGACTCAGGCCATAAAGGCATTATTTGGCAAGGCGAACGCTGGTCCCAGCACAGCACAGCATAGATAATCAGCTGTGAGCAGCAGAGACATATTTTTCCCCACAGCGAATATTGAACGCAGGTCACATAACGCAGTATACAATATTATATTGTGGAAATTGCTATATCAAGTACTTAATTAATATCTTTAATGTTAGAAACTGGAAAAGTTTGATTATATACTTGAACTAGAATAAGACTGGATTAAGAACAAAGCTCCTTGATAACTGTTTACTGTCTTTTTAAAAAAAGACAAAAATCAGTTGTTAAAAGTTCGAAAAACTCACGGATATTTTTCAATACATAATTTTCATTATTTGTATCAAATAAAATTGAAAAACTCTTTGCTGCTTCAATTAATCGCTCTATTTTGATTACAAAACTATATCTTACCGACAGAGGAAACTGTGCTTCAATCACAACCCGCAGAGCTGAGACAGAGGCCTCTGCAACTGCTGTGCTCTCACAAATATGCGATGGTAGCTTAAAAATATAACGAGACACAGTTTTCTCTGCTGTGCTGTGTTGTCCTATGCTGTGCTGTGGTGGGCCAGCGTTTGCCTAGCCTTTGGTCTGACATAGACATGGGCCTCGAAGGAGTGCTCACCAGAGCTGGAACAATGTGACATGCGAATCCCTGGGCTGGACGGCACAGGCAGGAATTCTTTTCGGGAGGGGTCGGTCCAGAATTTAAAAAAAAATCAATAGACAGCAAAAATTAAATTTTATTGTAATACATGTTTTTTAAACTTAAAAACTGTTTACAGAAGAATTCTTGGCAAATTCAGTAACCACTTTCTCCGTGTTGAACTGAATTGTGTAGTGGACATAAAGTAAGTCCAACCCATTCTCCCCAACCCCAACCCAGTCTGTCCTAAGATATGGTATTCCGCAGATAGGAATTCAATCTTCTTAAGCAAGAAAATGTCCTTTCCGGAGTTGCCGAGACGGCAAGGTTAGCTAAGCCTTTTAGGATGCAGGGGATGTTAGGTTATAAGTTCGCGTGATAGTGCTCCAGAGCACACTTCTCGCCGCTTTTGAACTCAGCTTTGCCAACCGCTGTTTTCGTTTCTGGCAGAACTGCTGCATACTTTGTAATGCACTGGTCCGTCTTTGCGTTAGCACAAGTCACACAGTTTTGGAGTAAAATGCTGCATAACGCAGTAATGTTTTTCCGATTTGGAAAAACTAGTAGTTAGATGGCTTATTACATGATCTATAAATGCGATAAAACAGTTGATTTTGTAGTGGGTTTGAACATTGGAGGCTGGAACATTCATACGATTCATTTGTCCTTTTGCTATGCGACGCATTTGTATGATGCATCCTTTTTGTAACAAAGCATCAGAAGCTGCTTCGAATACAGTTTTGAACTCATCGTCGGCGTTATTTCTAATACGTTTCAAGGTAGCTAATACAATATCAATGTAGATTTTATCAAGTCACAGTCGACTGCCTGAAGTTATTTGCAAAGGGATTATCGTAAAGCTCATGATTTTCTCCAAGATAAACAAGGCTGGTATGAAGTTGGTCGATCGCAATGTCCTCAACATTTAACATGATTATTCGGGTACATAAACTTCAGCTCCATGAAACAGTCCGCTCATTGCTGCTGCCCGTAGAATCCGTGACCAACTACACAGCGCAGTCTATTCCGTTCTTCTTTAAACCACTTACATATTACTAATATATTTTACATTTAGCAACTTACAGCTGTTTACCAGCTTCTAAATTCGATTTTATATCAATGCGATTATTCGTAATTAATAAATTTTTGATGTTTCCAATGAATTTTTATCAAATTCATGTGGGGTACATCGGACAAAGGTGACATCTGTGGCCAAAAATGAACTAGAAGTTTAGTTTCTTCTACCCATCCATTTCCTGTCATTTTCCCCATAAGAGTTTTGTCTCCTTGTATATTCTCCATGGTTTACATTTTGCTTGCCTTTATTTCGGGGGGTGTTTGAACCCCCAAAACACCCCCCTGGGGACGCCTGTGCTGGAGGGTATGCCGAACACAGCGGTCAAGCCCCGTTCCCGTAGTTGTGAAAAATAAATATATTTTTTGGATCATGTTGAAGAAATTAGCGGCTAGTTAAAATTGATATAGTGGTAGTAGACGGAACATAGAATACTCGCGAATTATGCTGTTTAATTCTAGATTATATTCCTCCGTTATCGCCTCTCCAATTATAATATCTGTCATTTGTTTTCTTGTTCTTTAGAATCAAGAATTGTAAATATTTACAGCCAAAATGCCGCCCCAAATTTTGGCGCCCCGAGCAAATGTTACTACTAAACATTGCACCATGAAGTAACCAACGACATGATGAACTAGTAGTACAAATGGTGATTCCTGAGCTTATATCTGCTACATAAAAAATTATCAAATTTAAAAAATTAAAACACAGCCATTTTGGGATTTCCAAACTCCTACAGCCAGTGGCGTATCGAGGGTGGGGCGGTGGGGGCGGTCCGCCCCAGGCCCCGCGTCGGCATAGGCCCCCAAATATGAAGATACTTTATTTTATTTTATAAATAATAAAAAAATCGGCCTAGGCCCCGAATGTTAGACAACTATATCTATATTATAATTGTACAAGGAAAGCATAATTCAGTACCCTTTAGGAGCCTTTTTGCATATTGAAAATGAAAAGAGTTTATGTATATCATCTATACCTACTTATGGAAAACTTTGCAATTTCTCTCATCTCTCTCAACGTAAGGTTTTGTCTTTTCAATGAAAGTTTTTAGTGCCTTGTTACACGACGGACACCGGAATAGACTAAACGAAGCGTTGGGTGGGAGGACAGGCAATTTTAATGGACACTCTCTCAGCGAACTGTGAACGAACAATTTGACAGTTCCTGCGTTGTTGTTGTTGCTATGATAGGACAAGTAAGCAAAAGAGAATACCACTATTGGGCATATTCACACGCTGCCATAATTGTGGTGAGTAAAACCGGTTTTATTCAACTCCTAGCAACTCAGACGGTAAATGAGTGTAGTAAATTTGAATGCTATACAGGAACCTTTAAATGTATTGCAGATGAAATTTACTTGTTAGAGAAAAACAGAGCTAAAGAATGCAAGAGATAGAAGTAACTTTTTATATGTGTGCTAGTTTTCACGCGTTTGGTTTTGCGTGAAAAATGTTTCGTTAAGTTCTTCCGCTCCCTTCCCTCTCTCATCGATAAAACCGGTTTTAGGCGCCATGAATGTGCACTGTGTGAATAGGCCCATTCACCATCACTACTGCGAGGGGGTGAGAAGGCGGGGGTGAATAATTTTTGTATCCGAAGCTTTGCTGTATCCCCGAATGATTTTTGGGGATAATTTTGATTTTTGATAATTTTTAAGCGGGCAGGGGACTTCGGATAAAAAAAATTTCAGACAAAAGTTTCATATTTCGCTGCGGGGAATCATAATATATGAAAAAAATGAGGGCTGCCATTTTAAATTTTAGATTCAACCCCACACCACCAAGTGTGAGTGGGTGGATGTGAAACACTTCCACATGCAAACGATTCCACTCTCCAAGCTGAGCAACTTTTGTTCAAAACTTTTTCCATGAAAACCTACCCTTCAGGAAATATAGGACCGTTGCCGAACTTTTGCCGGACTCTTGCCGAACCTTGTATACATATACCTCGTTTATGCGTAAGACGGTTTTAAGCTTAAAATCGGTTTAAGACGAATTGCCTGTATAAATAGATTCGGATTCTCTCTCGCACATTGAACATTTAATTTATTTCTATATTAACATAAGCTTAATTACTAACCGGAATAGAGTGAGATTGTTATACGGGGCCGGATTTTATCTTAAGCCGAAATTAGACTTGCGTATAAATAAGGTAATAGATATGGACAAAATATATATAGGCCCCCTCACCTAGTGCCGCCCCAGGCCCCCAACTGTGTCAGTACGCCACTGCCTACAGCACTCAACTTGGGTTATCGAAACTAAAAAGTTGACACCTAAATGTCAGTTCTTCTTCTTTCTTTGTCATTCTTGCCTGACCGTGGATGGGGCCTAATAAGCGCCGGATGAGCGAGAAAAGCAACCGTCGGAGTTAGCGTGAGAGCCTCGTTTCAGTCGACAAAAGCCTCAACCTGATATGACTTACCGTACCGTAAGAAATCTGAACGAATTTGAGCTTACTTACGACATTTTGACACATGGCCCTAAATGAAAACGTAAAGTGACAAGTGACACATGTAAAATGGATTCCGTAAATGCAGATTTAAGCGATTTATTTGATTTATTTAAGTTTTGGAAGAAATATAAACAGGTTAGAAGTACTCAGAAAAATAAAAGGTAAAAGGAAAAAATTTAACCGATGCCGCTTACGGATGTCTGCTTTTTGTGCCCTTCTTATGGCACATGCGAACATTCGTTTATTACGTCAATTTAGATCAGTGCCATATGAACACTCGTGTTCTAACTTTAGATTATGTACGTTACTGTACGTCATATTAGGTTCAGGCTAACGGCTTCTACGCCGGCAGTACCAGACTACCAGATGAAGAAGGAGGGGTACCGAAGACGTGAAGACCCCGCCTAAGCGGAACTTTGGAATCCTAAACCGGCGAAATGCCTTATTAGGGCTACTCATAATTGTGTTTAGAAGGCAACAAAGACGGTATATTATTTGAGTGGGAGAAATGGAAAATAGAGAATCGAATAACGGACCTCTGGGATTGTAATAGGGAGCCTTAACCGCTAGACTACTCTAAAGTGTTGAAAATAATCCTCTGCTTCAATTATCTTAATATTTTTTTCTATTAAATAAGCGTAAACAAGTTTTAAATATATTATTGTCCATTTGGTTATGTGCTTAGCTGTAACAAAGTTTTGATTTTGAAGTCACTGCAAATTTCTTTATAAGATTTGAAAATCAACCAGTCTATACATATTTTTACTTAGAATCAATTGAAGGAATACACTTTATGTAAGATTCATTTCAATGCAAACATAGAGATGTTCAAATCATTACAAGAAAGCTGTTTGCACTACACTGCAAACCCAAGTGTGTGATTTTAAAACGGATTTCGCGTGTAAAATCGTGTAGTCACTTTTTACGCCTTTAAAAGTGTTAATATTTAAGACGGGAAAAGTGTGTAAATTTTAAACACTAAATGCAAGTGTTTTTAACACATCAAATATGTATTACTTTGGAGCTTTTGAGTGAAGCTTTTTTAGCGTCGTTTTGCGGGGAGTAAACCTAGAAAAATCGCCACCGCAAGCTTAAAATTATTGATGTAAACTGCAATGACTTGTCATGACGCCCTTCTGTTAGGGACTAACTGTGGAGTGCTCCCTTTCCGCTCCCTCTTCATATATTTTTTAACATTAGATGTCCGCCTAGGCTAGCACTCCTTTTGAGCCCCCATAGGAGCACTCCTGCAACGATTTGGTTGGAGACAAAAAGGAGCATTATAGAGCTTTTTTAAATAACTACAGTAGAGCTTTTCGTGGAGGGCAGTGCCGAAAAGCTTTCATTTTTGTTCATTTTTTACAATTGCTTTTTCCTTTCCAAGCGCCAGTGTGGTTTTACCAAAGCGGTGCCCCAACTAAGTATACTAAAACCACATCCATTGCTGCTTGTCCTCCGTATCGAACGAGAACCGGTCTATTGAGTATGCTAATGTCACCCTTTATAGTCAACAAGATAATCGCCCATTTCTGCGTTCTATAAAATTTCTGAAAATTCCATTAATGCTCCCTCGGGAGCATATTTGGCAGCGCTCAAAATTAGATTCCCTGAGGAGCGCTCCCAATTTTTTTCCGCTGGGCGAATTTACACGCTTGGGAAGTGTGTAGTGTGTTAAATTCACACGGAAAAAATATTCTGGGGTTTGCAATGTAGGATAGGACTTCTATTTAACAACAATTATTTAAACTATACTTTAAAAATACTAGATTGTAATTACCTGTAGCCATTTGTTACTAAATTATTTCTATTCTATTTATTAGTTTTACTAATTTTCAATGAATTCTTATTAAAAATGGTCTGTTTAGATACCATACACATTTTTATTTTCTCATAAATTATATTTATTTAATCCCGAATGTATTTATTTGTACCTATAAAATCTACAGTACCTACCAACACATTCGTATGTCATTTTATCTGAGGTAAACCGGGATGTATATGTGTGTGTGCAATTCCAGGACGAATAATATCCACTTGAAATGATATAACAAATTCGGCAATGCATTATAACAAAATCCTTTCAGAGACGTTAACATAAATGTATTTAGCGAAATGCAGCAGCATAACACAGAGCTGCGCCTAGGCCTCGATTCCTGTATTCAATTTGGCTTTGTGCACTTGGGATAGGTGTACACTATATATATATGGACGGACAGAGATATAATGATGTGTGCCCATGGAAAGGGGCAGAGTGCTTGATGCCCGTAATCCTGTTTCAAGTGCGTTAATCTCGATTTAAAATCATTTCATTTGAGTGTCGGGTGAATCCCCTCCTGCCTGGATCCGAAGTACCAACTATTCACGCTGATATGGCGGCAAAATGTGCTCGGGATATGATATTTTTGTTACATTTTATATTTTTTTATTTGCATTGTGTGCTGTAAAAAAAGGAAGGAATATAAAGGACTTTTGTATTGCTTTTTGATCGGGGAGATTTTTGGTTGGCAGATTGTGGTAGGTATAGTATAGGTTTAGTTTTTTTTGAGTGCGATAAAAAGTATTTCTTTTTTTGTTTAATTTTGAAAATACTAATAAATTAATGGTAATGAGTGTTTACTTAACAGAAGTAGTGAAATATTCGGGTTGACAATTTATTAAATTTGCATCAACCACTTTTGAGTCCCTGAGCTTATAATATAGTGAAAGGCGTATTTCCAGAGCTTTCTATAGGGGTGTTTTTTTAATCTGTTCCAGCACAGAACAGAACAGCTTCCATACAAAAGTCTTGTCCCCGATAATTATCAAGAACACTATCCAGCACAAAGGGAAATTTTAAATTTCCCTTTTCTCACATACGTTTTTTACCTTGACAGTTGACAAATAAAGTAAAATGCTTTGTTTACTGAATATAAAACGAGAAAAATTAATGGAGAAATAAATAAGACCGATCTTTATGCAATATTAGAAGAAATTAAAATGCCCAAAGCCGTAATTTATGTAAATAAAAATGAAAATTTCCCTTGCCGTTTTTTTAATGTTCCATGACAGAACAGATTAGAAAACCACGGCATACGAATGACGGATCCATCAGTTATTAAAATGAAATTGTAATATTAAAATCAATAAAGGAACGCAATAGTAGATACTATATTTAAGTATACCCAACTCAACTTACCATCTTTTTACTAGATTGAAACGCATCACATTATAATGCAACGAATTCGACAATTTCTCATGTAAAAGCCTCTTAACATAAACAACTTTCCAGCTTTCATTATTTAGATGGTTCTGAGATCTAAAATTTCCTGTTGCTAGAACTAATCTAGCACGTTCCATAAAGTATATTAAAACAGAAACAGATTAATTATAAAATTCAAGTCCACTTGGACTAATTAAAAAACAAAATATTATTATTCAAGCTTCAAATACGATTCAGGTGCTTTTCTAGGTATTTCGTAGTCGCTTGGCTATAATATTTCTGTAGAACTTTAGAAAATTCACCATAGTATAATTATACATCCCCAAACTAAATTAGTTCTAGTAAACTCATATTCCGAAAAAAGTGCATTTATTTCGGTTGAAAAATTCTGAGAACTTTTACACCAGGTACACACTTTGCTCGTGGCCAATTCACAACAGGCCAACAACTTATCATACAACAAGTCAAGAGAACAAAGAAAACATTTTATAGCAGTTTTGCAACTTACACCATTAAAAGCCACAGAACACAGCCAGAACTGAAAGGTAATATAAAATAGAAAATGAAAAACAAAAGCACTTGAAGGCAATCTACCTCGGGACACATGTCACACGACTAACTTTCAAAAGCCCGTAAAATCGTGCCAAAACTAAAATTGAGCTTGTTAAGACCTTGTGCTCTCTGGCAGAAGCTAGAAGGGACCTAGCAATTCCCCCCTAATGGCAATCTTAATCAAGTTCAGGTATGAGACCGACTGTTATTGTGCAACTTGGGCGCTGGGGACATACTGGTTAACACACAGGAAGCCCTCGTCTGCACAAGATGTTGATCATCATCCAGTAAAGCCGCCCTTCTACTGCTAAGGAGTCTACATCCATCTTGCCGTATGCCTATGTGCATATTATTATGTGGCACAAGGGAAAAAGCAAGACCCACATGGGCTACAGGACGTCACTTATGTGGCAGTTGAACTGGAGCCTTGCCATGCATAACTGTTGTATAGGTATTTCGTCTCCTAGTTGCAGGCCCGAGGTGATGCACAAGTAATATGCAAAAAACACCAACAAAATCTTTCTTCAAACACGTCAATTATTGCCCGGGCAAGGTTTGCATGTCAAAGTAATCCTTTTTAGCATGCACTTGATTTTTAGCCCATCGCATATTCCCTGGGCAAGGTAATACCATTAGTGAAGATGGGTTTTCTGGGAGTAGCAACTGCAACATACGATTTCAAGGCTCATTAACTTTGTTCGTTGGTAAAGAACTGGTCGTATTTCAAGGCTTACGATGTCATACGCAGAGAGAGGCATGCGACAATATTGTTAACATTAATTTTTTAATAAAGATTTTTCGAAAAATGATGAAAATTGATTTTAGAAAACTTTCGGAGTAACAAAACAAATTCAAATTTTCATATATGCATCAATCAAAGTGAATATTAGGATCAGTCGCGATATGTAGTGGTAATCCTTATATTTGCTTTGATTTGATATTTTTGAATCATATCCACGCTGTGGTGCAGTGTATTCTTTCTTTTAATGGCAGCGAGGTAGACCAAACATGCGCTGGAAGGATGGTATATATCAGGACTCCCAGAGCTTAGGAATGCCTAACTGGATGACATCGGCACCAGTGGAGGAAGCAGTAGCACGGAGAGGCCAGAACGAATCCCAGTTGCAAATATGTCGGCCAGACAGCTTAAACAGACTCAGCAGTCCTGCTAAAAAATGTATTAATAATGAAAAAACAGTGGTTTTATTGAAAAAACTGACTTTCCGAGTCTGTTTTTTCATTATCAATATGACGAGCCCACTTTGAGCATCGGAAAATGTTTAAAGTTTAAATGTACTTTTCTTTACTTTTGAAAATTTCAAGCTCGCCAACGTTGGTCTTAAAAAAGTCCACGGACCAAGAGGAGCGTTTTTAGAAGAACGCCATTTTTTTAAAAAAACTAAATTTCAAGGAATATTTCGCAACAAAAATATAACTGTTTTTTCAGCTAACAAGAAGCAATATTTTTACCAAATAACAACTAAGATAGCGTTAAACAAAAGTTATTAACAAATTAAAAAACGTGATTTTTAACGGTTTTTTTCATTTTTCTCTGTTTTGTGCTCTAACCTATAACTCAAGATACATCAATCGAAAGATACAACTTTATAATTTGATTTTTTTCGATCCGACCTCACGCTTTTCTTTTATTTGCCAAAAACCGTTTTATACACTTTTCGGAATTTTTTAAATTATACTCCGTTCAAATTAGTCAAAAAATCGCTGTTTTTCGGAAATTTTCCGCACAGCTATTAGACCGGCGCCAAATAAAGGATTTGGGTTGTCTAAGTATGATTTTCACAACCCGCAGTTCGAAGAAAGGGTTGTTTTTGAGAAATATACATATAATATGATGGTTTTCGCATTTTTCTCTATTTTGAAGAGAAACTATTCATTTTGGTGAAAACATCAATAGAGCAAACCTGTAGGGCATAAAATTACCTACAAATTTTGTCTTCACTGTTTTTTTTGAATTCCGTATAGTTTTTGGCTAGAGGCCGTTTTGCTAGAGGCCCGTTTTTTAGATTTTGAGCCAAAATTATGCTTTTGTATGAAAATGAGATCAAAGTAGTAGTTGCAGTTTTTAACGGCTTTCCTTTGGACGCTTTGATTATCAACAAAATCTGAAAAAAGGCCTCTAGCGGCGAAACTATACGGAATTCAAAAAAACAGTGAAGACAAAATTTGTAGGTAATTTTATGCCCTACAGCTTTGCTCTATTGTTATTTTCACCAAAATGCATAGTTTATCTTCCAAAGATGAAAGTAGACATCCAAAATGCATTAACAAAAGTTTCAAGTATAACAAGGTTGATGGACTGGCACCAATGTTTTTCAACTTCAGCGCTAGAATGGGTGATAAGAAAAACTGCGTCAACAATGCTCAACTATCGGAACTATCTATGGAAGAGACCGTCAAACTTGGAGAAATGCCCTAAAAGATGCCAAGGCTCGATTTGAGTTGTAGTGCCATTGGATGGATGGATTTTGTCATCTGTTGTTTACATAAAAGACTAGATTTGAAGGACGTTTTATACTTCCGATTTACTATATCATTGAACATATGCTGCAATGCCTAGCAGTAAGCTTAATACGAAATGTTGTAGTATATCAAAAATAGAAAAGATTAAATAAAGTTTAAAAAAGTTTATATTTGATATTTCAGATGTTGTACGAGTTTTGTTTTGAACTATAGTTACTTTCCAAACTATCGAATATATTCCCAATATGTACTTGTAAATAATTATAAACTACATACTCGTATTTTGCTGAAGGTAATAGATAAACCGATATGGATATAGCCTTATTTCTTTAAGTTCACAAATCAGGTCACAAGAAGTCCCATTTCTGCTTTTTGAGTTTTTAAAGTTTACCTCTTTCCGACGTATGGACTGAATTATTGTTACCCCAAGAGAGTAGATTTATTTTAGTTTTGAGCTTAGAATAATTCATTTTTACAGGCAATGTAAGCATATGGATTATTGTCGTTTGGATTTCTTAAGAATAGGTTAGGTTAGAACATTTTGTACGAGTATCAACAATTCAAAGCTGATTCAATTCTCAACCATTTTGATCCAGATCCAGCAGATCCAATAAAAACTAGCATCATCATAATTCTACTACTGCTCCTATTTCGTCCATTGATTTGATTTTTTGGCGTTTTTGGTTTCTTATATTTCGTTGTTTTTTCTTTGGCTATAGAAAATCGTTAGAATTCAAAAAATGCCAGCTCCTAACAGAACATACATATAAACAGGCAATCTCCTATTTGACGTTTTTACTTGCGAACTTGTCTACTTGTCTGTTTTGATCATGCAGAGCATATTATGTATGTGGTTTCTAAACACTCTAAAATTCGGTCTGGGTAGCTGAGGTTTCAAAGATCATAGACTCGCTTCCTTAAGATGTTGCACTCGACCGTTTCGCCGCCTATAAATTTTTACTCAGACTTTGAGGTTTTGCTTATAGTGGAGTGTCTGGGGGTTTTGGCCTCAGACTTTTGTTACGGTGAATGGATTTACGTGGCCGAGGTGGGATTTTGTTTTTTATACTATAAATTGCCAAGTTTACCAAAAATTTGTTTGTGCTTTTACCCTGTGGTGAATGCCACCCCTTCTCGGGGGTGAACATTTTTTCATTGAAAATAAATCCGGGAATAGATAGATTGGTTAATTCTAAGCAACTTTTGTTGTATAAAGTTTTTTCTGAAAGTCAATACTTTTCGAGTTATTCGCGAGTGAAAATGTCAATTTTTCAACCAAAAAACCACGTTTTCAGGCGGTTTTTCGCGAATAACTCAAAAAGTAAGTATTTTAGCGAACAAATTATTATTATTAAAAATGTAGCTTATAAAAAAACAAAAAAATGGTGGGTTTATGATGTCTGTACGCCCAAAACAAAAATAGTAATAGCTTGTTGAAGGTTAGTTCTTAATTGTCAAACGCCAAAATTGAAAGTTTCAACTTGAAATAAACAAAAAACAATGCATTTTTCAGGAAAAACTCATTAAAGCTTTTTTAAAGTGCTTAAAAAAACCTTTATTTTTGTTTTTTATAAAACTCCCCAGCATTAAAACTAAGCGAGTTATGACGAAAATAAAGTTGGTCCCTATTTTTTCGGCGACAAAAATTTGTGAAAATCACCCCCTAATTACCACCCCCATTGAAAATAATCGGTACCACATCACAACTCACTTTTTTAATGTACTTGTAATATGCTCTAGAAGTTTGACCGTTTTACAGCGCTTAGTTTTGAAAAAAATTGAGCTTGAAGTGAAGAGAGCATTTTTGTAATTTTGCAAAAGTATCGCCTTTCCTTCAAAATAACTCGAAAACTATTAATGATACGCAAAATTTTGTAGAGTACAGAATCGTAGGTTTTGCTTTTCTGAAATTTTTGGTTGTTTTTTTTTTGGATAAAAATTGAGTAAGATATTGCCGTTTACAGTTTGCATATATTCGTAAATAGCAACTTGTTCAAACCCTTCCAGCTCAAACCCTTTCAAAAATAAGGGGTGAAAGAAAGTTTAATTTGTATGACCTCTTATAGCTCTTGAAAAAACCTACAAAATGCTATTTGGAAGGACTTGATAGCTTAAAAACTAAGCGAGTTATGGGTAAAAAACCAATCACATATTTTTGCAGATGAGAACACGTATATTAGAGCATTGATGAATACACATTATACCCACATTTTAGGCACAGCCATACTTACAAGTAATTACACACGTCACACACAATGATCTTGCAACCGTTGAGGAGATTTTACAAGCTGGTCAGTACTGTACTGTCATGTTGTACGGACTTCCGAAGAACACTCAATTGAATATATTGAAAGAGGTGGACGACTTACCATTTTGAATTTATAAGTTCTGAACATAAATCCGTTATTTGCTTCCTTAAGAACACCCAGATACTGATTTTCATGGAAATAGGAACAGATTGGCAAATTTGGGTGGCCATTTTGAATTTCGGTCGTTCAAATCAAGATCACAGGTAAACTTTTTTATATATATTATTAGCTAAACATTCCATTTTGAATTTTTAAATTTCATTCACCGTAACTGAAATCCGAGGTTTTCATGTTTTTAACGCTCCAGGAACTCCACTATTATAGAATTAAACAGAACTTTAGGCAAAGAAGTTAGCTGATATTTGTGGTCATTATTATGTCGTTTCGTTTGGCTCCAATTATTTGTGGAATTTGTTATGTGAAAAACCCTACGCCATCCCGAGTAAAAATAAAAAACGGCCTTATAAAGGGCGAACACCGGCCGCTTGGCTTTTTAACGGGCATATGATGGCCGTAGAGTTTTTAACCATTTTTAATGGGAGCACATACGGCCTTACGACGGCCAAATTTGACCAAAAGACTTAAGAGGCCAAGTACTGAGCTGTAGAAACGGGCATTCGACGGGAAATTTGAGCCAAAAAAGAATCAGCACCAAATGTATTGTTGAATGTGTTTTATGGGAACTTCATCATTTTCGTTATGTACAATGGTTCTTTCGATTTATCCTACTTAAAGATATCGATGCACAAGAGAAACGAGCTCGCCAGTCGTCGGTTTGTTGTACGTGAAGTGTCTGGTGCGTGTTGATTTATATTTTAGTGGGAAATTTTGTTATTTAACGGCTTGAAAAAAAACAACCGAAAAAAAATCAAACATTTAATGGCAGTGGAATATATTTTCTTGTAGGAGGGCGAATATCCACGTTGCTGCTACTGTACCACCGTCGTATACCCGTAATAGCAACCATACGGCCGCCGTACCACCGTGGTATGGCCGTTATTGGAACTGTAAGGATGTTGTATGACCCTCAGTCGTCCCCTGTACGGTCGTACTGTCCTGCTACGGTATTGCCCGTTCTAAGGCCATCATTTCTTTTTACTCGGGTGTGCAAGGGGTGCAACTGCATAGGGCCCCGCGTGTTTGTGTCTTCGCGAACGAAAAATTGTTTTGGCAATAAAAATCATTTGAATTTATTATTTACATGTTTATTTCATCGAAGGGGCCACAGAAATGAGTATGAGCCATACAAATCAGCATATGGGCCATAATTGTCTCATGGAGATGGGGTTTCTCGTATGACTATCCGCGAGCGAAGCGAGCGAAAAATTGTTTTGGACTCTCTGGGGGCGCTGAATTTTTGCACAGGGCCTCTCAATTGTCTGGCCGCGGCACTGCTTTGGGGGGGGGGGGTCATGACTCCCGTGACCCCCCCCTTTGAATCCGCGCCTGCAGCTTTAAGCGAACAGCACATCACATTCCGCGTAGAACAACACTAAACAAAAATACCATGAGGTTTTGACTCAACTCTACTGAAAAAAGTAACTTTATCACTGGTTAGAAATAGTTGTCACTGAACACTTTCTCGTTTACTACCGCGTTTTTTACGAAATAAGATATCATCAACGTAGTCTCCTTCAAGAGTGATACATTCATTTCAACGCTTCTCTAACATAACCTTTTTTATAGAACGTCCATACCCTACAAGAAACTCTTTAGTTTCGTCGGACACCTCATTTGAGCCATATTTCTTTTCGGTGAGCTTTTTTTGAGATTTGAGAACAGGTAATCGTTTCTGGGGTCTACTAATCTACTAGAATACGGTGGATGCGGAAGCAATTTGAACTGCAATTCCTGCAATTTTGCCATTGTTGGGATCGATTTGTGGCAAGGTGCATTGTCTTGGTGAAAAATCACTTTTTTTCTTTATCATCTGTGGCAATTTTTCGGGATTTCGTCCTTCGAACGTAATAATAATGCTATGTAATATTCACTGTTGGTACTTTTTCACTTTTCAAAATAGTCGATGAACGTAATTGTTTTTAGTCAACAGTGATCAAACATGGTACCAACTTCGAACAGAACTTTCTCATGGACAAATGTAGTCACTAAAATCGCTGTGACTTGACGTATCGTTTGAAAGTTGGTACTATGGTAGGAATTTGCCAATAGTGGTGCCAGCTATATGTCATCTTATGAACTTATCGAGTAAAGTAATATAAGCGGTTTGCGAGGATCTTTTTATTCTCAATGATGCAAGTTAAACTATCCATCATTTCGTTTTTACCCCCATACACAAACCGATTTTTTAGGCAAGGGGTCGCAGGGAAGTATAGGTCATGCATGTAATTTGCACCCATCGCTGCGACCCCCGGGGTAATAAACGAAATGATGGATAGTGTAACTTGCATCAATCATATTTTGAAATTGCTATTAAAACAACATCGGCTGAAACCTTTCTGCCTAAAATTTAATTTCCAGTCTAGGTTCACTGTATGCAAGGTTATCCTCTCTGAAAACCTAGAACAAAATAAGCGCTATTTATTATTTACTAGTTTTGCGGGACTTCAATATTGCATAAATTTAAATCTATTAAGTCTCAATAAGGGCGAAACAATTTATATTACCTCGATACGTTCTATCAAGTTAAAGGGTGTGGAGATGCCAAACGCATTTCATCCATTTTGAATGTTACCAATTACAGATAGTAAATACTAGGAAAAGCACCGCAATGAAAAGCTAACTGGCTTCGTAGTTAAAACAAGGATGTTATAAGTTAACAATACTTACTGCTCTTAAGATAAAGTACTTGATGCTTCAGACGTACTTGACGACATTACGTTATGTACTTGAGGCTGAAAAAACTGAAAATCCTGGATATACGCCATTGCCCTGAATACCCGTCGGGGTTGGCATAGTGGCACATTTCAGTGCCCTACTGAATGCCAGCAGACCATGATTCCGTTACCATTCAAAGCTTTTTTTCAGCGATAAGAGCTATCCTCATCACTGGTTTTGCACACAAATTGAAGAAAAAGTTTTTTCCTACAAAAAAAAAGGTTAATTCCTCTCCATTTATAGCCTCGTCTCGTCCTTGCTGCTGTGAGGTCCTTTGAATGGATACGAGCCCGTTGTACGTCCCATGCCGGGAATGTTGGGTGCATGGAAGATAGACTTAAGCGCGTATCCCAACACATAAGCCCTGCCCCTTGAGTCCTGAATAAAGACTGCACATATGAAAGAGGTGGCCCTGAAAAAATTTTTCCTAGTGTGTGCAAAGTACTAGGATATGGAAGAGGGCCAGTTTAAAAGTCCTTAAATTCGTTTGTCCGTCTGTCCGTCCGTCTCTTTACGACCATCGAAACGAGGTGTCATTGAAGAGCGCTCTAACGCGACCCGACGAACTTCGAGTGCTCAAAAGAGTCTTCTGCCATTATATAATCATTAAGCTGTACTATTTGTGTAAGTCCTTATGTAAGGACATAGTCAAGTGTGTATGTATGTGTGCCTGTGTCCGTGAACAGGACTGAATAATTGTGATTGTATATATGCTGCCAGAATGCCACAATGCGGACTGACACCAACACGGACGTGTTGGGAAACTAGTGAGGATTTCGATGGCCAATCTCCAGGGTTTGTAAAGTCTGCTGAGCGCACACCCACAAAATGTGTCCGTTATACACAATGGGAGTAAAGGGAACGAATACACCCTTACTAGACCCGCTTCCTCATCCTGGTGTTTAGCTTTAGGTACGGACGCTACACAGCGGAGAGGAGACCCTCATGTCAGGACGAATGTGAATGTATGCATCATCAGCAGAAAATCTTTTCAATTTTGGGATTTATTTGCAGCATTCGAGTCGTTGTCGATATGTTGTATACCTGTAGAGGAGTACGTTGTTGGGGATTCAGTATAAATTCGGCCGCCTGCTCCACACCTATCTGGCCTTTGAACTTGGGGGTCATGCGGCAGGGACCAGGGAGTCCTTTTATTTGTCTTTGTCTGCTGAGTAAGCTGGAGGCTGAGAAGAGTACTTGGAACTTTTTTTTTATTGCACAAATATCTTTGGTCTGACTTTATTGGATTTTCATGGCTGACTTTGTGGATTTTATTGGAATCAGTCGGATTCTGTTACGATAACCTGGTTACGTGCCAGGATATTGAAAATTAGATAAAAGGAGAGAAGAAAAAAATAATAATAATAATTTTTGCTTATTTGGATATTTGCGATTTGCCTTTTTTGCAAATAATTTCTGGATTATTCCAGGACATGAAATTATGCAAATAAAATTGTTTTTTTTGGTATAGGTTGCAATCGTATTGATTAGTGGGCATAAAAATGTTATTAAAATTGATTTAATGGAATTCAATATTATTTATTATTCTGAATAAGTATTCGTCACAAATTCGAGATAAAGTACCAGGGTCTGACTTTGTATATATTGATTAAATTGATCTCACTGAAATGTAATTTGATGCAATGTGTGGTATATATGTATATATTAACAAAGAATTTAATTTGTAATAGTCTTTAATATGTAAGATGAACGCAAAATAAAACTTTTTATTTAAAATTTGAGACAACATTTTGATTACTAAAGGAACTCTACTGATTCTATATAGAAGAGAACAACTGGATTTTATGTGAATATAAGGATACGACGCGGATTAAATTTAGTCAGATTTAAATTGCAATTTTAAAATGTAGAAATAAAGTCAATATCGGTGCCTATAGTCAGTTCAATAAAATGTGTAAACAAAAATGCGGATTGTCACAGGCAATTTACGTATCATTTTCTGTTTATAGGACGACAATTGCTCGATTTTTTCAGTATTTGGCCTGCCATTACGATTGCACAAACCACCAGAGCGAGCTTATGTGATTTTATTTAAGAGATAAGACAGGACTGACTAGGTCCATCTATTGTAATATCTACTTTATTATTTACAGAAAAGAAAGAATTTTATTCTAAAAAAAAAATAAAACAAAATATAACTTAGAAAAATTTAAACTGAACACGTTTGATAAATTTTGTTTCTTTGTTTTTTTGTTCAAGGTATATTTTTCGAATTTTTGTACTGGTAGGTCATCAAAAAATCATTTCTACAATTTTTGCTTATTTTATTAATTTTTACATCATAAGCGAATTTGTACAATTGATGGACTTTCGTCATGAAAATAAGGATAAAATGAGACTTACTGCCTACCGTAGTTCCTTATCGGTTCATCAGATTTATTTCATACCTACGTACATTAATGGACAGGAAATTATTCATGGAAGAAACCGTTCCGTCAAAATTTCTATTTTCGATTTTGTTTTGAATAAAATTACCTTTAAATGATAATATTGTGATATGATTATGACAATTGACGTAAGCATAATTAACATTAGGTGTACACTTACGGCCATATGCATCAACGAGGTTAATCCTTAATCTTCAGTTTATCAGAATTAGATTATCTCAGATAAAATCTAGGTTTGAGGCTAAGATAATGATTTTACCTCGTTTCTCATATTTTACAGGTTTTTGTGTTTAATCATTTTAAACACACCATCGATTTCCGGTAAAGTTAATTCTTGACTCTTGGTTAAAAGTATTCCTCCATGTTTTTTACTGCCCATATATGCAGATTTTGCAAAGGATTTAGATTTCTTCTGGAAGATTTTCTGAATACGCATCGCAACAGAACAGACAACGTTTTTTTTCTTTTTTTCCAAATTTTTTCCTTTATGCCTGTTCACACGGGTCGCTTTGAGGCGCGACAAAGCGAACGAAAAAGCGAATATTTGTTTACACGTTTCGCTTTGTGTCCAGTCGTTTCTATGACAGGTGGAACATACGGTACGGGAACAAAGTTTGTGATTTTCATAAAAGTGACATAAATTTTTATAAACTGTGATTACCTGAATATAATTAATTTTAGTAAAAAATCTGTGCAACAAAAGTGAAGCCTGAAAATTGTCCTATCGCACGTTTGCTCCCAATACGGGTGAAACGAAAATAAAATGGAACAGTAAGGTGATACAAAATGAAATTGAAACAGTCAGCTGGTCAGAAAAGCGAACGTGAGTCGCTTTCAAATCGAGACGCACTTCCTTCCCACCCGAACGCTCCCCGCACCTGTAAATTTCGTGCTGAAAGGTCGCGGTGACCACCCGTGTGAACAGGCACTTTTGATTCTTATTTTCTTGCAACGTGTTTTTCTTTTTACACGACTGCCCCAAAAAAAGGAGTGTAATGTGTTTAGGTTTGTTGTGTGTATGTACATTGTTTTCTACCACCATAACTTCTAAACCCCTGAACGGATTTAGATGACTGGGGTACCGTTAGAATCGTTTAATGAGTCTGAGTAACATAGGCTAGGTTAATTTTTAAAAAAACAATATGGCGGCCGTCAGACGCAATTTACATAACGCCCAATTTAATTTTTTTTTTCTGATTGGGTCAATATGGGTATCAAACGAAAGGTAAAATTGAGACGATTTCAAATATATATAACACTTAATAGATATGTGTTAAATGATCGCGAATTTTAAGCTTAAATAAAATTAAATTACTCAAAACGTCTTTTATTAACCCATCACCATGAATGAACACTTAATAGTTAAGCCTAGTATACTGTTGAGGCGAAATTAAAATTCCCTAAACAAACGCTATGTAACACGACTGCCCCAAAAAGGAGTGTAATGTTTTCAGGATTCATGTATGTATGTTTGTATGTTTCTTTGTTCCACCATAACTTCTAAACGCCTGAACGGATTTAGATCGCTGGAGTACCGTTAGAATCGTTTAATGAGTCCGAGTAACATAAGCTTTAATTTTTAAAAAAAACAGTATGGCGGCCGTCAGACCCAATTTACGTCACACCCGATTTATTTTTTTCTTCTTCTGATCGGGTCAATATGGGTATCAAATGAAAGGTCTCATTGAGACGATTTCTGCCTAATCTATCAGCGTGTCTAAATTTAGATAGAATAAATCAAACTTCGATAACTTTACTTTTGCATTAAAACTGTATCTCAATAGTTGTAAGTGCTATAATAATAAGAAGTAAAATAAAATCACTTAATAAAAACTACATTGGTTTACGAATTATAATCACTAAAATATCATAAAATAAAAAACAAAATAATTAAAAAATTAAAAAACACGACGCCGAATTAAAAAATGAACTAAAAAGTCAAAAACAAGTTTTAAGTACTAATGTAAGACAGAAACAAGGTAGAAGATATTTTATTTATTTTGTTAAGTACCACACAACTATCGTATATGTATAATCTGTATTTTTGCAGTCGGGGTACAAAATGTTACGAGAATAAGTACAATTAAAACTGTACCCGACTGAAAAAATACAGATTATACATATACGATAGTTGTGTGATACTTAACAAAATAAATAAAATATCTTCTACCTTGTTTCTGTCTTACATTAGTACTTAAAACTTGTTTTTGACTTTTTAGTTCATTTTTTAATTCGGCGTCGTGTTTTTTAATTTTTTAATTATTTTGTTTTTTTAAGAATGCCCCTGAGAAATACTGCCTACTCAGCTCGACTCATATATTTGTAGACTTGCATTTGGATGTGGCAAATTAGTTTTAGAAGAAATTTGTCCAGTATCATTAGAACAAGGTTAAGTATTTCTTTATGGACTTGGGATAGCTTTTGTGTTTCCTTTGCTTTTTTCGACTAATTTCTGAGGCGAGATCTGCTTCTAAATTTGGTTAAAAATTATTGTCACAAATGATGGTGTGGCGGTTATAACACCCTTATGAAAAAACTAATAATACCTAGTTTCAGTATCGCAGATTTTTTCGTGGCGTTCTCATGAGGCCTACGAGGAAATCCCTCTATCGGCATGCACCAATTCTAATCGGGTAAGCAATCATGATTAAAAATGTTCGTGCTAAGTACATAATTCTAGTCTTTTTAAAACCAATTTTTTTTTCATAGGAGAGTTTTGTACATAGTGCTAAATCTGTCGCAATTCGCAATTTAGGCATTGTTAAGACATCAGTAGCGCAATACTTTTTAAGGTCCAAATGCGGAAACATCTACTAGCTGGAATTTGTGGCCGCCGTATGGAGGAAACGATGTTATTTTCTTTAAGGACGCTTAGAGTCTCTTAATGCGACTGAATCGAAAGTTTACCCAAGACTAGCAAAAGCCATCTTATCTAAAATAACTTATGTTTAATGATTAAGGGTTGCATGAACTGAAGGTATTCTGCGTCTGTTATTATAGCAATAGGTTTTTTTACAAAATCACCTAATATAGATTTTTTTATGTGGTTATCTAAAATAATATGTATAATACTTTTCGTACTACCAATCCATCATGTCATTGAATATGTCATTGGGTTCAAATAGCACGTATGTGATAAGGAGATTAAAGTTGAAGTTTAATAAAGTTTGAATGAGATGACAAGTTTTTCTAATAAATCATTCTGTATTCCTGTAATAAAAACAATTTTTTAAAGTTATAGTAGTAATTTGACTTATACTTATTCTGGTTTAGAACTGGCCCGCTTCACTGGTCCCCATTCTGAGTCCATGTAAGCGAGTTTGATATCTCCGCCATTCTTTCAACGGAGGCTCGGTCTACCTTGCTAATTCATACCATAAATCCTACTGCAAAAGATTTTCCGACTAGATTCTACTTAACTTAGACCAAAAAAATATCCTGCCGGCCGAAGCTTCCCCTGCTTTAACTTTCTACACTTTCTTTGCAGAGTCGGCCGAATCGTTCTGCCTCATATACTGGCCAATAATTCTCCGACGGGCTTCTAAGGTAAGAGGTCGGAGCACTTCAATATCGAGTTGAATATCAGGTAGTCCATTACTGATGTTGAATGGTCTGGATAGTAATCCGGATATTTTGACTTGGCTTGTCATATCGGTCATGATAGGTATATATAAGAGATGCGCCGAATATGGGTTCAACCGAATACGAATATTCGGCCGAATATTCGGTCAAAAATGTACCGAACCGAACATTCGGCCGAATTATTCGGTTCATTATTGAGCTCTGTGGAAATTTAGTTTGATAGCGACGAGGGAAGAGGAATTTAAGGATTCTAGTAAGAAATCCATAACAGTAAGGGATAAATGAAATCCTTTGGAGCTGTCCGGCTTGACGTAACCGAACATTTCATTTTTTTTAACAATTTAATAGATTTATTTCTCTTCAGATTTTACTATATTTCAGGAACAAGTCAATTTTGGTTTGTTTCTTCTTGAATATTTTTGAGGGAGAACTTTGTCGCTTGGTAATAAAATTTCCTTCGACGTCTGAAGAGATGGTGGAAACCATACAGTATCAGTGAACATGCCGTCCATTTTCTAGTAAACTCTGCTTTACTTTGGCTATATTTTTATTTTACATCCTTCGATATCTCCTGGTTCTTCTCCAAAAATGCAACATGACAATCAAATTGTCTCCTCCTTGTTAATTTAACTCGAGAATATAAGAGCCGGTTTAGACAGTGCGCTTCAGCGCATGTGCCTCAAGAACTTTGTGGATAAAGGGAGAGTCATCCCCACTTCTCCTTTCATCGCAAACGTTCGTGAGGCACATGCGCTGGAGCGCACCGTCTAAAACGGCTCTAAAAATAATTTTAATTCACCAAAAATTTAAAAAAAAAAATTTCCTACCCTTCGTCTCTTTTTATTTTAAAAGAAATGGTCGCGTCACTTAAATATTTTCTGTGACAATAAGTGACATATTATCCATGAGAAATACAACTATAAATGACTTAGGGAATCAGGCCTGCGACAAGGAGATGCGATCTCACCAATACTTTTTAACATTGCTCTGGAAGCAATAATGAGGGAAACACAGCTTAATGGAGCAAATAGCATCTTCACAAGGAACATTCAGGTACTAGCCTTCGCAGATGACATAGTCATAATTGGACGCAAGGCGCAAGATGTAAAAGAAACCTTTTCCAAAATTGTCCAAAGTTCAGCAAAGTTCAATCTACGAGTAAATGACACAAAAACAAAGTATATGATCGTATCAAAACGAGGACAACGATTAGGGCGTAGTATCAGCCTTGATGATCATAGTGTGGAAATTGTAGAAAACTTTATCTATTTAGGGACAATGCTTACTGCAGAAAATAAGATAAAGGACGACATCCATAGACGCATCGTAGCCGCAAATAAAACCTATTTCGCACTAGTCCCGGTCCTAAAAAACAAAGAAATTTCAAGACAGTGCAAGGTCAGACTATATAAAACATTAATCCGCCCAGTTCTATGCTATGGGTCTGAGGCTTGGACATTGACCCAACAAACAGAAAATCAACTTAAAATCTTCGAAAGGAAGATCTTAAGAAGAATATTTGGTCCTGTAAGGGTTAACCAGAACGAATGGCGCATTAGGACAAACGAAGAACTTCAAGAAATGTATGACGAAATTAATATAGCTACATACATAAGACTGAATAGACTGCGATGGCTCGGACACGTTGTACGAGCTTCAGAAGATAGAATGCTAGCCAGGATTTTTAATGGTAGACCATCAGGAAGAAGAAGAGTAGGACGACCAAGAAATAGGTGGATAGATGACGTGCTAGCAGATATACGGAAATTTCGTATAACAAATTGGAGAGAGCTAGCAAGACGTAGAGATGACTGGAAGAGGAGACTTCGAGAGGCCCGAGTCCTGCAAGGACTGTAGCGCCATCCAAGAAGAAGAAGAATGCCAGTCTCTCACTTTTGTGACAATTGTCACTGAGGTGCTTATGAGAATACGAAGGTCACATGGTTTGTGAAGGTCAGGTGTTTTGTCACATTTTCCGATAGGTGACGTGACTATGGGAATAGGGGCCTGTTTGAATTGTGATTGAGCATATAAATGAGTCGGTAGTTTTTTTTAATTTTGGATTTTTTAAATAAATAATGGTTACACAATGTAGCGTTTGTTTCATTTACAAGTACTACCTATGTACGGTTCGTGAATCAAGCCTCTTTAACATGTAAATCTTAAAATAATACTATTTCAATATTCGGTAATTATTCGGCAAACTAACCGAATATTCGGCCGAATACGAACATAAAAAAATACGCCGAATATACCGAATGCGAATATTCGGCCGAACATTCGGCGCATCTCTAGTATATATGTAATTTGATCAGATTATTAAGGATTTAATGGCTTTGTAGAGTTCTAATCTGACTATCTGCTATCATAGGCCGCTTTAAAGTCTATGAAAAGGTATTGGATAGTTCTGAAACTCGACAATTTTTCAATGGCTCGGGATGAGCATTTGATCAGTTGTTAATTTGCATGGAATGAAGCCACACTAGATTGGCCTGTTTCTACGTTTCGCAAGATAAAGCGTTATATAACAACGTTATGTTAGGACAATTGCTTCACGCTGTGATATATCCTTTTTCATGTATAGGATACAGGTACAGGATGGCTCTTTTACAATCCCCTCCCCTCTTTACCTGCTCTCATCGTTGCACAATCGCTTCATGAATCGCTTGGGGTAGCATCCATGATCAACTAGCTCCGTATGCATGCAGTCCACACTCGAGTCCTTGTTGCAACTGGTCTACAATTCGCAAACGTCTTCTAATGTAGTGAACCTTAAGGTTAAATCACTCAGATATATCCGTGATTAGATTCCACGTAACGCTTTCGTTCGTAATTCCTTTTCCTCTCTTTTGCTATTGCTTATAATCAAATAAGTGAGAAACAAAAAGTGTTGTGCTAAGCTTGATTCTCGGATGCAAGATTTTTCTGAGCTGTAATGCGCTTTGGGAGCGCCATACCAACAAGATAGTCATACGAGTCCAAGTCGGTATATCTGTTCATCGCTCTTTCTTTCAGAACCCTCATGAAACTTAATCTATTGTTCATTTAACTTTTTGAATTTTCAATTAAAAAAATGTCACTGCAAACACAAAAAATCGTGCCGGTACAAAAATCACTTAAGTCGTTCAAACAAAAAAACGGCTCGACCGATTTTTATGAAAATCTTTTCAATTCATATGTCCTTTAATACGCTTCGAAAGGCACCTTAACGAAGCCGATATCTTTTTTGGTTCGCGCGAAATCGTGCAGGAAAAAATGACCACATACGTACGCACACACACACACGCACACATATTTCTTCTCAAATTTTTGCTTAAAATGCTATTGGGACCTTGAAATGTGTAAATACATTGAAAATTTCGAATCCGATTTTCGGACCGATTACAATAACTTCCTACTGGGTAGTTAATAACCTTAAAATGTAATCTGCTGATGTTAATGTATTCGATTTTGTAGTTCCAGATTAAACTTCATTGGCAAATACTGACTAAAGTTACGTATACACTCTTCAGAAACCATGTAAAACATAACATACTATTTTTAATTATAAAAAGTATACCCAAAATAATCTGTAAATTATGGAAATGGGTTTAAAAAAATCGAGGATACTTCATTACAACCATGTGATAGAAAACAAGAATGACATGCAAAATTGGAGATTGTTTCTTAAGAATCTTCAAAAATGTTATTTATTTTAATTTATTTTTCTAAAAATATTCCCAGAAATCAACTCAATAATAGAAGAATTTCAACAAGTTTATTCATAGGCACGTCTTTTTTATTTGGAAGACTACTCGCATTCACTAGTTGAGATTTTGGTTATATTTTTCAATTCGTTATTCATAAATAGGCTATCAACATTTGTGTATTATTCTTCAAAATAAGTATCTACACATTGGCTCTTTCATTATCAGACATATTTTTTCAAAGTATTTGCCTACCCCACCTAGTCGAAGTGATTATATTTCCAGGATTTTTTTCAGCTGCCTGAACTGTTCTCTTCTATAAAATTGGGTACAAGTTCGCAGGATCATATCTCCTAATAAATCTTGTAGACATCGTCTATGTGAATTTACAGCAGACGGAGCTTAAGATTTGTTTATTAATAAATGTTTTTAATATTGTACATGATTAGAATATCCTTCTTTTGCATCTTTAAATTATTATTATTTTTTTTTTATGTGAAAGACTAGAGCTCAGGGAAAGCCCTTTGTACTGTCGACAATCTATTTTTTTTTGCAGGTGGGTCATTCCATGGTGACGGGTGGGACATTTTAACACATTTTTTGATATACATTCAGTTATTTTAAAGTGCAAACAAAGCACATAATACATACTGTATTTATGATAGCATTCTTAGATATATTTTTTAAGATATGATAAAAGAAAACAATATAAAAATATATTCTAACATTGTTAAATTCGTAGAATTACATATGTGACGGGAGGGACAGGCTAAACCCTTCTTTCTTTAGATACTTGCATTTGACGTTAAAATTCAGATCAAATAGTTCATATGAAGCCCTAATTTTATTGTAGTATGCTATTTGAGTTTTGTCACTAATTGTTTTCTAAAAAGAGGTAAGTGAAAAAACAATACGAACTTTTTTTATGCAGCTTAAAATGTTGTGACGAGTGGGACAGGGATCCGTGACGGGTGGGACGAGTAAAAAACTATACACACAAAACACATTAATTTAGGCATATTTTATTAACTATTTAGTTATTTTTTGGGCTTGGTGTAGGGAATTCATGTTCTACATCTCTTTCGCTTTATAGCTCAGCTGCTGGTTTTAAATCAACGGCACTTTCGCTAAAAGTATATAAGTGAATATTTGAGCTTGCATTCTTCACCTAAACGCACTTTTTTTGAATTTATTGGAAAAATCAATATTCAACTGGGGAAATATAAAAAGTAATAATTTTATTTTTTACTACAAGCATATTTCCGAATACTATGGAGCTTTAACAATACTTAAAGCCTAAAATTTATGTAATTTCCGTCACTTTTTTTTCATTAGCTTGGTGTCATTTTCCATGGAATGACCCAGGTTTGATTGGAATTAAATATTTGGTCAGGAACGTAAGAATCTCTTTGAAGAGTTTTTACCGGATAATTGTTTTTCCTATTTTTTATTATTACAAGCATATGTTGCTTAATTTCTTGATTACACAAAAAAGACATTTCATGGGATTGACATTCACTCTTGACTGGGGCCGCAAGAATTGTGTCGAATTCAATGCCTCATCACTAATAAAATCTGCAGCCATCTTCCTTCGGTCCCAGTGGACAGTGCGAATCTTACAGCTAACTCATCTCTTATACCTTGGGTATTCTTATCTTATATGCTTGGATCACATATTCCAAATAGCCAAACAATCATTTCAATGCCTAGTATCTCTTAAGAGATGCAAATTTTTCTTCCACCAGCTGCTAGGAATACAATCTATAAGTTCTATATTCAGTCCGCCTTCAGTACAACTCATATATCTCTGGCTGGCGCCTTGAAAACCGCCTTAGCGAGGCTGGAAAAAGTGCAAAACCACTCCAAAAATCCGGTCTAGAAGTTCGTTTATAAATAGACCAACTCGGCTGTGGAACAATCACCCGCAATCCGTATTTCCGAAGAGTTACAGTCCTTGTAGGATTCGGGTCTTTTGAAGGCTCTTTTCCAGCAGTATCTACCTCTTGCTAGTTCTCTCCAGTTTGTCATCTATCCACCTATTTCTTGGTCGCCCTGCGTCTGTGAATTTCGTCCTTGAACGTATTTTCTGCTTTAAGCATTGTCCCTAAATATAAATAAGTTGTCTACAATTTCCATTCTCTATGATCGTAAAGGCTTCGTCCCAGTTGTTCTCCTTTTGATACAATCATGCACTTTATTTTCCTGTCATTAAACTTGACGAACTTTCTAAAATGTTTGAAAAGGCTTCCTTTACGTCTACGTTTATGGTGAAAATAATTATTGCTCCATTAAGTTTTGCTTTTCGCATTATTGCAAAGCAATGTTAAAAAGTATTGATGAGATCGCAACTCCTTGTCGCAGACCTAATTCTTAAAGGAAGTTTATTGAATTGCAAACTTCATATTCTCACTTGTGTTTTACATTCTTCCATCGTCAATTTGCACACTTCTATTAACTTTTTCCGGAAACTCATTTTAGTCATGCTGATCCACGGCTCTCAGTCCATAAGCATTTCTGTAGTCTACAAACGGAAGGTATACTGAACGATCATCTAGAAAAAATACCTAAATACTACTAAAAAATTCTCTTAGTTTTTTCAAAATCCCATTCACCAATATTGTTCATATGTTTAAAAAATGTGAATAAAACTTCATGAAAAATAACCTTCATTAAAAGCTAAATTTTTATTTAAAAACAAATCTCAAATTTTTACCTTAACAAATTAAAGCAGAAAAACCACCATTTAATTAAAAAAAATACAAAAGTCAACAATATTAAATATCCCCAAAAAAATTCAATATTGAAATTCCCTTAACACAAAAGCAACAAAATAAAGAGCACACATTTACACACACACACACATCCAACACGCGCTGTTAATACACAACACATACTACACGCGATGCACAATAATTTTTGCAAAGGACAAACAGAAACAGGAGGAATTCGCCTTCAATACATTAAAAATAAAAATAAAATAACAAAAAAAAACAACGCACACACAAAACGAAATTGAGGAAAAAAATTGCGAAAAATTTCGCTTTTGTATTAGGATCCTTGCACATGTATCCTTTTCGCATATATCCTTTCTTCACAATTACATTTGAAATATTTTGGTGATGAACGCCAGAACGATGACAGCAGAAAAAAATGGTTACTTCGTAAAGATCGTCCAGAATATCCTTGGAACCTAATAAGGAAAGTATCCCGGGAGTGATTGAGGGGAAAAGGAGGCAGGATTGACATAAAAACTAACATTTTACATTATCGACCACACAAAAAGGATCAAATTTACTTTTACTACTTCCAGTTTTATTTCGCCGTTTTTTTGTTGTTATTGAGCGCAGCTTCGGTGGTGTGGAAGGGGGTTTGTATCCTTCGTTGGTCCTTTTGGGGTTTTTTTTCGTCTAAAAATTCGTGACATGCGCATTGATGCCGGGTAGTTTTGACCATAATTATCCTTTTCGCGGGGATTCAGGGGAAAGATTCGTTTTTTTTCACGAGGGGGAATTTATGTTCAGTGAGGATGCGCCAAGTCCCTTCTGTGCATGTAAGAAGCGAAAAAGGATGGAGCTCGAAGGCATGCGCGAATTTTGTAAGCAAGAATCCCTGCATTTCAACAATTTGCGTTTTTTTCACCGTTGTTGTTGTTGTTGCTGTAGAGTAAATTGAAAGAGCTGCCATTTAAAAGCCGACCAAATGGAGGGGAAGATTCTTCACATATCCGCGAATGTGTATCCCATGGGTAAAATACAAGCATAGAGGCCAATTGAAGTGGCTCGAGTGCGAGATGAGAATGGAAAACTGGTTTCATCTCTTCTGGTTGGTGAGCATCATTGTAAGCTCCGCCTTGATTGAACCCCTGCTCCTGTATGTAACCTGGCTGAAATAACTGTTCTTTCACATGTGGTTTAGCTACCAGTAACAGTAGTAAAGGCACACCAGGCGGGCAGCTTACAGATACAACAGATATAATCGTATATTGCACTGTGGTGTGTACTTTGTGTGTAATTGTTACACCGCTGTAAAAATCCGTTATAGCTCAGGTGTAAAAGAGGAGCAGTAAGAATTCCTGTTTTATTTTCGGGGGGCTGGGTTGGGTTATTATCGCTGTACTGAGCAGAGCAATACACAAGCAGCGGTAGATGTGTCCCTTACGTCCGCACAGCATCAGAGTCGGATGATTTATGATCACCTGAATCAAGTCCAGTATAGTAACCATTCTCGGCAGTTTGGCTCCTACACTATCCTTCCACCGTCGCGGTTTCGGACTGTCCTTGTGTTCCTTAGATGCTGTGTTACCCATCGCGACCCCTGAAGGGGATGGCGCTGCAGTCTGTGCGGAGTGATTTATAGTGGTACATAACAAACGACAATACTTTTTCACCCCCTCTACAGAGCCCGGCTCCCTCTAGCCTATATGACCAATTGAACATAGGTGTGTGCTGGTTGGGTTGACGCCTTTTCAAAATTACCTTTCATTGATTTGTATTCATGTTTTTGAGGGATGGTACTTTTAGTTCATTCAAGCATACACAGCCTTTCAGTGTGTTCGGGACGTTCTACACGTTCTACATTGTACGCCACCGCGGATAAACCAGTTTTTACCCAGTATTTTCCATCATTGTGTTTCATACTTTGTTAATAAATGCGACAGAAAGGAAAAAAGTTTATACAAAAAAAAACAAAAAAAATAGAAGAATAAAAAAAATATAAAAATTTTGTCAGCTGGTGTGGCACTGTGGATATTGTTTTTGTTGTTGTGTGCCGCGCGGTATATTGTGTGAAATACCCGGAGTCTTCTTGGAGGGCTATCCAGAAGCCATCTGAGAAGCACTCGTCAGTACTGTTCAGACCTCTTATTTCATTTGACGGAATCGTGTCGAGTGGATATCGTCCTTAACCAGAAAAAAAATAATATAAAAAAAAAATAAAAATATCTCTACACACATAAAATAGGTGTTGAATATTGTGTGTTCTTATTGTTGTTGTTGGCTTTAGAGTCTAAAAAAAAAGTTGTTAACAAAAGGAATAATATTCACACGTGTGAACAAAAATTTTTGTATGTGAAGAATAATAAAAAAACGGAAAAAAAGGATTCTCCAGTGAGACACACTGCAAGTATCTGAAATACACCAACAACAGAAAAAAAAACATAGACGCGAAAAAGTGCAACAACGAATGCGAAAAAGTTTTGTTTCTTCATTTCCGGAGGATTAAGTTGATAAACAAGAGACACAGAGATTCCTTTTGGGGATATTCTAATGAAGCCCGGATTTGCTTTGGTTACCATCAAGTTTTAGTTTTGTTTACGTTGTTTCCTTTTAGTTGTAAAAAGTGTGTCTCAGGTACGCGAAAAAGAAGTGTGCATTTTTTATTTTCAAAAATTGAAGACCGTAATTCTGAAGAGAAAAATAAAAATTAAAAAAATAAACAACTTTTTTTAATATTAAAAATAATAATAATAATCGTAATAATATTTGTTATTTTCAAGTGAGGTGAATGTGAGCTTGTTTTTTTCTTTGAATAAATAAATAAATAGAAAAAAAATTGTATAATCAAGTTTCCAATAAGAATATTTGTTATAAATTATGTGATTGAGATTTTTTTTTTAGTTACTTTAGAAAAATGTGCTTAAAGTAAAATATATATGAAAAATAATTTTAAAACACTCGAGAACCAAAAAATCAAATTCAATATTTTTAATAAAGTGAATCAATTTAATTTTGTTGCGGATATAAATGATTTTTTAATCAGGTACCTTCTTACTTGAAGTGGATATTACTTAATACACAAAAATTTACTAAAAAAAAGGTTTTTATATTTTATTCATTTGATTTTGTGTTTATTTATTTTTAGGAGTTTTTAGGTGTTTTGAAAATGATATTCTTTAATTGCAATAAAAATAACTAATTCATTGCAATCTGTTAAAATTCTTTTCATAACCAATTCATATTTAAATTATTTAAGGATGTTTGATTTAATTTTAGGGTATTTGCGAAATCTGGCTAAACGGCTAAAACTTCCTAAGAAATACTAAATTGTTTTACAAAATTTTCAATGTTCAATTGAGTTTGGTAGTGGTGTGCGAATTCTGAGTTGGCTAAATTGGATTTTGACTTTTCGTTTCTCAGATTGCACAGATATGATAAAATAAAAATTTAATTGAATAATTATCTAGCTCCGATAGATATTAAATGCTCCCGACATCATAATGTGACTATTGTGAGAAAATAATCTTAAAACCATCGCAATTACATGCATAATCTACCTTAACAGAACTGAATTTAAAACTTCAAAGGTAGTGCCTCGCTCAGTTGCCTAAATTTGCTATTCATGTTATCTCCCCGTTGAACACCAACTATTTAACTTAGTCTAAAATCTCAAAATAAAATTAACATTAAAGCATTCATATATAAATTAAGTGTATGAATTCTAAACATAAACACAAAATAACATCGAAAACATTAAGCCGGAACTATAATAGACGTTAAAGAACGTAAGTCAATCCCTGCGTGTCGACGGCTCTAATATACGAAAACGAATGATTGACCATAATAAACGTACCTCGTATGTAGGTACTATTTTTCGTTAACTTATAATGCGTAACGTAACGTAATATAATGCCTGGATCCCAGTTGACGGCGTTCTAATGTCAAAATCGTAGCATATTTGTTGTATTCAGATTCAAATAATATTTAGGGTGGTGCCAAGTTACCATTCCGAATTTGTTAATTTCACCACGGACGGACACTTCGAAATTGCAAAATATGCCAAAATACAATTCACGCATTTCATTTGACAGTTGATTTTGAAAACATGGATAATAACAAAATGTTTCAACTTATAAAATTTTTAATATTTTTTTTAAAGTAGCCTTATGTTTTTAGAATGATCGAAATGCAGTATCTTCATGAGCATCATCCAGTAAGGGTGGAATGCAAGAAACATTTACTTATTTGTAAGAGCTTTGAAGAAAATGATTCAAATTTTATACGAAATTTGAGCTGTTAATTTTATTTTGATTGGCGTCTGCAACGTCCTACCGTGTTGCAGGATCATACTTTCATGTATCACGTTATACGGCGAGGGCAATCATGCACTGAAAATTATAAAAGTTCGGGATATTGTTTTCCAATAATTGGAAATGGATTCAACTAATAGGATCATAGATTGCAGTCATAATCAGGGTTAAATGTCCTACACATTTGCATAACTAGTATATCAACAGGAAGTTGTTGTTGTACTATCTAATCAAAATGCAAGCCGTTTGTGACCATTTAAGAAATTTTAGAATTTATCTTTAACAATAAAATTTAATAATAACAAACTGTCAAACGAATGATTGGATAATATTTCCCTACAATTCAAAATATTCCTTACAATTCCAAAGATACAAACCTTCGAAAAATTAATTGTTAAATTTAAAATGCTGTTTTCATACATACATTGTAACTTGGCACAGGTCCTTACTACGATTATTATGGTCCATTGAACGTCAAGGTTTACAGTGACAGTGGTATGTATGACAGATACGAACGTGTATGTTCGTTAAATACCTACGACGGTTTACGTCTATTAATAGTTCAGGCTTTTAGGGTGGCGGATCTCGTGCCGTTTTATAAGCATTTTTTTAAGAATTCTAATAATTTACTATTCGCAATACTCGGGCGCACAATTCTGAACATCTCCAAGGTCCTCTACAAAATTATATTAATTACTTTATTCAATGTTTATTCTAGAATAAAAATAAAAAACCTTCAAAGCACTGCTAAATCCTTCAATCAGTTGTACCATGGAGATAAGATTTATTAATTATTTTAAGGATTCTATGAAAAACAGGAAAAATAAGTCTGAAAAACAAATCTACCGCAAAAAAAGCCAACAAAGAAATATGTCAAAACAAAATTTAGTATGTAACTGCCAATTTAAGCATCCTCGTGAGATAAATCGCACTGCAATACCGACCTTTTCAATAATTTTGTTTAGCCGCCATTTAGCCAGTACTCGCATACTCACTTTATTTTACTTTACTTCTATTTAAATTTTGTGTTGATGGAATTACAATTCAAAAATTATGTTATATGTTTTTCTAACGCCATTGGGTTTGGATTTACTGAAATAATTTTGATTCTAGAAGATGATGAAAACATTTATCTCGGTTACAAGTTGAAGATCTTTGTCCCTTTGGTAATTAATTACTATCACAATCTGTAAGAGAAGTGTTTTTTATCCAACAAAATTTCAATGGGGTCTAGTAAAATTTACCGTCAACAATTTAATTGCTAGGAATTTACCGTCGCCAAGTTTATCGTATAACTAATTTAAAGTCTATAAATAAATTGATCACTACGATAATTTACCATCTCGAAGTAAACAGATGTGTTTGGTCGAAATACCATTAAGTAAACTATTTTTAATGTTTTTACCATTAACGGAACGATGGGGATAGCTGGAATAATATGTATCTAAATTAATTAAATTAATGCCTCAATAGGTCCGCAGTTTTTTGGTTTCTTGACGATCATTTTGGTGAACTATCTATCTTTATTTGCAAAAATTGCGAACTTCAGAAAAATTTACATAGAACTAGTATAGTATAGATATTAAAAAGAACATAACAAGTGAAATGTAATAAGCCCAAATCGATTCCACTTCTTCCAGGTTTATATGGCAGGAACTCCGGTAACGTGTGGACTGTCTCTTTTCTTTTATGTGGAAGACTAGAGCTCAGAGAAAGCCCTTCGTAGTGTCGACAATTTATTTTTTCCGTATAGAGTGCAATGTCGAACAGCAAGTAGAGTTCTTCATAATAGAAAATTATACCACAGCTTTGAGGTGAGCTCAGGATAACGACAACCACTTCAGCACTGGTTGTACTGCTGGTGGCTTGTAGCCAGCAGCTAGCAGACATCCGGTATTCGGAAATTACTGATTATTGACTGTTGAGCCTGCACCTGGTAGGGTTGACCACTACGCGGGTAATGTCCTGGGAGCCAGCTAATTGGAAACCCCGCTTTACGCGGAATAACCGTGACGTGGAATTGGTAGATAATTTTTTTTACCTCGATTGCACTACTATTACCGAAAATGGCGGGGCAGAAGAAGACTTTAGTTCCAGAATAAATAAAGCAAGAGGCGCTTATTTATGCTTGTCTCGCATTTGAAGATCAACGGAAGTCTCAACTGAAACCAAATGCGGCTATTCAACTCCAATATTAAGGCAGAAGGCAGTCATTTTATTTATTTTATATGGTTGTGAAGCATGAAATGTCACCCAATGCCTCACACACAAGGCTCCTTCAAGCTTTCATCAACAGATGCCTACTTCATATCCTAAAAATTCGCTGGTAAGATAGAATTAGAAATGAAGAAATATGGCACCGCGCGGCCAAGAAAGGATAGATGACGAAATCAGGCGAAAGAAATGGAATTGGATTGGCCCCACCTTCCGACGCGAAAACGAGAATCTAGCCTAACATGCCTTTGACTGGAATCTGCAAGGAATCCATCGAGTTGGAAGACCTGAAACAACGTGGAGGAGAACCTTGTTTGTAGAGGCCACAACAACTAGGAGCTGAGACCTGTCGCACAAATCAGAGTCCGCTGAAAGGCAACTGTTTCCTTGAGGAAAGTTAAAAGCGGAGTTTTTGTATGGAATAGCCTTCAAGAAAATTGAAAACAAAATTTAACGCCTTTCAACCTCATATCGTGTTAATTGGAAAGAACTTTTCAGAAATTCTCTAGGTCAACATAATAAAAGTTTCCGCGACAAACCAGCCAAACTTTACATTTACTTGTCTGTAAAAGGTATAAAAAAAACAAATTGGGTCTTGGTTTACAATTTGCTAGTTTAGAAATCATTCGGAGCACCGTCGTCGACAAATTCCAGAGTAGTTGACACACAGCAGCCTGCCGAAATCTGGGATTGGCTTTAGTTTTTCAGTTTAATATTCAGTTCTTTATATTAGTTCTTTAATACGGACCTTTCCTGATATAAATTGAAATGATTAAACTAAATTATTTTAACATATTTTTCTAACCTATATCGGTTACTGGCATTCAGAGGGCCCTCAAAATTAATCTATAACTTAGCTATCCTCTGCATTTGGGCAGAAACTTATCTTTTCTTCGGCTTTATTTTATTATAAATGGAATCATTTTTGGACTAATTCTATGAAAAAATTACAAAAAAAACCAAGATACTATATTTTTTACATCCACAAAACTTCAACTAACTTAACTTATTTTATTAACAACCTTTACCAGGATCTACTAGGTCATCTAATACTGGAGGGATATGCCAACCTGGCGACGGGTTTCGATCGACTCGAGTTAGGGAAAACACCAAGAGATTATGGAAGCAAGGATTATTAAATTAACCTTGCTTAAATTTAAATTTATTACTAAAGTAAAAGTCAGAGTTGAATCCTACCTAAGTCCTAAACTAATCTTTAAAACTATCATAACTATCATTGTTTTCCATTCATTGTTTTCTTGTATTCCTCTAAAACAGTGATGGGCAAACCTACACAGCTAAAGAAATGCATTTGTGTAAAAGCTATCAAAAGTTTTCTAAAGCTTTACACTGACTAGACAGTGTATTCTTTCATATGAGTACAAAATCTGATACGTTCCCACTCGCATGAAGTCTTAAGACTGATAAGCTTTTCTTGGATATTCGGGTCATCTGACTTCGTATACATATTCAAAGCTCATTCAAAGCTCTAAAGCTCATTTGCTCGCGAGCATAGGAATGCCCATCACTGCTCTAAAATAATTTAGGCTTAATACGCAGCATTCTGCTATTACTCTACTTTGGATGGCGGATGGTTTGCTCTATTAGCTAATTAAATTCGTTTACTTATTTCACTAACTATCGTATTATTATTAGCTCTAATCGAACTTAGATAAATAAATCTATTGCCTCTAAAACTGCATTGGATTCACAAAGCAGATTTTCTGTATGTGGTTTAAATCGGTCTGCCAGTAAGTATAAACACAACTTGCGGTCTAAGGCTTACGGTATGAGTGGTACAGTGCATTTAAAAGCGCTCTGGTCGGCCATCAACAATCGTCCTTTAAGTCTGAGGGAGGTAGCCGCTGAAGTTTCTGTGTCTCACGAATCAATTCGTACCGTTTTGGACGATTGTTAGTGCCGAAAGACCTGAATTTTCTGCAGAAACTCAATCGCGTAAAGGTCGCTAAAGACATGTTAGAACGAGTCAATTCATAAAACGCATTGTAAAGGTACCTTTACATTATATGATTTGTCATATGACTTTACTGTCAATGAAGTCAATCCTAACATAAAATTTGAAATGACATTTGCTTTTGACATGTCATACGACTAGCTGTCAAAATTTGCTTTGAACCTTTCTATTTTGACTTGTCAAAATTTGGTGTGAACACAATACGAAGTCAAATGGACTATGAACTCGTAATTTTATCACGAGTTCACAGTATGACAAATCACCAATCACAGTAAAGTCATTCCAATGTAAAGGAATTGTTGCGAGAAGGTGAGACAGTAAATAAAAAATATTATCTGAGCGGTATGCCGCGTTTGAGAGAGCAAATTCGAAAAAGATCAGATTTGTGGAAAGAAAACTCCTGGATTTTGCATCACGATAACGCATCATCTCACAAGGCTATCATTGTGAACGACTTTCTGGCCAAAAATTCCATAAATCTTAAAGAACAGCCACCGTATTCTCCTGATATGGCTCCGGCTCCGGCCGACTTTTTCTTTTTCCAAAACTCAAATTACCACTTCGAGGCACCCGTTTTCACTCGATAGATGACATAAAAGATAATTCGCGGCGAGTACTGAAGTCAATTTCAAAAAATGCGTTTAAAAAATGTTTTTATAATTGGGTTATTCGTTGGCGTGTGTATTATTTCGAAAGGGGTCTACTTTGAAGGCGATACAATAAATTGGGATGAATAATACATATTTTGTGTTTCATTGACCAATTCCCGGTACTTTCTTGGCATAGTAGTACTTTGTATTTCGAACAAAAAGGACCTGGCCCCCTTAGAAAGATTCTCTAGTTACGCCCATGTCTGTTCTCTTTTTCTACACTCTTCACTTTATGCTCTACGTTATACGTTTGCGTCTCTGGACATACTAGTGTTAATTTTGAATGTGATCCTACCATGTCTGCAGAATTTTGGGCTTCCCTTGTGCTATTTTGTAATCTTCATTTCTGATGCTATATTTTTGATGATAGTGTTCCAAAGTTTACATAAAATGATGCCTTTTGCAACGTAGGGATGTGAAGCTTGGTCACTAATCGTATTTGATGGAAAAATTCTTAGAATCTTCGAGAGAAAGAACGATATCCTTGAACTCGAAGAAGGATGAGATGAACAGCTTTGACTTTTAATAAGGATGAATGATTCCATAAAAAATCAAAAAAGAAACAGGAAAGTGTGGTCAATGGCAACCCAGAAAACCCAAGAGTAATGGGTTGGTAAACATAAAGATGAAAAGACGGTATATCTAGTGACATGCGGAGATTGAAATATGGCCATTTAAATTCGATGTAATTTTGGGATGTGTTTGGCTCTGACAAATAGGTTTCGAAAGAATTTAACTCACGTTTACCCAGCAATACATCATAGTTTTGGATGGTGGATCTACAATAAACCGATCGACGAAACTCCTGATAAGAGAATTCATTTCGAGTTTGTTATGTGGCAGTACCCATTTCAGTAATCACTCTTGTTATCAGTCCGTCATGTCGTTGGTCACGTCGTAGTGCAATGTCTAGCAGCGAGGTTGTTGCAAATTGTGTTGGAGATAACGCAGTGCTTCCTTTTGCAAGTATTGACTTCGATACAACTTCTTGCGTGTTCATTGGGTCGAAAGTAAGTTTGATATTATCGAAGGAGTAAGAGTAACGTGCCGTTACCAGCGAAGCTGTGAAGAGGGCTGGAATGGGCTGAAAGTATGTAAAGATTACCTTGATTAAAGGAGATTGTGGAGCAGCCGCAAAAGTTAGCTAAACTTCTGCCCCACCAAAGATGACGTGTATTTGTTTAGGGTCATGCGAAGTCTGTTGTCGTTTCCAATGCGTTTATTGACTTTGAAATATATAGGCATCTCGCAAGTTCTGAAAAATATCCTGTCCATTTAGTGCGAGGAGCACTAGTAGGTAGTGAGTGGGATAGTGGTGTCGGGTAAAGAAGAAGTGTAGGCGAAGAGACCAACTAACCAGAATTTCTTAACATATAATACTCTCTTTGTAGTAGAACTTTTAGTTTGTTTTCATCATTAAAGGATATATTCACTGCACGCGCCAAAAAGGACTTTTTATAAGCATAAAAGTGGCTTACGTTATTTACTTCCAATTTTTATTTGTAAGTCAACAAAACAAACTTGACAGAAACGAAGATAAAACTAAACGTACACGCAATTTCTAAATGTTCTACAAATATTCTTAGAAAAAAATACATAAAAAAACTCAAATAAAGGATTAAACCATCACTGACACCACCACAATTGCAACACTAAGCCATAAAGCTAAAACAGAAATGTGCGCAGTTCCGTATAATTTTCTCAACTTGTTTTTAAGTTCACACACATTCAAGAATGGCAAATAAGAAACACAAACATTGAAATTAATAAAAACAAAATAAAAAAAAAATCCGTAAGGACGAAAATTGCACGAAATCAAAGTAAGAAAACGTAAAAAACCGGGAATACATAAATGAATACAGGTAGGAACTAAGAAGGATCAAAGCCAGGTGAAAGGGAAGGAAGAGTGCAAGAACAAAACTAAAAATAAAGTGAGAAGCTCGCGCCTTTTACAACGTTATCAACTTTTAACAGGACATTTTCAAATTAGTTTTTTCCACGCGCCTCAATTTTAAGGATTATTCTTTACGTTTCTCGTTTAGTGGAGTTTTTAGATAGTTCGATTTTCGGTTATATATAACGCGATTTGAGAGTAGTATGTGCGTGAGGAAGGACAAACAGGATTTTAGGGGGGAGAAATATGTGATCGACAATTTGCGTTTTGTGAATTTGTAATTGTGAAAATTTTTGATTAATTAAGTGAAATTAAAGTGAATCAATTGTGGTTTTTGATAATGATTTTTAATGAATTGTGTTTTTTGAGCAGGTAAATTGTGGAATGCGTTTTATGTTTATGTATTGTAAACAGGACGGGAATTTTTTTTTAATTGAGAATCATTTTTACAATATCTGTACATATTTTCTTTCGTCTTGGCACAGTGGCGTAGGTAGCTTTTTGCGATGGGAGGGGATATGACAGTATATTTTGATTGATCGGATTTTCACAACTTAATGCATCAGAACGGGGTCTTTTCGCGGTTGTTTCTGACGATAATTCTGCATTTCTATGGTTTTCACCGTCTCAAGACTTGCCGAATGGTTTTATTGGCAGTAAAAATTTCTTCATTCCGAGATAATAAACAAAACAATTTCAACACACTTTTGCAATTATAAACTAGAATAAATTTGACAGTTGAGGAGTGTCTGTTCAAAAGGGCGTATTTCCATCATAAACAAACTTTACAGAAATCGAAAAAAACTGCCTGTTCCTCTAAATAAAATGCTAAAATTGTATTTAAATGCACATTCATGCACTATATTTTTTGTAATTATTTGTTTAGAAATATGCCCTTTTGATCGGTATTTTGAGAAATACGACCTTTTGATTAGTTACTTCAAGAAATAAGCCTTTTTGAATAGAATTTTTGGAAATACTTGCAGTGAAGTTTTTTGGGGCTCTGTCAAAAGCAAAAATCCTTTTAGCACGATTTTTATGTCCACCTATCCACTCCTAGTAAAACTTTGAGCCAAAATTAAATGTGTTATTGTGTTAGGGCTCTAATACCAAAAATAAAGCCAACTTTAACATCAAAATTTGCTAATATCTTAAAAAATAAAGACCGTAACACAAAAATTGTTGGACATTATTTATAGGAAATTTTGGAAAAAAAATATTGACTAACTACTTATTTTTGGGGGAAAAGGTAGTTAAAGTTGATAGTTTTGTTAAAAAAGCAAAATTTTGACTTTGATGACTCATTACTCTGGAAGGTGGTAGGGTAGAATCTTCACTTTTACATTTTTAGATAGGTGGGAGTATTCTGCGTGCAGTGCGGATTGTAGTTTTTTTTAAATAAAATATTTTAGTACGGTGAGAGTATTTTTCTAAAAAAACACACTTCCTTATAATTCATTAACTTAAGCTGATATAAAAAACTGATAATATATTTGAAATCAGCGTCAAAAATTAGTTTAGAATGATGTAAAATACTCCATGCAACAGTCATGCTGTTGAGCAGTGTTATAATTGGGCCTTCTTTCGCTTACAGTCACAATTATATATGAAACGAAAATTCAGATCGTATTTTGAGGTCAACCTTCTTTTGCTGAGGGGTTTCCGGTTATTCGATCATACTGAAATTTTGCACACAGCTTCAGTTGCGATGACAATATAATATAGTATACTCAATAGATCCAATATGGCCACCAAAAAAATGGCGGATTACCGTTTGCTTCCCAAGATGCAGAAACACGCCCTTTTAATTAGAATCCTAATTTTTTGGAATTTTTTATATGGAAAGTACGCTCCATTTGAATAAGGACTTTTATGCCATATTTTCAAAATAATTTTAAAATAAAAAAAAATTGAAAACGGAAAAACTAGAGTAAATTAATGTTAACGCTCCAAGGAACGCCTTCGAATTATTGATTCGCCAAAGAGTGTGCTGTGTGTTGTGCTCGATAAAATTGTATCGAGTTAGAACAATCTATGAAGTGCAAAGCTTCCGCGAACTTATATATTAAAGTTTATCATAATTTTGCCCGTAGAATCTTTTCTTGAACTTTAATATTTTTACTGACTCGGCAATTTTTATAAACTTCAAAATATTAAGCAGGAATTAAATTGACAATCAAAGCCAAACTTTAGTCCTATTTTTTAGGAAGCTTATATTCTGATACTCGACTACATTGAAAAATATTCGAAATATTAAATATTGAATAAAATATGCTCATAGCTAATAGTTATTTCACCCAAAATTGGAAAAACGATTGATATTATTTTATATATTATTGATTTATTATAACGTTAAAATTTTGAGTATTTAGGAACCGAGGTGTCGCTATTGGCTCATTGTATTTACTTTACATGTGCTCGATGTGTCCACAATTATAGTGAGGGTCCTTTTCGTGGCTCTTGATTGGTCGGCCTGCTCGAAACGCGGAAATTAGACAATACTTAAATGCACAGCCGTCACAAAAACATATCTAGATGATTTTTATATACATAATTGCGCAAAAACAAAATTGCACATTACATAATTCCAAAAGAGGTGCTGGTGCTTAAGAAATTTCATGTATACTTAAATACGTAGATACGAAGACTTTTATTCAATTCTATTATAATTTTCGTTGGCTCATGGGGGGGGGATTGATCCCCTTGATCCCCCCCCCTATCTACGCCACTGAATTTGTTTACTTCATTCTTGAGAGAATTTCATGGAAATTATTAGATAAATACACTACGCAAGGTTTTAAACGTTATTTTTATTTATTAAAATGTTGATATTTGCAGAACTCAATGAATAAATCAAAAATTAGAGAATTAATTAAGTTTTGGAGAGTGTTCTAATTGAACCTCGATACTTCCGATTTCCTTGAAATTTTAGTATGATGTACAGTTCAGCAAGTTGGTTTGGTGGTGTGGGGGGATGTTAAAAAACTGCTCTTAGTCTAACGTGAATTGCTGGAATATAGTAAACAAAATATTTTTTGTAATCATCCTTCCAAGTTGAGAAACAAATATACAGTAGGATCTTGATCTGGAGGATACAGTTCCGCTGAATTTGCAATTCGGAGTACAATTCATTCCAATATTTTTTTCAATTTTAAAACTGAAGTATCGATGCAGGAAATATTTTTTCGCTAAATCAGTGCCGCGGCCAGCCAATTGGAGGCCCTGTGCAAAAATTCAACTCTGGGGCTCTGAGAGTTAAAAATTTCATTAATAAGGAGCCCGCCCCGCGACAGAATTATGTAAAATGGGCCCTATGTAATGTCGCCGTTTGTGTTGTGCGATTTCGTGTCGTGTTGCCCATATGATGATTTGTGCGGCCCATTCAATGAAGTAAAAATGTTAATAATGAATTCGATTGATTTTTATTGCCAACAAAATTTTCCGGTCCCAAACGCCCTGAGGGCCAGTGCTATTGCACACCCTGTACATATGCCAGCGGCGGCACTGCGCTATATAAGACCATTTTTCCTTGCTTTTTTATTGAAATTCCAAAAAGTTCAAAAGTTCAAAATTTCAATGTAATAGTGTTCCTTAGCCATGCAAAGCATTTTTTAAAGTATATTCGAGTCTGGCTTAGGTAGTTGTGGACCTATATACCATAAATATTAAATATGAAATGACATAAAAACTATTTTTTAGGTGACAGATCTAAGCCCAGCAATGAACCTTGTACTATCAGTCTGTCATGTCGTTGGTCACGTCATGATGATGCTACGTCTAGTAGTAAGCTTAGCACAATGATAGAATATAGGTTTAGAGTTATGAAAATAGGAAACGATGATAAAGAAGATGGAGATGAACCGTGCGTTTGAGCTCTTAGATGTTGTGGAAGGTCGGAAATTGTCTGCGAAAGATTGTTCCACAGTCGAGTTGTTCTATTTATGAACAAATTCTTTGTTTGTAGAGTGCGCGAAAATGGGAGCTGTAGGCAGAGCGAATCGTCGTATGGATTACACTTAAACAAAAATTTAATCACTCCGAGACAGATTTTGGACAAGTATGTAAAAATGCTCAAGTAAAATAAAGTTATCATGTTCTATTGATATAAAGGCCACAAGTTTTTTTTAATAAAACATAAACTGATTGCAATTTGTTCAAGTTGTTTTTTTTATTGAAAGTTCGATCCATTACAATTATACATAGAACAGAATATCTCTCAAATGTCCACCTTGACTGCGCCTGCTGGCATCAATCCAAATATCGAAATTTTCAATGACTTTTCAACATGCTACTAGAGTTATTTCACGAATTGCAACTTAAATATTGTTCTTTAGATTAATTACCGTTTGTAGTTTCTTTGCACTCGCACTCGAGCCCACAACAAAAAATCGAATGGTGTTAGATCACATGACCTTGCAAGGCAGTTGAAATTTGCATTTCGTGCAATTACACGTTGAGGAAATTTCGATTGTGATTGGGCCATATTTTACTTGTGTGAACCGGTGTGACAAAAGTATCACAAAAGTATTAGAGATTGGAGGCTGAAACAGTTTCAAGTTATAACACTTTCATGTATGCTGCTGTTAATCGCAGGGTAAACGCTTCAATTTACCCTTTTTCACTGCACCGTATGCTAGGTGATATTACGGAAGACGGCCATGATATAAGCGCCGCCGTCTTGGGGAAATAGACATCAGACACATCAATATGGCAAAATGGCTTATGTCATTTGGAAAAGCAGTGCTGGCACCTAGGTGTCAAAATTTGGATAACCCTTTATGTACGATATCTTTCAGCATCATCATCTAGCCTCAATTATTGCGCGGAGAAACCATACAATTCCGCTTCATTTGATTACTGGCTTTATGTTAAACTTCCGTATTCTTATAGATAGTCGTTCTTTTCTAAGTATTTATTGTTTAACCACTCGATTGCTTGCTTACTTGCGATATTTCACTCCAAACCCTCGCCCGTCGCTTGTGCTCAACATATGTCCAATCCAACTCCATTTTCCCTTTTAACCAGGGTGTACACTGGTTCAATGGTTGGCCTTTACCACAATTATTTATTTAAGATTTAATTCAGATGGGTTAACCTTCCAGGTTTTGCTACCATATAACAAAAATTGAGAGTTTTCAATATTCGTATCTTCAAGATGACGGAGGCTGAGCCAAAACGTTTCTAGCATACCAAAAGCTTTTACATGCGGAAACGTTGTCAAAGTTCTCTGCACTTGTCTGCACATTACTTCTATAATTTTTTTTGTGTGAAAGACAGAACCAAGCCCCTCTATAGACTGGTTGGTTGCAATGCCGAACAGCAAGGTCTAGTCAGAGACAACTCAACGTCAATAAGCGGTTTTATCCCACCGGCTACCATACCGTTTGCACATACTACCAAGATAGAACGCTGATTTCTGTGATCGAACAGGATGGTTTCCTCGCTTTTTATACTTTTTTTTATAACCAAGCTTAGGAGTCACCCTTTGTATTACCAGTCTGTCATGCCGTTAAGGTGATGGTGCAGTGTCTAGTAGTAAGCTTGGTTTGAAGAATAGAGGAGAATAGGACAGGTTAGAGGGGGTCTGGTGGTGATCAAGGAAGTGTTGATGATGTTGTACGAGTTCGGAAATACTGACTGCGCGAGATTATTCCTCTTATAGACAATTGCAGAATAAAGGGCAGGGAGTTTGTTGTAAAGAGCGAAGGTGAGAAAGAAAGATTGTTATCTAGGTACCACAAATGGAAAGACGAAGGACGATGCCGCGGAGTGAAATGGAACCAGGGACCTCTGGGATGGAAGTCCGCGGTCTAAACTCCTAGGCCACGGCAAACAAATTAGTCAACAGAGCTAAATATCAACAGTACGATTGAAATTTCTTTTGAGAACCAAAGGAAATCACCCAGTCGCCATACATTTTTGGCTAATTCTGAAAGTGCCGGCCAACAAAAATACCGCTTTATAATACCAGCGAGCAATAATAATAAAAGTGATGAGCTAGAACAAATTTTTAAAAATGTTTCAATGCCCTTGAGATCAGCTGATAAAAATTCCAATGGGAGCGAAAAAGTCAAAATATCAAAGAAGTAATATCTATGATAAAAGGAGGCAGAATTACTTTCACACTACATGCAATGTTCGTGACAGAAAGATAAAAAATGAAGGGGCAGTGACTTCGTCGCCTTGCAAGATTCGCGCCTTTTTTACGGACTATACAAGTGAATTCATAGACGGTGATTACACTGTTCGTTCCTACGTACGTTCCTCACGAGCCTTTTAGATGAACGGGGAAGTGGAGATGATGAATGGCGTCATCTCCACTTCCCCGTTCATCTAAAAGCTCGTGAGGAACGTACGTAGGAACGAACAGTGTAATCACCGTCATAGGGCCGCAATGTGTGCCAACACGAATTTTCACTTATATATACTAACGCCGGCGAGCCATTTACACGTACTCTGTTCCAGTGTTTCTTCAATTTGAATGTAAACATTTCAATAGCGGAATCAAGGAACATCTTCTGTTTCTTTCATACTCTTGTGTTTTTTGCATAAAATGTGCATCGCGCATTTGTTAATTTTTCTTTTGACTTTTTGCTTAATGTTATTGCTAATCTCTTCTTTCATATCTTTAACTCTTTTACTTGTCCTTGAGGTCCACCTAATCACTCTTGTTATTATTGCTCGCTGATAATACTAAGCTAAATAATACTTTGAGGTTAAATATAATCTCAGAGAATTGACTTAGAATTTTCTGTAGTAATAAAAAATGTTTATAATGCTAAGCTCTATTGAAATAATGAGTTTATTTTTGTTGGCCTGCACTTTCAGAATTAGCCCAATCTGGGTGATCTCCTTTGTTAAATTTAAACTACATATAGGTTATTAACTTAGTCAGGGTACTCCTAAGTTTGCCTTCACTAAAAACGTCTTCAATTTGATTTACGATAGTATAGCTTAGGAGTCGGGGGTCATAACTGCCTGTGCCGGTAACACAACCATCGGGGCTAACAGGAAACTGTCTTTTTGCAGTTTTATGTCTGCCTATTTGTTTCGCCTATCTCCTTTCGTTCATCCTCTCTCACGAGCAGCAAACGCGGTGGGTTGTAGCTAAAAATGTCAGAGTTATTCAATGATGATATACCGAAGGTCTAGATGGCGCACTCTGTAGAACTTATGTGTTTTGAGTGGGAAACAGCTTAAAGTGATTTCCACTTTCAAGAGAATTATTTTAAGTATGTATTTACATAATGAATTCTGCGTATAAAGAAGGAAATGGAATGAACTAGTATACTTTTGATGCATTCGAATTTTCCGTAAGAAATATGAGTGTGTAGTCTGACGCTGTCGTTATTAATGATCAGTTCAAACTTCTCTAATCAGTTTTGGTCTTCTTCCATTCTGATATCAGCAAACCTAGATCTTATTCATTTTTGAAGTCAATCTGGGCTTTGAAACCATTTTTAAATCTACCTAAAAAATTAATATCTATAAGTTTTTTCATTATAGATCTAAGATAAGTTCTTTAAAATTTCTTGCAAAAAGTTTAAATTTTTTAATATTCTGTTTCAGGCAATATTTTGTTACTACATTTCAACTTGAAATAATGCTGAAATTCTGATTACTATGAAAGACTCTTTAAAAGTCAAGCTGAAATCTGTATGATGCCTGGTCACCAGCCTATAAAAATATGCAAATACAACAATAAGTACACCAGAACTTTGTAACTAAAGTTTTATTTTTCATGGTTACATATTTCCTAAGTGTATGATTCGGGTAAACGGATTCAGTGTAGTTTCAAAGTGAACATGATTTTATGATTTAATTATAAAATTTAAAATTAAATAAATTAATAAATAATAAAAAAAATAAAATAAAAAAAAGTGTTGTGTGTGTGTTCTCAATTAAAGTGATATTATAAATCCAAACATTACACATAAAAAATATAAAAATTGTGTCGTATGTCAGTCACACTGGCTAATAATTCTGGAGCCTTTACGGAGGATCCCGAACATGAGAACGGACTTTTACCAGATTTAAATGGCGTCGATTTGGTTATGAGTTTATCACCAAAATCAATATCAACATCAGCAGCAGCCGCAGCAGCAGCATCAGCACACAATTTAACTAATTTACAACATTTACAAAATTTACATCATCATCATCATAATTCATTATTGAATAGCAGTCATTCAACACCGTTTAGTGTTACCGATATATTAAGCCCAATCGAGGAGTCTTATCGCAAGCTGGAGTTGAGTACGAATCCACCGTCACCTTATAGGTGAGTAGATATTAAGATTTTATTATTTATATTTTACTTAACGTGTATTTTATAGTTAGATTTATTATTTACATATATTGCGGATATGCGATAGTCATTTTGAAAGCTCTTGGAGATTTGCAAAGGAACTAGATTAGAAATTGTATTAGGCAGTCTAGAAAAACCTTATAGAAGCCGATAGTACCGCTTTCTAAATAGGACTTATTTTTCTTTATTACTAAATATTATAATCAGGTGTAAAAAAACATAATAAATTCATATCTCACCTTCCAAAGTTGTTTTGCTATTATCGTCATCCCTTTTAATTATTTTCCTCCTTGACTGCGTAAAATCCTGTATCGAAAATACATATAAAAATTTGAATTAAATTTTTTATGTGTTCCTCCAAATTTTCTTGTATTTCAATTGCATCAACCGCAATATCTCAGATTTTTAAGCTAAACTGCTTGAACCGGAGCTGTTTGCATTTTGATCTGTCGCTCATATTTCACTGTATGATACAGGTCGCCTTAAACAATGATACCGTGTTCCATACTACCGCGGAGCAGTGATAGAGCACATGAAAGCGAGATTCAATCTCCTTGAAGCAAATCTTGCATCTGGCAGGTGCCGATTGCCATCCCAATCATTCATAGGTGATAATTCAGGGCGCAGTACTTGGCAAACAGTATTCTGACATTTTTTTCAACTACGCGCTAAGAATTCTCTGGTACGTAGCGTGATGACACAGGAAAAAATCGCTTGGTTAAACCAGTCGCGGTATGTTTCATCAGAGTCCTATCGTCAAGGGTTTCCGTCACCAAGCACAAAGGTGCTCGAATAGTGGAAATACGTTCACCTTCTAGTTGCCTACGAAGCCGCGATAGCCGGAACCAAAACAAGAGGGTAACTTAATTGAGAGTGCCCAACTCATCAATGGAACTTTTGGAGGTCTACAATAGTTCAGCCTTGGTCCTTATCGCTTTGATTTCTAGTGGGCTGTGAGAAAAAATAAAAATCGGTTTGTTGGCACATGCACTTTTTCGGTGCATGGCACTATAGCGTATACTTCTGCTTGATAGACCGTAGCTAGGGTGCCTTACTTTATAGTTCTACTAAACATGTGAGTTTAAAACTCAGATCTCACACCTGCCTCTGGCTTAGAGCAGTCCATTAGAATACGAGTCGAGTCCACCCGGCGCTGCAGCAATATAAAGCTAAGTTCTAGGTTAAGTTGTGATGTTTAAGAGAGTCTTGAAGTCGATAGCGATGAACCCAGCGTTTTGAGTCTTCGAAGTTGTACTGTCTGCAAACGATTGTTCCACAGGCGAGTTGTTGTATTGATGAAAAAAGTAGTGTAGACGAAAAACGGAGGATATGGTAAAGTCGGTACGACGAAAATTCATTGTTACGACGAATGACTTTTTGGCGGTGACAAAAAGTAAAATTCGTTGTTATCGTTAAAATTCGTCATTATGTTTTGACAGTTGTAATAAGTGGATGTGTAGTGGAGAATGCCAATGAATGAAAATTAAAAAAAATGCTTTCCTTGTTACTTTATTGTCCAGCCGCCGCGCCTGTCTCTCAATCCGCTAATCTGGAAACAAGAAATATTTTTTATTAATTTTTAAATAAAATAAAAATAAAAATCTGTTAATAACGTATGTCAATGGAAAAACGACTGAAGGCGGACTTTTTGCAATAATTTATAGACCTTTTATTTCAGTTTTTCGTCGTAACGACGTAAAATTTAAGTCGTTGGTTTTGGTCGTTACAATGCCAAATATTTATCGTAACGACACCCTTGTGGCGAGGGTACTAGAGTGATGTTAGTATGATTTTCGAATCCTCGCACCAAACTAACGATTTGTATCAATCTGAAGATTATAACCTGGTTGAAGGAGAGCTGCATTTTTTAAGAAATTTCAGACACTGGGATGTTTGTTTGACCATTTGAAGTATGTGATTGTTCTATCGCAGATAAATCAGTTAAAATTTCCTTAGCACTCGTTTTAGAACCATTGAATTGAACACCATATTTCCAGCCGCAATGGAGAATAACTTCGTGCGCCATCTTTTATGTCGATATGTAGACATTGAATAACTTTGAAAAAAAACAACCGATTTCTATATATGAGATATTTTTATTCAATTTGGCCCTTTGCAATTTATTTGGACTATTTTTTTTGAGATCCTGGTCAGAGCTGAGAGCCCTCGCGCAAAACAGAGTCTGCTGGAAGGCAACTGTTTCCGCCCTATGTCCCATGAGGGATTAAAAAAGCAATTAGTTAGTTAGTTAGTATTTTTTGAATACATCAATCAAGTGCCGCCTTCTTAGGCCAAAGCAAAATGCGCCTTTTTTGCTGCGTGTTCCATTACTTTTTCGAGCATCTCGGGCGGTATAGCGATGATTTCGAAACGAGTGTTTGCCTTGAGCTCGTCAATGGTCTGAGGCTTGCTGGAGTACAATTTGCTTCTCAAATAACCCGACAAAAAGAAATCCGGAGGGGTGAAATATAGAAATCTCGAATAGTGTTTTCAGACGGTGCCTGTTAGCCACGATATTTTCGACGATATATGCACATTGATTTAACACAACTGAACGTCTATTTTCAATATACAGGTTCACTATTTTGGTGCGTTGTTTCGGTGTGAAGCGATTCATGGTTAAATTTGTACTGAATTGACGTTTCAAAAACATGTCAATCGGTTGGAAAATGTCAAAGTTATTCAATGTTTACATACTGACGTAAAAGATGGCGCACCTTATATGTCGCTGATGATAGTGTCCGATTTAAAATTAATTTATGTAAAAACAAACGCAAAACGCCATAGTCTTGCTTTACCGAAATCGTAAGACGTAGCTGCCCATTGGCCCATTCGTTTAGGCCGAAGTTAATTTAACTGAGCTAAGCAAGTAAACATCGGCAAAATCAGCAATTTTTTTAGCGCTGTTAGCTAAATTATTTCTGCTTTTTGGCTTAGCTAAAATTTAGCACAGCCAAAATGAATTGACGTTTGCTTGTAATTTTTTGTTGTAAGCAAATAATTTAGAAATATTTCAATACAGAATGAACATTTTATTATTATTATTCATTTTTTAGCTTTTTATTATTTGTAAAATGGGAAATGTTATTATTTTTGCCTGTTATTAGCTGTAAAATGGGAATTGTCAAATGGCATGCTAGACACGGTGCTAAATTAACAGCGCCAATTTAACAGAGTTAAAATAAGTCGGGCCTAAATGCGCCCAATGTCCTTTACAACTCTTTCTTTTCTTTTTCTTCTTTTAAATTAACCAGCAATTGTGAGTAATCATGGTGCACATACGTTTAGGGATGTTGGAGGTTGGAGCAGACTGGACCTGAATCGTCAAGTTTATAACAATTGACAAATAACAATCTTGACTTTAAAAGTGTAGTTTGGATTGGTAGATGGTTTTAGCTTCGTCACTCGTTCGAAATGCAATAAACTGAATTTATTTTAGTCGAACTTTTTTTCTTAAATATAGAAACCAACATTAATATGCTTGTCACCTTTTAAACCCTATTTTTAACTATTATACATACATCCAACCACTAAAAAAATTTCAAAATAAAATTACTAATATTTTTCCTTTTCTTTTCATTTCAGATCAAACTCAAGTGGTAGTAGTGTAAATTCACCTAGTGCATTAGGAAGTAGTACAAGTATGGCAAATCCATATGCAATGGGTCCGCTATATCATAGTCCAGGTGTTCAAAGTTACTGTGGCCCAACAGATAATTTATCATTAGCGGGCCACTATACAGATATGAGAAGTTCGGCAGGATGGTATGGTTCAACAGCGAATGATCCCAGATTTGCAAGTAAGTTTTGTAATTTTTTTATTGGTTAAACATTTTTCTGAACCACTTTTTGTTGTAAAAATGTCGCAGTCTCAATATAATTTGTACGTGTTAGAATAAGACTTAACAAGGTTTTAAATGGAAAAAAGAGGATAAATTTGATTGTTTAGAAGAATGTTGCAAAAACATACATCCCCGTGCCTTTAGATAGGCCTTTAGGAATTTGGTTTTTACTAATACAACATCAAACGGATTTTGCGGAAGGTTTGCTATAAAATTCAACATAACTTGTACTATCAACAAAATAGTATTTCAAATAAAATAACCAGGCAATTAAAAACGTACAGCCTTGTTGGCTTATTTGCATTTCTAATCCTATCAAGCTTATTGGACAACCTTTTGGCTGGCTTTGTGTAGACTAGGGATGTTACGAGTGTCATATTTTTCACATTCGCGAATGCGAGTGCTCAGAATGCGAATTTGCGAATGCGAATGCCAATACGAATGCTTAGGAATAGCATTAAAATTTGAAATGAAGGATATGAAAAAATATTAGAGCAATAGACCAGTGTTATATACAGTAATTGTTATTCTTTCTTCTCGTATTTAATAGTCAAAGTTCAAGAGAGGAATATTATATTTCCATGAGACGATTTTTAAAGGCCCCCATTCATATACAGGCCTCCGGCAAGCCATAGCCTGAAGGTTTTTCGCGATAAGGCCAAGTATAACCACACAGTCACTCGCCCACACCGTCAAGTGGATGGGGACTGTCTGCAGTTCAAGAAAACTGACATAAACTTGATTTGTGTGGGTATTTATCGTCAGTCCGTGGCTGAAGATCTGAACTTCTATTCAGTCTGAACTTTTCTTTGAGGCGATGAATATTTTTGCACTTGAATTAACAACCTGCTACGGTATATTGTCGTATTCGCCTGTGTGTTTGTAGGGAATCGTGAGATCACCTGCAGTTCACGGCCTGTCAGACTTATGCCTCAAGTCCTCATCCCTCAGTCAGACTAAGTAATGTATGACCTTCATCGGGCGGTACCTGCAGACCTGGCCTAAAAGGCTACGTCCTGCCGGCGGCCTGTTGTGAAATGGAGGTCTTAAGGGGCTCATATATAAGTCCGGCTGCAATGAGCAATTGCTCATTCGGAACACTGGCCATTGGAGCGCTCAGATATTTGCGAGCCAGTTCTGTCAATTTGTCGCATTTTAATTTTGTTTTCCAAGAGACACGACACGTCCTACACACATTCGCATTCGCAAAACATTACTTGATGCGAATGCGAATGTTTAATATAGCCGTGTTCCTTTTCTACTTTTAAGTACTCCGGAGTAAAAAATTAAAGGAACGCAAAATTTGTCGATATGAGTAAAACCTATGAATTCTCTGTGAGAGCAGGAGTAGTTCCAAGTAAATACGAGTAAAAATGAGCAGAAAAGGAACACGGCTAATGATGCGAATCATTCGCATAAGCGAATGCGAACACGAACATTCATAACATCCCTAGTGTAGACGATATACCAAAAAAATATTGAACACAAATATTGAAATTTTGCCGATGAATTGCTTAGAAGGTGCCTTTTCTTTCGTTTGGACCAAATATTTGACTAACAAGTCAACCTAAATCAGTAAGGCAGGTTACTCTTTTTATAATATTACATTAATCTTAGCGCAGAGGTTTTCTCTGAAAGCAGAACAGGAAAAACGGAATTTTTATGAGATACTACGAACACCATATTTAAACAATTACACGGCGTAAACACCATCACTCACAACTCTCCTCCAGATGGTTAGAATGTATCCCCAATTGGCTTGGCTCTAAAGAGACAGACCAGATTGTCGAGAATAAGTAAGACCGAGTGCCGGAAAACTTCCATCTCCTTCTGGGGATTTGGAGGGTTGAAAAGACGCAACTGTCCATTTAACCTTGTCATGGTGGAAGATGATCGCAAAGATTCTCTGGATTTGGATTAGAAGTGACGAGCAGGTCTGAAACTGAGACCAGTTGTTTTTCTTAGGGACCAGAGAAGAGGCGCGGATATGTGGGAGACCCGCAATGTCGAAACTGTGCAGATGGTCCGAAAGGGAGGCCTCGTCCAGAACACGACAGTTTTAGGTCCTGTCAGGTCAGAGATTAGCTTACTAGGTCCAGCACCTCCTCCATACTAGCAGTGACAATGGTGGATTCGCATGCCCTCGTTGCAATATCATAACACGAAATTCTCATATTTGCGTCACAGCCGATGACGAATTGCCGGTTCATCTTGCGACAGAGCTCTAGCAGCCCTTGAACCTCCTGATGTGGCACTATTGCTACATCCGCAGTAAAACGAACGCATTCCCGCCTATATAGCATTGGTGAGGATGAGAGCGACAGGGTTGGATGAACTATAGACACATTTGAAGTTTAAACCGATATTAACCGACTTTGTTTTGACACCTTCACACCAATCAATATTTGTGTTAACACTTTTTAATCTAGAAACGTTATCATTGGCACTGGTTCCAAATTGGATTCATTCGTTATGAAAGTCCTCCTAAATCGACTTATATGTAAACTGGAGACTGCTGCTCTTGTCTTTTAAAGTTTTATGTTTTCTTGTTTGCTGCTGCTTATTGTGGGAAATATGTGCTATACAAAAAAAAATCGCAGCATTTAAATCGTTGCCTTAATTAGCAAACATACTTGCTCAAACACATCACCGTGGCTGCTCTCTACTACAGCACTGCAACGAACCAATAACGAATGTTTAGAGACCTGTCAATCAACGCTCCTAAGCATTTCTTTTTTCTTACTAAATCACGCAGATCAAGGCATTTATTTTTTGATGACAGAGTGGAAATCTGTCGTTAAGTCAAATCCCAAATCCTCGATTTTACAGTATTTATCCAAAGCCATTCAATCGTTCCTTCCTCCTTGTCTTTTTGTGCTGTTTAATCTCTGGCAGCGTAGTAGTCCCCGTGTTTTCCTTGGGAGCTGTCTATTTGCCGAGCACTCAACACAAGGTAAATTCAAATAAAAAATTAATTTCTGACGATTTTTCTAATATTTTTATGCTGCTGCTGTCTTGCAATCTCCCCCTTCATCCTCCCCCACATCTCAGGCACCCTTTGGGCAAAATGTGACCTATGATGGCTAGGTGATCGCATGCCATGCCACGGACGGTGCTGTTCGGGATAAGAGTCTCGGAAGTCTTTAGGACGGACGTCAGATGAATTGAAAGTCAGTCAAGTTGTCCATAGCTGAATCAATCGGAATTCCACTAGCAGCTAAGGTATACGTGTAATTACCGGGGTATACACACCACGTCACTCCAATGTTTTCTTAATAAATTCATCGGTGACCAGTTGTCGGACGTAATTTGATTACGCATTCCCGGCGGGGGGAAACGTAAAAAACGTTAAGAAAACACCCAACGAAGCAGCGCTGCTGATACCTATGCCATAGCTCCGTGGACCTCTCTTGTTTGCCTTTCATTCAATTTCGGATCTTTCATCGACGGCGACATTTCTACCTTTTATTGTTGATGGTACAGATTCAGAAATTTGAAATGTTGACACGGTTGAAAGTTGAGTTTTTGTTGTTGTACAATTACCTTTTCACCGGGGCGATATCGCACGGCATTCGTCGTTCCCGTAGCATTCGGTTTCAGATTCCGCTGTGTCATTTGAGGACTTTTGAGAAAGTTTTCGAGAACAAGAACTTGAAGAAAAGTTGAAATTAAACTTCCCGTGACTTTGCCAAGGAACTCGGTGTAACTTAAGATATATAAAGAACGTTTATGTGCGGATATTTGCTAGAGAAAAAGGTTCACATGTGAAAAAGAAAAGGATTGAAAGGAATTTTCAAATGAAAAACAACAAAGGGAATTTTACATAAAATCCAATTTAACCAGATTTCGGTGGCAAACCAATGCTGGAGACCATAAATTGGATTCTAGGTGGCTAGAAAGTTTGGGAGATTTGTTAAGGTTGGTTATGTTACACCTTTAATAAATTTTAGGAGTATGGAAGAAGGATTTTTTAGGAGAAGTAAAATTTAAAGTGGTGTTAAAGACTATTAAATTCTAAAATAAAATAAATACACAAATACCTAATAAGGAAGGTATTTTTATTCCGGGTCATTGGGGTGCCCACAAGCTGGTTGAATTTTTAATCAACCCCCATCATTTTAAACTAAGATCATATTGCCAACGTTTAAAATAAATTTGTGTAGGCTGCTATATTTCTTTATAAAATAGTGTTCTCTAAGATCCAACTACTTTCTTATATAGTTTGTCAAAGTTTGTTCTGGCAATTTGAATATTGAAGATCTATAACGTTCTGTAAGGTCAATTCAAATAAAAACATCGATTAAAGCAAACCCCCGAATAATAATATAGATAATACAGATCTCTCCGGCTGAGCCTGTTAATAATATGATACCAAAGTTCCGATTAGATCGGGTCTTCACTTACCGCCCGTACGTTGTTGTGTTTGCATTCATCTGGTATCCTGGTACTGCCGGCATCATAGCCTCACGTGTTTCAGGAGGCATAACGACGAGGATAGCATAACGACGATAACCCCGATAGTTGCGAGAGATATCAGTTTTGTGACATCGACGCCCCGTTTCAAAAAAATTTTGTTTTGAGTTTTGTTGCAGGCTTCGGGCAAATTTCTTCTCTTTGGTGTGACCTCCTGCAACATCCAGGAGCTCAAAAGCAAGGCCCATCGCATCCTCCTTTATCACTCTCCAGGCCCGTATTAGTCTATCCTGTTCTCTATTCCTTCCTTCGGACCAAGCTTACTACTACGCATTGCACAATGACGAATACGACATGACGGACTGGTAGTACAAAGGGTGACCTTTAAGCTTGAACTTTCACATAAACAAAATAAATGGCCATACGATTGATTCTCATAAATAAAGATTTTCTTTGTCGTATTGACATCTCCGCTTTAGTGCAAGCAAGCTGAATGATGAATTGGCTTTTTCCAAATTCGATATTCACACTCACACTCAGGATTGAATGATAAAAATCCCGAGATTTGTTCGAAAATAGCACCAACTTCTGAAGTTGAGGCTTCGTTATTTATGTTTAGACGAATATTATGTCCACGAATGTTTTATAATTTTATAACGGAGCTTCAGCTCCGCGAGTTCAATCGCCACAACTTTGTTTGGGGTTTTTTCGGCAAAACAGTCGACTCAACCATCCGAGTCAATAAAATTTATGTTATGCATCTTAAAACGGGGCTTATCTCATCGGCCGACAGATATTCGTTGCGACGTCCGCGGGAACGAGCTTCGAGTGAGGTTGTTTAGACGTTATACGCCGATCGTCGTTACCTGGAGCACTATACTCGTATGTCTATCTCTAGTTTTTATAGATTAATAGTTGACCCAGCAGACTTTGCCCTGCCTGAAATTATTAACTAACTGGAAAACACAACGAAACAACAAAAAAAAACATATGAATTTAGATCAAAATTGTTAATTTCAGTTATTTAGAGTTTAATAGTAATTGTAATGGGTTTATGAATTAAATTTTTATTATGTTTTGGTATTCATTGCAATGCACGATGTTATTCGTTTTGCCGTCTTCTGCGTATACGAACATAGCTGATGTTTTGCCAACGCGAAAGTATGCGACATTATGTTGGCCGTGTGAGAAGCACGGATACGCTAAATTGATTCCGCAAATTTGTAATGACTGGCCTTGCGCCTTGTTAATTGTCATTGCAAAGGCAAGCAGGTGTTCTCTTCACCGGTCCCGATTCTGAGCCGATGTCATTCAGTTTGGCATCGTTAAGCTTTGGGCGTCCTGGTGTACGTCATCCTTCCAGCGGAGGGTTCCAGAGAACGAAGTTAATATATATCTGGTAAAAATCAGCCCAGCCGTTTAGGAGGAGTTCAGTCACATACACACGGACAGAAGAAATATATATAAAAAGATGACTAGCTAGTTCAACTGGGGATATTAAAAATCATTGATTACTCTGATTTTTAAAGCTAAAATAGTCTATTGTCATCTTTCTCTTAATTAATTTTGATGTTACTTACCAAACTTAATTAATTTTGATGTTAACAGACGGATTCATATTTCGCTTTCAGGATAAAGCGGTTTATCCACGTTTCGTATATTATCAGTGGGTACTGTGGCGGTTGAGCATGTGAAACTGAGCCAGTTCTTAATGGGCCTATTTAATGGCTTTTATTACCGAAATGACACACAACTTTACGGGGTTCTTCTCGAAAACTTACAAATAGTCGATAATTGTTTCCGTGTGCATTTACAGGGTGGGGCTAGTTAAAGTCGATTTTGAGATAAGCGTGGAAGAAGTTGTATTTAATATTTCTGAAAAATTTTATTACCAAAGAGAAGAATATTTAAAAAAAAGTTTTTAACAAAGTTTTCATAATTTTATTTTCGAAAATTACATCTTCAGGATGGCGTCCATTCTGGCATTTAAATTGGTCACGCTGGATCTTAAATTTCATCATCAGGTTACGTAGTATTTCGGAACGGATTGTTTTCGGGATTCCGCCCTAATTTTGATATTTTAAGTCTCTTCTTTGTTGTTGGTTGAAACTCTTCAAAGTTCTGAATACAAGTTTTAATCACATGAGCTACTGGCACTGGTTGATTTTGATGTTGATGTTAAAATGGGCATGAACAGCACGATGTGAACATTCGTAAATATTATCGTTTTGATAAAACGTTTCAATAACGTATACAATACTGGTGAAATGTCATAGATAGCACAACCGACAGCTTTCTTATATCCTGCTTTTGGTATACCATGATATTACCACTATCTTTTTGAATGTTGAAGGCTCAGACCATTCCTAGTGTTTTGTTGATAAACAAAAGAGACACTTTGACTACTAACACAAAATGATCTGCAGACAATTTTTGAAAACATTCCAATATAGTTTAATGCCGTAAAGACCTCAAATCTTACAGAACGCCCTCTTTCTATCGAATAACTTCACATTTTGTTCGAAGTTAAATGTTTAAACGTTCGATTTGCAAATAGATAAAATCAAGCTAACAAGAATACCGTTTTTAATTTTTTGCAACTATGCACGAAAAAAAACGTAAATCTGTTCAACTTTATATTAACACATCATCCCCAAAAAAAATGTCTACCCATCTCCCATCAGCTTTCAACCCTACATGTAAACCCATTTTTAGCGGATGTATTTGAGGATTCTATCAAATCTCTATAATGGCCCCAAATGCCAACAGTCAAACACATTACGCGAGTTTTTTCCCTGTTGCAGAGCGAGCCTACATCTGCATGTATATAGCGGATAACATGAATTTTTTTTATAATATTCACAGCCAACATGAGGCACCAGAACTGGGCTCGGCGTATGATTTTTTTTTATTTGCGAATGAATATTCTGGCGTTTTTATACCATCCATAACCAACCATAACCACCGTTCCGCCAGGACCCCGTTTTTCCTTTCTCACACAGTCTATCCTGGGGATTTCGATCGGGAAGTAGGATAACAACAATAAAAATGAGATTTATCCTCAGTACGGTATGCATTCGTTGAGGAGGTAAATCCTCCAGGATAATATATCTCCGCCATCGCAGCAGCGCGTATAACTGTCGGTAGATTGATGTACACATATATATATAGGGTGATTCAAAATCCACCTACATTTTTCTACCTATACACTTTAATCCAACCTTTTTCCATTTATTTATATTTTTTTCTGGTGACGACGCGCTGATTTAACTGCGACTATACACAGCAGGTCCTTGTAGCGCGAGGGATGCCATGGTATTTTTATTTGCTCCCCATAAATGGCGGATGATGATTTATGAAAAACCTTAAGCTAACAACGTTTTTTTTCGCCAGGATATTTGTGACAAATACAAAATATAAACATGCTTCAAGTCCTTTTATAATTTATGATGTTTTCCTTTCTTAATCTTTTTTTTTGCGAAATCTAATTCGAATTATTCGTTTGAAAAAAATAAGGGATTTTGATTGTCGATAGGAAAAAGTTTTTTAAAGCTTAAAGGGTGACTCGCAATTGTTGTTTTTCGTTTGGATATTTTTTAAAGGTTGGTAAGTCCTTTTTCGAAGTTTTTGGTTATACATTGTATTTACAATCTGGTCCAGACTGGTCGAATGAGTTATATTCTAAAGGATAATTTCCAAAAGCATATAGTTCCTTTTTGTAGAACACTAAGTTCCTTTTATGTAGAATAATAAATTAATAACTAAGGCTAAGATCGGACGAAATCGAAATAGTCACAATACTGAACGGTTCGTCAGAGCCTAGTTGTTACAATACAATTTGGCGTGCCTTCTGAATATCAGTCTGAATATCTTCTAGTCCAGGCGCTAGAGCAATGAGTCATATAAATTTTGGTTTTGGCGTGATGTAACGGACTTTTTTGGTGGAATTGGGGGCAAGCTTTTTGCCGGCCGAGCTTCCTGCGATGGAAATTTTCGAGCGTTTTCATATATGCCTGACAGGAAAAAATTTTGATTTCTCGAAATCTACTGAATAGAAATCCACACCATATTTCACTTCCCCTTCGCACAAAGGTGTTTTTTCTGAAAATCAAGAAAAGTGCCTGTTTTCAAACGCGTTTATGAGGTATTAAATCGAACCTCACCAACTTTTCATGAAAATGGGTTTGTAGAGTAACTCTTCGAGAATAAATAGGGCTTTTCAAAAGAACTCTAGCACCACCGTGGGCGTTGTTCAAACTTTTTTCCTGAAACGGCTGTTTTTACTTTTTTGAGATTTACGCGAAAAGTTATAATTATTTTTGCATGACATTTTTATTGTAGATAGGCACTAACAGAAGCCACAATTTCAGCCCTGAAACAAGGTTCTACGATAATTGTACTCGCTGTAATTAAATGTCAAAAAATGGCCATATTTCGCGGTTTTTATTTTTTTGTACAAAAACCTTTTGACCGATTTCAATTGTCTAAAACTCATAATTTTCGTCTTTTTAAGCGCTATTACGTACTATTTTTTGTTTTTCAAAAACAAAATTTTTTCGCACCTAAAACGTTGAAAAACGTGTTTTCGCTACCATTATTAGCTTTTTTCCACCTGTTCTCCTGGACCGATTTTTTCCAAAACACATTCATTGAATTCCTACGATTTTTCTCTTAATTATAGCGTCGAAAAATCGCAGGGTAGATTTATTTCAACTTTTGAATACTTTTCCGGTATCTCTCCTGGACTACTATGCTGTACAAATTATAGTTTACAAAACATGTCAAGCAATATGGGTTTGCTTTTGCAAGGAACATAGGCTTCTACATACTACATATGAATGGAAAACCGTCGCAAGTGACTTCTACAGAAAATGGAATTTTCTTAACTGTATTTGTACAGCCCCCGAAAATTTCTTCTATGGTAATGGTAATGAAATTTGGTATAGTCAATTTTCCAATAAGGGAAAAGGTATCTGATGAGTTCCGGGCCGTACTTTTTGAAAATCAAGAGAAAACTCCATTGAATGGGGTTTCCGACGCTTTCCGGGCCGTAACTCGGGAAAAACGTCGAAATTGGAAAAATGTCAAGACAACAAAAATAAAGCTATGCAAATTCTCGACAAAAAAAGCTATATTAATTTGTTACGTAAAGTCAAAGGTTTTCTCGGAAAACTCCTTAGAGCTTCATAATAACGCTCGTGTTGGAATCGCCCGACATTTTGAACAAGAGAAAACGTTTTACAAGTTGTGACTGATATTACTCAGGTTCTAGTGGACGGATTTCCACAAATCAAACGGTGTATTATAGGGGAAAACCTAAGCTTTCAGAATGTTATGCATACATATAGGATCAAATTTTTCATACCCGGAAATTTCTATAAATGGCTGCAACTATTGGTTTTCCTAGTACAAGTTACTATACTGAAAATCGACGCACAATCTCACGTAGTCCTGTACCAGTTTTGGAGCTCGTAGTACCTATGTAACTCGATTTTAGCTTAAGCATCTTTTCCTTACTTATCTCGTTTTTGAAAAATGGGTCTTTGAAAATCAACGGAACTTCTTTCAGGTTACAATTTTCCTATTTTTCTAGTGTCCTCTACAAATGAAGGAGGCGTCCAAAAATTCTAAAAAAATTTCAGGATAAGCCAACATTTTTTTTAGCAGCTCTGATTTTTACATTATAAGTTAGTAACAGGAAAAAATTGAAAAATTAATTTGTTTAAACCTTTTGCAAAAAATGCGGATTTTGACTTTTTTCCATGATTTTTGTTGTATGCGAGTATTCTGAATACTTTAGTATAGTGGTTTACCTCTCCGTTTTTTAGTTTTAAAGGGCCATGTGTTTCTTCTGTGCTGTTAGGGAAGTTGTGGGGCCACGGTTTTGAATAACTCGGAGTGACGCGTTCTGCCCACGCCCTTCCTTCTTATTTTCTTTTAGGTACTTTTCTATTCAAAACATTAAAATATAAAGAAAAAAATATATGTAATATTCGAAATAATTTTTCATTTATCTGCTTCAGATTTCTGATCGAAAGTCGGAGTGAATGAATTTTTTTCTTTACCCTCCATTTTCCGATCAAAATTAAGGTTTTCCGGGAAAAGTTTATAGGAGCTTTTTTTTGACAATTTTCATAGCTTTATTTTTGTTCTCTTGACATTTTTTCAATTTCGACGTTTTACACGAATAACGGCCGGGAAAGCGTCGGAAAATCGAATTCGCTCCCGATTTTCACAAAGCTCGTCCCGGAAGTCTCCTATTGCTAAACTCCCCCTATACAAAATTTCATTAACTTACAATTTACATATTTTGCGCTTTTAGTGATTTTTTTACTCTGGAAGCTGTACTACATAAATATTGGCTGTCCTCAAAAAACAGGGTCCATTTTTTTTACTATAAAGAATATTTTTCTGTAGTATTGTAAGGGATATGCAAATTATAAGTTCAGCAGAAGGACACATGCGAAATAAATGAACCAATTAGTGAAGGCTATTTTAGTTAAAATGGGAATCTTCTTCTTCTTTAACTCGGAACCTCCTTGGTAAAACATAAACTTCTGTGATTAAGTGAAATGCCGCAGCATACCACAGCTTACTTCGTGGTTTACCATAGTAAGGATTTTTAACACGTTCCAGACCGTGCCGTTGTTATACATAGCGTTGCACATTGGTCATAGTCAGTTGACATAATCGTGTCAGTATGAGGAATATAGAATGATCTTTCTACCTAAACCTTATGATGAAGATGTATTAGATTGAGTTTTCATCTTTGCAATATGTGCAACGTCCCGACTAGCATTTAATTGGCGCATGTCTCATGTAGCTTGTGGGCTCCATGTGGTAAATGAGGGGCATACCGATAGAGGAATTTCCCTGTAGATTCCTCATGAGGATACCACAAAAAATCAGCGATACTAAAGTGAGGTATGCCTTGTCAGTTTCTCATATTTCAACAGGCAAACCTCATTACTGTCTTACGTATTCGGAAAGTGTTTTACCCTTGAGCTTTAGCCTTGGTTGCCTTGCTTCAAATTTGTATTGCATACTGAATAGACCGGTTCTTGTTCAATTACGGAGGTCAAGCAGCATTGAACCACGTCAGTACTCAGATGGGGGACCGCTTTTGGAAGACGGAAAAGGCAATTGCAGGGGGGAGGGAGCCTCATAGGGGCTCTACTTGTATCAACACCTGGCATCTCGTCAGAGCGAGCTCTAAGGCATGGCCGTAGGTGTTTATGGAAGTGTCGAATGGTCTTAATAACTACTATACAAACATTATCGCATTTTAGTAGACGCATTCAAATTATGCACGCTTTCCTAGCTGGTTCTTTTCAAATTTAAAAAAAAGCAGCTTTCACTTTTCGACTTCCTCAATGCCATCAACACGAGTCAAGTAAACACAATTTAGTAATGATCCAAAATTAAGGCAATCCCCTTTGGAATTGCCCACTTCTTTTCAAAACCAATAAAAGAAACAAAACCCCCAACCAAAATCACAGCCTGAAACTTGATACGATTTTTATTGTCGAAATTCAAACTTGATTCCTACACTTAAGGTCTCAGCATTTGGATGAAAGGCACTGTCCCTGGGTTTTCATGCTCCTTCTGACTGTTAAGTGATGATGTTAAACATTGGCTGGTGCCGTGCGATGATAGTTTCCCGAATAAAAACGTGCCTATTATTAAGGACAAGAATTACACCTATCAAGTTTCATTAGTTGATCTGTAAATGGCACTCAATGTCATGCCTTTGACGCCATTTTGTGTGGAAAGGAGGTTTGTTGAAGATATCGCTACATGGGATAAGGAATTAAGATTTTCGATTTTTTTTATTTAAAAATTGTTTCAAACAGGATAAGTTTTAAATAAGTCTTTAAAAATATTAAGAGAAGAAGAGTATTTTAGTATTTAAAAAGAAAAAGGAAAGAAACTAACAATGCATCCCACACAACCACTGCCGAAAAGGAAACGATTCACATGTCCACCCCTAAAATAACACGTAAAGAAAACAGTAGAATGTTTATCTTAAAAATTCTCGATTTAGCTGTCTTTTTGCTGAATAAACATTTCCTTCGAAATCGCATCCTTTCTTTTCCCATATATATTCACACGAGAGAATATTAAATTTGTATTGGTCCATCACAAGACTTGGAATCTTTCACGTTTTCGTCGAAGAAATGTTTTCTTTCTTATTGTTGGTCAGGAAGCAGAATTTTTGCGAAAATAAGAATTTTTTTTTCTCAATTTTTTTTTGGTGGAAACAAATAAAAAAGGTCAGTGTTCAAACTCAATCTGCAAAGTACACAAAAAGGTCGTGTGCTTTTTTTCCATTCCTTCTGCAGGAACTGGCCAAATCCCTCGCAAATGGAAATTTGGTGTCATGTGAGGATGAATCGGCGAATGAAATGTAAATATTTATCCATGGAATTATTTTAAAGTGAATTTTTTTTCTTGCTCTGTTTTTATCGATCAATGATTTATTTTAGAGATGGTTAGCTTTTAGAAGTAATTTTGACGATGTTCCTGGGTAATTATGGACATGAAAAGGACCGCAGTTGCTATTGTTACACACATCTTCTTTACTTAATATCTTTTAAAAATATGCTAATGAATTGGCCCTACTGGAAATTCTTAAATCAATAAATGTCAATGGAAATGTGCTTTTTAAAACGCACTCTTTAAGCTGCATGCGTTGCATAAATCATAACTTGGGAACAGTTTTTGTGTCAGTATTTTGAAGTTTTTTTTGTTAACTCAGTTGCAAAATGCAGTAACAGTAGAAGAGAAGAGTGAAAGGTGAAAATTCCATCTGAGAAAACTTCAGAGTAAATTCAGTGTTCAAATAACTTCAGTTTCAAAACAGGCATTAGCAACACCACAATGCATAGAAAGACCACAGACAATGATCTGAATAGATATCTTCCTTTATAGTAAGGTGCAAGAATGATTTACTTTCTGATGTGAAAAGGCGTTATATACAGAAAGTAAATGCTATTCAACAATTCTTGTTGTACAAGAATATATGATATAAAAATAGTCCTTTATATAGGATTCATCGTGCAATGCCGCCTTGTATCCTCAAACATTTTACACTACAAACGGGCATTGAAGGCTTAGGGAAAGAGTCTCCAGTTGTGATGTTAGTTTAACATTTGGGTGCAGATAAAGGATTTTCGATTGGCGAAGAGACACCATCGTGGTGTTTCACTAGAAGTTTGTTGAATACCCTTTCCTCTTACAAAGAACATCTACAAACAGTTAGATGCCACATGTGATAGTAGCGCACACAACGATGCAAGAAGCTTGAGAGGTATACAGGAATATCAGCTCAGCTTACTTTATAGTTTACTCAGATAGGACAAAATTTTGTTTAAAACAACTTTGCGTTATTTTCCTATATTTTGGTGACTAAAACAGAATTCAACTCGTTGAACCATTTTCAGCTAATAGATCGGGAGCTCGCGACAAAACCCTTGTCTGATTTTATTCACCGCCATATTAATATAATTAGTTATTCCAATCGAATAAGAAAGTTGTATAATAATGCCGAAGTCGGTCAGCGCGACATTGAGACAGAAAACCACTACGAATATGTAACTTTCAAAGAGGTCATTGTAACATCTTATTCACCTTGAAATTAATTTGTTAATTAGCTTTTAACAAATAATGTATGAAAAAACATTTCTTTACATCTGGCAAGCGGGACAAAATAGTTCTTACAGCCTCTAAACAATGTAATATTTCACAAGGGTATTGTCAAATATTATTCAACTTAAAATTTAGGTGAGAGGTAAGTTTGAACTATAACTAATATAAAAAAAAAGTTCTTACGGCTTGAACACGGACCAAAGGAGTTCTTACATTGCTCTGAAATTAAAAGCGGAGAATGTCATACACAAAATGGCGGATTACCTTTATCTTTACAACCCACTCGGTATGGGTATCAAATGAAAGGGTATGACGAGTATACTACAGTAAGCTGTGTGACGTCATTTTAAATCTAATATGCCGGTCACCACAAAATGGCGGAAGACTTTTAAGAGACTAACTTTACATATTAAATTAAACATCGCCCGCCTCATCATTAATACTTTCTTCATCGAGAGTGTCATTATCGGCGGTAATTAATTCTTCTGTAGAATATTCCTCGACGTTGGTGCAATTTGAGCCGGCACAATTTTTGCAAGCGATATTGCAAATCAGGCCGTTCTTCCTACACCCACAGGAATAACCGCAGTTGGTTTTACATCCACAGAATATCAACTTCATTATATTCGGTGGGCCGGGTGTTTGTGTCATCCTTATGGGGATCTCGTTTTTCCAACCCCAATCTGTTGGATCTAGCTGATGCTCTTCTCCAAACAACCAATTTTGAACTTGTAAATAAACTCGTTTAAGATGTTTAGTTAGGGCATCTACCGTTGGAATGATTTTTCCGATATGAATGTTTTTTGCTGGCAACTGCCGTTTATTGCATTGTACTCTCATACCCTTTCATTTGATACCCATGTCGAGGGATTGAGGAACACAACACAACAATGGTCAGATTGCATTGTCACGCGAACTATATATATGTGCAAAATTTGAAGTTGATCGGTTATATGGAAGTGGGTCAAAATCAAGTTTCAAGATTTGTCTACATAAAGATGCGCTATAAAAGTGCATTTTTCGATGCAGAAATGAAATTCCAAAAAAGTACTGAACCAAAATATGGTACAAAGTTTCTAGAAGAGATAAAAGGCAAGTGAATGCAAAAAACCCCATGTCAATCCGACTTACTGCACAGAAAATGTAAGGTTGGGGCTATTTTTATACGCTTTATATTAGCTTCACCTGTATGTATGTATGTATGTAAGTGCTATGTAAACAAATCTTGCAACTTGATTTTGACCCACTTCTATATAACCGATCAACTTCAAATTTTGCACATATGCATAGTTCGCGTGACAATGCAATCTGACCATTTTGTAAGAAAATCAAGATGGCGCTTCCAAGATGGCGGTCGATTTTTGCTATTGTGTTCCCCGACCCCCCGACATGGGTATCAAATGAAACGGCATGACAGGTAGAATACAATTAGCTGTATGGCGTCATTCCAAATTCAAAATGGCGGCAAACAAAATGGCGGACTACCTTTTTCTTTACAACCCACTTGATATGGGTATCAAATGAAAGGGTGTGACAATTAGAATACTATTATCTGTGTGGCGTTATTCCAAATTCAAAATGGCGGCCAACACAAAATGGCGGATTATCTTTTTCTTTACAACCCACTCGGTATGAGTATCAAATAAAAGGATGTGATAATAGAATACTTTTCGCTGTGGGGCGTCTTTCCAAATTCAAAATGGCGGCCACCACAAAATGGCGGTTTACCTTTTTCTTTACAACCCACTCGGTATGGGTATCAAATGAAAGTGTATGACGAGTATAGTATAGTAAGCTTTGTGATGTCGTTTTAAATCTAATATGGCGGTCACTACAAAATGGCCAAACACATACATATAATAGACTAAAAAATAGAAAATAAAAAATATAGTTTAAAAAAACTAAAAAATACGCTTTTATTTTAAAATGAATTAAAAAGTAAAAAATAATTTTGAATGTAAAGTTTTTATTGCTCCAGCCAGTATAAGAAAACAACCTACCTTTAGAAATCTAAAAAAGCGTGGGGCGCTAGCTAAAAGTTCCGGTGTTAATAAAATAAGAATATAGAGAGCCCCACGCTTTTTTACATTTCGAAAGGTAGGTTGTTTTCTTATACTGGCTGGAGCAATAAAAACTTTACATTCAAAATTATTTTTTACTTTTTAGTTCATTTTAAAATAAAAGCGTATTTTTTAGTTTTTTTAAACTATATTTTTTTGTGTTATATTTCCTCGCCTATTTAGTATGTGATCGCAGGCTGTGTCATCATCCTCTGTCCGCTGTGGCAACCAAGTGTTCTTTGAAGCTATGCTTCCGGGTATTTAGGAATTCCAGATTTCTGAGCGCATAGCATGAGTGGACGACATGCTTATATACTATCACCCGGCTTAACCGGTTTCCAAATTTCAACACCTTCTGCTCCACAGCTCTTCTTTATAAAGGCGTTTCTGTAATTCAGGAGATTTATACACAGCATTTTTTAAGTATTGTCGGCAATCCATCCTGTTTTCTCTTTCATATGTACATATATGGTTTCAATATATTTACCAATGATATACGATAGTAATTTTTAAGCTTTGTCCAATAAGCTGATTGATCTGTAATTTTTGAAGTTAATAAATTCTTCTTTTTGTGGATTGGGACAATTGCACATAAAAATTACTCTTGCGGCAGTTTCTATGGCGCCCTTCATACGTTCAAGCAAGCGTCAATCAATCCATCAGTCATGATTGATGGAAAGCAAAATATACAGAGAATGAAAATGAAATGTTTCAAAGAAAATATACCTAACCGCCGATTTACACGGTTCTTTATTTACACGGTTTTTGAAATGTGGAATTTTAAAAACAAAACAAAAAATGTCTGCTGTCATTTTTTAATTTCGTTTGCTTGGTAACGTTGGTGCTTATATTTCTAGTAATTTTTTGATTCAATTCTATTCTGAATTTCCTTTGTTCCAATCTAAAAATGGGTTTATCTAAATACGAGGAGTTCTATAAATATTTAACCAAAAACCAAACATAATTGTAATTCGATTCGATTCATTTGCTTGAAAGCAAATCTCTGGTTTCATTCATTCATTTTGGTTTGATTTATTCAAGAAATTCATCTCTCTACTCTTATTAGGTAACTATTTTTAAAAATGGAGTAGTATCATTTCCAAGAAGTGGTGAACAGTGGGGTGTATTTTTTAATTTTTTTATATAGAGAGGGAAAAATCGCTCTCAACTTCCTTGGCGGCTTGAAGTTTAACAAAATTTAGTGAATGGTATGTGCCCATTTTAAAAATAGAAATCAAATTTGGAAAAACCTTGTCTTCTTCCACTAATTTATTTAGTCCTCCGAAATGTTTACATTTTAAATTGAAAGCTTTCCAAACGATGCGAACCCTTCGTACTTTATCAGATAACACATTAACCACACACACATAGAAAAAACATTCGCATATATAGTAATCCTCGGAATTCCATCGGCAATGTTATTCCCCATATCGTGCCCTTTTATCTATACCACAAATTCACAACTTGCAAATGATTGCTTGTATGGGTGGGCAGTCACTTAGACGCAATTGAAAGGACGAAGGATCTCGTCTGTAGCAAATGCAAAGGGGACTGTGTGACGTAAATTCGATTTAATAAATTGCCCTTTGATTAACTCAACAAAAATTAGGGAGATTTGATGGAACAGTTGAGATAACAACAAAAGGATACTCTGGAGTGAGTCAAGTAACGCTCTAGGGTAAGCATATCGCGGTGCAATTTGCGGCCGATTCTGCAGCAGGTCAAGAGGGTTGATTACGAGTTAGATGGGAAATAAAAATAATTAAGAAAATAATAATTTCTTTTTATTTTCAACGGATCTTCTGCTTTTTAAATAAAATTCAAATGAGAGAATGGGTGATCCTTGAAAAAGTATCCTTTAATTACAGTAATTGAAATGCCAGGGAAGGAAAATTACAAAAAAAAATCAGAATCCTTTGGAAGCAAGAACCAAGGAGAAATTTATTTTCAGACATTTCTTTTTTCTTTTAAAAAAAAGTCCAGTCTTAAAAGGACATTCTTATTATAAGAGAAAAGTCTCCGAGCTCATCTTTAACCCTTTTTTTTATTATAATTATCACCGGAACGTCGTAACACCGTCGACGTGGCTCGTTGTCGTCTGCATCTTTTCTCATTTTATCCAAAAAAGTTTGCTAAGCACTTCAAATGTCGAAAAATAGTGCTACCCTTGCAATTATAATCATCTTGTGGAACCCATTCTGCTCTGGCGTCTTCCCTCTACCAAAATAGGGATGAATCTTGTGTTACCTTCTCTCACCAATCCCAACACTGTATATGCGATGTCGATAATTTTTACTAATACAGCTGCAGGTTGCCAAGGATTGCAGTAGTTGGCATGAGGATGGCTGATATAGGGACGACGTGGCTATGCTATGGGTCTGTTTTCGCTTTTATGTATTCAATTCGATAGAGGTGAACACTTCTTGTGATAGGTTTATGGCTAAGTTCCGAACGATGGATACATCATGGCAGAAAAGGAGAGTGGCTGCAATTTATGAAAATTTATTCTGGTTTCGTGTGGATGCGGAAAACCAAGATGGAAAAATGCTGACGTTAATAGAAAAATATTATTGATTTAGTACTAATGGAAATTTGTGCCTTTTTTGCGAAATGAAGTCGATTGGAAGATTTAATTTCGATTTTGTAAATTGAAAAAGTTCAACGCGGCTACCCGTAGGAGAATCATTGAAGAATTGCAAGCAAACTAAAAACAATTTTTTGTTTTCTTTTTAAATAGATAAAAATATCCTTTCCTCTTGAATGTAGTTTTTTTTATGTGGAAAACTAGAGCTCAGGGAACAATCTATTTACTTCGTATAGAGTGCAATGTCGAACAGTAAGCGCTAGTCGATAGATAGTGAAGTGAAAGAGAGAAGTAGGAAAGAACTGCCACAACCACCTACTCCCAACCATTTCTTATCGCGACTCTGGCATCGGGGCAACGAGAAACAACTCGCTGGAGTGTTATGCCTCCCGAAACGAGTTAAATCCCATCAACCAACCGATGACATGCGCTGGTGGAGCGGGACTATGACAGGGGGAATGAGGAATGTAAGAGGGAAGAAGGAAGAAGGTGGGAAAGGCGAAGGACCGTGGTGCTGCTGGGATTCGAACCCGGGATCTCTGGGATGGTAGTCAGGCGCCTTACTCCCTAGACTACCGAGGCCCCAAGAGTTGGCATTTTTAGGTGAAAGTTGGAGAACACCCGTTTAACCTTCTTGTTATAAATGAATCATATGGTTTAGTACAAAGTTTAACCCGAAGTGAAGTCCGCATAATGCTAAATAAGATATTATTGCAATTTGCCTTGTATGTCCTGTGAGTTCGGACATGTCGAGTGTGGAAGGTCATTACGGAATAGTACAATTTTCCAAATTAATGAAAGAATGCGTTGTCTGTCCGCAGAAAAGAGCTGTTTTAATGATAAAATGAAAAGATGGTCCGCGGAAAAGAGCTGTTTTTATGTTGCGAGTTTTTTTTTTTTTTTTTTTATGTGGAAGAATAGAGCTCAGGGAAAGCCCTATGTACTGTCGACAATCTATTTTCTTCGTATAGAGTGCAATGTCGAACAGCAAGCTCTAGTCGATAGATAGTGAAGGGGAAGAGAGAAGTAGGAAGGAACTGCCACAACCACCTAACCCCAACCGTTTCTATCGCGACTCTGGCATCGGGGCAATGAGAAGCAACTCGCTGGAGTGTTATGCCTCCTGAAACAAGTTGAATCCCATCAAACAACCGATGAAATGCGCTTGGTGGAGCGGGGTAGTGCTAGCGGAAGGCTATGACAGGAGGGAAGGTAGGCGGAGGACCGTGGGGCTCTGCCGGGACTCGAACCCGGTACCTCTGGGATAGTAGCCAGGCGCCTTATTCCCTAGACTACCGAGTAAGCTGATAGATGCACTATAGACGAGGAGGCATGCATCCGGAAGCAAAAAAAAAACAAAGGAAACGTGCAAATAAACCAAAATGAAATTTGAGTAATAAATTCAAAAACACAAAAGGAAACTTAATAATTGACACTCACGAATTTACGAATTGAAATTACTATTTATTAAACATAAACAAATTTTACAACTTTATGAAAATGATTTTGAAAAAAGGTAAACAATACAAAAATGAATTACTTGTGGCGATCGCGACACCTCGTTCGGATTTTCCGTGTTTATGCAAACGTAACAAAATGGAGAGTTTTGTGCGCCCTTAAGGCCATTCAGACTAGATGTACCATGCTTCTACAGCCAAAAGCTTTGTTTCAAGTTTGCGGAATATACAGGGAGCTAGAGCGGTCGGCGCAGCTTTTGTGTTGCTATGCGATGTTTTTTTGTATACTCTTTGTTGGATGGCTCGTTTCGTTGTTTAGATATTATCATGGATGACAATAGTATATTGGTAATATCATTTTCAGCTCCAACGGCATAATGTAATGTAAAATTCAAAAAAAAATAAAAATTGAAAATTTAGTTAATAAAAGACGTAAATTCATTTTTTTATTTGTTTTGAATACATTTTATGTGAAAAAAAGAAAAAAATTTACTTTTAAAATTGAATTTCGCGCCATTATCAGTCAGCCATTTTGAATTTTCCGATTTTCTCTTCAAATTCGTAATTAGTGAACTCGAAAACCCCGAGTATAAAATTTTATTAATTTTAAAGCTATTATTAAAAAATTTTTTTTAACGGATGCAAATTATACTATTTTGGATGCGTTTAATGGCTACAATCGGCCAAAAGATCCAATATGTTTCTTAAGGCTTTCATAATACTAAAACAAAACATTTTTTTTCAAATTTTTATGAATCTTAAATGAATATCTTTGAAAAACAGCAAAAAATGCACTTTTTTTGCATAATTAGGCATTTTTAGGTACTTTCCCCGTCATTCTGTGCGTACGGACTATGATTTTTCAAGTTTTTATACGTAAAAGATGCATTCTATGCAATCAAATCTATTGGAGATCAAACTTCTTGAAAATCACATTTTTTATTAATTCCAACGGCCTATTGTTTACCGTACCCAGACTGATGAAAATGACCCTCATCACTAAAAATTATTTTGTTTAAAAAATCATGATCCTGGTCATGCGCATTTCAATGCGTAGTGTATCGATCCATATGTAAAAACTAAGTTTTTACTTGTCAAATATCATCGTAATAACAGTTGTATGTTGACTGTTTCAAAATGGCGGGGAATTTAAAATGACTCTTGTTGGAAGACTTTCCTAAATTTGCCACCATAATCTAGACTAGCTTGACCTCTTCTCTTATTATTATATCCAATTATTATTATGGTCTTAGTGTGATATTGTTATTTTGATTGTGTAGGCCTTAAGTATTTTGCGCCTTGGATGAGGAATTAATTATCCAAATGTATCTATCTATTCGGACCAAGACTTCCCTTATTAGTCTGCTCCGAAATTTATTAATTATAAAATACATATTGCAAAATTTAATCCTAGCTTGTTTGATGTTATCTTGTAAATTACCACGAAAGTCCTTGAACTCAACAATTTCTAACATTGAACTTGGCAATTCGCTTTTTTGCCTTTATTAATTTAAAATAATCGCATTCAATATGCGAAGTTGATTTCTTAACATTATAATTAGTAAAAATTATTTAATATCATTTCAGTCTCAAGATTGATGGGAAGTTCAGCGGGCGGCTCAATGGGACACGCAATGAGTAACATGGGAAGTCTGGCGGCATGTAGTGTCACTGACACAAAGCCAATGCAATTTCCTCTAGCGCAGAGAAGAAAACGTCGAGTGCTATTCACCCAAGCGCAGGTCAGTATCTCTATACCCTATACAATCTCTCTACATAAAGTAATTTAATAGTATACCAAAAAAAAAATAAGACGAAGAATTTTGACTGAAGACACAACCAAGAAATGATTGGATAGAGTGGGCGCATTGGCCCAAGAAACTACCCACCATCCGGGGCGAATATTCGAAACTTGCACGAGAGCCCAATAGAATGAAAGGCCCCCGGGTCTCTACGTAATTAATTGAAGCAATTTGCGAAACTCCTTTAAAAGGCCAAGAAAGTAAGAAGGCGACTGGCTGAATGGGATGAAAATTTCCATCATGGGACTCTCGGCTTGGGAGGAATTTCTTCGCTTTATTTATTCTTCTGCTTGGTCTGGGATTCTCTTGAGTCGGGTGCAGTTCCCGGATCTCGACCAGTCACTGCACAATACAAGAGAGTAGCCGTTTACATCCTGTATACATTTCCGCCAACTTCAGTGGTATTTTTCAGTTAATATAAGACGAAGGGATTCTGTCACTATACAGTGGATCTTTTAAAGGAAGCTCAGCCCTTGTTTTATTCGTTTTACTTCTGCCTTATTTTTGCTGAATTTAGTATACTTCATGCGGGCTCAACATCGAAGACAGAAGATGGCTATTGTTAGCGAACCTTCAATCCAGAAACACTCCGATTTTTTGTTGTTCGCTTTCAATATTTTTCCATTCCATGTTGTTTTTTTTATTGCGCTGCTGTGCCCCACAGTCCCTCTGATGGGATAGTAAAAAAAGGAGATGACATTCTGTACGTGACCCAGATCAATCTTGCTATCCTCTGGGCTTCGTATTCAAAGGCACGAATCCTGGTTTCTCCATTCAATGGGGCACTTTTCAAACGTTTTCTTGTTCGTTATTCGATTTTTATAAGGGCCTGTCGTGGCTTATCAATTTGAACTGAAACTCAATCAAATTATTCAATTTCGAACAGTGATGCAGAAATGGGATTCTCTATCATTATTGTGGTCTTTAATTTTTGGTGTTATTTAATAGAATTTATTATAAAAGATTTTCTTTTTGGTTAGAAATTTGGAATATATGAATTCGCCTACAAACTCATGATGGGTTACATATGTACTTACATATAAACTCTGCCCGGCGCCCACTAAAGTGGTGTGGCAGTGACGTGGCAGTGGCGTGGCAGTCTAATGGCAAGTGGAAAAATTTATTCCCATATAATCAAATGAAGTATCGCTCATTGAAGTGGAGTGGCGCTGTTGTGGCATCTGGCAAGTGGCGTGGCATCACTTGATTACCCCTAGTCTCCGACAAGTTTAATTTTTGAGTGGTAAGTGGCAGTGGATGCCACTTCTTGTTAGTAATAAGATGATGTTGAATCACTTAAGCGATACACTGCTTGCCATTTCGATGTGCGCTTAATATTTTTAATACCACTCCACCACCATTCAACTGCCGCACCGCTTTGTTTGCATATGGCAGGCCGAAACCACGCCACTGCCACACTACTTTAGTGGGCGTTCGGCCTAATAAGTAATCCGGCGCAATATTTTTTCAACTTACACAAGCAAAATTAGTAGTATACCATAGCAATGAAAGGACCCTTCATATTGCTGGAAAGAGCTGCAGAGAAATTCGGACTAGCAATTAATGAAGAAAAAACGAAATATGTGTGCATCTCTAAACGACGGAATGATCGCCAGAATCTGATTTATATACTTAGGGACGCTATGTATCAACGGACTGTAGGGACGGACTGTATCAATTATTGTATAAAGATGCAAACATCATAAAAACTATAAAAATGAACACAATTCGATGGGTAGGACATGTTCAACGTAGTAGCGAAGACAGCATGACAAAAACCATTATGAACAGAAGATCAGACGGACACAGAGATACCGGACACCCAAAAAAAAGATACACAGATAGCGTAGAAGAAGATCTACGAACCCTAGGTATAAGAAATTGGAGACTTCAAGCCAGTTTTACCAAGCGGTCCCCCAAATTAGTACTAATTACATCCAATGCTGCTTGACCTGGCTAATCGAACGAAAACTGGTCAACTGAGTATGGTTAATGGCACCCTCTATGGTCACCAAGGTAATTGTCCTAAACAATTTCTTAGAGCTCCAATTTTGCTCCTTTGTTGGGACTATTCGATACGTACCTGTAGCGGGCAGGGGCGGATCCAGCCCTCAAAAAAGGTGCGACCCGAAAATCGGTCAAGTGCGAGTCGGAGTATGAACTCGCTCATGATCGATATAGTGCATTCCTACGAAGGAGATGTTTACAAAATATATGACGTCCTGACCAAGATTTTCTACAGTTTATAGTTCCACGTGGGCAAAGCCGTGGGGCAAACACTAGTAGGTAAATTAATTAACCTGTAAAATGTTAGTTTGCAAATGTGTGTTTGTTTGCACATCACAATGTCATATTTAGACTCTAAACTACTGAACCGATTTTGATGAAATTTTTACAACTTGAAAGGATATCCAATTAAATTAACCATGTTACATTAAATAATTTTATGTAGGTGCTTACTTAAATTACAAGTTCAAGCTTACGTTTCTTTTCGCGAAAACGTTGATAATTTTATCGATATCCAGGTTCACATCTTTGTGTATATTTAGGAGAGCTATCCCGAATAATCTTTCCTATGCCATTGAGGCAAGCAACTAACATTTTACTCGGCGAAGGGTAGAAAACGATCTTTCTGCGGTAGCTACGATGACCGGGGGAGTTGCCAGTATTTGTAAGAACAGAAAAAACCCTTAAGGGAGTAAAACTTCCCCTAGATCAGAGTTGAATTTTTTTTGCATTTCTTTTTGCTCCCTTTAAAATTGGGGCTTTAAAAAATTGTGTAGGACGAAGAAAACGGGCAATTACCTTCGCGACCATAAAGGGTGCCAATAGCATACTCAGTAGACCGGTTCTCGTTCGATTGCATAGGTCAAGCGGCATTGGACGTCGTTAGTGCTTAGTTGGGGACTCCTTGGTAAAACAACACCCGCGTTTGGAATCGTGTATGCCGATGCGGATGCATTTATAAATGTTTATGCTTGTAGCGGGAGCGGGCATTCCATGCCTGTAGCGGGAGCATGCATGCCATGCCTGTAGCGGGAGCGTGTATACCCGTGTGGCATTCGCATTTTTTTTTATGTGGTAAAATCAAACTAAGGAATCACCCTTTGTACTACTAGTTCGTCATGTCGTTCAAGTCATGGTGCAATTTCTAGTAGTAAGCTTGATTTGAAGGATAGGTTAGCGATAGGTTAGGGGTTTGCGAACGTACAATATTTAGATGACGAAGTTGTAAAAAAAATTAATGTATTACTTTTATCAAAAACTTGGATGAAAAATGAAGAATATGATGAGGACTCCGCTAATCTTTTAACATCTCATACAGATATACAAAAACGCTATCGCTTAGTCACATATGTGTAGGCAGATCTATGACAGAAAAAGGACAGATGAATTTAATGGTAGTTATTTATGTATCGCCGCATAAAACTTTACGCAAAATAATGTAATTCATACATGAAAATCACCACTTCTGAACGTTCAATTTTACTAGGTCAAAACTTCAACGAAATCCCCAAGATTTTGAGTAGCGGTTTCAATATTATTTTTTCATTAGATACCAGGTTCGAACTTTGTAGATGAAGAGGAAAGTGGGGTGATGAGAGGTACCACCCCATTTCTCCTTTCATCCACAAAGTTCTTGGGAGTGAAGCGTCTAAACAGACCCAATATTGACAAAAGTACCACGACATATGGAACCTGACTTGATGCAGTTTTTACGCTATTTTTAGACCAGTTTCAATCGAAAATATTCCAGTTATCATAAAACCTTTGCTTTGCTTTTTAGGTTTTAATGTAAATATTGGTATTTTGAAGTACTTGTATCAATTCCCTCGGTAGGCTCGTCACTATACTTCACGCATCGCCGTTGGCCTTATTTTTCTGAAAGCGTACTAAATATCCGACAGACCGCCACTATATCAATTGCATATTGTTAATATTAATTATTAATTGCTGGTTAATATTTTAATAATTGCGGCATTTTTTGGGTAAAAAAGTTTTACTTCTAAAGTGTGGTCTTAAGCACACTCATATTTTTTTTTATTTTATTAAGGCGTAGGATATAATATCATCAGCCTTTCAATCTCAATAGACCGTGAAAGTGTGACGTCACAAGTCTATTAGGGTTGTGGGCATGCCCATCGTGCCCACAACGGTGGATCCGCGCTTGGTAGCGGGATGCATTTGGAAACGTAGAATTTTTACTCAGGCTTACCGTGCTTGTTTTGGGTGCCATGCAGGAGCTTTGATGCTGTCCTTGTATGTTTCATGCTAAGCACGGCCAAATCTATAAAAGAGTTCCAATTAGCATTTCCACTTTGCTTTTAGGATGTAGAAGGGCCTTAACCATCCCTAAACTACCCTTAATTGAGTCAGACAAATACATATGTATATGAGTAAAGCGTTTTTATGGAAATTATTTACGACTATGATAAACTTGCAGTTATCTTGAATTCGGCCTTGAATGCAAATTGTACTCAGTACTCGATTCCACCCTATAAGTAATGATATGAGTAAAACTACTCGATCAGAAGTATCGAAGTAAAGAATCGAGTACCGATTCCGTATGCCTAATGCAGCCAGCTCCCATCAATCTTGTTTTGTTTTCCTTATTTCGAGTCCATTCGGGGTGTTGAGGCTTGCGGCCGCGAAAAGTATTGCCGGCTCAATCTGGTCCAGGTGAAAAGAATCACATCGAAAAATATTGTGCTTTGCAACTATTCACAAGCCCTTAATAAACATTACATATAATATATGAAATTTTAACCTTTTTTACAATAATTTCGTTATTTCTCCCAATATATGTTTATTTTATTAAATTATTCACCATTATATTTATAACGATGGACTAAAACAATAACTTCCCCTCATAAAAATAATATTAAACAGATTCAAAAGTATTTACCCGTATTTAAATTTATATGGAATTTTAACAACAGATGCAATATTTTATGCTGCCACTTAACATTTTGTAATATTCTGAATCTATAGATTAATTATGGCCGAGCCAACACATATCGAATATCCTCCAACGATTCCCAGTTTTTAGCCATATTAAAACTGAAATGAAATGCCGTAAACGTAATATCGACTCCATTTCACATTATTCAACTCGGGGTGGATATTTGCCAACTGGACGACGAGTGTTTAATTTGTCATATTTGTGTGGTGCCTCGATGATTGTGTGAATGTGCAATTTTATAAATGGAATATCGAACATTATTTGCTTGTAAAATATTCTTTTGGAGAAGTGTCAATATGGACGTGATGACTATTTTTTGATTGTGTTGAAATTAATATATATTTGATATATTTGGAGTAGAGGGCATAGGAAACATATTAAAAATAAAATGCCTTTCTTAATAAAGGTTTTGTAGTAATTTGTAGAATTTGTAAATAACAGTGGCAAACAAACCCTATTTCAATAATATTTATAAGTACCTCTTATTACACGTTCATGCAAGCACAGTCATGATTGATGGAAATCAAAATATTCAGATAATTACATCAGTCATCACCTTAGAAGACGGTTTTATATAGCAGTGACTGTCATATAGCAGTGACTGTGGCAAAATTGATAGCAAACCCTTTCGTCTAATGGACCCCTGATTGATGCTGATGATACACGAGTCAATGTATTGATAGAACTGTTAATTTGCAGTTAATAGGTCAAATTTAAAAGGTGTTGTTTTCCATAACAAATTTCAGTCGCGTATCATCACCTGCCATCCGTCACCGTTCTGTCACGATAGTATTGGATCGGAACCGCTGGATTGTTGGCATTCCTTCATTCCTTAAAGTCAAGAGCTTGTCGTTCGACATTGGATTCTCAAAGGAGCTGTACTCGGTCCTCTGAGATCTAGTCTTCGACAAAAAAAGGACTAATGAATATCAGAGTAGTTTGAGAAATCTTATACCATGAAAGTTGTGAAAATGTTGGACAAAGGGTGTTAAGCTTCAAGGACATTATATAAAAAAATTAATTTTACTAGTTTAAAATTAAAACCATTTTGTTCTAATATCACATATCAAACATTCCTGGGTTGTTGTAAATATGGACTTACTTTTAAGGCATTTTCACTTTCTATATGTAATCAAAAAATTTGCTACTCTCTCTAATAATTTAAGCGGTCATTGTTGAAAGGAGATATGTTAAAAATATCAAAATGTTGGGAAATTCAAAAAAACTGTCTGAAAAATGGAGGAAGTAGATTTTTAGTGGAACAGCGGAACACAAATTTTCTCCAAATGCAACTGGAAGTCGGTTTTTGCCTGTTTTACTATAAAAAAATTAATTATGAATATTGTTTTGCTATTTGAAATTTTGCACATATCCCTGCAGGTTATGGCACATGTCCCATTTCAAAAATAAGCGCTTCATATTGAAACACAGTTCATAGATTAGATCCACACAATATTTTGTAATTGGAATATTTGATTTTAAGTGAAAGTTCAATAGTCCGGGGAAATTAGCATTTCAAGGGACAAAATTCCAAAATGGCTGAAAATTGGTCCACACCATCCTTGGGACTTTTTAAGAAAACAATTTCGGAATCACAAAAAAAAACATTGTCGTCGGAGATATCACTTTTTGGCCAAAAAATCACTCAAAAGCTGGTTTTTTCGAAAAAAAAATTTTGATCAGTCAATACGAAACGTTATTGCCTACAAAAAAGCCCTCTTGCAATTTTTTCGAAAACCTAACCCTTTCGAAGTTATTCAAGGTCAAAGTTTCCAAAAATCCCTTTTACGGCCAAAAAATACCTTGAATAATTCGAAAAGGTCAAGGTTTTCGAAAAAATTAACGACAAATTAAGCATACGACATGAGAAGACAGTACCTACTGCTACTATTGCACGATTTCTTACCAGACGTCAGAATCTCAAGAAGGTCCATGTTTGTGTTCTAATTATTTTCTAGTTTTTGGTACAGCTTATGATTTAAAATAAAACCATTTAGCTTAAAAGTTTTTTTTACCTATTTTTAAATTTACTTTTTTTTCAAAGTTTTAAATTATTTTTAAATTCTTAATTTATAGGCCAGGCGGTGAAGTATATTTTCTCCTAAAAGTTTAAAAAAAATCCTGACACTGATGTTTTTGTTTTAATTTGTTCATTGAATAGTGTACTTTAACCTCATGAAAAGTTATCACTTGCCGGGGTGAGGGAACCCCCAAAAAACCACCCCTAAAAAAATTCCGTTTTTGACTAATACCTCTTAAACGGTAAGTGTTATCATAAAATAGTATTTACAAAGTTAATTTGATATAAAGATCAAAAAGTTGAGTGACTTCGTTTAGAAGATATATAGGTTTAAAATATGGGCAAAATGCTGAAAAACGAAGAATATTGGTATTTTGCTCACACTTTAAACCTACATATCTTCTAAAGGGAGTCACTCAACTTTTTGATCTTTATATCAAATTAAAGAATACACATTTACCTAAAAGATGAACCTAATTTTGTTGCTTTACGATAATTAGTCTAGGAGTAATTAAAGTTTAAGTAAATTAAAAAAAAAATTTTTTTTCGTAAACTCCCTGTATTTTAGAGGGTAGTTTGGATAGCGCCCTCTCTAGAACAATTTTTTTCTCCAAATACATCCAGGAATCACCCCTGAAAATATTAGCCACGTAGTCCAACAAAGGATTTATTGAACGTCTGATGACCTATACAAGTCGCAAATGAGTATTTTAAATCTTTAAAACGGCGGTATCTCATGAATGGCAATTCGTACGGGAAAATGTATAATATCTTTTTTTTGTAGATAATCGGATAATCTACAAACTTTGTAAATACTATTTTATCATAACATGCTGCATGCTATTTAATGAACAAATTAAAACAAAAATATCAGTGTCAGGATTTTTTTTGAACTAAAGAGCTCAATTTATTGGCCTATTATCAAATTGCGCCCCCGACTAATTGCGCCCGGGGCAAATGCACCATTCCCAACTATGAAAGAGCCGCCCCTGGCTCCTAGTCAACAAGGAATAATTCAAAACCAATAATATTGAAATTTGCGTTCTTAAAGTCATAAACTATTGAATTGTTGTATGATGTGAGATGGTTAGAAATTGTGGTACTGAGTTCAAGGACCCAGGAGTGGTGATTAGAATTGGAGAATGGGTTTTTTTCGGAATAGCCTAAACATGAGGTGGTTTCCAAGAGTCACGATAAACTCCAGAGAAGTATAATAGGGAATAGAGTTTGCCAAAGCTGGGGCACATTTTTTTAAACCCAAGGGAGGAATATTATCACGGCCAGTGGATTTATTGGAGTCAAGCTCTTTGACACACTTATACACGAGTTTTCAAGAAGTGAGTGAGAGGAAATGTAAAACTTAATATACTAGGATCTCCGGTTAAAAGTTAATTATTTTAAGAACAATTTTCTGATTGGTCGGAATTGTGGATCATATTTTCATCGATACCAAAATGTACATATGCAAGATACAAAGAAAATTTAATAAAAAAAGTGCATAAAGAAATAGGTATGGTATGGCACGAAACTGCAACAGGCGATGAAAACGCAATTACTCAATTTCGGAATTGAAATCATGAAATTGCTTTGGTAAAGGCAAGTTTGATTAATTTAATTTATATATCGGACGTTCTTGTTGGCAGTCTCTGTTTAGCTACTGAAATAAGGGTGAAAGTTGAAGACTAACGTGCATGTTTGATTCTCAAAAACAAGGTACATACATACATATATGGTACCATGCCTCCTTTTAAACGTGATTAGATAAATAAACAAAGTTGGGAGACCTTAGGTAAAATGCATTTTCCACTTTTACATGACCCAGGTTCAACCCAGTCATAAACGGGGGCCGAATTGAAACTGGGTCCACTCAACTTAACTCAGCCCTCCTACCTCGGTCAAGTGGATATTTGCCTCATATACGCGGGTTGAGTTGTAATTGGTGACATTTTTTTTGTTTGTTTACCATCCGTGAAGTCTGCCTAAGTAAAGTAGCTGGCACAGGAATATAAAATTATTTCGTTCTGATTACCTTCCAAATGGGAATTTCATAGAAAAATTTTAGGTTATTTTTTGATGTCAGTTCAACTCGATTTCAACCCAAAGTGATCTCAACTCGACTCATATAAGGTGGTCAAAATTTCAACTCAACGTCGACTCAACTTTTCAACCTAATCATAACCGGGGTAACTATCCTTTTTACTTCATATGATATTACTTCCACCATTCCATCGAGAGTAGTAGTAATACTCGACCATTGACAGTGCCCTCATCTTTAACCTATTCCCCATTAATGAACATTTTGTATTCACCACAAGTAAACCACATCAATTGACAAACTTTTTCTTTAATTTCATTTTAAATAATGAAAAAAACAGGAACTTCTAACCTTCATATCTTAAGCACATCTCCTCTTTTTGCTGCCAAACGAAGAGGCGAAGAAGGGTGGGGGGAAAGAAATTTCTATGGTGAAGGGTAGACGATATATAGTAGGAGTTTCAGCTCATACACGTTCTATTATTGTTTGTATTAGTTTGAAACTTGGCATCTTAAGTGCTTGGCAAATAGACATTCCCGTAGATGTGTATATTTTAGGGGATGGAATGGAATCTTTGCTTCTGTATGTACACGATGTAGACTCGTCTTTAAATAAAACAGAAGAAGAGACTATGAAACTGAATTCACTCCCTTATGAACACTTTTGGCTTATATTAGTTTCCCTAACAGGGTTACTGTTATTACGTGCGAATGGATTAGAATGAAAAATTGTTACTTGTACGTATAAGAAAAAAAAAGAAATATACACAGAAGAAGAAAAAACTTAAAACAAGTGGTGGAAATGGGGAGCCCACTTAGTACCGCGCTAGTTCTTTGCTCTGATCCTTTTTTGGTTTCCACAAGGCAAATATCACTATATGGCTTAAAGTGTACTGGAAAGAGGGATGTGTCGGTATTATATAAAGTGAAAATGGCCGAAAGAGAATAATTCAGGAAAGCTTGAAGGAAACAATTCGCCAATTAAAAGCTCATCACTTATTAACAGTTTTAAGGAAAACAAATGAAAACTTCTTGCAGCGAACATGGACGGACACAAAATGCATTCCTTCTCCTCTCTATCTCTGTCCTTCGTCCTATGATATGAATAAAGTTTACTTTCGGAAAAAAATAAAGATAAAAAAAAACGCTTTTGTTGATATAAAACAACAGTTATCTCTCGGGGATTGGTTCCAGATTTTTCAGGTCATTATCCATCATTGTACACCTTATGTTTACCTTTTGTTTTCCACTTGTGTTCTTTTCGTGTGTCTATGGCTTCGAGTTTTGTAAATATCTGAAGATGCTGATGAGGGGATAACGACTGCGAATAAGAAGATTTAAAGTCTCGCTATATTTTCTTGTTGTTGTTGTTATTATTCTGTGCTAATGATGACCATAGCAACAATAGAAATGTTTGCAAAATAATTAAATATTTGCTGGTCCATCAGCGCGTTTTTCCAGGTATATAGAATTACAGGAACATTATTAGATAGTTATGTTGTAATCATCACCATTTTTTCTTCTTCTTCTCCTTCACATTTTTTTTACCTATCATTTTGCAAATGATTGTTGTCATTGGTAAGCAAATAATATAATATAGCCATAGCTTCTCTTCTTTATACATCGTTTTTCTTCCATCGCAAGCTTTTCTACTTTTTTGCGCAAACATCTTCCCTTTTGAAATGTCAATGTTTACACTCGTGACGATTAATTGACGTTAGTAGTTGCCAGAGAGGAAAAAGCGGGGGGCGCCTTTGGTGCTTGTTGTTCTTTGTGTGTAGTAGAAAATATAATATTTGATTATGTAAAGAAAATTAATGTTGTGCTATTTTCTACTTATATATTTTTTTTATTATTATTATTTATACATTTTCTAGGTTTATGAGCTGGAACGCCGGTTTAAGCAACAAAGATACCTATCAGCGCCTGAAAGGGAACATTTAGCAAGTTTAATACACCTTACACCGACACAGGTTAGTGATGTATTTCTGTTTATTACTATTGTATTTTTTTACATTGCAATTTTTGCAAAAGGTTGGAGTCGGTCGACTGTATTTATTTTTAGATCCATAAATTTTTATGCGTCTTTTTAATGTGAAAACCAATTTTTTTTAATTCTGACTAATTTTTTTTTTCGCTACTTAAGTATAAGTGGAGCATTGTCTTGTTAAATAAGACTGCGATCTGGCAGTCAACCCAGCCAAACTGAACTAATGCTATTCACTGGGAGAACAAAAATTCGCACCTTCGAACTCCCCTCACTTTATCCTCCAGGGTGAAATTTCTGAGTCTTATCAAAGACCTAAACCTCAACTGAAAGTCGAACATCGAGGAAAAGGTAAAGTAAGCCTGCATAGTCTTCTACGCCAGTGAAAGGACCTTTTGGCATGAGATGTGGTTGTGGTCTCAAGGTAAAGATGGTCCTGTGGATGTACACAGCCGCGTTAGGTCTAATTCTTACCTACAGTTCGCTAGTATGATGGCCAGCTTTGATCAGGACATTCTTTTACGAAGGAGTGGTGAAAATTTTTCATCGGTCGAGGAGTAGAGGGTTTTGTGCCTAAAACAGGAGTCACCATTGATGGTCCGTACGCTGACGGTAGTGCTCCGATTCCTACTAACTAAAAACACCAACTTTTTTCTATCACGGTTGAGTTTGTTTTTTCCTAGGATACATTCGATGACGACGACCACCTGCAGCATTTTCTAATATCCTACCCAAACAGGTATCCTATGGTGTGAACAGTAAAATATCTTAGTGTTGTACTGTACCTATCGTTGAGAAGAAGACCGCAACAATATGGATGATAAGGGCCATGATAACATGCCCCGCAAATGGCCTTGGCATTCTCTTGCACTTGTCCCTTCCGACCTTCACATCAAGCACTTCGAGCGGTTCCCTAAGACTGAGGGAATCCGGGGCCTGGACCTCAAGCCCGGATTTGCTATCCCGAGTAAAAATAGAAAATGGCCTTACAACGGGCGAACACCGGCCGCTTGGCTCTTTAAGGGGTATATGATGGCCGTAGAGTTTTTAACCATTTTTAATGGGAGCACATACGGCCTCAGGACGGCCAAATTCGACCAAAAGATTTAAATGGCCAAGTACTGAGCTGTATACACGGGCATACGACGGCAAATTTGAGCGAAAAAAAGAATCTGCACCAAATGTATTGTTGAATGTTTTTTATGGGAAACCATTTTTTTCATTTCTTTTTTTTAAAAAAAGCGTATACCCGGGGGTGTGTATGTGTGTGGTGTACGGCCGTACAGTCCCGCAAACCACGTTCTGATGCCCGTCACATGGTCGAGGACTATGTTTCAATCACGCTCGGTTCGCCCGGGTATGGTCGCTACCACCGAGGGTATGGTCGCTACCACCGCAGACTACCTTCCCCCTAGAATGACTTTCAGGAAGTGCTCCTCCATTGAAATACTCTTTAAAACGAGAGTGGGAAAACGGAGACGTCCGGAAGAATTTCGATATACGGATACTCACCGACAAACCCCAAGACGTCAGTGGTAGTACCTTTCAAGCGGAAGTGCTGGCAATCCTAACTGCCAAGTTGGGTATTCCTGTGTAAGTTCCCGGCTTTAGCTAAAGCCAGGCAGCGCACACTAAGCAGTTAAGTTCTGGCAGACTTATCAAAGATCTCCAGAGTGAAGGTCGAAGCACTGATCAGCTTCCTAAACACCACAGGATGGTTTCAGATATCAATCACAACCACTTAACTTTAGGTAAGCATACAAACTGCGCACGGAAGCGCTAATATTCCGTAAGGTCGATGTCCGTACCCTTTTCAATACAAGCTAAAATACATTCTTCTATGTAATTTTGCAGAGTTTTCTATTTTTATACCATATTTATTGCAATACAAACTGACATCTTTAATCTGATCTGATCTGTTGCAGACTGATTGCGTACTTCTCGAGTAACCCGTCAGACAAAGTTTTTGTGCGCCAAAAAAATTTCTCAATTATTTGTATGAACATTTATGCTAAAGTATTAATGCTAGAAAAAAATGTTTGAAGTAAAATTTTTACAGAATTTTATAACAAACAAATTTTTTGGTATAAATTTTCCTCGTAAATGAATAGTTGACGAGATATTTGTAAAAAAAACCATTCTTTATAAGCGCTTAAGGTGTAATAAATCAATAAATATCAACTTTACAGAAAAAACTTAAAATAAAAAATGTAGACAATGAAATTGCGCACAAAAAAAATTTATAATCGGTTTTGCAATAAAACGTGTAATTAAAAAGATATTGGCAAAAAATTACTTTAAATTTACGTTTTTCGACTCTTAAAGCACCACAACTCGGGCAATATTAGCCAGCCCTACGTAAAAAATGATAATAACAAAAATTATAGATAATCGTGTGTTCTTTAACTCTTACGAAGGATTTTTTCATGTATAATTAACCATTAACGAAATATAGTGCAAAGAAAGTATAATATATGAAGTTTGAAGCACCATTTGTCCGTAGATATTGACTTTACAAAAAAAAATTCTAAACAAAAAAGTTAAATCACTTATTTATCTACAAAAAAGATAATATAAATTTTTGTCTTAAAATGCACAGTTTCTGAGATATAGAATTAAACGCGTTTCCCTTCACTGTAAATTTAGCAAGAGGGCGGGGATGACGCCATTTTGAATTTAAGCTTATAAAAATATATAAAATCATTTGGTGAAAAAAAATCCGGTGCGGTATTTTTCGCAAAGAAAAAGTACCTATATATTGGACTAGTAGTAGAACCCTGAAGCTGCCTGAGTTGTAGATCAGATGACAACAGGTCGATAATAACATTCATACATGGCTGCAATGTGGATTGTGCAAAATGCCGCCGTTACTGATACGTATGCCATTTTTTGATCTAGTTTGGATTTTTTTACATTTTTTTGCAAGAGCGGGCCACAGATTCGTATGTCCGCACTTGTGTAATCACTGCTATATAAAGCCAGAAGGTCATGTGTGGCCTTAAACCCGGTCTTTTGCCGCAAGGCTGTTTTGCGACATTGAAAGCTATTTATTGTCCTCTCTTCGTTGATGCAGTGGTTCAGCTTTGAGTCCTACATAAGGCCCAAGTACTTAGCTGATTTAGACAGTCTCTATCTCTTACCTTGATATTTACTAGGAATCGATATTAGCTCTACGACGGTGGTCTTACGTTTAGAACACACTAACTTGATGACTACAGGTTGCTTTATGTATTCCCTTTATGCTAAAATATTGTGTTGTCTACTTCCATTGCTTAATCCAAGCTGAATTTTCCTATCAGATGATCAATATCAAATAGAATTATCTACAATTTTATTACAACTATCCTTGCGATAAAATTTAACATTTAAGGAATATTTGTGAAAATCCGTTTTTTCAACCCTTGGATTTGGATTAAAATGATTAGCACAAGTTTGATCGATGGGGATTTTTGATAATTCATTTGTAATGATTCTCTTAATGTAATGATATTCTATAATGATAGGTTTGAACTGTTTAACTAAACTAAAAGCTTAATCTTAATTAGATCGCAGTTTCACAAATGTAGCCCTTGAGAGACAACAAATTAAATTAGCTTATTCTCTCAGAACCAACATAACCAACATGTATGTATGTCATCCACATTCAGTATTTCTGACCTTAAAATATATTTTTAGGGATCATTAAAAACACAACAACATCTCTTCTACACTATCTCCAGGGCTTCATTAAACAAGAATTAAACGTAAAGTGCTCCGATTTAACACTATAATCACGTTTATTAACAAAAAAGAATCTCTGCGTGACTATTTCATGATACTTGATGAATTATGTGCGATATGCACGTTAAACACCTCATTTTCATGTGGACGTTGTAGAACTTTTCAATTCATATCCAACTAACCATCTCCCAAGTAGCCTTAAGCTCTATGCATACAAGATGTCATATGGCTCTTCTATTCCATTTTTTTTCAAAAAAAAAAAAGAAAGAAAATTTTTGTTCTCACAGTTATCTCAAATGTTAATGCAAAAGGCTAATATGAGGATAGAGAGGGATACTTAACGGCGATGGAAGTATCCTGGATAAAAGTTTTCACAAAAAAGAGCAAAAGCAAATTTCATTTAAAACCGAGTGGCATCTATGGCATTCGTAGTGAACTCTTTAATATGCAACACATACTTGAGTCTACTTATATTCTCGCTTGCTACCCGTACACGATGGATGGAACATAGAAGCTAGCACTCTTCTCAAGTCATATGTTAAAATGTCGTTCTCGGAAACCCACCTGTGGGCGAATAGTGCATTCCCTTGGCAAGGAGATGAATAGGAGAAAAAAAAATGAGATTGAGGTTGAAGCTAAGCCTCTTGAGAAGCACTGCACTTGCAACGCATTTGTGATTACTACTGGATGCATACAACCTGTTATGGCAGTGGCGTGGCGGCTCTTACCTATGAAATCTGGTGGGGCTTAAAATAAATAATAATTATTTATATGGAGGTTTCCATTCTGCTGTACCTTATGGATTCACTAAATATGCCACTTTGGTAAAATATTCCACATGGATGCATAATATTATTGTTTTTTTTTTTGTAAAATAATACCTGCTGAACTAATTTAGTTTTCTTCTGTTAAAGCTCCCTATTTTCTGATTAAATTTTAATAAACCTTTTTTTTAATGATGTATCAATTTAAAAGTAGTTTTTAAAACTCACCATGCTCAATTTCTTCTATATAAGAAAAGTATACATTAACGGCACTAGCAAAGAAGAAGTCGTTTGTACAACATACTGGCATTCATCGAGTAAAGTGCCTCAGTCGAGACTATATCAAATTAATAAATTCATGTAAACCTATAGACAGGAAATTCATATTATAATTCGAATTGCAATTTCCTCAATGCTACTGCTATGCTGGTATTAAAAACCTTCTCTTCTTTGATTTCTTTGTAGCAACCGCGTGCAACTTAATTGATGAGTTTATGCACGCCGCTGTAAAGAAACTCCCACGATTGACTTAAAATCGAGATTCGATGGATTACCAAAACTTCTGTCACTTCGCCTCTCTCGATTAATGTACGAATACATTCCACGATCCACATCAAAACTAACGAGTTGTATAATATTCTAAGAAGCTTGAAACCAAAACATCTATTGAAGCCGCGAATATACCACTCCACCGTTATGGCAGATCATGTTGAGCCCCGGTGGGTAGTCAGAGAAATACAACCGACCCTCCGAAACTGCTATTTGGGATTTTACCTAAAAAAAAGAAGGTCCGTCACTTGATTGTGATGGCCCGACGGTGTACAGACCAAGAAATGGAGTTCCCCAGGGATCCGTCCTGGGCCCTCTAGTCTGGATCACAATGTATAATGGTGTTTTGAGGCTTCACCTCCCAAAAGGAGCAGTTGCGATAGGGCTCGCGGATGTGATCGTAAGGCGACGCCTCGATGAGATCGAATTGTGCGCGAATGAAGCGATCTGGGAGATTAAAGCGTGTCCTAAAAGCGCTAGTCTAACGCTTGCTGAGCACAAAACTGAAGCTGTGCTGATCAGCAAACGGAGAAAACTAGTGCCCGTAAGGATCAAGGTATTGGAATAGATCATTCACTCGTGGCCCGCTCTAAGATACCTGGGAGTGATGATCAACCGGAGGCTAAATTTGAAAGCAAAGTTGGTGGGTATGACGGATAAAGCGTCCGCTATTTGTGCCGCACTTCCAAGAATTCTTCACAACGTGGGAGAGCTTAGACAAAGCCATCGCCTCCTGAGCAGCAGCGTTGAACAGAATGGCTAACAGCAGAAAATGGAGGCCCGGGTACAGAGCCCACTCCGCGCGTAGCGCGCATAAAGTATACCATATCCAATGGTGCGGCGTACGTGATAGCGGGGATGATCCCCATAGACATACTGATAAGGGAAGGCATGCTTTACATTAAACGAAAATTTACAATGGAACTAACCTAAATTTCAAATTTCTCCTGAGATGCAAATTCCTCCTCAGTCGTCGGGATCGGGTACGTACGGCGTCATCTTCTCCACCAGGAATATCAAATCTTTGGCAATCCCTATAATAGCGAGTGTTTCACCAAAAGCCAAACTCTCTTGCGTCTACGACAGTGATACTCCCGTAACTAGTGTTGCGCCGGACTCACACGAGGCAGTACATTTGTGCCTTATACGATTTAAATTGTACTGAGGCCTCAGTTTTTTTAAATGTCCCGGTTCAAAAATAATGTCCTATTGGTATATGAGCGTGTACCGAGATAAATGAAGCGAGGTGTGATTGTAAATTACGTAATGGAGAGACATTTTTTCCTTCTTTTCGACAGTAAAATTTCCAATTTGAACTGCGGCTAGGCGAGATTATAAACACGAACTGGAGAGACATTTCCACTTCTTTTGCGGCAGTAAAATCTCCAAAGTAAACTGAGCCGTGGTGGGATTGTAAATACGAACTGGATGGAGAGACATTTCTTACATTTTTTGAGGGAGTGAAATTTTGTACTGAAGAGAAATTCTTGCATTTTTCGAGAGAGTGAAATTTTGTACTGGAGCTTAGAATAGAGAAGAGAAGGGAGCGTAATTAATTAAAATCGGGGAAGCATTTCGGCAACATATATGCACAGCAGTCCCATAGTATTTGTGCAGCTCCTGGACAATGGCGGTATCATATTTAGTCAAAAACCGGTAGGGGATTGCGTTTCTCAGCAACCATCCAAATGAGGGCCTTATTCTGAGAGTCGTGTGACCTTGTAAGTGAAGTGACACTCAAGGAATGGTATTCCCCGAGTCAACTTAGAAACATCTCTCATTCAAAATTGCCAACCGTCAGTTGCATGGGCATTCCCAGAGTGGAATGAAGGTTGTTAACTGCGTTTCCACTCTGGGAATACCTCTCCGAAGTTGAGGTGAGAATTAGTCGAGAAATGTCATGTGAGTGATTCGACTCTCACAATAAGCCCCCAACACATCACTAGGCTGAAAATGTTTGGAGCAAACGTGAACGGAATTCGGTACGCCTCTGTTCGAGAAATCCATGAAACCTATGAACATATGGTTGTTTCTTTTCTTTTAGAGCGAGAGGTTCTTGAATCCAAGTGCTTCCCTCGAATCCGTATACTTTACAATAGCACCTCGCTTCATTTGAAGTATGACATTGTACTGGCCCAAAAGAAAAAACAGGCACCTCTTACAAACTCATTTTAGAATCGTGTCCTACCAAAACCGTCGCAACTACAGGCCTGGAAGCAGTCGGGCCGACTAGCACTAACGTAGCTGAAGTCGGGCCAAAAATCTTCTGACAGCTGTGGAATTAACATGGCACTTTTAATTCCATTACTACACAAATTCAACATTTTTTCCCTAAATGAACACGAAAAACCTACCGCGAATGTAAACCACTCATTTACCACTCATTTTTTTTAAATTTATGGATTCAGATCACTAAATAACTTATCACTGATAATCCGTGTGCAGTAAAAAGTGATAAAATACAATATTTTAGCACTTTTTATTGCAAAAACAAAATTAAAAAATTGCTTCGTACGGCTTCGGCCACGTTAATTCAACACCTGTCAGACGATTTTGGCCCGGCACAGACACAACCAAAAAGTCTGCTTCCAGGCCTGTAGTTACGAGGGCCTTGGTCCTACCCAACACTACCCGTAACACTAAACTAGTCCAATCGGTTCTTCCCAGCGGGAAATAGAAGCATTCACTGATGCATGAAGAAGCTATCCTTGGGCATCTTAGAAGTGCTTCCCTTCCATTCCCTATCCATATCTTTTTTACCATTGCATGTCATTAGCAAGAAGCAGATTGTTAGATTTTCTTATAATTAGCTTCCTAGGAAGCTATTTTGAAGATTTAAGCTTTACAAGCAGCAAAGCTTTCATTTTGGTTCTTTGGGAGAAGGGGAAAAGGTTTCGCTCAAAACAGAAAATTTACCAACAAAGTTGAAACTGACTTAAGTATTTGTAGCTATGCACAGGAAAATCTTCGAAAATGCTTCTGAAGCGCGACCAGGAATCACTTCCAATTTGATTCCAGAGGAAGCTGCTTCCACTTTTCCCGCTGGGTTCCTAGGCTCTTCTATTGAACTTATATTATCCTCATATTTCCGTGAAACCAAGGTTACTGGATACCAGCACCATTGACATGACAGTCTAGTACAGAACAATGACCTTACGGCCTGGTACTGTAAAGGGGTTGTCCCCTTAGCTTAATATACCATTTGGCAAACAGTGTTGGTTGAAGAGGTTTTCTCATATCCTTATTTGCTCTTACGTTTTGTAATACGTTCCATCTTAAAAGCCGCCTCCGAATTTTTTGGAATTGTTATTTTAAGATTTTTTTTATGAAATTATGAATGCATTCTCTTGAAAAACCTGGTGGGACTAATTCCCCATCAGCAATAAAGGACAAACCCAAACTGTTATGGCATTTTTACAAGAAATCATTTTTAGTAGAGAAACTTTTTATCTTGATCATCAATCTAAATAGTTTCCGCATATTTAATTGAAGTCAAATTAGATCTCAATGTAACACCCTGTATATACACCCCTAAAAATTAACATCTTCTGGCTACCCCTCGAAATCTAGCCTACAGTAGTGCTTCTGAAAGGCGTTTAAAAAGCAATTTTCTGGTTCACACACAAAAAACGAACTCACCTACCGCTAACGACAACAACAACAAAAAAACGAAGAAAATTCTATCAGCGCTCAGCCTGCACCGCATGAGGGTTGTGCAATGAAATCAGGGGTGAAGTTGATAATTCGGTCGTGGAAGACGATCGAAAATCTATTGTCATGACACTAACACAACAATTACCCTGCAGCTATTTGAATTTGTTGGGGGTTGGTGCTGTGATAACAAAACGATTTCGGTCAAAAAAACAGATCTCAAGCAGCACCACCAGCACACCAATAATGCACGTAGACGAGGGTTTTGGGGTAGTAAAAAAACCAACAACAACAACTGAAGGCCTACAAAATAAATCCGTAGGGTAGTTCGAGTGTATGGATTTACGCATCATTTAAGGAACAAGGAGCTGTGATCAATTTTGGAGTGTTCGATAACCCTTGTTAGTTTACGTTCTTTCGCATTTTTTTCCGGTGTTGTTGTTGAAAATGAAATGAAATTAGAAGTTTAGTATCCTTTGCAGGTAATACAATTTTTTTGTAGCAAGGATAAAAAAACTGTTGGTAAAAATCTAGGCTGTGCGAGGTGGAGACGTAAAGTGTTGACAGTATAAGCTTATTCTTTTAGGGTGGAGCCAATTTTCAGTTACCGGAAGGATTATAGAGTGCACATTTTGAGTTTTATACCTGTGACACACTATACTTTCATTATGATGGTAACTTTCATTATGATGGTCAAGGAAATGATGGGGTGACACATTACAGTTTACTTTCATTTGCATCTGGGATATCAAGTGAGGATATAAACCTGCGTATTTTTTGCTTTAATTTTAAGTTATTTTAATTTGGAATATTTAAAACAAATATTTTTAAAGTAGTAAAGAAAACATCCTTGCACATTGTTGCTAAACTAACGTCAATTCAAATTATTTTGTTTTAAAATGTAGTTTCCAATTTTCCAACAGATGTCACTTAACTGAAATTACAGTCCAAATGAAAGTAAAATACTTTCATTTTGGACTTTCATTATCGTGGGTTTTTGCCACGATAATGAAGGTTACTTTCATTATGATGGTATATGTGTCACAGGTATAATACTTTCATTTTGGACTTTCGTTATGGTGGGTTTTTGCCACGATAATGAAGGTTACTTTCATTATGATGGTATATGTGTCACAGGTATTATTGAATCACTTTACTTCGCACAATTTATATGTTTCTTATCAAACAGGATTTTGTTTCATTTATAACAATGCATTTTCTAGAAGTAATGAAACTGACAATAAACAATTTTATTGATTTAAACTACAAATAAACTTAATACCATGTTTCGCAGTGAGCCGAAATTACGTAATTTTGGAAAATGATTTCGTTTGACTGTTTTTCTGGCACCACGAAAGTATTCAATTTTTTCAACCCAAATTTCAACTAGCAACCCTTTTCTAGCAAACCATATTGCTTCTTTCTTTTATATTCCCTAGTTATTATCCAACTGACAATTTCAGCATTAACAGTGACGTGCTGAATTGGGCTGAATGCGATTTTCAGGTTTGAAAGCATTGGCTTTCGACATGATTTTGTTCATAATTACGTAAATTACGAGGTTTGAGATGATTATAAAATCATCAGAATACATGATGATTTTGGCGAAATCACGAAAATATCCGAAATCACGCAATTTCGGCTCAATGGGTATAAAAGAAGAAATTTTATTACAATTATTTGTAAAACTGCTGTTAAGCTTCGTACCAGTAAATTCCGGTGGCTAATGCCTAGCATCTCTGTAATAACCAAGTAGGGAATGGAAGCCTTCTAGAGTCGATTCTGTACACTTTCCTTCGAATGCGTAATGTCTACTTTGTAGGGTCGAAGGCATAACGACCACCTTTTGCAATCAATTCATTCCAATATTAAGGTATAAAGGCTGGTACAGACTACGCCAGTATTTTAGTCGAGTGGCGAGTAATTTACTTACCACTAAACGTCTTAAAACTGTACTGTGAATCTTGGGTTGGTTGCCCGAAGAAGCCAACCTCAGATCCACATACAAAAACAAAAAAAAATGAAAAAAAATGTTCGAACAATAATTCCACCTGACCGTCAAGGCGGTACCCCGGGCCTCAAGAGTAGGGCTGACTCGCCGGGGGGGTCGTGGAGTGTTGAGAGCCCCGAGGTACCACCTATCTATGTGCATCACCACTTACCTGTAAGCGCCCCATCAGGGCGGGCGCGGAGTACCCATGAAGCAGAGAAGGGAGGTTTCCTGAAAAAAACCAAAGTTCTAGGCGAGATAAATCGCCCGCCGCTATGCCATTCCTGATTAGCCAATCATCTTATTATTATTCAATCTGTAAACCACCTGCAATAAAACAAAATAGCACAAAAAACCAACTCAGGGTATACATTGACTTTTTTAATATCGTGTCACCACTCTATAAACAGTCAGTACATCAACGTTAACATTTCAAATCTTACTTGGTATTATATATGACGACTTAGGTGATGGGTGATTAACGTTTCTCAAATATACCAAATAACTCAAAAACCCACAACAGCGTGAACCCGCCCTGGTACCAGCACGCGCTTACTCCTGTTGGACAAAAAAAACAAGAAAATTGGTGACGCAACACCACCCAAAACCCTTGAGTCGCTAACAGCCAGGTACTAATAAACCAAAACAATATATTAAGGGGAAATACAAAATATTACAGACCGATAACGGAAAGAAAAAGGATAATCGGACAGAAAAAAAAACCAATTAACTACATCTAAAAATTAATTTACCAAATATAGAAAATCATTCAGAATAATAATAATATAGTTAAGCAATATCAGTTTTAAATAAAGTTACAGAATTATTTTCTAATAACGTGTTTGTTCATCAACTATCTTTAAATCACAAATAAAGTTAAAATCAACTATTGTTACACTAAGATATAATTTAGAATTAAGTCTTCCTTCAATACTGGTCCTCCCACCAGGGTCGCGAATAAATATTCTTCTTTCCCATAGGTATGCTCGCAAAACTAACACATTCATCTAGTCCACTGGACTATTAGTCGGGATGAGTATCCGATCTCAAATAGAACTTCGGTAGATCCCGTTCAGACTGTATGCGAGAAAAACTTATGCTATATCACTTATCTTAGGGCCCCAAAGGGCTGCTCGTAATATTCCGGTATTGGGTCCTTCCAGGTGATTCTAAAATACAGCGGCTGATAAACTCTCCTCGGTCGTATCCTTGGACTCCTTGCTGCAACTAGCCTGATCCACCCCCTTTCGGTTCGTTGTCGTTCGTAAATTTTCTTCAACAAACTTTAATTTATCATTTGCAACATTTTATTGCGTAACGTTCTGTTTTTTTTTTATTTTGCACAAAAACTTTATGGCACAATCCGCAACTAAAATATTTTTAACAAAAATTCTACAAAAACCTTGGGCGTTCGTATAGACCGGAAAAAAATCCTGACTCCTTTTTTCCTCCGATTTTTCCTGTTTTTCATTTTTCCTGGCCTTCCCATTTTTCCAAAAAATTTTATTTTTCTAGTTGTAATTTTTTTTTACAGTGACTAATACAAGGTGGGTTTTTTGTAAGGAAATAGGCCCGCCGTTACAAAACGTATTAGTGGCTAAAAAGTGTCCGAACACAGTGCATTAGTAAGTAAAGTGTCAAAATGAACAGATGACAAGATAGCAAAGCAAAAACTATAAAATTAATCAATCTGCATGACAAAGTCATGGCCTCCTGCCGCTACTCGACCGAAAAAATAGAACAGGAATGGATTGACTCGACTAAATGATTTTAGTAAATTACTCGACTAAATTTGTTTGTCTATACTGGTTTACTTACTCACTCGACTAAAATACTGGCATAGTCTGTACCAGCCTTAAGAGCTATTTTTTGCCTTACCATACATATTCCAATATGAAGACTTCCAATTTCTACTAAGATATCCTGCATTCCGATTTCGTGAATTCGTAAATTCCCTACTGGGAAAAATGATCCAGTTTGAACGTATTTGTTTTAAATATAAACTTTTTCATCTAAATATTTTTCGTTGGAAATTGGGAGATCATATCTACAGAAACAAGAAAAAGAAAAAAGTCGAGTTAAAATTAAAGTTCTTTCAAAATAATTTGAAAACTGAACCAATCGGTAGATAACTGCTACATAATTTAAGGTTAGATAACCTTTCAACGTGATGTAGAAGTATTAAGTATTGATTTTTCAAGTTCACAACACAGTGTTCATATTGTGAGTTTGACATAAAGGTTAAATTTTTACAAATCTTCGAATAAACCACATACAACACACAACATGAAACAAATTAAAATAGCAGATTAGAGCACACATTAGTCGGGTTCCTTTTCTACTTCTAAGTACTCCGGAGTAAAAAAATAAAGGAGCGCAAAATTTGTCGATTTGAGTAAAACCCATCTAATTCTCTGTGAGAGCAGGAGTAGTTCCAAGTAAATACGACTAAAAATAGCAGAAAAGGAACACGGCTATTATAATCGACATTCGCAATACCAAACTATTTAATCTACAGTCGATAATCGTTAAATGTTGTTTATCGATTGGTTATGGACACTTCACTCTAGTTTACCAATTACAGATTAAAATCTTACATTAAATCTTGGAAAATTCAGCAGACCAAGCATGTAAGCAATCATGAAATCGTTAAGGAACCCAACATTCAATCATCGCCAAAGAAATTTGCACAACGATTAAAAAAACAATGATTTTTAAATATCGCACGGTTTAACGGGAAGCGATTTTAATGGACTGGTGAATCCTTTTTCTTGATACTTGTAGGGATTAGATGATTTCCAGGACTCGGACTCCCCAACTTTTCAGCAAGAGAATGCTGCTGTTCATCGGGCAAGGATCTTTGAAGAATGTTTCCGGAACACCGACTATTTCCTGGCCATCTCGAAGCCCAGACCTGAACCCAATTGAAAATCTTTGAGGAATTCTAGTACGAAGGGTTTTCGCCAACGGCAGGCAATTTTCAACCTTTCATCAACTAAAAGAAGGGCTGAAGGCTGCTTGCGAAAGCATTGGCATTCAAATTTCACAAAATTTAATAAATTCAATGCAAAATCGCTTAAATCAACATAAATCCATTATAAAATAATTAACTTACCAATTTTTTTTAAACAAAAACCTTTTTAAATCTGTTACTGGCACTCAAACTTACTGACTTTATATCAATTTCGCAGTAAAAATGCTTTAAAATTGAACTGTAACGGTACAAATGAGTACCACTCTGCCATACAAAGTTGAAGGAGTATGAAACTTGACACATATAAAGTACACGCCGTTAGCTTCAAAACATGGATACGTCACTTTGAACTCCAGCAACAAATACCAGAGCAACATGCTGCCAAAGTACCACAACAAGTGTGCCTTTATATCAATTTCGCTGACTGCATGTCCTGATCGATTGCCGAAGTTAGAGTTTTGCGTGTCTGTAACGGGCTGCATTTGGAAAAGTAGAAGCGTACCGTGCCTCATTTGGGTGCCATACAGGCGTTTTGACGCTGTGCGTTCCTGTTTCAGGCTAAGAAGGGGCGCCTTATTTTTACTAGGGGAACATTGCACTCTTGTTAGAATCGTCTACAGCATAAAGGGGCTTATCTCTGAGCTTTATTCTTTGTCATTAAAATAACTGAAATTTTGCGGTAGGCCACGTGGCACTTTTAGTCCGGGGAAATTAGGATTTTAAGGAGACAAAATTCCAAAATGGTTGAAAATTGGTCCACAGCTTCCTTGGGACTTTTTAAGAAAACAATTTCGGAAACACAAAAAAAAACATGGCTGCCGGAGATATCACTTTTTGGCTAAAAAATCACTCAAAAACTGTTTTTTTCGAAAAAAATTTTGATCAGTCAATACGAAAGGTTATTGCCTACAAAAAAGCCCTCTTGTCATTTTTTAGAAAACCTAACCCTTTCGAAGTTATTCAAGGTCAAAGTTTCCAAAAATCATTTTTCGGCCAAAAAATACCTTGAATAATTCGGAAAGATGAAGGTTTTCGAAAAAATTACATGAGGGCCTTTTTGAAGGCAATAACGTTTCGTATTAACTGATCAAAAAAAAAATTTCGAAAAAACAGTTTTTGAGTGATTTTTTGGCTAAAAAGTGATATATCCGGCGGCCATGTTTTTTTTGTGATTCCGAAATAATTGTTTTCTTAAAAAGTCCCAAGGAAGCTGTGGACCAATTTTCAGCCATTTTGGAATTTTGTCTCCTTTCGTGCGTTTTTTTTTGCTAATTTCCCCGGACTAAATTGTTTCAATAAACCTTTTTGAAAAATGAGGAGTTGCTGTGTTGAGCCACATGCATTTCCCTTTCAGCATTTAATTGATTGTTACCAACATCTTTTCTATGGGTTAAGTAATTCAGTGTGACTAAACGGAATTTTTTACATCTTCTTTTTAAATGGCGCTACAATCCCTGTAAGAATCGGTGTTCTTGAAGTCCCTTCTTTCAGTCGTCTCTACGTTTTGATACTTCTTTTCGTAATTTTCGTATATCTTTCTTCAGAGGTTCGTACAATATCATGGTCTGTTTAAAGAATCGTATATCGCGCCATTCATTTTATCATAGTTCATTGTCTGGCAGACCGTCCGTGAATATCCGTATATCAAAATTCGTCAGGTCGTCTCCGTTTCTCCGCTCTCTTCTTGATGGTATTTCGACGGAGAAGTTCTTCCTGAAAGTCAATCCAGGGCAAGGGAGAGGTTATCTATGTTTGTAGCGACCATACTCTCGAGAAGCAAATCTAAAATGTTATGACCGTAGAATTTTGAGGCCTAGGCGCTGGATTCAGTTTAAGGACACTGCGTGATGCTAGGTGTTTGATGTGAAGGTCGAGGCGAGCAGGTTGGCTCTTGTAGGACTCTTGAAGGCTCTTGTTTCAATGGCTTCTACGTTTTGCTATATCTCTCAAGTTGGTTATACGTAGTTTCTGTATATCTTGTAGATCCTCATCTATGCTTGATATTCCTATGCTTCTTTTTCGTGATGATCTACTATTGAAAATCCTCTCTCGTACCACATCTTCTACTCAAAAGTTTTGTAAACCACGGACATTATTTCTTGCTAGTAAACCAATTCGAATTCAGTTTGAAAAAATTAAAGTATTCCACCAAGAAACGAGCCTGCAACTTTTTAATTACTATCACACTGCATCTCCTACTGAGTTAGTTTGAGTTTAATGAGCCATATACAAACAATAAAAAATAATAACTCATTCCATTATTTTCACTAATTAGTAACTCAAGTTGTTCCTTCCTTGCCACTGCCCTTTACTGTAATCCTGAATTCACTTCTGGACCCATAAACTCCCTCTATAGTAATTATCGCATACGAAAACAGAAAGGCGTTCTCCTATTCAGCCCCAAACAAAGAAAGGCAGGGGCGAAACCGTTTTCGAAACGGACGTGTGGTTTTTATAATACGAACACACGCCGTAAAGCTTTGATTTCCTTGATTATGCATCCGCCCAGGAAAACTTATGCTCTATTGTCCATAAATCATCACCATCTTTCCAGGATACCCACCGAGATTATAACCGTAATAATCGGGAAATTATTATTTGGCCACGTGACTTCTTGTTATATACGAGAGGGGTGTAAATTGTTCGACGACGAAACCCAGTAAAAGGGTGAGGCAGGAAAAGATGATTCCAAGAGGCTGTATTCAAAGTAGATGAGGATGAAAAAACATTGCCATATGTTTTGCTTAATCTGAAACTACCAATTTATTGCGATTATATCTTCAAGAAAATGTGGAACAAAAAAATCTTCTTTGTTCTCCTCGTTTCCAGATCACTTGATTCCCTCATTCTGGGGCATTGTTAGTGTGTTACTTCCTGTGGTAATCGGCCTCCCTATCTTTAATATCTACAGCATGTTAACAAAAAAAACTGGGTTTAATCAGAAGCCAATAAAGAAAAACCCGCGTAAATCCCATAATGCGGGTAAATATTTGACGTTTAAGGCCACAATAATCCGCCACCTTCAACATCTTCATTTCAGCGCGATTATCCTGGTCATGTGAGCAGAACAATCTGGTTGAGATTGGACCTTTTTACCCCTCGGAAAGAATTATCCTATACAAAAGGACCAACAGCCTGGATAACTGTGCGTGGGATTTCCTTCAGTAATTTAGTGGCAATTTTAAAGATTTTTTTTTGTTGTGTGGTTGTATAAAAATTTCTATCTTATACCTGCCACGACAGGGCACGATAACGACTCACAAACACAAAACAGGTAAGTAATGAGAATGCGCCCAACTTGACCTATTCACGAAAACAAAGAGATCCTGGAAATTGTTATTTCAGTTCCATGGGATTTTCAGTTTCCTTACAGTCTTACATTGAAAATGTTGAAAATTAATACAAAAGCAGAAAGAGGAAAGGATAACAATTTCAAATTGACTCTGTTAATCCTGTTTGCTCAAGTGATAATCCATCCTCAAAACCCCGGCAATGACTTGGTTCGTGCGATGCTATGCCATGGTGTGCTTCGGTGATGCTCTGTATCCACAGCCTCCGCCTCCGGCACTGCCAACTGTTGAGAGCTATGTAAACAGGCTGTAATTACGTTAAGTGAATTCCTGTGTGGGATGAATGGGAATGCTCCCTGGGGATGCTATCAGCAATTCTGGCCAATCATTTTGGAAAGATATTGTTTTAATTTTTACAGTTAACATTTCCTTCAATAATAGTTGAGGGCTACACAATAAATGGCGGTGTTTTTTTAATTACAAATTGATTGTTTGAATTTTATTTTTTAAATTCACTTCTTTCATTCTAATTAAAATTAATTTTTAATGCACACTAATTGAAGGAGAGAATTATACCTACTTTCAAGTAATTGAGAATAGACAGACGGGTTTTAATTATTATTCTCTATGATGAGTTGTGAATTTGCAAATTTAATTAAAACTATTTTGTTAGTCCCATTTTAGATAGAAATGCTGTTTGCTTAAAGTGCCGAGTGAAATGAAACCAGTTTGCGTTATTTGTATGAAGTGTGATTACTGACGAGTTTTGTATCGTCTGAAATGGAATAACAAGTCAATAAATTGAATAAAACAAGTACAAATCACGAAACTAAAGCAATTACTTCATTCTTTAATACGGGCTGCGTTTTATGTTTCAGGCCGATTTTGTTTGACCGCCATTTTGGTTTGGCTGTAATTTGTCAGTTCATATTTGACAATTGTGGATAGTAGTCGATAACAATTTATTGTGAAGCATTTAACGCCGCAACAACTTGTTTTACAGCTCGATATAGACTAGGGTGGGTCAAATATTATTGGGGTCCATTTCAGCGAAAATCTCAAAATTCATAATATTTTAAGAAATTTTCGAGAAAAAACTATTGTATGTTTTTTTGGTTGAAGTCTACAGCTTGTATCACATAACATTTCTTTGATTCCAATTATTGTACAATACCTGGACCATCTTTAACTTATTAATTTTATTATAGAGATTTATTCGGCGAATCTGAGGAATTGAACTTTGATCGTTTACCAACTTATGGAGAAATTTTCCGGTGCCATTTTTTATGTTTGTACAGGGCTTTAATGAAAACCCACAAACATACAAAGACATTACTCCTTACGTCACAGATAAAATTACCGAAACTTGGTGTAAGCTACTACCCATTATACAAAGAAGTTCTATTTCCAATAAACTAAGTCGTTTTATCAATCAATATAAAGAAGCAATACACATAAGAAATCGGGAGAACTTCTTGACGATCTTTTTGGCTTGTTGAAAAATTTGTTTTCGGTGGCAAAATGCCGGTGTAATTTATTAATATCCAATTGTACTTGTAGCAATACACCCCTATTTATAAAATCGTTTATAGTGGATCAGCAGACAGATAGACAACATACAATTTCTGGATTTCTTGCAACGTTACGACAGCCTTTACTAAATGCGGCAGTGGCAACAGAAATGCCTACCACAGAAGAGACTTGCCAAACTTTAATTTCTGCAGATGCAGGTAATAAGAATTTAGATGCAGGCAGTTTTGCTTTAGATATTCACGAATGTGGGCCTGTTCCGGTTGCTCTTCGTGGACCGTATATACAAAGGTTAACGTTGACACACTTCGCGATGGAATGCGATAGATACGGTGTGTCACATAGAGCTGCAGCTGCACTGGGATCAGCACTTATTAAAGATTCAGAAATAAAAGATAAAAATGACCAAAAGGTTATTATTGATAAACATAAAGTTCAAAGAGAACGAAATCGATGTAGTTATGGTGCCTTGAGAAAACGATTCGACAGTTCAACGTTATTTGCATTGAATTCCCGAAAAGATCAAATCAGAGAAAAAATCCACAGATTTGACAGCAAACAAAATTTCCAATAAATTAATAAAATCCTTACATAAATTTAATATTAAAAGTTTTTGTACGGGTATTGTTTAACATTACATTGTAATTTTATGATTTGGAAAAGATGGTATAAATGTTATGGTAATCTGCGAAATTTTTAATTTGTTACTGTTTTCTCAAAATTTAGATCAACTTTTCTACCAAAAAGAACTAGGATATACAATAATTGACCCAAATAGAAGTTCTTAGATTTTTTATGAAGTCTTTTAGGCACAATAAAAAAAATAGTTTTTAACGAAAAAGTGATAGAAAATGGGTGTTTTTGGGTAGGTGTCAATTTTTAAGTGATTTCTTGTAAATGAACTTCAAATTTTTCTACTATAATGCAAATAAACGTCTAATTTAGTGGTGGAAACCTGGGAAAATTCCAGATCCAACAAGCCCAAGATCATTATCCTATTACAATTATTTTAGAAGTAATAGCGATTTCTTGGAAAGTTTTTTTTAAAAAAATTACCATTAAGTAAAAAATCTATTTTTAAAAAGGGCGGCGGGGTAGAAAATATATAGTTTCTTCGCGAAAAATTCTTAAAATAACACGAATTTTAAGATTTTCGCTGAAATGGACCATGATACATTCTTTGCGAACAATTTGACCCACCCTAATATAGACGGTTCAAATTTTTGGCAAAATATCATCATTAGTGACGAGACACTTGGCTAGCTTTGCTAATAACCAGAGTAGGCGCTACTGTGGCATTGAAAGTGCGCAACTGATAAACCAACTACCATGACATCCTCGTAGAGCGACTGCATGGTGCGCCATGAGGCCGTATTTCTTCGAGGATGCTAGAGGCAATACCGTATCAGTTACTGATGATCGCTACAATGACATGTTAAAAAACTTTCTTGTCGCCGAATTGAATCTTGTCACCGAATCGAACATGAAACGGTACGTTGCCACATCACACACAGCACGTGGTATGATGCAAATTATATGCATCGTCCTGGAACATAAATCGCACCCTGCAACGTAAATTCTCATACTGTACATCCATTGGAGAACATGTTGTAAACCTTAACGCTTCTAATCTTTTCTGAGCTTAAATCTAATTATATTTAGCTCTGTGTAATAAGCATCATCATTTGCAACTGGCGATATTTGTGCAAGGTAAGGCAGTCGTAAAATTCCAGCGGAATGTGAAATTATTTAAACAAAAGAGAGGAGGTAACTAGAAGCGATTGGAAGAAGCTATAACGAGTAGAAGGTCAGTACAACTAGCTTATGGCCTGTCTTTAACCAAGAAAAGTGAGGATAACAACCCCTTGAACTACCGCCCTTTAACGAATCCTTCTTCTATTCACTTGAGCGATTCAAAACCCCACACGATGAGTTTTTGGAGTGACTCCGGAACATTTGGACTAATGGAACGCTCGTATATGAGGGCCTTTAAACGTATGTTGTTTTATTGCACGTTACCACAGGGTTTAACAATGTGCAAAATCGTACCATCAAAGCCATCGAGAACGTGATCATATGCTCCATTATGGTGGGACCACACTACGCGGACTTGGGTCGCACGCGCTTTTGCCTTTTTTTTCATATAGAGTTTTATGACTTTTTTACGACTTTTTTACGACTTTGTCCATGGTAAAGGTCGTGCGGCACAACAACGCGGACAAAAGGCTGTGCTGTGCTGTGCGTCCACACACTATGAGCTTTTCAAAAGCGCGTACGCCGTTTCAAATGAGAGTTGATTTTTTCTCACTCATGATTCAGAAAATTAAAAGATCACGCGCGCTTTTGGCTGGCCGTACGACCAAAAGCGCGTGGAATCTAAGAGCCGGTTTAGACGGTGCGCTCCAGCGCATGTGCCTCACGAACTTTGTGGATAAATGGAGATCATCACCAAACGTTCGTGAGGCACATGCGCTGGAGCGCACCGTCTAAAACAGCTCTAAGTTCGGGTAGTGAGGACGGGCCTTTATTGAATGATTGTTGGAATACAGGAATACTGGTATCGCTATTATCAGAGTATTTGAGGCTCTCCTGATTACACAACAGAACAACACGATTGCGGAACAGTCTTCCACATTTTAAATAGGTCAAAAATTTTGGTTCTTCATTTAACCATTTTTATCGTCATCTTTTCATTAATGTAACTCCACGAATATATACTAGGGATACGGAATCGGTCCTCGATTTTTTACTCATATGAGTATTTGGCTTTTCGATTCTACTCATATCAATACTCGACACTTTTGACCGAGTAAGTTTACTCATATCATTACAATTTGCATTCAAGCCAGAAATCAAGCTAATTGCAAGTTTATCGCAGTCGTGAATATTTTCCATATAAACGCTTTACACTTATATGTATTTTTCTGCCTCAATTAAGGAGAGTTAAGGGCCGTTTTCGTCCCATACTCAAAGTGAAAATGAAAATTGGAGCTCTTTTATCGCATTGTATGCTTCCCTGTCTCTTCACCAACGTGGAATCCATGTCCGTGCAACAGAGAGAAAAGCATTAAAATTTCCGTACGATAAAAGAGCTGCAATTTGCGTTTCCACTTTGCGTTTGGGATGTGAACGGGCCTCTATACTTTTGAATTTGTATCCCATGTATGCTACATAAGTATTTGTAATCTGTCCCAGCCGGAAATCAAGTAATGCATCCGATAAGGCACGTCAAGTATAAAACAAGTCTTCGTTGCAAGTTTTCAGCAATGCCAAAAGCAAGGAAAGGCAATGTTTGGGTTTTTGACCTAACCAATATAATTCTCTTTGAAGGAACTAACAACACTAGTTAGGATTTAATCAATATTTATTGCACAAAAATTCACATCGGATTCTTATTGTTATTTTTAGGATTTTAAATGTACATAATTTAAGCTCTAGAGCGTTTGACTAAACTCCAACTAAGTCTTTGACGCTTGCGTTCTGTTTCAAGGAATCGTTGATCTGCTATTCAGTCAGAGGTGCTGGAAAAGACTAGATCGCTAAATATGGCGGAGTTGCCGGAAAGTCTAGATCACTAAACTGTGAGTTCAGTGATCGCTCGAGTGTTCCGACTGATCGTTATTGATCGTTTTCATCGTGTGGGAAGTTGTTGTGTGACTAGTGATGAGCAAAAAGTCTTGCAGTGCTAAGGAAAGCGTCTTGCTGTCCTGGTCTTACAGTCTTGTCTTGCCGTGGTCTTGCTAAATGTGTTTATTGAGTACTCATCGATTCTCAAGGAATCGAGTACTTTTGAACGAGTAAAAAGTACTCATTGAGTAATTTTCTTTCGATTCTACTTATGAGTATTTACTCGAATGCGTTCCACCGATTCCGTATCCCTAATAATTACTACTACATATTGCTCGAGATATGGCCAATGACATGACTCATATGAAAAATGACATTTAAATCGACAAAACCTTTACGTACATGCAGAATTATGTTTTGCGTTTATCGCACGGGATTAAGAATCCATTTCGTACTTGAAGTTATGAAAGATGTGGTATAGATGTCATTGACTCAGAATACAGGAAAAAATTGTAAACAACCCTAAAAACTTTGTTATATACATAAGTAGTATGTATGTATTTATGTTAATACTGGTCCGCACTAAACTCTGAATCTCCTATGTGCAAAATAATTCATTCATTGAAACTTAATGCTACCAAATCACCGTACACATATCAACAAGGTTTCAACCCTATTTAAAGTCTACCTGAAGTTCTCATACAGCACAGTTCGCATATCAAAAAGATTTCAAGAGATTTTAACGTCAATCAAATTGATAACACAGAACGCTTTTAACTGAAAACGAAATGTCGAGGTGCTCAGCTAAACTCTCAAGCTCGCATCACACTAAAGAACTATATAGACGACAACGCGACATCAGGCCGACGTGTTATGGCGTATCATTGAAGTCGTGTGGCTGCCAGTCTATACTACGTCGGCATACATAGTTTGAATAACTACAGAATGTTGAACTGTACGCCTAAATATATTATTATGTGCAGCTCCAGCATGGTCTGGCCGTGGCTTTAGAAAAGAGACCCTAAAATACAGATTCCCCGCAAGTGCTCAACCGTTCTCAACTCGACAGCTTCTGATTAAATCGGATGTTGTGTCACATTTGAAGCTGTAAATTAAGTGGTGCGCGAATTAAGCAAATAAAATGATGGAGGCCGCAAAATACACCCCCAGTACCAAGAGCCAGTAGCTATAGTATATTCAGAGCATCTACGTACACTATACGCTATTACGGCCTGAACTCTCACATCGATGCAAAATGCTTTCAGACCTATGGTGGAAATGTTTAGGGGATTCTAATAGAATTCCGGCCATCCACTTTGTGCACTACCCCGAGATTCAAGTTCACTGGATATTTGTGGAATTAAAATTTTTTTATTGGTTTCAAAAAAAAAATTAGAAAGGGACGAATGAAAAACTATCGAGCACTCAGAAAACTGTTGGCTATTGTTCATCGAGTAATTGTCGAATCTGAAGAGCCTTCAAACATCTGCGCCAGAATATTAAAGTGTACAATTTTTTTCTTTATTAACGAGTTCAAATGAAGATATAATAGAGCTTGTAGAGCAGTGTTGGTGGTTGCTACGTAATATTACGATAGAATTGGTTGTTTTGAAAAAATAAATAATAATAATAATCGTATTTAAGAAATAAAAGGATTTAATGCCGCGCGGTATTCGTTTCAGTTTATTTTTGTATTATAATTCTTACAAGGATTTTATAAATCAGTTGTATCCTTTCTAGTAGTCGAGTAAACGAATATGGTGAATATTGAATATTATGAACAAACAAAGTAAGCATTTCAATGATCTTTTCTAAATGATTTTTATTTAAACTAATTTAAATACCAACGCTTCCATTTCCCTCATTCTTCCATTGTACAACTTCAATGGCCAAGATGTACGCACCTAGAGCACACTTATATATAATTTGAATTTTACTATTTACCCTAAATATTGCTTGTAATTATAGGGGTGTTTTTTTAATCTGTTCCAGGACAGAATAGAACAGCTTCCATACAAAAGTCTTGTCGCCGATAATTATCAAGAACACTATCCAGCACAAAGGGAAATTTTTAATTTCCCTTTTCTCACATACTTTTTTTAACTTGACAGCTGACAACTAAAGTAAAATGTTTTGTTTACTGAGTGAAAAACGAGAAAAATTAATGGAGAGATAAATAAGACCGATATTTATGCAATATTAGAAGAAATTAAAATGCCCAAAGCCGAAATTTATTTAAATAAAAATGAAAACTTCCCTTGCCGTTTTTTAATGTTCCAGGACAGAACAGAATAGAACAGATTAAAAAAACACGGCATATGTATGTATATCATTTGGACTAGAACTAATCCTTTCTTTTTTAAGAAATCCTAAAAATCTAACTTTTTGTAGCCTAGTGACCTTGAAACTAGTGATGAAAAGATTTCGATTACTATTAATCGTAATCGATGATTATCTGTATTTAACGATTAATCGTTATCGTCGATTATCATTGCGATTATTTGTCGATTATCTGCCAAAAATATTTTCAAATTTTTGTTTAAATTCTCGTTAACAACCTTTATAAACGCGCCTTATAGATTATGCGTTTACCTGATGTATCCGAACGCAAATTTTGGGAACTCTCCTTTGACGGCTTAGGGAGTTCCCCGCCCGGGTTGCAAATGAATACAGGTAGTAGGGGAGGTGAAGCTTGGAAAAACCATGTCGTCCCAACTTTCTGCCGCCTGGTATATAAGCTTTTCAAGTAATTTCGAGCATTTTTTACAATATCACTTTTTTTCGGGAAGTGGACTCATCTCGTGATACGGGGGTTGGGGGTTAAAATTGAAAAAAAATTCTGCCGCTGCTAATGTAGGTTCAATATTGTGCTTTCTGAATAAAAATTTGCATTATTTAAATTTTTAATACTAAAATTTGTAACACTTTGATTTCGGTTTTCAGACCTATTACAATAACATCTCTATATTGGGATGTTGAAAATAAGTGTAATTCGAAAACTATTTTAGCGCCATTTGTGACAGATTCAACATGGCGCACAGTAGATAAAAATTCTGTCAACTAAATAACTTTTGTGAGCGACGTTTTAGCCTAACTGTGTACTCGAACCTTGAGATTTTAAAATGGTGCTGGTTGCTATTTGGTATAAAAGTTGAAACATTCAAAATGGCCGACTAAAAAGGGGCAAAATAGGATTTGAACTGAATTGTTTAGTCACAGAAATGGAAATATTTAGTACTTACTAGCGTTGAAGCAGTATAGTTACGTGGGTATAAAGCATTAATACTACAAGATCATAACTTACTCCTAGGCCCTCGAGACTACTACTTTCACCTGTAAATCTGTAGCGGTACCACTTGTCGTGTAATATATTTGGTGGATCCTGGATATTCAAATGAAGCTAAAGCCCACAAATAGCAAAGACCGACTGGAATAGACGGACTGGCTTGAGCCTCGGTCGTGAGTGCTCCTCTAATTTAGGACTAGGTCCAATGGAGTCAGGTCGTTTGGATTGTTCGAAACCCAGGCACTAAGATGTTTGTTTAGCGATTTGGAATATTATTTTTCACAAGTCACAAGTTCCGTGTCACGTTTGATTGAGCTAAACGTAGGCTTATGATAATGAAGACAAATTCTGGCAAGACAAGAAAAAAGATTCATAACTAAATCAATACCAATAATAATAATTTAAAATGTTGGCTAACTGAGCCGTACCAAGCGTACTTTTATAGAATATAGAATAACAAGATCAAATTCATAGAAGCATTCCATGGCTTGACTGAGTTCCACTCCTGGCCGGCCCCGCTAGCCTAGGGGTCAAGTCGCCCAACTGCCATACCAGAGCTCCGTGGTTCGAATCCACTCCGGGGCCATAGCTTTCCATTTTCCCGACCTAGATAACTTTCCTTCTTTACTGTCTTCGCTCTTTACAAAAAAATCCCTGATTTTTCTCCTGCCATCGCCTTTATGCGTAATAACCAAGGAAGCTGGTGACATATACAAGCGTACATGCATTGCATTCAGCGGCTCCCTGATATGCGGAGATTTTCCACTGACACATAATTGCATGGTTGCGTTCCGTCCCGGCTCTCACAGATAGCCCAAAAATCTGAGAAACGAGTCGCATGTGTTTGTTGTGTATGCTTGTGTGTCCTATGTCGAATGCGACAATGCAGAAAAAGTTGAAAGTAGCCCGACTTTTGCGTGGCATACGGAACATTCACGAAATATTTCGTCAGGTCGCATTTGAATACACACACTTCTATATTATCTGTCAACGAATGCAACGCATGTACGCTTGGATATGTCACCAGCTGGAAGCCCTCACCGAAGTCAGCGATCTGTCATGGTAGTATTGGGTGGGGAGCTGCTGGAATAAAAACACGTGTTGGTGTTGTCAGTTCTTTCAATCTCTTCACTGCTTTCTATCCGACGGTGCGCTCAATAATACAATCGACACAAAGCAAGGTCGCTGAGAAAAAAAATTCGTCATTACGTCGAATGCCAATTTAGGAGTGACACACGGTAAAATTCGTGGTTCTGTTTTGACAGTTGTAATAAGTGGATGTGTTGTGTAGTGAAAAATGTAAATGAACGGAAATTAAAAGAAATTGAATCTTGCGCGTTAACGTCCGTTGAAGGTTCATTCAGGACGTCAGGACGTCAAAAATATTGTTTTAATTTAAATTCATGTATGGATTTTTGTGTATATACCTACTTGTTAGAAATGTGATTTTTTTAAATTTCATAGCCTGCCAACGCCAAAAAGTTGAAAGTTGCTCGACTTTTGCCGTCGCTTGACGCCGCAAAGTCGTGAATGCGATAACTCGATTTGAATTACACACAGCCAAATGTCGACGTCAACGCGCGTCAAAGCGTTGATGCGCGTAAACGCGAATAAAGTCGTGATTGGGCCGTCGCCTTTAAGCGGTGGTAGAAAGTCGTAGAGGAAAGTTGGTAGAGAGGTTTCTAATACCACCTATTTTCGTTGTTATAGGTTTAAGCTCCCAACAATCTGGATAGACACCAAAAAAGTATATGATAAGGCAAACTTTGCGTAGAGATCTAGCTTAAAGTGATGTGTTATATGTTTGGTTGGGATTTTGTCAGGGCATATTGTCTGAGTAGATCTATTGACGAGTTCTTTGAGCTTTGCTAGTACTGAAGTAAATTCTGTCTTTTTCCTGAATTGTAAGTATATTTAGCTGAAGGTGATTGTCAAGTAGAGAAAAATACGGAGTGAATATAAATTGGCCTCGGAGCAACTTTCTGATATCGACGTCTGATATCGTTTTCTCACATTATACAAAGTTTTCTTTTTGACTCTTTTCGGCTTAAAAACGGCAAATAGACAACAAAGTGTAAAAATAATTGTAAAAAGACATACCACTGTCAAATGTCTCTCATGTAAAGGAACATACATTTTTTCTAATGTAACACTTAAAATGTCCTCACAAGGGTCTACATAATACATTTACAATTTTATCACACGACCAAATTTGGGCGTAGACGTCACTGCACAAAACTATTTAGAAACTATTGACTCTAAAGTCCTTTAATTGGAGACAAATTAATTATTAGGAATAACTAAATAAAAGGTTATTTGCAGCTCCATTTATACTAGACATATTAAGCCTTTTGCAAAAAACGTGAAGATTTCATGATGACTGAAATGTTATACAGAATCAGCTATACATATTTCATAATTACCTTCATGTATTTCTGCTGGCTACTAAAAAAAATAATTAAAAGTAAGAATTTTCCGCAAAAATAATAATAATATGACATAGCAGTTTTAATGCAATTTCTGCAATAGCAGACAAGTTTTTCACATAATGTGGAGAGTGTCCCCAAAAGAGGTCTAAAAAGTCTTTTATGAACAAAGCACTTACAAAGTATGAGTGCAATGCACTTACATTTACATACTTAGAGCTCTCTGGTATGTTTTAAGGAGCCCATAGAACGCTTTCTAAGTAGTTTTGGCGCACAACATCAAAGTCTCCCGCCTTGACATCCCCTATCAGCGAGCCTTTTATTTCCCGTCTTACGAGATTTCGCTTGTATGTATATATTTATATTTGTATATGTACATAACATTCCTCCCCATTCTACTTTAACTCATTTTTTTATGCTCTTAGAGTTTTCCTTTTATTTCCTTTTTTTTCGTGTTTTGTTACCAAAAGAAGGACGAATTATGGCACCGTACACTTAACTTCGACAGTTACATAAAAGCAGCATTAAAAGGAAACTTTTTAGCGGAAAACAAAAATGGTGTATGGTGACATGACAAAGGTGCTTTGATATGTGTTTTTTTGTTTTTGTCAGGTTCTTGAGCAAAAATATTTTTCCCGAAATACCAAAAGCACCTTGCATTGCTACGGTTATTAATGCTATAAAGAATTAAGCTTCGAAAATGTATTTGTTAAAGATTTTTTCTTATACATGATTCTGTTTTTTTTATTTCAGGTGAAAATATGGTTCCAGAATCACAGGTATAAATGTAAGCGGCAAGCGAAGGAGAAAGCAATGGCAGAACAGAATCAACAAAACCAGGTAAATCACAGTTTTTTAGTTATCAATATGTAATCAATTGTTTTTAATTAATCCTTTCCTTACTTGTTGCTTAACCCTGTAGAAGGCGATTGCTTCCGCCACTCTAAACAAAAACTTGTTATGAAGGGAGGGGATGCTAAAATACTAAGAAACGCCTTATATGATGAGTATGAAATTTTAAAACTGGTTTCAAACCGCTCAAGCATGAATCGAGGCATAATAATATGTAATTATTTGTTGGGCAGAGTTGAACAACTGAGCCAATCGAGTTGAAGCTGCTTCAATTTCATTGAGGGATGATTACTGAGTAGCTAAGGGGGAGCTTTTTAGTTCATAATATTTCTTTGTAGGAAAAAAATATTTATTCCGATATATATTCGTAAGAAATCGGAAGCAACTAACTTAGGGTTCGTTCCCACTAGCACGGACCGTCTGTTTCTTCGTAACTTGACTATCGCATTTACGAAGATATTTGTCTTTAACTGTACAAATGAAACAATTGTATTGTATTAAATGTTGATTTTATCGTACACTGTTTTTTATCGAAGTGCCTATTCGCACCATAAATTGGAGCTCTGTTATCGCACAGGCATTTACATGCTTTTCTCTCTGTTGCACGAACGTGAATTCCAGGTAGAGAGAAAAGCATAAAAATTTCTGTGCGATAAAAGAGCTCCAAATTGCGTTTCCACTTTGCGTTTGGGATGTTAAAGGGCCTTAACTCACGAGGAACACGTATGAAATTAAATTTCCGAATTACAATTTTCAATGTTTTCATTTTCGTGAAGCGTATCCTGTGGAAATGGTGATGGCAGATTATTAATTTTGAATTAATAGTATTTACACGCTTTCCTCTTTTTGCCATGAAGAAAGTTAGTTCTTAATAACTTGCATTTCTTTTTTCAAATTCTACATCTGTTGATAGGCTCGCATTATTAATAATTTGATTGATTTGGGTTTGTATTATCTATCGCCTTGAATAGTTATCGTTACTTTTAGGTTTATATTGCAATTATCAAAAATCCCAAAATAAAATTTTCTACAGAAGTAAATATGTATGTTTGGGCTGGATAAATCTTGAATATTAGTAGAACTTTTGTTATTTCTTATTGTTCGTTTTTTAATCCATCGAGAATAAATGATGTTTTCATCAAATATCGGTAAATTTAAATGTTGACAAATTTCGAGAATATGATGACATGAGAGCTTATCGGGAGATAGTCGGTGTCTGTTATAGCCCATGGAAGGCCGAGTTCATCCAAGTCTTGACTTTTTTAAATTATTGTGTTGTTATGACCTTTAATGTTGGCCATTGACTTTAATCCATTGATTTTTATAAATTTTACATAGGCCGTTGGAATTAATAAAAAAAAGGTGATTTTCAAGAAGTTTTATCTCCAAAAGATTTTATTGCATAGAAAGTATATTTTAGGTATAAAAACTTGAAAAATCATAGTCTTTGACGGGGAAAGTACCTAAAAATGCATAATTATGCAAAAAAAAGTGCATTCTTTGCTGTTTTTGTGCATTTTTCAAGGGTTTTTCAAAGATATTTATTTAAGATTCATAAAAAATGGTTTGTTTTAGCTTTATACAAGCCTTAAGTAACATATTGGGTCACTTAAGACCCTTTATGGGCCAATTGTAGCCATTATACGCATCCAAAAGTGAAAAATTTTAATAATTGCGCTAAAATTAATAAAATATCGTTCAAATTTTATACTCTGGGTTTTCGAGGTCATTAATTACGAGTTTGAAGAGAAAATCGGCAAAGTCAAAATGGTTAACTAAAAATTTTTCAAAATTTTTACTATAGTGTCCATTCTGCTTTCGAGAGTGAGACCTGGAGTTCGGTAACAAAATAAAATTTCAAAAGTCGGATCATCATTCTCTCAGTAAATTCGTAGGGCGACATATAGATCGCGCCACTATTGGCAAGCATATATGATTTTTAGGTAGCCAACCTTCAAACGATATGTGTCAAAATTTCATGGCATTCCGACCATTAATTTACAAGACACAGTAGTTTCAGTGACGCTACTTTTATAATTTTCAAAGCAATGGAAAAAATTGAATTTCGTGTTGCTTTTTAGCGGGACAAAATAGCGTTCAAGCAAAGCAATGATTTTACAGGTGTTATTCAGACTTTGCTCCATCGAGACTAGAAAAGTGTCATTCTGATTTTAGATGCAGCCGCACAAACACCCAAATTCGGCAGCAAAAATCAGAAAAAAAGTGCACAAAATCGTTTCGGAAGACCGTAAAGTGAAGTTGCGTAAGATAGCTGACACTTTAGAGATATCCATATCAGAAGGCAGTGTATTCCCTATTTTGCATGAACATTTGTCCATGAGAAAGCTCTGTTCGAAGTGGGTACGGCGGTTGCTCACTGTTGACTGTTTTGTGCGCTCCTGGAACAACTGCCCAACACTGCACTAACTCCGCTCATTTATAAATAGAACAACTCGACTGTGGAATAATCTTCATTTCCATGGTGAGTCTAGAGAGGAGCAAAAGATTCCATCACCGAAGAGGATCAAGGCACGGTTTTGAATTTTCTGTAATGTGGCTAAAGAGGTTACCTAAGCGCCAGTCCAAATAAATAAGTTCTATTTAAGGCAGGAGCGAATGTAGCATGTCGATGGCTTAATCTAGAAAGGCCCTAACATCAAATTTTTCAAAATTGAAATTTTGATGGTAAATTATAACCTGTACGTAGCTAAACATTTTCCAGAAATTTGGGAGATCTGCAATAAAAACTTACAAAATTATTGATGGGTTTTTAAACGCCCTAACATCATGTATCAATGGCGTGATCTAAAAAAGCCCTAACACGCATTTTGTGAATTTCACAAGGGAAGCTAGTGTAATGGAAATTTCCATGTAAAATATTGTAAAAGAGGTAGCACTCAGCATACAGCACCATTCCCATTTCATCATGGTAACACAGTCAATTTGCGTCACAATTGTTCCCGTTAAAGCCAACTGACTTCTTCTCTTCAGTCTTTCAGTAATAGCTTGCAAAGACGTGAGTAATGCACTAAGCCAGAAATATTTAGAATTTTTAAGTCGGGAAAGTGAACAGTTTGTAGATTTTATTATTGATAAAGGCGGAAGCGAGTGTTTTTAAAAAAAATTTAAATAGTGAATGCCGTGTGTGTACTACCGAAATGAATGTTGATGATTCAGATATTCATGTTATGAAAAGTTCTTCCGAAGAACCTGTTGATAACGATATTTGCAAAAGGAAATCTAAAGCTGACAAATCAAGATGGTTTGATGTTTCTAATAGAAAAAATCGCGAGAATGGGAAAAAGTACATCGGTATTTCACAGTCTGCTAGCGGAAGAACCACGTGTCAAAGATCCGCACGAACATTAGGAGATACGTGTACATCTACATACTGTGTGAAGAGTAAGTTTCGGAACTGTTCATCTGTCACACAGAACCAACGCAGACAATTATTTTCAGAGTTCTGGGAAATGTCATGGGATCAAAAAAAGTTGTATGTTACAAGCCTTGTAGATTCTGTTGAAAAGAAACGACTATATAAAGAGGAATCGCAGCGCTCAGAGTCACGAAAATATCATTTAAAGTGTAATTCAAAGCGATTACAAGTTTGCCGCCAAATGTTTTTATCTACTCTTGGACTAAAGGAAAAGATGGTAAGGTCATGGATCAATGATATTGGAGAACATGGCACCCAAAAGAGTCCGGAGAAATCATCATATCTACGAACGAAATCGAAACGATTGTCAGTTACAGGTCGCGAAAACGTGCGAAGGCGAAGTTTTTTAATAAAGTGGCTAAGGGACTTTCCGAAATTAGAGTCACATTATTGCAGGAAGGATACTAAAAAACAATATTTTCAAACCACTATTCGTTCCAGCGCAGAAATCTATAAATTATACACAGCTGAATGTGAAATAAATAAAGAGAATGATACCGTACCTTTATCTTATCCAATTTTTGCCGAGTTAATGAACGAGATGAACTTCTCCATATTTAAACCTAAAAAAGATGAGTGCGACATTTGTGTGTCGTTCAAAGCAAAGAATTTATCAGATGACCTCTATAAAAAACATAGAAATGAAATAGAGAATATGCGAGAAGAGAAATGGAACGATATTGAAAATGCAAAAGCAGGTTTGTGCGCTGTATTTTGCATGGACATGCAATCGGTGAAATTGATTCCTCAATTAAATGCAAACGCGGCGTATTACAAGATGAAGTTACAACTACATAATTTCACAATTTACAATGTAGTTTCACATGAATCTGATAATTACATTTGGGATGAAACGGAAGGAAACTTGGTCGCATCAACTTTCACAACCTGCGTTATACATCATATGAGCGATTTTCTTCACAAATCACCATCAATTCACCACATTATTATCTATTCTGACGGCTGCGGTTATCAAAACCGAAATGCTGTTTTATCGAACGCCTTAAGTTGTTTCAGTATAGAGAAGAACATTACAATTGAACAAAAGTATTTAGTATGTGGCCACACACAAATGGAATGTGATGCGACCCATTCTTTAATTGAACGGAAAATCAAGGAACAATGTATTAATCTTCCTTCTCAATTCACACAGCTGGTAGTAGCTGCACGGAAAAATCCATTTCCCCTCCGAGTACACCATTTGGATCATACTTTCTTCTTGGATTATGAATCAATACCTAGACACTACATCTCCATTCGACCAGGTAGGATCGGACTTTTTGATCTAATTAATTACGAGAATGAGAGTATTCAATTTGCATTGAAATTGTAATAAAGTTTAATGAATCTGAGAATTTAGCAAATTTTCGTATTATTTTCATCTCCCGTTTCATTGCATTATAAATTATTTCTCAAGTTTACTTTAAATTTAGGCCGAGTCACTGGGGATCCTAAAGTCAATATGCTTCGCGCCTTGGGATATGAATCCAATGGAGATATATATTTTAAGACTGGTATAAAGAATAATTATGAACTCCTCCCACAACGAAAAAAAACAAAAACTTTTGGAATTCAACCTCAGCCTTTATATCGTCAGAGATTAAAGATTGTGAAAAAGAAGTGGGATCATCTCCAAGACCTGAAACCCATGCTGCCATCCGACTCTCATTCTTTTTTTGATAACATACCATATCAATAAATACTTATATCCACTTTAAAATGTTGTGCTGTTTCATTCTAGTACTTCTAGTAGTATTAAAGTATTTTGTTTTTGTCGCACCTTATAATTTACCCTTAAAGGAAAAAGCCCTAACATCCCAAATGTTTCACATAATCTTCAACTTAAAAGCCCTATCATCAAAATTCGATTAAAAATTCAACTTTCCGCGAAAACCATTTACGGCAAAACTTGTCATGCTTCATTTTGTAAGTGATGCGAAATTTAACGCAAAACTGTGAAAACTCTCTAATTTTAAACGTTTTTCGGCTTTCCTGTGAAATTCGCAAAATGCGTGTTAGGGCCTTTCTAGATTAAGCCATCGATGTGTTAATTGCAGTCTAAGCTGAAGAAGAAAAGTTGCATCTCTTAAGATATCGCAGGGATGGGTGTTTTTCCACGATTTTGGAATATGTGGTCATTCCATCGCAAAAGTTCGGTTAGTAGTAGCCCAAGATCTAGGCCGTAACCTGAAATATAGAGTACAATCGGTTTCGTTGGAGATTAGACGGCATTTAGATTTAGATGGGTTACATTTAACACAGTTCATGTAGCCCCAATCAAGAATGAGTTCATTTGTGATGTTGATTGAGATGGACATGAGTTTTCGATCCTGAAAACAAGGTTTAGGAAGTTGCATTATCGCAAGCATAGGAGTAACTACTCTTACTAACCCAACTAACTAACGCCATTGTCACCAGAAAGAAGCCTAGTTGGAGTAAATGAGGCTAAGCTAGTCCGATCGATAGAGGCAGTGACGCTGGCGTAGACGAGCTAGAAACTCGGAAAGGAGGTAGCGAAACTTTCTTGCGTCCGTCAGTTTCTTTTGTATAGTTGTTGGTAACCTTCACTATAGTGTTCTTTTCACTTGTTCACACAGATTTTTCAATTGTTAAATGTTTTTTTGACCGAACTATATTTTTATGCGCTTAAAATATCAAAATTTTGTGTTAAACGACTACAGTTCGATGGAAAACCATGGTTTAGGATAGTTGTAGAAAGTGTTTCACATACCGACGGGATTCTGAAGTAATTTGAATTGCGCTGACTCGTCATATGCCGACTTGCACACTGCTACTTTGTTTCTGCAATATAATTGTGAGCTGCTAGTGAGCTTGCCCAACGTAGAAAACTATAGACGAAGCTAATTAATTTATATCAATTTTAATTGTTAATTTATATCAAGAAATTCCTATTCCTATATTGTCTCATTTTATTTAATTTTTATAACATCAACTAAAATTCTTCCAAAACATTTTGATTTCCTTTCAGTCAGCGAGTTCACCACGACGTGTCGCTGTACCAGTTTTAGTTAAAGATGGTAAACCATGTTCGGGTAGCTCAAATTCATCCCAACAGCAGCAACAGCAACAGCAGCAACAAGTAGGCGGTACTGGCAATACAACAGTAACAAGTGGTAGCAATGTGATTACAGTAGATGCACCCCATACACATTCACCGGATACATCATCGACGCTTTTATCTAGTTATAATGGTGCTGGTCAACATGCACAAATGCTACAACAGCCATGCAATAATTCCTTAATGTCAAATAGTTTGGCTATGGCTTATCGAAATCAAAATAATTTTATGAGCAATAGTCATCAGCAGCAATGTGGCGGTTATTTACCATTGCAAGGCAGAGCATGGTAATAGAAGATTTATTAAGGATTCGGATTACAGTAACCGAATCTGATATTTTTAAAAACAAAAAAAAATTAAATAGAAAGTATTCTGTTTTTAAGCTTAAGTATTGTCAAGCAACAAACAAACAAAAGAAATAAAAGATCTATCGATGATTTTGTCTTCTGTAACTGTGAATTCTTATTTTAAAAAAAAAGAAAATAAATATAAAAAAATGAAATAAAAAAAGAAATATTATTGCCTTTTAAACACATTTGTAAAATTATATCCGCTTTATGTTTTAAAACAAAATTATTATTTTTTTTTGTTATTTTTACTTTATTAATCAAAAATGCAAATAAGTTAAAAAAACATCCAGAAACATACAACAAATACATCGACAATGCAATAAATTTTAAATGTAAATTAAATTTAAAAAAGAAAACGTTTAAATTGACAGAAAAAAAATAGAAAAGTAAACAAATTAAAAAAAACGCACGCATTACGAATGCAAGGACAACATTTTATTTAGGAACAAAATTATTTAAAAAAAATGGTAAAAAATATATTGTGATATGGATTTTAATTTAAAAACAATTTGAAAATATTGATTATAATCCAGATGATGTTAGGTACTGCATTTGTGTGGCTAGACACAAGCAAATACATAACTAAAATTGAATCTTTTCTTGATCAAGTAATACACAAGCAAAAAGTTTTAATTTTAGTGCCTAATATACCTACTATAAAAAAAAGAAATAACTGTTCTCAAATTAATTTAGTAATACTAAGTAAAATATTCCAATCACAATCCACAAAACAAAACAACTCTCAAAATCAATATTCACTTTGAATGAAATAATAAAAATAAAAAAAACAAGAAAAAAAAACACAAAATAATAAGAAGAACTTTTTCACATGTAAATTGTAAATAAATGAAATGGGATAGAAAATAATTTAAAAAAAACAATTATAAAAAAAAACAAAATAAACATTAGAAAAATATTATTAAATCGAGAAATTAAAGTTTTATAAATCAGGGTATTCAAAATTTCCAAATTCTCTTTTATGAAACCTTAAATTTCGAATGAATTTATTTTTAACAAAACCAAAATCATAAAAATAAATTGTAAAAAAATAAAAAAAGGTGAAGATTAATTAAAAAAAAAGAAAACTGTGTAAAATTGTAAAATTTTCACAATAAAAAAAAGTTATCAATTTATTCTTTATGAAAGAAAGAAAGAAAAAAAAATTGAAAGAAACAAATAAAAAAAAGAGGAAAAGTAAAAATCGAATTTTAGAAGATATTTATTTAATAAACACAACAAAATTTTAGCTCGTAAGCTTCCCCTTCTGTCCCTGAAAATGACTTTTTAGTAATTATTACATAAAAAAATGAAAAGTAAAGAGTTAAGATTATTGAAAAAATATTATAAATAAATTAATTAAAAAAAAACACTTATTATATAAAAATGAAAAAAAAATGTAAGGAAAATAAAAATCAACTTAATTCCAACAAAATACTTACGAAAATGTAAAATTTATATATATTGCAAAAAAAGGAAGAAATAAACATTGAAATAATCAAAACAAATATTAATATTGATTTTATTTTAGTCTTAAATTTAATTAATTCGATTAAGTATAAAGTGTGGGAAAAGAAATGTCACAATTGTGAATGTGTCATAATTTTTGCAAATGGCGTCTAATGTCATTATGCTTTGACATTTATGTTGCAGATAGATAATTAGTTGGCAATAAACAATAAAGCGATAAACACCTGAAGAAAGCGGACGAGACATATTTTCTGTCTTGACTTATGTCTGTCTTGCAATGTGTCTGGCGTGGACCACAAAAATCTTCATGTGAAGACATGAGGGCAGAAGTCAAGACATGGCGATGTCAAGACAGAAATGAAGACGGATTTTTGACAATTGTAAAAAATAAAAAGGGCGTCTTTCTTTATTTTAAGTGTTTTTTGAATTATTTGTACTTGTCAATAGGACTAATGTTACCCTTGGGTTTCTAAATTTTCAATTTCCTTGAGCATTTTTAAAAACTGTGCTTCTTTGTCTGTTATTTAAAAATGAAAAGACATAACAGAATTTGCCCACAAACATTTTTCTGTCTTGTTTCGAAACGGATGTCTTAACAGAAAATATGTCTCGTCTACACGTAGGGTTACTGCTTATTTGAGCAATTTACGGTCTGTTGTTTTAACGCAGTGTGAATTTCGTCGTCGTTTTCCTCGTAATGAGCGATGAAGCTCATTTCAATTTGTGTTTCTGGGGCACGGAGAATCCACATGAAATGCAGGAAAAGCCGTTGCATTCCCTCAAGTTACACAGCCTTATTCTGGTTGTCGAGTGCCGTGGCAGATGTCACTTCGACCGTCAATTGGTATTCTCATTGTCAATGTAAGTGACACCTGGCGACTAGATCGACAAACGTCGAATTCTAATTGTCACTAGGTGGAAGTGTCAAGTGACTTTTTCCTCGATACGTTTGTAGGTATTGACAGTAATATCTTTAGCAAAATGGAAGCTGAAAAAAGGTAAACAAAATTGTTTTTATTGTATATTTCTTAAAAAATTATAGAAAATTAAAATAAATATATAAATTTTAATATTTTTAGTGTAAAAATAACAACAAGTGGTGGAGTTTACGCTACAAAATTCGGAATCCGAAAACCAAAACGCAAATGAACTCATTTTATTTATTTATTTTTACGCTTCAAACGTCACACTGTTAAATATGTCAAACTCAATTCTCAAATGCAAATGTGTTTCATATCACAGATTTCCTCGTAGCCGCGTCACTCGCCAACGAGAATACCACATTCAAAGTGACGTGACACCGCCTGAGACAAATCTCACCTGGGTGATTCGACAACGAGAATAAAGGCCCAAACAGATTGTCGCGGTGGCGGGCGACGGTGACGCATGGTAGTGTCGGTTAAGGGAGAATTTAAGGCGAACAAAGATGCATGAATTATAACAGTTTAAAATTATGCTAAATTAGAACACATTCTATTTCGAAAATTAATATAACAAAAAACGTTAATTTTAGCTAATTGCAATTATTTCTTTGATAAAGCTCCTAAAATCCATTTTACATATTTCCTTACATCAGTGTAAACCCCTAAGTATTTTGGCTGTGCACAACTTTCGCCATAAGAAACAATTCCAAATAGTTTATAACCAGAAAAACGTCCTCGATGCACCAAAGGTCCACCGCTGTCACCCTGAAGTAGTAATACAATTTATTTCTATATTTAAAGTAAATTACAAACTTACATAGCAAGAGTCTCTTCCACCCAATAAAACTCCAGCACAAATAATTTTCTTGTTTGATATGTACAAGACATTACCAATGAGACGCATGCATTTCCTCTATATAAAAAATACGATCAACTTTAAATACTATTATTAAAATTTTAAAGTGAAGCAAACCTTTCCATATATTCTCAATGTAACACTTTGTAAATTGCACGAAGTTGAATCAGTCTGAGCCTCTATTTTAGTTGCACCAAAACCCATCACGGTGCCCATTTTTGGTAATTTTTCTTCATTATTTTTTTTTTATAAAATAGAATATTTTTTATTTTGTATATAAAATTGGAAAAAAAATCATAATACAAACCGCTCGGACCTGGCAATGCTATATAGTCAACAGGAGCATCCTGTTCCAGCCAAATCAAAGCAATATCGTTGACCAATAGACTCGTGAAATTCGGGTGCACTTCAACTTTATTTATGAGAAACTTATCAAAGTGATGAAACCATTTCGAGCACTTTCGATTTTGAACGAAATAAACTGCGAATGCTTCTTTGAAATCAGATCTAAAATGGCGCATTTTATACTGTATAAGTCCTTTTTAATTTTTATTTGTTGCTCCAATTTACATGATGCAATGTCCTGCAGTAAGAATGTTTCTCGGAGAAATTAAAACACCCCCGCATCTTGTTGCCAGTTTGTTATAGTACGTTCCGAATCGGGGCGAAATTAGAGCATACCAAGGATAAATACTTCCCTGGACAGAATTTCCTGGAATGTCCTTTTTAAGTACATATTTTGACAATTTATTTCTGTGGTTGATACTTACCACCAATTATTCTTTCCGCAATATCGCCTGAGCTGAAAATTGTCTCTGTTGTAATGAAGGTAAGAAGCACACTAGTCAAGAGCACCTGAAGTGTCATACTTGCGGAAAGTAATTTGCTATTGTTCTGTTGAGTGAGGTCGTGGTGCATTTTAAGCGACAAATATTGCATTCTGTCAGAGCTTTTAGAATTTATTAGTTCAAAAGTTGATAAAACTGGCGCAAATTCTTTTTAAAGTAAGGCAACAACTTTAAATTTCTGACTGATAACTAGAATCAAACAATGACGAGTACATACTAGTGGCGTGTGTGAGTCCGAAAAAAACCCCGAAAATGGTACAAGAGCCGGTACAAGGGTCCCCTCCCCCCGTTTTCGAGGATGCTGAACACGATGGCGATGTTAGAATTTATCTTTGGGGTTGCGCAATCCAAAAAACGATTAAAAACCACCCCCAAGAGGGGTTAAACGCGCTTTACACGGTTTCCCTGTAAAAAAACACTTTCCCCCGTTTTCGAGGATGCTGAGCACGCTGTAGGTGAATAAATTTTTTTAAACCGGATGATCGTCGTGATGCCGACGTAAATCCTGGTTTTGTGAACGCTTTTAGGGACCGCCCACGATTTTTGAAGCTTCCGATGGTTATACGTGATCAAATTTTCACCACTGGTTATGAGACGTTTCAGAAATCGGTCGATTTCATTCATTCATTATTTTAATGCGGCACAGGTATCAGCTGCGTTCTTTTTACACCGTAATCCAGCTCAGATCATTAACTTTCAAGTAAACCAACAACAACAACTTGATCCAGAAAAGACTTGGATCAAAATCTGCGATACGAAAATAGCTTGTGTACCAACGTAGACGCATCTCATTAGAAAATCCAGTTTTTCGGTTTCATTAAACACGGCTAGGGTGAGTTCAAAAAATCATCACTGCCGCAACACTGCAATATTCAGCTACAGACTTCAAATTGCTGAATTCTGCAGTGTTGCGGCAGTGATGAATTTTTGAACTCACCCTATATTTATTTGGAAAATTATTATTAAAAGTAGCCTTTTGTTGAAATCAACTAAGCACTTTCATAAATTGTTTTTAAAGCAGAAATATTTTTGAAACTGATATACAATGCAAAAAAAAAATCAGAACTACAACTTTAAAAAATTAAATTTCTTCCATGACCCAAGTCCATTCTTTTATGCTCGGTTGAACTGATCTGGATCACCATGTAAAAAGAATGCAGTTATCATGTTTTTTTGCCCTCAACTCAGGAACACATGGGTTTTTATTATGCGAGTAGAAAGCGCCCCATAAGGTGAACACGGCGGCAAAGTTAGGCCTATTGTGTACATGCCCTACTAACGGAAAAGATTGCCGGCTCTCCGGACGAAGGAAAGAAATTCTTTAGTTGAAGAAGACCGGACCTGAGCGGGGCTCCTCCGATAAACGTTCTTCTTCTAATCCTGATCAGAGGAGGGCATTCACCAATAACGTGTGTGGATGCATTCTGTCTGCTGAGACAAACCTAGTTTGTGGAGTTGCTACCGCAGCCCCGCATGGCCAAACAGATATCTCATCAATAGCCTAAAGCCGGAATTACATTATTGTGTCGTGTCGTGAGCTAACACATGTATTTCCATCAGGCTGATGATATTAGCTGTGTTCCTTTTCTACTCTTAAGTATTTCGGAGTAAAAGCTTAAAGGAAGGCGAAATTTGTCGATTAGAGTAAAACCTATATAAACCTCTGTGAGAACAGGAGTAATTCCAAGTAAATACGAGTAAAAAATATCAGAAAGGGAACACGGCTATTATTGTGGTGTGTTGTGGCGTGGCGCGCCTATGTATTTATCCCAATATGGGTCCCAATAGGCTAAGTTCAGTCCCTTAACCCAGTCCTCTATCAGGAACTTGTAGGTGAACCATTCTGGGCACTGACCAACGTCTATGACCTCTCCCCCGCGAGATTTCCGACAGTCTAATTTCCCTTGGTATCCCAGTGCCCAGAGACCCAGCAGGCGAGACTCTATTTAGGTCAGGCTCCTCGAGTACGTGAAAGCACTCAGCAACTATTTAGGAGAAAACCTTCCGCGTTGAGAGTGCCTGTAAAGGAGCTTGACTATCCGAAAAGATTCTAATCTTGGCGCTTTTCTCCTTTCTTCTCCTTTCTCAAGATTGAGCCCAGCGCAGGTCTCAATCATATATCTATATTTGAAAAAATGATCGGAAGAAAGCATCGTTATATAACTTATTTTTGCAGACTATAGAAACGATTACAACCTACTTCTTAAAGTAAATAGCACAGGGAAATTAGCAAAAAAGCACGAAAGGAGACAAAATTCCAAAATGGCTGAAAATTGGTCCATAGCTTCCTTGGGACTATTTAAAAAAAAATTCGGAATCACAAAAAAACGGCCGCCGATGTTCTTTCGGGTTTTCCTTGTATCTCGGTTTCTATAGGTCGTACAACACCGTGAGAGGGCCCAAAATGTTGACAATGAAATTCTCTATAACTTTAGTTTTTACAAAAATGTTCACCCGATTAACCCTTTTAAAGTTATTCAAAGTTAAAGTTATCAAAAATCACTTTTTGCCAAAAAATCATTCAAAAAGTGGTTTTTTCGAAAAAAATTTTTGATCAGTCAATACGAAACGTTATTGCCTACAAAAAAGCCCTCCTGTCATTTTTTCGAAAACTTAACCCTTTCGAAGTTATTCAAGATCAAAGTTTCCAAAAATTTATTGAAATTATCGTGAAAAAACCATAACAAGGGGTGTTTTTTGCATTTGTGAGGGTGACGCTCATATTTTAGGACCGCGGGACCTCGATTTTCGGGATCAACGACCCAAAATCATACAAGGTTCGATTTTCTTAACGGTGGATGTTTGGACACCCCACCCCCGGCTTTTTAATGGATTGTTAGGGGTAGTTCTGAGAGTGAAAAAAAAATTGTCAATTTTGGGAACTTACATAAAAAAGCATTTTCCGTCTTTATGTCAATTTAGGGTTGGTTTTCACCACATTCTCTTCACCCGTTACCGTAGCTCAGATTTTATAGACGCACTAATTTTGTCAAGTTTTTGCACATACCAGAGCATTATTCGGGGGTCTCATAAACAATGTTGCGAAAACCCCCTAAAAATTGGCGGTTTTTGGCGATTTTAGGAGTGTTCCAACAATTTTAGAGCCCCGGGACCCCGATTTTCATGATCAGCGCCCCAAAAAACATAAAGTACAAGTTGTCTCGATGCGTGTGGCGTTCCGAGCGTCATACCTTGCCTTTTAAATGGACTGGAATCCTCTGATGTATCTTGGTTTTTTCTTTTCACTTACATCCATTTTCCTGACTGCTAAATCGACCACCAATCGCTTCTCGGATTCATTGAGTTAAACCTCATACCCAGCTCAACTCCCGATATTTATTTTCTTAGACCGGTTCTACACGTTCAATTTTCTGTTCAATTTTGCGATGTTCAATACTTTTTTTAGCTAGAAATTTGTTCTTGAATTGAACAGCTGGTGTAGACACTAGTGTTGAAGCTAAGTTGTGTCTACACTAATTTCAAATTTATATAAAGTGTACTATGCATTTATGTCAAATTTATATCAAATGTGATTTATGTGAAGACGAAGATATTGTTTGGCTGTCACAGTTATGCGTTTGTACCTATACTCCTACGCATATACCCACACTCATAAAAAAGTTGAAGGCAAGATCCAAAGTTGAATAGTTCTGTTCAACTTTTTCTTGCTTTCCATTCTATGTTCAAGAAAATGACTCTTCTAATTTTTCATACGAGCGAAAGAGAAGGAGGTGTTGAGCATCGCAAACTTGAACAGAAAATTGAACGTGTAGAACCGGTCTTAGATTTCTTTTTGGAAACTTTACTACCAATCAAAATTTGCTAAAAACGCTTGAATCAAAAACTATATTTTCTAAAAAAAAGTCTGTTCCCGTTTCGACGTCTTAGCTCGAACCTGATCTCAATTGTTTTTTTCCATTTTCTTTTTTTTCGGCAACCCCTTTTAAAATTTCCTAAAAAATTATAGAATCAATTTCAAAGTTTCGGCAAGGTGGATTTCGATATGCCCGCCGTTACAAGTTTGCCCCTTTTAGGAGTTCAGTGCCTCGGATAGATAGACTTATTTTTAGAAGACGGATTTTTATAAAATTTAGCACCATGCAATTGCCATACGAATTACAGGTTTTTATCATTGTTGTATTTTTCTTCCTATTTATTAAATTAATATTTATTATTGAGTAATTTAATATCTGCCGGTGTAAACACCTTCTGTTAATTAAACCCCATTTTTTGTAATGTAACGATCAAGTAATTTGCCCCAAATGTTTTTTTATTTTTCGAAAATTTATTCCTTCTCTTCAGCTCATTACGAGGACGTCATTGATGACCTCAGAGCACCACAAAGAGATCAGAACTTTTATACCCATTACTAATATTAATTTTATGCTTTAAAATGCAATTACTTATATGAAAGAATTCAATGAAATCCATTTTACCGACGCATTCAGTTTATGAAGTCTCCTTTACGTGTTTATATAGGCTTTAATATGTTGAGCTGCATTCAATTATTGTTGGCTACTTACATGATGAAAGCAGTAGAAAGTCACTTGCTCGCTCTTTACTATTGAAAACTACTAAACAGGAGTACCCCTCATAAGTTATCATATAGTGGAGTGCAATTAGGCATGAAAACTGAAAATTATTGGAACCTAGTTTCTATGAATCAATTTAAATGATACTTTTTTTGCATTGTGGTTGCTGAAACCTACTACTAAAGTGCTTATGTGTTCATATTAGAAGTCGAGATTTTTTAAGGGGTAACACCACTGTAGAGGTGCGAAAAAAGGCCAAATTTTGGGAATTAATTTAAAAAGTATGGAAAAAGGGATCGAAATTCTTTTCAGGCGATTGATCAAACATGTATTAAAGTGTAAAAAAAAATTTTTTTATTGACTTTTTGTTACAAAATGGTGGCGCCACAGTCGTTTTTCGAAATCGCCTTTTTGTTAAGGGCCTCCACGGGTGGACGGATTTCTCCGAAAGCTGAAGACCTGGAACAAAATCCAAATAGTTTCCTAATCTATTTGACCTTGCCCATAAAAGTACGTAGGATTTTTTTTTTAAACTTATTTTTGTAAAAATGGCGCACTTATGAAAAAAAAAATTGATTTTCGGCAAAAAAATGAGCAGTAAATTGTTTATAAAAAATTTTTTTTACAACGAATCAAAAAACGGCTACGTACTTTTGTAAAGAATGCAATTGTGAAGCTAATGTCAAAATTTCAAACCGATCCATGCAATAGTCTCCGAGTAATCCGTCCATCCAGTTCGAAAAACATGGTTTCCAGATAATCGCGCTTAAAGTTTTGAAAGTACTCTAATCTTTGAAAATTGTATTTTACCTTCACTGTGCGATGTACTGTAAAATACGTTTATTATTTTGTAGCGCACCCTGGTGGACACCTGGGGAACCCAAATAACCTTTTTGCTATAGCAGCACTTATTATTTCGACTGGTAAACGCAATATACAAGCAATAAGTCGGACCAACGCGCGCTCCGAGGCGCCGGGGAAAATCGAAAATTAAATCCTTCAAAATTATTTTTCTGTTATAGGACCAACTGCACATTGTTTTTGTTATCCTGAAGTATATTTCAAGCCAAAAAACAAAAATTCCATTTTTTCAAAATCCTACAGTGGTGTTACCCCTTAATTGAAAATTTATTTAAAAAGTCCAAAAAATGTCACCAGGACTATTCGCACTTCGCAACTGTAACGTTAGAAACTCCAATGTGGCCCCGATAGGAAAAATGATTGTTGCCCGATTTAAATTCTGCTTGACCTCCGTAATCGAACGAGGACAGGGGTTATTAAGCATGCTAAGGATATTAAGATGAAACCACAATGTATGCGTTCTTGCTTGAACTTGGTGGGCTTAAATTAAAAAGAGATTGGCAAAAAACTACTTTTGAATTTACGTTTTTAGACACTTAAAGCGCGATAACTCGTGCAATATTAGCCCTACGTAAAAAATGGTGTAATGGTTATAGATAATCGTGTGTTCTATAAGTCTTACGAAGGATTTTTTCATGTAGAATTAACCATTAACGAAATATAGTGCAAAGAAAGTTATATATGAAGTTTGAAACACTATTACTCCGTAGATATTGACTTTATAAAAAAAAATTCTAAACAAAAAAGTTAAATCACTTATTTATCTACAAAAAAAATAATATACATTTTCCTCGTAACATGCATAGTTTCTGAGATATAGAATAAAACGCGTTTTCCTTCACTGTAAGTTTAGCAAGAGGGTGGGGATGACGCCATTTTGAATTTAAGCTTATAAAAATATATAAAATCATTTGGTAAAAAAAATCGCGTTCGGTATTTTTCGCATACGAAGGCCTTTTTTCGACCATTTATTGGACTATTCACAGAAGTTGGCTTTTTCACATCCAACTTGAGGTGGTGCGCCCGATAATAATGTACTAAAGCATGATTGATGGTCTAGAGCCAACTTTTTTAATTATATTCGGTCACAGTCACAGCGTCTTTCTATGGATTTTTTTCAGTTAGTGCTTACGAAGTTTGGTACATTAGTGTTGTGCTTGGACCATTCTTCAGTAGCCGTAACCGATGTTTTTGCTTTTGGGTCTTCTCCACCAAGATGTATTAATAAGAAACCTGTTACACATCTATGAAAATTCTTCTCTTCCTCCGGTCCAATATCTCAAGTTGTCTAAACTCATACAGTAGCATCCTGCAAACGATATTTCTTAACCTATTTCCGTATATGAAACTCGCCAATATGCTTCAATGGCATTGAAATACCTATTGTACTTAGAACCTTATAAAACTCCTTCAATCTCTATTCCTATTGAAATTTCTTTCAGTTTCATTACATTTTCTTGCTTAAACTCTTAGAAAATAAATAACAGGGCCAGCAACCCCTATTTTATCGAACAATACAAAATCCGATTTATGTTTTACCTTATTCAATGCCAAATTTTTGATGAAAAGATATTTTCAACTACTTCGATTTATTTAAGAAATAAATTTTTTTTCCATACATTTTCCACCCTAATTATAAGTTAAATTTATATTCTCCTTTGCTGCCATCATAAATTTGTTAACTGCTTATGCTACTAAAAAAGGATATAAATACTAAAATGTAAATTTAAGCTCAAAAAACACTTGAATCCCCTTTGATTGAAGAAATAAAATAAAAAAATGTGCAAATTGTTCTTCAGCTTAAAATATATTTTATTGCGATTCTCCCCCAGTGTTTTTTTTGCTTTCTTTTTGCTGAATTCACCGTCTTAACAAGTTCACCGTTATATTGGTCTTTATCTACCCTTTTTCTTAAGGAAAGCATTTTATATTCATTGAGGCCATATGCTAAAGACACCCTTACAAGTGGAGTCTTATCGCGCTGACAGGGTTCATGGCATTTTTCACTTTCACAACTACTTCACAAGAAGTTGTTGAAACGCCCTCCTTTAGCTTGAAAATTGTTGGATATGAATTTTTATTTGATTCATTTTAGTCACAAGAAGAATGGATATGAAAAAAGATCTAAATTTCAATATCCTAGAAAAATGTAACAAAGCGTTCAACAGCGTCTTTATTACGCATTTATCGCAATGTGTGGCATTCAATAAAAAATATATTCACTCCCTTCTTCAGCACTTAAATTAAAACCGCCCGCCTCCAATTATATCACTTACAATGGAAGGAATTTCAAGGCGAGGAATTAACATGTCAAACTTCAAGTTGGCACAGCACTAATTGACACAAATTACAGGCAACAACCGAAGAAACCTGACTGGGCTGCCACGGACGAGATCTCGGCGGGTGGCCGGATCCTTCCCCTAAAATATGACTTGGCGAAAAATGTATTTTCCAGCTCGTCATCCACACTTTGTTGTGGCCCATGGACAGGCCGTATAGCCCACCACAATTTTTTTTCTGTTAGCGCTGGTGGACCCAGGTCTCAGAGATCACCTGGTGCTTTCTTTGGGCTCCGATGGAAATCAGACATTTCATGCTCTTCACTTGTACAAACAAAACCCTTTCACGGGCTGCGATATCTCCTCTAGAGTTTTTATCCAGTGATGATAGCTCGACATTAAAGTGTCAATCTGAGTGCAACAATGCATTCAGAATTGACGCGCAGCCATCAGCGGCTTAACGAGACGTGATTTTGATGACCTGAAATATGCTTATTTAGGAAGGGACTGGGCATTGTGCATTCACCTTGCTCATGGAATACTTGGAATTTTGTTGAAAAGAATTGGTCAAAAATTATACAAAAAGAAACTTCTAATTGAGAGCTCGTAACCGAGTATTTAAGTTGCGTTCATTACTTGTGCACCACTTATTTAATGCACATTACTTATAACGATATCATTTGACAATATTCGTTGCATTTATGAAATTTTTTTTTTGCACAAGGAAAAATATATGGACAGGCATTTCCGGAAAATAGCTTATAGTCCGGGGAAATTAGCAAAAAAATATATAGTTTAAAAAAACTAAAAAATACGCTTTGATTTTAAAATGAACTAAAAAGTAAAAAATAATTTTGAATGTAAAGTTTCTATTGCTCCAGCCAGAATATGGAAACAACCTACTTTTCTAAATGTAAAACAGCGTGGGACTCTCTTCCTATATTCTTATTTTATTAGCACCGGAAATTTTCGCTAGCGGCCCACGCTGTTTTTACACTTCGAAAGGTAGGTTGTTTCCATATTCTGGCTGGAGCAATAGAACCTTTACATTCAAAATTATTTTTTACTATTTAGTTTTTTTAAACTATATATTTTTTATTTTCTATTTTTTAGTCTATTATATGTCTTCCGCCATTTTGTAGTGACCGCCACATTGGATTTAAAAAGACGTCACACAGTTTACTGTACTATACTCGTCGTACACTTTCATTTGAAACCCATACCGAGGGCGTTGTAAAGAAAAAGGTAAACCGCCATTTTGTGTTGACCGCCATTTTGAATTTGGAATCACCCCACACAGTTAATAGTATTCTAATTGTCACACCCTTTTATTTGAAACCCATACCGAGGGTGTTGTAAAGAAAAATGTAGTCCGCCATTTTGTGTTGGCGGCCATTTTGAATTTTGAATGACGCTACACAGCTAATAGTATTCTACTTGTCATTTCCTTTCATATGATACCCATATCGAGTGGGTTGTAAAGAAAAAGGCAGTCCGCCATTTTGTGTTGGCCACCATTTTAAATTTTGAATAACGCCACATAGCTAATTGTATTCTACTTGTAATACTCTTTCATTTGATACCCATGTCGGGGGTTGGAGAGCACAATTGCAAAATTCGGCCGCCATCTTGGAACCGCCATCTTGATTTTTTACAAAATGGTCAGATTGCATTGTCACGCAAACTATACATATGTGCAAAATTTGAAGTTCATCCGTTGCCTGGAAGTGGGTCAAAATCAAGTTGCAAGATTTGTTTACATGAAACATACAACATACAGGTCAAGCTAATATAAAGCGTATAAAAACGCGCGAAAGGAGACAAAATTTAGAAATGGCTGAAAATTGGTCCACAGCTACCTTGGGACTTTCTAAGAAAATAATTTCGGAATCACAAAAAAAAACATAGCCGCCGGAAATATAGCGGTTTTCCAGCATTTTCCTTGTATCTCAGTTTCTATAGGTCGTACAACCAGTTTTTGAGTGATGTTTTGGCCAAAAAGTGATTTTTGGAAACTTTGACCTTGTATAACTTTGAAAGGGTTAATCGGGTCAACATCTTTGTAAGAACTAAAGTTGTAGAGAATTTCATTATCAACATTTAGGGCATTTGTACGGGGTTGTACGACCTATAGAAACCGAAATACAAGGAAAGCACCGGAAAACCGCTATATTTCCGGCGGCCATGTTTTTTTTTGTGATTCCGAAATTGTTTTCTTAAAAAGTCCCAAGGAAGCCGTGGACCAATTTTCAGCCATTTCCGAATTTTGACTCCTTTAAATGCTAATTTCCCCAGAAAAGAGAATGTAAATACACGCGTCGCGTAACTATCTCGAACTGGTGGAAGTGCGATCATAACATCCTCGGGTTGGCCCCTGGAAACTGTCCTGAAAAGGATGGGGTAATATGATCGGTCCTATCAAGTCTACCAAGGAATTGGAGAGTCCCACAGAGCACATCCAAGCCCCACTTTTGAAAACTCGCCGGCCGAAGCCAGGACCACGGTCAGGAACCCAGGAAGTCCCAGTTGGCCGGGATCACCAAGGAAATGGTACGTTTTTTAACGAGATCCTGCTAGAGCAGTTAAGTTTAAGCAATTTAAGCAATAAGCCACAAGGCAGACTTCTGAACCTGTTAAAGCGGTTTGCCAACAAATATGAAGTATAGGGTTTGTACAATAGGTCAAACGAGTGGTCGCAGTACTTTTGGATCCAATACCTCACCAAAAGAAGAAGAATAGAGCAAACTCATAAAATAGGTATGACTGTGTCGATGGATTGACATTAATAAGCCCAGAATTTCCCCCCGGTACTGGGTATAAAATGCAGATTCACGGAGTACCGCTGTGGCCAGATGGATCTATTGTCCTATTGTTAAGTAGTCTCCCTAAAAATTTTGCCATTAAGACTTGTTTGGTCAAGCAAGGTCGCAACGAACCAAGGGGCCCTAATCCTCGCTATGTTGACACAGAGAAGATGAAGTGCTGACTGTCTTTTCTCGGGCCACAGCCAGCAGGTGAAGGTGCAACTAACACCAGAAAACATCCTGGACCAGATGATGAGGTAGGAATATATGGGACATTCTTTTACAAACCGTACAGATTTTGGCAAAAATTGACCGACACATTTTTGATTTGGCTGAAACTTTTTTTACGGGTTCTATATTGAAAAAAAAGAGAAACGTATTTTTTTTTATTTTTTTTTTCACAATATTTTGGACACTAGAAAGGATTGAAATTTCGCGATTTTGGTAATTTTAGGCTTGAGGAGTAATTTTCAAAAATTCACAATTCCGGTTCTATTTGTGCTACAGACTGCTTTTTGTTATCATTTTAAAGATAAAAGAACAAGCTTTAAAAAAAAATTTTCGAAAAAAATTATGAACAATTTAACATTGTTATTAATTATGTTTAAATTGGTTTTTAACCACCATTTAATAAATCATAACCACCTCGTAGCGAGTTTTAAGTATTACCATCGTATTCTACGTCAAATTTCCTTTCAAAAACAGTTTTTTAATCGATAGACAAATTATTATTACTATTGGAAAAAAATTAATAAACTTAGCGCGCTATGTCGCATCGGCGCGCCGGTCTTACTGCGCGCCCTTCTGTCTTGTCTCTCATCGGTTTTCTTTGGAATATACATTAATATTATATATTTTTGGTTAAATACTTTTATTTGTTCATCGAGAAGGCTTTATAACAAATTGAAAAAATAATATCAATAATAGGTATATAATTAAAATACATCATTGTCCATTGCCCAAAATCACCAAAATCGCGAAATTTCAATCCTTTCGAGCGTCCAAAATATTGTGAAAAAAAATAAAAAAAAAAACCTGTCTCCTTTTTTTCAATATAGAACCCGTAAAAAAGTTTCAGCCAAATCAAAAATGTGTTGGTCAGAAAGGTGTTCGGTTTGTAAAAGAATGTCCCATATGTGGAGAAAGGTGGAAATGTGGCCATCCACCAGAACCTTAAGCAATGCAAGGTTCAATTGGTTAACGTGAACTCGAGATATTTTACTTTTTGCATTGGTATTTTTTGGCATTTTTTGCATTTCAAAATATTATAATCATGTGTTGTTGCACCCGCTTCGCATAATGGAACAGTTTTCACAGATTACTTTGCTTGTAAATAAGTTATAATGCTTGTAAAAAAGTTTCCATAAAACTTAATTTTTTTTTAAATTGGTCACATGAAATGAATACGTTTCAAAATGATACAGTCCAAATTGCAGCTCAAAATATGGATTTGTTAATTAACAAATCGCCAAAATGCAAAAAGTTACATATCTCGGGTTTACGTTAACAAAAATGAACTTTCTTTTTTTTAAATTAAAGGTCCCAATATTTTCTACCAGATCTGATAAAAAATTTTAAATTTTCTTTCAAAATGGCCGAAAAATGAAATTGTTATTATTTGAGTTATAATTTCTTTTTAATTGCATTCGAAAGGTGGCATCGACATTGACATTTTGAAAAAAGAAATTTTCATTTTTGACTTAATGGGATAAAATGGCGGGCATTTCAAATTTTAGATAACAAATGCAATTTTGGCCAACGGGTTCAGTATTTTGACACCAATTGTTCAGAGTCTTTTTATAACATCAAAAAGTATATTTCTTGAAAGTTTGATGCAAATTGGTCTAGTGGACTGTCTTGGGTACTAAAATGAAAAAAATACTGTTTTTTTTCGCTTATTTCAGTTTTGTAGGTTATGTGTGTACTTCAGAAACTTGAAACCAACGAGGATTTATTGGAAATTTTATTACGAAGGTATTTAATTTGCCCCGATCCGACGTATAGAACCGGAGTAATTCACATTTTAAGCTCGAAAAACGTGGTAAAAAACTTTAATTGTTTATAAAATACATAGTTTAAAAAAACTAAAAAATACGCTTTGATTTTAAAATGAACTAAAAAGTAAAAAATAATTTTGAATGTAAAGTTGTTATTGCTCCAGCCAGAATATGGAAACAACGTACATTTCGAAATGTAAAACAGCGTGGGACTCTTCCTATATTCTTATTTTATTAGCACCAGAAATTTTCGCTAGTGTTGAAAAAATTGCTTATAACTTCAAAAGTAAAGGCCGTAACATAAAAATTGTCTGAACATTATTCATAGGAAATATGTACTTATTTTTTGTTCGTCTAACCTATCAACCGCCAGCCGTCCGCTTTGTAAACTAAACAAATACACCCTGAATACAATGTATATACATATTTCAAAGCAAACGGTTAATACGAAATTTGGATACCGCGAAAACCTTGCCTTGTCCCCACGATTTCGTGTTAACCGATTTCCACTGTATATGTCTTCCGCCATTTTGTAGTGACGGCCATATTGGATTTAAAATGACATCACATGGTTTACTATACTATACTCGTCGTACACTTTCATTTGATACCCATACCGAGGGCGTTGTAAAGAAAAAGGTAAACCGCCATTTTGTGTTGACCGCCATTTTGAATTTGGAATCCCGACACAGAGCTAATTAAAGTGTTCTAATTGTCACACCCTTTCATTTGATACCCATACCGAGGGTGTTGTAAAGAAAAAGGTAGTCCGCCATTTTGTGTTGGCGGCCATTTTGAATTTTGAATGACGCCACAGAGCTAATTTCATTTCCTTTCATTTGATACCCATATCGAGTGGGTTGTAAAAAAAAAGGTAGTCCGCCATTTTTTGTTGGCCCCCATTTTGAATTTTGAATAACGCCACATAGCTAATTGTATTCTACTTGTAATACTCTTTCATTTGATACCCATGTCGGGGGTCGGGGAGCACAATTGCAAAATTCGGCCGCCATCTTGGAACCGCCATCTTGATTTTTTTACAAAATGGTCAGATTGCATTGTCACGCGAACTATATATATGTGCAAAATTTCAAGTTGATCCGTTACCTGGAAGTGGGTCAAAATCAAGTTGCAAGATTTGTTTACATGAAACATACAACATACAGGTCAAGCTAATATAAAGCGTATAAAAAGTAGCACAAGTTTTTCGAGGTCCAAAACTTAGGAATATACTCTCTGGTAATATCCCAAACAGGATAAAATCATAGTCTTGCTGTTACCAGACTGTACAAATTAAAATGCTTTTTTTACTGCACTAAGATGCTATACACGGCTTTCACTGTATTCTTCCCTTGATTTCAATTATATATTTGCTGTAAAAAAATTGTCGCGATTTTTAAGATCCACTTCGAACCCATAACTGACATAAAAACTATTTACCATGAAAAAGAACCAGAACAAAGCATAACCTGCAAGACCTTGGGAAAATATTTCCTTTTCGATTATTATTTATTTTACACCACATTAAAACAAATTGTTTACCCAGTAGCTCCGGCAGCCCGCTCATCCACCCCCTCGTCCCTCTCCAAACAACTTTATATTTGCATCTTCGAAACTCATTAATCATAACACAGCATCCTGTCATAACAAGGGGCAGGCCACAGTCGCAGTCATTATACGCGTCACTGCAAGATCCGCTGAATCCTGCAGCCAGGACCCTCCAGACAACCGAGGAAACACAGGAATCAAATGGAAAAATTCGCAGCCAACTTCATATTTGATTGCTGTTTGTTGTGTTGTTTTAAGTGTTCATATAGGAGCCACGTGGCCTGCACACGTGCGCGATTCAGGTTAAGTCCGCGATTAAATTAATCGGTGATTAGAGACGCTCTAATCCCGACCTATTGGAAATTGCTTTCCCTGCGAGTCCGTGGTTGTTAGGATGTTTTTCCCGCTTAATTGTTCCCCTGCTCCTCGCCTCCCGCCCCAGGGTGAAATCACGTTCTCAGATCTCCTCTACAGTTTGTTTCCACATTTTTTGTCCGTTTGTTTTGATTGAAATGAGCTCAAATTATGGATTAAAGGTGAACAGAGGGAAGATCAATTCGGCATCTTCAGTTTCCACAGCGACGACGACGGGTTGTTTTGATTCTTTCGCACCCCAATTCCAGTGTGTCAGAAACTTACGGTTGGAATGTATTAGGTTTTAATTGATTGCATGATTTAGTTAAATTTACTATGCAGGGTCTCTGGGGTCTTTTTTCATGTTGCCCAACGGATTACGACTAGTCATAATAGACGTGATTGGACTGCACAAGTGCTGATGTCTGCTTAAGTAACTTGCGGTGATGGGCATGCGCGAATACTAATCAGATCGTATGTTTAGCTTCAGTTGGCAGTCAGCTGATTTGGGAATTTTGTGCCAATGTCAGTTAATGCCGCTACAAAGGTGGGAACTTTAATTTGATTTGGTATAAAAAGACGTGGCTTCAAGTAATTGGCATTATCAGTTTCCATTCTTGCTTCCAGCAAAACCACAATAGCAAAATACAAAATGTTCAAATTCGTAAGTTTAGATCAATTTTGACTTTGTTCTGTGGATGTTATTAATTTGGATTCTTTTTCTTAAAGGTAACCATCGTCTGCGCTCTCGTTGCTGTTGCTTCAGCTAAACCAGGAGTCTTGGCTCCAGTTGCATACAGTGCACCACTTGTAGCAGCTGGTCCAGGGGTTGTTACCGCTACTAGCTCTCAGGTTGTTGCTCGTAATTACAATGGATTAGCTGCTGCTCCTCTGGTTGCTGCTGCGCCTGCACCACTTGCTTATACGGCTGCTGCGCCTCTTGCCTACACTGCCGCTGCGCCTGCTCCGCTAGCTTATACTGCCGCTGCTGCCCCTCTTGCTTACACCGCTGCTGCTGCTCCACTTGCCTACACTGCTGCCGCTGCTGCTCCACTTGCCTACACTGCTGCTGCTGCGGCTCCACTTGCTTATACCGCCCCTTTTGCTAGGTATGCTGCCGCTGCTCCTTATTTCGCATCTCCTTATGCCGCTGCTCCCTTGAAGTACACCGCTGCCGCCGCTCCACTTTTACTGTAAGGATGCTTACAGAAATTTGTGATGTGATATTATGTTTTGACTAGTCGATTTCACCCAACAAATAAATCATCATTCATATGAAATTCATTAAAAATTTGCTTTTTTCTTATTTAAATAATTGTTTTGGGAAGGATTTATGGTGAACTTCAAAGAGACACCACTCCGCCCCACCATTGCTAGGTGAGGTGTCCAACTTTTCTGATGGTGTGGTCTTGAAGTGATTCGTTCGGAGAATGTTTGCACTGTCTGTAAAGTAGAATGAACAAAACTTATTACCAGGGTTCTTACTGAGGAAACACAATTCCCAGTCAGTGGTTTTGAAGAAGCGAATAAGTGCCAATCAGTTAGCATTGACTATTTTAACATGCTCGGAGTTACACAGATACCTCGACGGAGTAGCTTGTTATGTAGTCATGTAAGAGATCCGCAATATAAATTTAGATTTCTAGGCCAAAATTATAAATATACCTGGATTTCTAGGTCAAAGCTTTAAATATACCCCACCCCCTCTCAACTATCTGTTCTCTTCTATGCTTCAAAATAAGGTTACTAATAGGCACTGCACCATGACCCGATAGACTAACAGACTGGTTGGACGGGGGCGGTACCTAAGCTTGGTTTTGCTACCTAAAAAAATCCAGCGGCTGAGGATAACGATGAAGCGGAAAAGGAGCTTTTTACGAAAAACTAGAACAATCACCATCGTAACCGCGATGGTTGACATAAACTTCAAAATATGAAAGGATATTTTACCGCAATGGTAACAGAAAAGATCTCATTACAACACAATAAAAACGACAATGGTTAAAGGTTATGCATTTTTGCAGCAGCCACCAATATGATAATCACAAGTACTTGTTTCGAACAGTTACTTGTTTACAGTTTTGATGTTAAAACTATTACTGCCAGTTTTCTGAGTTTTATAACCAGTTATATAAAATTTCAAATAAAGAACGGGTCTCTAGTTAATACAGTTCCGGAGATGAAAGAGAGTCACAGACAGCCGGACGGACACAGTCTTAGTATAAGGATTTATTTCAAAAAGGCTAAACAATTTAGAAATGCGCAATCAGCTTCCAGGTTTTAATCGGGATGTAAGAAGCGTAAGGCGGCCCTTACATGTTCATGCAAGCGGTAATAAATTCCATCAGTCATGATTAATGGAAATCAAAATATACGGAGGATTACGTCAGTCATCACCTTAGACGTTAGGCTTTCCGTCAATCATAGGCAAACCTGTGCCAAAACTGACAGCAAAACCTATCGTGTAATAGGCGCCTAAGACCACCAAGTAAAAGGTGGATGAATGACATTCTAGGTCAGTGATGGCGAACTTTTGTGAGGTGGGTAAAATTTTGTTCATTACACAGGCCTAAAAATGTTTAACCCAGAGACTAGACCTATCGTACCCGAAGGATTTTGATGCGCTGAATCCGAATCTGTGTTCAGAATGGCTCCTACACGTCTGGTTTTCGAGATATCCTAACCTAAAAGTGCAAAAAACGCGTTTTTTGCAGTTTTGAGGTTACGTGACGTAAGGAAAAAAATTATAATCAAAAAATTTTGTATGGCAATTGAAAGTACCACCCTGTCCCTTTTCAACCTATTTGGATTTTTTGAAATATCTTTTTTTTTCACCAAAATATCGCTATTTGAAATTTTACACTTTAGCGTATTAACCCAACTACAAAAAAAATCGAAAAAATAGGTAGGTAGGTAGTTGGCGGTGGGTAAGTAAGCTCGCTAGTATTGTGGGATCCAATTTGAATAAAAATAGGACTTATTTCAAAAGAAATAATCTACTTAACTCCCTGTTCCCAAGGTCAGGTGGGTTAGCCTGGTTATGGTTTGGTAGGGGTGATTTTAAGGGGTTTTTTTTGAGCTTACGAAAAATTCTAGGGTGAATTAGACCTCGGATTCGGAATCAGCAACCCCAAAAACACAAGATCAACATGGTCTGGTCTCGGGCAGAATTTTTTCTTTTTTTTTGTAGTTGGGTTAATGCGTTAAAGTGTAAAATTTCAAATAGCGATATTTTGGTGAAAAAAAAAGATATTTCAAAAAATCTAAATAGGTTGAAAAGGGACAGGGTGGTACTTTCAATTGCCATACAAAATTTTTTGATTATAATTTTTTTCCTTGCGTCACGTAACCTCAAAAACTGCAAAAAACGCTTTTTTTACACTTTTAGGTTAGGACATCTCGCCAACTAGACGTGTAGGAGCCATTCTGAACACGGATTCGGATTCAGCGCATCAAAATCCTTCGGGTATGTTAAGTCTGGTCTCTGGGTCTGGACTTTTGTTAAATTTTGTCGGCCTGTGATTATTTTTTTAGTGCTAGCTCCTTGGTCACTAAGTCTGTGGCGTCACGTAAGAAAACTGGAGGAATTTGTTTGCGCTGGTTTTCGTAAATTGTGACGTAGTTTAAAACAAACCAAAATAATTTAAAAAAAATTACTGAAAGCTCGCTTTTACCGATGCCGCTGAAAAGTTGGTGAGGTTTGATTTAATACCTCATAAACGCGTTTGAAAACAGGCACTTTTCTTCATTTTCAGAAAAAACACTTTTAGGCGGAGGGGAAGTGGAATATGGTGTGGATTTCTATTCAGAAGATTTTGAGAAATCAAATTTTTTTCTTGTCAGACATATGTACTATGAAAACGCTCGAAAAATTCCATCGCAGAAGCTCGGCCGGCAGAAAGCTTGCCCACACCATATTTCACTTCCCCTTCGCCGAAAGATGTTTTTTCTGAAAATGAAGTACAGTGCCTGTTTTCAAACGCGTTTATGAGGTATTAAATCAAACCTCACCAACTTTCCATGAAAATGGGTTGGTAGAGTAACTCTTCGAGAATGAATAGGGCTTTTCAAAATAACTCTAGCACTACCGTGGGCCTTGTTCAAACTTTTTTCCTGGAACGGCTGTTTTTACATTTTTGAGATTTAAGCACCAAGTTATAATTCTTTTTGCATGAAATTTTTATTGTAGGTAGGCACTAACAGAAGCCACAATTTCAGCCCTGAAACAAGGTTCTACGATAATTACAGTCCCTGTAATTAAATGTCAAAAAATGGCCATATATTATTTTTTTGTGCAAAAACCTGTTGACCGATTTCAATTGTCCAAAACTCATACTTTTTGTCTTTTTAAGCACTATTACGTACTATTTTGTGTTATCCAAAAACAAAATTTTTTCGCACCTAAAACTTTGAAAAACGTGTTTTCGCTACCATTATTAGCTTTTCTCCACCTGTTCTCCTGGACCGATTTTTTCCAAAACACATTCACTGAATTTTTCTCGATTTTTCTCTTAATTATAGCGTCCAAAAATCGCAGGGTAGATTTATTTCAACTTTTTTTCTATCCCTCCTGGACTATTTGACAGATTTTTCTAGCGCTACGCATGACTTCGATGCGTACAATCTTATACCATGTTCGCACTGAGCCGAAACTACGTGATTTTGTAAAGTGATTTCGAAATTATGTAGAACCGCTTCGCTTCGGTGTTTTTTTTCTGGCACCCCGCAAGTCTTCAATTTTTTGAGCCCAAATTTTAACTAGCGCCTCTTCTAGCAAAGCCCATGGCTTCTTTCTTTTATATTTCTTGGTTTTTTGCATTTTGAAGAATGTGAAGTTTAAATTCAAAGTCAAATCAGTTATTAAAACGTCCAACTGACAATTTCAGTATCAATAGTGACGTGCTGAATTGGGCTGAATTCGATTTTCGGGTTTGAGCATTGGCTTTGACATGATTTTGTTCGTAATTTTGCCAAAATTACGAGATTTGAGATGATTTTGAAATCACCAGAAATATGGGAAATCACACGATTTTGAACGTGATTTTGGGCGAAATCACGAAAATAGCCGAAATCACGTAAATAGCCGAAATCACGTAATTTCGGTTCAGTGCGAACATGGGGCCAAGTCAATAATGCACGTTGCGCGAGCAAATGACTTATTCAGCTACAGACTTCCAATTGCTGAAGAAGTCATTTGCTCGCGCAACGTGCATTATTGACTTGGCCCATGGTATTATACGGGTGTTTTCATGAATTCGTTTTCGGAAAACGAGTGAGGTGTTTACATCGCCTTCTGCTTGTTTTCGAGTGACAGTTATGCCTATTTAATTGACTTTTAATTTAATTATTTCGTTTTAAATTTTTTCCATGGCAAACTGAGAATTAATAAAAAGTGTGATACGGAAAATTACATGCTCATAACAAGTGCTGAACGCTGAATTGGGTTCTTGCCCACACTTTTCTTGTTTTCGTTGTCGTTTTTATTGAAAACAGGTTCCCAAGTTGTTTTCAATTTGTATGAAAAACACCTGTTTCCGATAGTGTTTTTGCCCAAAACGCAAAATTTTGACGAAAACACGTGTTTTCGAGGCGATGTAAACGTATTAATAATATTTTAATTTTATTTTCATTTAATACAATGTTCGCACTGAGCCGAAATTACGGCTATTTTCGTGATTTCGCCCAAAATAACGTTCAAAATCATGTGATTTTCCTTGTATTCTGGTGATTTCAAAATGATCTCAAACCTCAAACAAAATCATATAGAAAGCCAAATCTTAAACCTGAAAATCGAATTCAGCCCAATTCAGCGCGTCACTCTTGATGTGGAAATTGTCAGTTGGACGTTTTAATAACAGATTTGACTTTGAATTTGAACTTCACATTCCTCAAAATCCAAAACCCCAAGAAATATAAAAGAAAGAAGGTATGGGCTTTGCTAGAAGAGGTGCTAGTCAAAATTGGGGCTGAAAAAATAGAAGACGCATTTCAATTCAGTACGAACGGTTCTACATAATTTCGAAATCACTTACCAAAATCACGATTATCATATTAATGGTATTAATGCTAAGTTGGAACACCAGATGCAGCTGTATCATCCTCACTTCTCAATTTCCTCCTTAAAAGACAAATATCGTTTGGTGCGGTTAATTTAAAATCATGGTAATTTTAGTAGATTTGATTTAGAACACACGTAATCCTTATAACAACACGTAGAAAAACCTCCCAGAAATAGTTCAAACTCTTCTATGAGGATTCGAAATTAATGTCTTCATCTACTTGACCATCCCTATGATGTTTATGTAATTTTTTACTGCAATTTATTTTTTATTTTTCATGCATTGACCACAATTTAAATTTAATAAAATTTCACCTTAAGCAGTCCATTTCGATATGAATAATGCATCTGTCCTACTTTACCTTTAATTTACATACAGGTAAAAATTAGTCTTTGCTGAAAATATATCCCACGCTTCATTACCAACTAACAAAGATGACTACTCATAATTTTTTTTTCAACTATGCATTTTTCGGCCGTTTTCTATACGCCATACGGATTGACTATTTTGACTACTTTGACTACTTTGACTACTTCAAGTGCTGCCAAGTGGATATTCGTGCCTTTCAAGAACAATCGAACTTGCAAGAAGAAGTGCTTGATTGCTTCTCATACCAAAGTATGCGGTAGGTAAAAAAAGGTTTGGTGAGAATAATTCGGGATTGTTTCACTTCAATATAAACGTATAAAAGTGAAAGTTTTTTTTTAAATATCATTGGGTGTCCCTTACGTCTATTTCGGGTGTTATTCGAGCAGAGAATTACGAGTGGTCGATATCCTTATGGTAGGATATTAAATATGATTAAAATTAACGTCGATATCTATGTATATACATATAAGCTTATAGGTAGTTGTTCATCGTACATGTGCGTGGCACATCCTGGCTGTGTCCGGAACGAATCTATATAAATGGAAATTTGGAATTTCAGCAACAAAAGGTTCTGTCAGTGTGAAATTGTGGTGGTCAACCAGTCAATAATAATGGGACCTGGGGCTGATGGTGTCAATTCTGGAACATTTTCACGCATTAGTGACACCATTCGTAGCTGTCAACAGCAGATGAATTAATTGCAGGAGGACGACACACAACAGAATTTGTTTAGGGGCTGTCTGAAATTTATTGATGACGACTTTCACAAGTTTTTTTTTTTTTTGGATATTTGTGATGGTTTTCGGGGGTGGAAAGTATATGAACTTGAAATTGGGGAAAAAATATTTTTTAGAACAACGATATCACACATCGGCCGTGCTGCTCTATGTTGCTGTTCTTGACTCTTAAATGGCTCATTAGTTGTGGTAGTTGTCACATGTCAGCCAGGACGAAATCCTGTAGTTTTTTTATATCATACCTCGTCTTGTTGCAAAATAAGCCCCGCATAAACCAACAACAATATTGTAACGAAATATATATATTTTTTGTGTTCTTAAAGTGACTTACAATGCGCGCACAAAAGCTACTGAAAATAACAGAAGCTTTATCCTTTAGATTCTTGGATAGTAGCAAACAATTCACAGACAGAACGAATAGAAGAAAAAAAACTCAGGAAATAATAAGCGGAAAAGACAAAATGGTGGTTGACGTTAGCGGCTACAACACAAGAAGAGTGCAAAACCACCCTCAAACTCTTCCTAAATAAGAAATCTCTTTCATGTGATATCCTGCTTCCATTCACCTCCTGTGCCTCTGATGATATTATTTTTTTCTTCCTCGAACGTCCTGTTTAGGCTCTCTTCCCTACGTCGCCATTGTTCTACATTTTCTTTCCTTTTGTTTCATGAATCCTCCTAGTATCCTGGAAGCGTGTGCTTTATTGTATCCGGGATACATGAAACCCTGCCAGGCGATGAGATTTCCATATGAAGACAATGAGCGAAATTTACTTCAATTGTGAAGTCACGTACTGTGAACTTGTTGTCTTCAAAAAAAAAAAATTATGGGGGACAGCGTACATCAAGGAAAGTGCAAAAGATATAGGGGATGAATGGTTAACGGTATACATGAGGTGGAAGGACTATCACTTGCCTTATTTGGTTGCTTGACGGATTTTGATTTTCGCCCCCTTATGAAGGATGTGTTAAGTGGATACACGTGAAATATGAATTGAAGGGAATTAATTTCAGGGCGTTGATTCTTGAACAAAAATGTTGAATTAAATAACGCTTGCTTGCATTTTAGATTGATATCGATGTCGACATTATTCGTATACTTCCTCCTCGTCGACTAGGGAAATCTGTAACGAGTGGTGAAGATCTTTGATACGTGCTTGCCATCTTGTAACTTACTGCTAAGTTGCATAATTTTTGTTATCTCTCGATTATAATCTTTCTGTCGATGATATTATGCAGGAAAATGTATTTTATTAGATAAGATTTTGATGTTACTTGTAGTTTCATGATAAGTAAAGTTATTTGGTTACACATTCTGTATACCTACAATTTGGAAATTATATATTAAAGTTACCAAACCAGTAGAAAATTGTTATAATTATATAGAAGCCTTTAATTCAAAGTTGGTTTATATCATATATGTATGTCATACAAGTAAAATCACTGCTAGAAAACACAAATAAGTTTATTATCATGCAACGCAAAGAAGCAAACTGCATCGGCATACTAAACAAATTTTAAACAAAGCCAAGGCAGTAAAAAGTAAACGCTGGACTTTATCACAGCTTGCGAGAAGGAAGTTTGAAACTTTTGTGATACGATATTGCTATTGAGTACCTGGACAAACGGACATCGTCATTCAAATCATTTATCTGGGTCTTTCTCTACTAAATGGAAAATCGCTGCCCTCAGTATTTTTAACGCCTTACATATTTTTATTTTTAAATTGAATTTGTTCCAAATAATATAATTTTGACTGTTCTTAATGAACATCCAAGACTGAAATCATATTATTTCATAATTATATTACTTTTGCCTTCCAACTCCTCGAAAAAACATTACCCTGGCGTGTCCCAAACCCATTATTGCAGGTTCAAGCAATTTTTTAAAGATAAATTGTTAGAGAAAGGATATTAACTTAGCCATCATAAAAACTAGAATAATTTATTTACGCTAATAATGCTTAAATTGCAGTCACGTTGTATTCTAGGTAGAAAAAAATGGCTCCTAAATGTTGTCCTAAAGTTTCGAAAACATTCCCCTGTCGTAAATAAAAATTGGAGCTAAATCTATTCAAAGTGAAGTGGTAATTTCGTGGTAACGTCACCGGCATGACGATTGCGTATATGCTAAAAACCGCTATTTTTATCAGTGTAAGAAGCTGTGTTACTGTAGGTAAACGTGACAGGGCTGCTTGGAATAACATTCCCCTGAAGAGAAAAAAATATTAAGCTCTTCATTGTATAAGTTTTTTTTTTGTACCAATTATTGTCTATTTTGACTAAGAATAAAAAGTACTTTTTGATTCAAGTCTTAAAAGATTGATTCAAGTTTTAACTCATAAAAACATTCCCCTGTCCCAGATTTTTACAAAATCGTTCATAAATGGCACAATAATTAGAAAATAATACAGCACTCTCAAAATATCCTATTAACTTAATATTTCCTTTTTTTTAAGTAACTTTTTTTTTAAAAAAAAACTTGTGAGGACAGATTTTTAAGGCTGGTGTGTGATGTGTGATGTGCCTGGAATGTGATCGGCTTATAACCATGCGGTTTTGTTACACAATTTAAGTCACAATTGAAGTCAGTATTTTTTGTCAACCAAATGGTTTATTTTCTTCCATTAAATTTGAAATCACAATGACTATCAACGTGTTTTATTTACATTTCGACCATTTTTTAATTCCGAATGAAATCCACACCAGTTAAAGTCGAATGGTATGTCGGACGGGATCAAAACGTCTTCTCCTTTGTGCTTGATGAGGTTGTTAATCGGTTTCAAAGACGGGGTTGGTTGACATTCCGCAACATTATCACTACCGATTCGACTTTCAATTGAAGATTGTGGGCAATTCCAGCGAGTTTAAAAATTCGATTAGATAGTTGACGACATCATCTTGGCTAGTAACGGAATCAACCATCAAAGACATCAATATTTTCGCAGCCCATATAGCACTTTCGCTCAACCAAACATGATGTTTGTAATTTTGAGCAATGTTTAGGAACGCTTTTCGGATGAGTTCGGTATTTGATTCGGTGAACTGGTAAAAACCGCCTGGGAATGGGTGGAGTGAATAAAAACTAAGTGTACACTTAAAGGGAACACTCCTGAGTGGAGTGATTCGTTAAAAGTGAACACTCGATTTGGTGTGAATAAAAATTCTCTCATTCAAATACTATTCACTCATGGGAAATTTTAGTTCACTCATGGGAAATTTTGGTTTTAAAGGGAAATGTCATTTTTGTGAAATTAGTAGGCTAGTAAACGTGGATAGATTTATATGGAGTTTTACTTTGGGAAAATTTATTTAGGGCTAAATGAGGTTCTGTGGGAAAAATTTACCTTTGCGGGATTTAGTTTGGGGAAAAGGTGGTTTTGCTGCCGATTCCGCTTTTGGGGGTTTAGTTAGGGCAAAAGGTGGTTCTGTGGGAAAAATTTGCCTTTTTGGGGGTTTTAGTTTGGCCAAAAGATGGTTTTGTTGCAAGGTCAAGCATTTATGTAATGCTGAGTAGATTAAGATCTTTAAACGGATTGAAAATTGAAAATATAAAACCAGTACAATTAACAGGCTAAAAACCATGCAATACTGATGCTCTTGAGGAGATGGAGCGCATGAGTAACTTACCTGCTCCTTTTTGAAATGGAATGAAATTTAAAAATTTCTTAGTTATTTATAGTTGTGACTAAAAAGTAAAAAATATTTTGTTCTTTGGCAGTGGTATACACAAGAAAAGTTTTATTACAAAATAAGAAATGCTAGAACTCAGGCTTATATTAAAGTTTAATGTGTATTAACAATTTTAAAATTATATTCTCGTTTGGCTTTAAATGTTTGAACCCTTATCAATGAATTGTGTAAATTTACAGCTGCATTAATAAAAGTTTGGACATCCATAACTATAATCAGAATTGTCTAACTGCAACTAATGCCCAAACTTTCATTAATGCTTTAAACTTACACAATTCATTGATAAGAGTTCAAACATTTAAAGTCAAACGAGAATGTAATTTTAAAATTGTTAATACACATTAAACTTCTTATTTTGCAATGAAATTTTTCGTGTGTAGGTATACCTATCACTGCTAAAGAAAAATAATTGTTTACTTTTTAGTGCATTTCATTTATAAAAGTTATTTATTTTAAAAGTTTTTAATTTATTTTATTAAAATGAATGAAAAAGGTCCTCGCAACCAGCCTCAAATTTTTCAAGTATTCACTCACAGGCAAACGTTAAAACTTTGTTTTATTCACATCAAAATGAAGTGTTCGCTCTATATGGAGAAATGACAGAGTGAAGTACTTAACGAAACCTAACGAAGGTTATTTTTATTCACGCCAAAATAAGTGTTCACTCCAAAAAATGGAGTGAACACTTGCACTCAGTTTTTATTCACACCACCCAATGTTATGCAACCAATCGAAATGTCAACGGGGATTTTTGCCACTGCCAATGTCCAGCATTTGTTTTGAAAATCATTCTAAAGATTAGTCGTTTTGCAATTCGAGACGCATATTCATACTTAATTTTAGTTTCTAGACGTATCTCCACAAAACGGATGACTTCAAAAAGCATCGGCTGACGTTTACCGTGGAATCACTGGCAATGTTTGACGAAAATCACCTGCCAACAGAATCATCGCACCACCAAACTGGTTTTGATTGTTTCGTATATATTGCATCGTTCGATCTAATGCCTCCAAAGATATAATGTGCGATGCGAACAATCATAATTCAACTGAAAATAAACAATTGATTCACTGTGTTCTTACTGTATAAGCGTTTTGTCACTTCAGAACCCACCGTATTTCGTAGGTAAATTTATTTTAGATAAAACGACGAAACTTACTTCATATTCATGAAACGATTGCGATAAACTTACCACAAAATCACAATGCAATTGAAAATAAACTAATGAATTGGCTTGATTCACAATTTGGCAATCAGCTGTCAAACGACATTTGCCCACCTAGCGAAAAAAATTGGAATAGAAGTAAAATAAATAGATTTGTGTATTGTGTACATGTACATGCAAAATATTGATTTTAAACCTACATATCTTTTAAATGGAGTCACTGAAATTTTGTTCTACCCAAAACAAGCCTGTTGCTCTACGAAAATAGTAGTTATTATGGTTTAACTAAATTAAAAACTTTGCCAAACATCTTTTAGTCAACACCCTGTATTTTACTCGATAGTGCCGTTGGCGCCTTCTCTAGAACAACTTTGTTCTCCAAATACATATATTAAAAAGCGTCCTGCGTACATAACGATACATTTACATCTAAAAAGGAGTTAAATCGTATCGAGTATCTATATTCATACCTGTAACAAAGGCGTGCATATCTCTATGGCGGAATCATGTCGTATTTTTCAATTGTCGTACCTGGAGCAGAAGCCTTTCAAAAAGTACCCGGCGCATTTGTTCGCTAGGCGTGCTAGCTATGGGCGCATATATGCTTTTAAAAATATACGCGTCTGTACTTGGTTTGGGCGTTAATATACCAACTAAATTATTTTTACTCGGGTTTTCTTACACTTCAGAATACTGGGCAACACCAAAGAAACCAGAGGAGAACATCCACTATACAAAAATAAAAATGTTAAGACTAATCTAAATCACCAGAGACCTGCGAACTCTAGGATTAAGTGAGGATATAACCCGTGATCTAATTGCGTGGCTATTGAAAGCTAGGAGACTTTCCCTTTGGTAGATTGAGGCCAAACTAGGAACAAGAAGAAATTCCCGACTATACTTCCCCATACTTTGTAATATATAATATAATATTCTTCATTAAAGATAATTTTATTGATTTTCTTCTGCAGCTCAACATAATCCAATTAAGGAGATCAAAAGTCCAATTAAAAAAAGTCAATTGCAGTTACAAGCCTGCATTCCCACAAGCAAAGGAGATATTCCACACAGGCAAAACTCAACTTTGATCAAAAAATCCTTACAAGAAGTTTCCACCTTTTAAGTCTCATGTGATTTCCACTTGACCGCATCTGTTGAATTCAGGGCGCTCGGGCTGCTGGCTCCTGTGAAAACTTTCCTTCGCATGGCAGCAAGAAAATTTGCCTCCAGGGTAAGTAATCGAGGGGAGGATGAAATTAGGGAAAAATCGTCTCAAGGATCCAGGACGACTGTTTCAAATGATTTCTGTATTATATTATTATTATTTTTTTCAGTCGAAGAAATACCGATGACCGACCACCATGGGTGGCATCTAAGGGAGGGGTTGTAACCGGGTCTGAGATATCCATAATCTAATCTACTGCGCCAACCTACCAGCTTCACGGGTGGCATCTATGCGATTGGAGCCTTTTTGTATTTCTGCAGTGACTACGCATTTACATCCCGAATTATGGCCAGAGTCCTTGATAAGTCAAAGTAAGGATTTCTTTCCAATAGATCGATTTTCGTGTGAAACTGGTAAGAAATTTTTACATCCGATTTGATTTGCTCTTTTGCTAGTTCACTTTGATGTAATGCGATGGAACTCCATTAAGACAACATGCTGCTATGTCTGGGAAATTTTGAGACGTTTTTCGTAGATTTTTTTAAATGGTGACAACCTTTTGGTTCTTGTTCAATCATATTTGACTAACACCCTCTATGGGGTATCTGTGATATTTCGATCGTTGATTAAAGTTCACTAAAACAGAATTAATTGTAAAAAAAAAACTTTTGCTACAATTGTTATAAAAAAATAAATTAATTGATAAAATTGTTTTATAAGTGCTTAGATACAATTCTAGATACAAAATAATTGATTGTTCACGGTATTGTGAAAATCAAGGATCGTAATTACGGTTTGTTAGACGATTTTAATAAGCCTCTGTAAACATGCTTTCTCATTAAGTGATATCAAGAGCAAACAAATTCACAACCAGTTGCCAATTAACTTTTCAATTAGAGCTTACCTTTCAGATATTTGCGTGATTTTCTACGAACAAGTAATTAATTTGGCTTATTCTTGCATAACAGGGAAAGTGAGCTAAAAGGAGAACGAAACGACAAAATCAGCGAAGAATTGAATTTCCAGTACAGGGTCATGTATATTATATGGCATGATATTTTTTGCGAACTTTTTTTTTAGATTTAGAATGTTTGTTTTTTATATTTGGAGAAGTTCAAGCAGTAATGGATATCACTCCAACGTTGGCAGCCAACATTGGAATGAAACGTGTTCACCGCATCGGGTAGCGCCGGCTTGAGCATCAAACATCGAGTATTTTGTTCTATAGGGTGTCGAAACCATCAAGTAAAAAGAAAAAATGGTTGGTAAAACCCATGTACAAATACATACTACAAGGTATGCTCTGACGGAGAGCTTTTATGGTGTGACGTCAATGGTAGCCGATTTTTGAAATTTTATAAGGAAATAAATTGTTTTTAAATTTTCAGGTGAAAACTACTTGTATTAATATACTATCCCCATTAATTTTTTGGAAAATATTTTCCAACTGTTTTATTTTTATCCTTGATGGCTTTACAAAACCACATTTGGATAATTCGTTGATGAAAAATTCGAGCTATTCCTAAGTGTTGATCCCAGTGTATTAGCATTTAATAATATTTCCAGCTAAATTTTCCAGTGCATCTTCCTGCAATTCCTCGAATATTGGACACTTTAAATGTCCTGGCAAATGGAATTTATTGATCCTTCAACTATTTCCTTCTAAATACTTAAATTTTCCAAAAATTTAAATTAACTTACGCATTTCATATGGTCAAAACGTAAACAGCAAAAAAGGTTTCTGCGAGTGACGTCACAGCAAGAAAACCTGGCGAAAAAGTTCTCCGTAAGAGCATACCTTGTAGTATTTGTACCATGGTACAATAATACAAGCCCCGTGTTCTTTTAATGAACTGGGTTTTGAGAGCTTTTGAGTTCCCATACAAAATCGAAAACCCAGGTTTTACCTGGGTCTTCTGGTTCTTCGATTTTGTATGGGAACTCAAAAGCTCCTCAAAAGCTCTCAAAACCCAGTTCATTAAAAGAACACGGGGAAGGTAAGCTTATAAGGAAAAGCTCTGTTTCCATCTTGAAAAGCTTTTACCCTTTTCACATTAGAAAAGACCTGAGTGACGTCGCGGAGAAGCTTTTTCCCTTGTAAGCTAAGACTAAGTAACTTCACGGGACCTTTATGAGCTTACCTTGTAATTATTGTACCATGGTAAAACCTAAAAAATATTTGATGCAATTGAAAACACTTAAAAAAATAGTTTTGTAAATTTCTGAAAATTGCAAGAGTCTAAATTTGCATACCTGACTAAGTACTCTCTTAACTCCTCCTTCCATCGATCACGATTATAGGCCTAAACACTAATGGCCCGTCCGCAAGCATCGGTTGTTATTTGTCAGCGCTTTCTGCCTAAAGGATTTGTCCCGAGTGCTAGACTATTTTCCAGTAGGTATTGAAATGAAAGCTACTCTACAAGAGATTTTTTAAAATTTGAAACATCTCACGTTAGACTAGGGGAGGAGGAGGCTCTCCAAGGGGAGGGAGGGTCGAAAATTCGCCACAATTGCCTCACGTAACTAATGGAGCTGAAATGATGTCGTCCCTTTCTGCAGATTTAAAGCTAATAGTAGTCAACTCTATCTGTGACCGGACCAGACTGTGAGACACAGAGCCCTTTTCTACGGCCAACGGTTAAATCAACTTGTATAATTCGAATTTTCAAAATTGTCCATACCATACCCCGGCGTTATGGTATCTTTACTAAATGTTTTCTACTTTTTACTTAACTTAAAAACTGGATGCAAAAAGGCGAATACGAAGAAAATATCTAATAATTCCAATTTTTGTGTACCTAACTTTGAAATTGCCTTGTCATTGATTTCACTCAATGAAAAATTAAAATGCGTGGTGTTTGGCAATGATCAAAAGGCAAAAACAAAATACGAACGGAACGAGCAAACATTGTGGCTTGTGGCCTTCAGTGATCATTACTAGCGCTGACTACATTCTTTCTCAAATATTTACTTTGGCAGAAAAAAAAGACCAAAGATTAATATGAAGAAAAAAATATTTATTAAAGAGCCTTCGAAATGTCATTTTTCCGTGATGAAGATTATCTCAGTCACAATGTTGGAGTAGTTACAGCAATTCACGAACGCATAATGTAATCAAAAGTCAATAAATTAAAGCTGCAATCGATTAGGTGAGTTGTATTTATTCGTAGAGTTAATTCGAAGTGGATGTAGTTGTAAAATATATTTTTGGGGATGATTATTTGCAGTTTTTGGGGAAACTAATTTTTAAGGGTTTTTTTGGCAAGAATTCCTGCTTTGCACGTTCCAACCTCTTCTATCACCGTAAACCGTCTTCTTACTTCAATGTTAAATCTATCGTTAAATAGCACTTGAAAGTTTTTTTTTTATTTTGTATGGACACTTAAGAATTAAATTTGATGGCAGTCACGATTAATTACCTTTATGTAGGAAGACAAAGCTTCGAAAAATGATTTGTGATCACATACTTGCATTAAATAATAATTAGAAGGACAGGTTTTATGTTATAAGTGAAAATCTGCTGGTTAGTTGGTAGTTCCCTTAAGAGTTATACGAAGAGGTTATTTCTTTCTACCATGAAAAACATCTTAGGCCCTGTATGAATTCTATGACTAAAATTTAGTGTCGATAATACAGTATGTACGCCTGTGCGAATACTGGCTTAGGGCCTGTGCGAATAGTGACTAAATTGATGACTAAACTAAATTTTGCAGTTTTTGTGGATAATGTAGCGAATTGCTGTGTGAATTCTTTTGATGACTAAATTCTGTTAGTTATTCCAATATTTAAATTGTAACCATAACAACAATTTAGTCAACTGTCGAAAAATTTAGTCTACTCGCCAAAAGACTAAATACTGTATTATCGACACTAAATTTTAGTCATAGAATTCACACAGGCCCTTAATAGGCTAAACTAAATAATTGGAAAGGTCGGTAGTGCAGTGCGATTTAGCCTTTTCACGAGGAACCTTTTGACTTGAGTTACTTGCTAAATGTTGTTTTGTTGTTATTTTATGTTTTTTTAAGAATTTATACCCTTAATTTATATGTAAATAAAAAATATAAGCTTCGAATGTTTATACTTTTTTTATTTTGAGATTTTAATACCCTTGATACACGGGCTTCATCGAATGCTTATGGGCCCCAGGTAGGCTATGATAGCAGCTACCTGGTGTCCCATAATAAATAAATAATTAGCAGGCTGGAGATATTTCATCGGCTACTTTAAGTAGGCGATGGAATATTTCCAGCCTATAAAAGCGAAACATTGCAATATAAAATTTAGTCTTAATCAAACTCATCACTTGTAAATATATGTATAAAATAAATAAATACAAAATTATACAAAGTTTAATCAATTTTTGGCTAGTGGCCATATGGTCACTACAGTTGTTGATAACATACATTAGTGGCCGTATGGGCCGCTACATGCTCATTCTTCCAGTTTCATTGGCCTTGAATGAACATTCGAATTCGAGATGCGGATTGCTTTAATTTTTTAGATTTTCATTTTAATAAAATAATATTCATCAAAAACGCTTTTGAATCCATTTTGTACCTATTTTGCCAGTAATAAATGAAGTGAAAATGAAGTGCCGTATCACCTCGAATTCGAATGTTCATTCAAGGCCATTAGGCCATCCACGGTCAAACAAATCATCAAACCAATTTTCGACAAACAACGCACACATTTATGCTTTGACTTTTGTTGGCCATCAACGAGGGAGACTTTCTTCAAACATGCCGAGCGACAATTCCTGTAAACAAAACGAAGTTTCATATGCTTTACATGGCACACATAAAAAATGCACACACACATTTAAGCTGTTTGAAGGAACTATTAAACCAGACGAATATTTTCTTCAAACAGCGGCCAACTTCGAAAACTTGTATTTTATACACGCACACTTAGAATTTTTTCGATGTTGGCCACAAATTTGATGATTTGTTTGACCGTGGATGGGGGCCTAATGAAACTGGAAGAATGATCATTCGATGAAGCCCGTGTATCAAGGGTATTTAAGCTACTACCCTTGAATTTTTAAATTCAGATTTGGAAAATTATATACATATCGCTGGTTTGCGAGAATAACGACGCAATTCAAAATTCTGTAAAATTAAACTAAATATGCCAAATGACCAACAATCTGATAATTTATAGTAAACAGACACGCAACGCCGATTTCGCGTCAACTATCGTTAGAAAAATATATATCGTCATTATTCATTTGAGACAAAACATTCTCGAGTAATTTATAAAAAAATTTAAAAACGTCATTCTCTAAAATCAATCATTTTTAGTTGCGTCACTATTCTCGCAAACCAATGTTGTATACAAAAAATGCACGGGGCCGGTAAATGACCCGTGCAGAACATTAAAAATAAAAAGGTCCCAAGTGTAACCCGAAACCGCCAAGAAATTGGCAGAAGAAAACTTCGCGCAATTTGCCTTGCGAAATAAATAAAAATAACGTAAGGAAATTGCGCAAGTTCGGGGCACTTGGAGAAAAGCCGACGGATGCGTTTTTCCGGCCGGCGCCCTCAGCCTTGGGTGAAAGACCAGCAGCTGACTTTTGCCCCAAGGTTGATGGCCCGGAAGAAATTCGCAACGGCGGATTTTCTTGGCCAAAGTTTTCAAGCGGAGATCGATCGATGAATCGATCAAAGACAGAGTTAATTTAACTTTCACGTGCGGCGGGCGCTTCTTTTGAGTTTCTTTTGCAAGGGTTGATTTTTTTTAACCGTAGCGGGCGCGATGAATTGAGTGGTGATTCGAAAATAGTAAAGTCGTTCGTTTAGAATTTAATGTAAATCCAAGTGTTAGAAAACATTCGCTTAACTTAATGGTGTACTGCAAAAATGATTGTTTGAAAATAGATAATTAATTATATTTCCAAAGTGTTAGTATACCTTTGTTCATATTAAACTTAATTAAATGTATCGTGTTAGAGAATTTGGATAATAATTAATAAATGCAATGTGTTAGAAAACATTCGCTTAACTTAATGGTGTACTGCAAAAATGATTGTTTGAAAATAGATAATTAATTATATTTCCAAAGTGTTAGTATACCTTTGTTCATATTAAACTTAATTAAATGTATCGTGTTAGAGAATTTGGATAATAATTAATAAATGCAATGTGTTAGAAAACATTCGCTTAACGTAATGGTGTACTGGAAAAATGTTTGTTTGAACATAGGTAATTAATAATAAAAAATAACAATAGTAACAATAATTCCAAACTTAATTAAATGTATCGCGTTAAAAAAATTAGATAATAATTAATAAGTCCAAAGTAAATTAGATAATAATTAATAAATCCAAAGTGTAAGAAAACATTCGTTTAACTAAATGGTGTACTACAAAAATGATTGTTTGAAAATAGATAATTAATTATATTTCCAAAGTGTTAATATACCTTTGTTTCATATTAAACTTAACTAGTGCATCGCGCTAGAGAAGCGTTTGATAGGTATCGGTAAGTACCGAGTAGACAATTAAATAGAAAAATACACATAACAATTGGCGCAGCCGGTAGGATCTGGGTGCGCTAATAATAAAAAATCGCTAACACTGCTGGTCAAGGCACACTAGACCTTTTGCCCAAGGTTGAGCCTAACTTGGGGGCAGCGTCCGCGGTTGCAAAAGTGCAGCAAATCCTAGATCCTACAAAGAACCATCGCTCGGGGGTGTTCAACAAAGTGCCTCTGTTCCAGGCGAACAAGCATACACCCCCCTAAGTAACTTCATCGAGGGAATTTTGTGGGCTTCATCCGTGCCCAGGAAACGCCCTATGTCAGAGGGCCAACCGGGGGACAACCACCACTCAGAAATCCCCACACCGAGGGATCATCAACCAACAGCAGGCCCTTCAACAGCGTCAGGGTCCAACGACACCAACTCACCATTCAACAAGGCAGGCGAAGCAGCAACCAACATCCCAACCGCATCAGACCTCGCAGCAGTACAAGAATCCAGCAATACCCCATCAGAACGCCTGATAATCCAGCGAGGGAACACATCCACGCCGACGACTTCAACTCCAACAGAGACACCCCAGATCTCCCCCCGAATATTGAGAAGCGGAAAAGTAGTAGAAAAGGGAGTCAAGCAAGTAGGTCCTAGTTTAAGTTTAGATCAAATATTGCAGAGAGCGCTCGAGACAGGTGATATAAATATCTCCGTGTGTCAGGCAGTGGAACGAGAGACAACTAAAATTCGTAAACGCCGCCTGACACAAGTAGAGAAATTAAAACAAAGTACCCTCCAATTTAGGGAGGATTTAGCTAAATTTAAATCCCTCGAGCGCCCTCTTACTGGCGAAGGGACAAACGTAGAAAATTTTAATGATAAGTTAGAACATTTAAATAATAGTGAAGAAAATTGTAAGACCAACAACGACACCCGCTCGATCACCACCCCACCCGCGTTTACCGCCGACCTCGCCGAAGACCTACTAACTTGGATAAGTGTGTCCCTCACGGAATCTGAGAAGGACAACCTTACCCTAAATAAAACCGAAAGAAACGGTACCACGGAAGAGGAGAAGAAACCCCTGTTTAAATTAGCCATGGCAGACGCTTACATTAAAGTCGCCAAGCTAACCTCCCAGTTAGTACCAATATTCTCTGGTGGGCATAGCCCAACCCTAGCAAGCGAGCTCCAGATGTTCTTAGGGTGCTGTCGGAGGGTAATTCAATGTTTGACGGAAGCTGAGCAACCAGCATTCCTACAAATTTTCCCAACCAGGCTTCGAGGCGAAGCCTACCAGCTGATAGCCGCAAGCCAACCAGCTACTTTTGACGATGCTGAAAAGCTCCTTAATAGGACGTATCTCCCAAGGGAGACGTACCAGGAACTAGTGAACAAACTAATTACCCTACGCCAGCTCCCTCTCGAACCACTAATAGCCTACACCACAAGGGTAAAACAACAGTTATCCCTATGTGAAGAAGCGGCCACCAATAAATACGGCGCAACAGCGGATCCAGTAAAAATACAACTAGCGGATTTCGCTAAAAACGCTTTAAGAAGTGGGATTACAAATCCTCATTTGTGCCAGTACTTACTGGCAGCAGGGGACGATACATTGGATAGTCTGATCCAGAAGGCCCTAGACATGGAGAGACTTCAACAAACCTCCATGTACTTACAGGCCCCACATCAAGTATCATCCAACTTTCAGGCATATAACCCCTATATACAACCAGCTCAAATAACGCAAATCGAAAATATACAACAAGCACTCCCCGCCGCGATCACCCAATACTCAAATACACAACACACCGCCCCGCCCGTAATAACACCACCAACAACACTCCAAAACTCCAACAACCCGCAGGTGATGTACACTACATACGCCTCACTACCAAACACCAATCACACTACCCCACAGGCGCCAATACAAAACGCCCAACAAATAATAAATCCGAGCCCGCCTCCGAAAGCCACCACCAAACCTGAGAACAAAATAACCTGCAACTATTGCCGAAACAGAGGACACACATATGCGGATTGTCTAAAGCGTAAAAATACCCCTTTCTGTTTAATTTGTAGATCCAACACACATGATGCCAGAGACTGTCGTCAACCAGTAGAATCGCCAAGGCATTTTAATAATAATGGTCGTTACCAAAATCAGGGACCCCCAATTAACAGCAATAATAATAATCTCTACCCAAATCAAAGATCCCAATACCAAGGTAACAACCGATACCAGAACCAGAGGTCCCAACAGGTAAGTCAGAATTATAATAATTACCCCAACAACCGACCACCTAACAATGAACCCCAACAACAAATTAACCGTCAACAACCAGCTAACAATATAAGAGCGGTGTTCAATATCAGATACAGGTGTGATTTCTGCCACAGACGTGGGCACATGGTAGACGACTGCCACCAAAGGCAGCGATGGGAATCACAGCAGGCGGGAAACTCCCCGCAGTCGGACCAAGAAACCCCGGCCCGACACTAATTTCTAAAAATAATACTAAAGGGGGATCTCAAGCGCCCGAACCAAGTGTCCCACTCGTCACTCTTCCTCTAGACATAAGCCTTAACGGCAAAGCCGACCTAGCAGTGGACACTGGCGCTGAGGTCAGTATATTAAAACACAAGAAACTAAAGGATCCCAACCTAATAGATCCCACAAAAAGGTGCACATTACAAACGCCATTCGGCCAAGGAAAAACACTAGGGAGCTGTCAGGGGAACTTCCTTTTCAGTACCCCCCTCCCATGCACCTTCCAAATCGTGCAAAACATGCCAGAGATTCCTGACGATGGCCTATTAGGATACGATTTTGTTACCAAGCATTGTAACGTTGAGGGCCCAAACCAAACACTGCGATTTCCTCGCACGGAAATCAATCCAGAAGAAATTGCAATCCCACTACGCAGTAATACCACCAAATCGGAACCCAGAGAGCAGCAGGAGCAAACCCAAACCAGGGAGTATCAGTTCGCAGAAACTGAGATCATCCCCGGTGGTGTCTCCCAAGTAACCTCAGAGAGGAATACCAGCTGCCTATCTCAGGATGGGTCAAGGTTGGAAAACAACCCCAACGAATGTGAGACCACTTCAGGCATAAGTCATACGATAGCGTTGGAAGAACCCCTTCGCTTACCAAGCCGGTCTCAAATGGTGGCCTCAATCCCACTAAGGTTAGAGGAGGAAATGCTCTGTGAAGCATACGAGCCGAGCGAAGGAGTATTCCTCGCCAATGCCCTCTTACCATCTGGAACCAAAACAGTGTTTGTTAGCCTCCTCAACGTTAATACCCAACCAGTAGTCCTGACGAGCCTAACTCTAAAACTCACGCCAACAAAAGACTACTCCACTATATCTCTAGCCCCCAACAACAACCCTAAGCCTCTAACGAACACTAACGACGAATGTGGGTATCCTTCAGGCCCTGAACCAGTCGGTCTCAGGAACGCCAGTACCCCATCGTCGCCCAACGAAAGGCCTAAAAGTATACCCAGAAATGGTGCAACCCCGCACGGTATATCCAAAGGGAAACGGGCAAGATTAAAGTTACAACTAAAGCAAAAGGAAATCGAGACCCTCCACCAGATGAGATACATATACCCGGACTACGAAGACCCGGACCCAGAGCGCGAAGCGCGCCTCAAACAATTAAATGAAGAACTCAGCTTCGACCACCCCCTAACGGCCGATGAGAAACACTCCATAAAGAAACTCTGTCACGAATATGCCGATATATTTCACCTAAAAGGGGACAAACTCTCCTACACGGAAGCCATAAAACACGAAATCCCCATGATCTACGACAAATTTATAAACCAAAAAATGTACAGGTTGCCAGAGACCCAAAGACATATCATAAACGAACAGTTGGAAGAAATGTTGGATAATGACATCGTCCAACCGAGTAGAAGTCCGTGGAACTCACCCCTCCTAGTGGTTCCCAAAAAATCGGGCCCCGATGGCAAGAAAAAATGGCGCGTAGTTGTAGACTACCGCAAAATAAACGAAAACACAATAGGTGACGCATACCCACTACCAAGAATCGAGGATATCCTAGACCAACTCGGTCACTCGAGATACTTCTCCACCCTCGACTTGGCCAGCGGCTACCATCAAGTATTAGTGGAACCACAAGACCGCCCCAAGACAGCCTTTAGCACGAATTATGGACACTATGAGTTTAAACGCATGCCGTTCGGGCTAAAAGGAGCCCCGGCTACGTTTCAGAGACTAATGAATTATGTCCTCACAGGCTTACAAGGCCTCGAATGCTTCGTCTACCTAGATGACATAGTCATCTACGGGAAGAACCTTGAGGACCATAATTCGAAGCTCCGACGGGTATTCGACCGGTTGAGGGAAAACAACCTCAAATTACAACCGGAGAAATGCCAGTTCCTAAAGAAGGAAGTAGTCTATCTGGGTCACGTATGCTCCGAGAAAGGAGCCCTCCCCGATCCCAGAAAGACAGAATGTGTCCAAAGTTTCCCAGCGCCACGAACAATCAGGCAGGTGCAATCATTCCTAGGCCTCGCCAATTACTATAGAAAATTTATACCAGATTTTTCTAAAATAGTACGACCTCTAACGAATTTGCTAAGAAAGGGCGTGAAATTTTCTTGGACACCGAAATGCCAGGAAGCATTTCAAACGATAAAGCGTTCCCTAGTCTCCCCACCACTGCTGATCTACCCTGACTTCGACAAACCGTTCAACCTAACAACGGACGCCAGCAGTGAGGCACTCGGAGCAGTGCTCTCCCAAGGAGACGTAGGCAAGGATCAGCCCATAGCATATGCCAGTCGCACTCTAAATAAGGCAGAACGCAATTACTCCACCATCGAGAAAGAATTGCTCGCCATAGTATGGGCTGTAAAAAATTTTAGATGCTACCTAATGGGTCGTAAATTCACGGTCTACACAGACCACAAACCCCTAAAGGGCGTTTTCAACGTTAAAGACCCGACCACGAGACTTGTAAGATTCCATCACAAACTGTCCGAATACGACTACAATATAGAATATAAACCGGGAAAATACAACACGAATGCTGACGCTCTCAGCCGAATTCCTCAAAGAGCAGAAGAGCCCAATACCTCCACGGTGGAAGCTCTAATTCACCAACCCGGTGAGACACCATCAATACTTCCAGAAAATGTGACTAACTCGCCTCCTACAGAAAGGCTAAAACAATGTAATGCGGTCACAAGGGCTCAGGCACAGAAGATGCAGGAAAACGGTAAAGACCAACGCGTTCCAACTCCAACAGCCCCCGATATCGACGAAAGGCCTAACGATCCCGAAACCGAAATATCCCAACCTGCCGAAGCCTCCCAAAGTGGCCCCACCGCGCTACAAAAGAAATTTGAGGTAATAACAAGTCCCGAAGAAATCAACACAATACTGAAGGACTACCACGACTCTCCCTTCGGTGGACACCAAGGAATCATCAAAACCTACAACCGAATTCGCCGAAAGTATTGGTGGAGACGAATGTTCCACGACATAAGTCGGTATGTCCGGAAATGCAAAAAATGTCAAACCATGAAGGCTTCAAGGCAATTCAAAATGCCCATGGTTATAACAGACATCGCAGAAAAGCCGTTCGACAAGGTTTACTTGGACATCGTGGGTCCACTGGAAGAAACAATTTCAGGAAACAAGTATATCCTAACCTTCCAGGATAATCTGACTAAATTCGTCGACTGGTATGCCATGCCCAATGGGGAAGCCCAAACGGTAGCACAAATTTTCTTCGACGAAATCGTCACGCGCTACCGCATACCAAAACAAATAGTCACCGATCAAGGATCAAACTTCCTAAGTGACCTTTTTAAAGGCGTGTGTAGGCTCTTAAAGATTAAGAAACTTCAGACATCAGCCTACCACCCCCAGTCCAATGGTGCACTAGAACGGGCCCATAGACCCCTGATTGAATACTTACGCACTATAGTAGATGAAAGCCCAAACAGTTGGGATCAGTTTTTACGTACAGCAGCGTTCGTATACAACAATAGTGTGCACGAGGGAACCAAACTTACCCCAATGGACTGCCTATATGGGTTCACCGCCGACGTCCCATCCAATCTGAAACGTACCCCGGAGCCTCTGTACAATCACGAGAGCTATTACCACCAATTGAGGTACAAACTGCAAAAATCGTACGCAATGGCAAGGAAAAATTTACTCACAAGCAAGAATCGCTCCAAAGCGCATTATGATGGGAACGTACGTACACTCACCCTACACATAGGAGACAAGGTCCTCCTACGCAACGAGGCCCGAAAACATAAGTTATCCCAAGTCTGGATCGGGCCCTATACAGTAGTCGCCGTCCCAAGCGCGGTAAACACTACCATAAAAATAAATAAGAGATTAGTAACTGTCCATAATAACCGCTTGAAGCCGTTTTATGAAGATAAAACCCAGCTTTAAGGAAAAGCCAGTCCTGCCAACAATATCGTCTAAAAGTGTTTTACAATCTAAAACATCAGACTAGACGGATGGCATACCTTACGATTACGGCACACCAAAACTAATCTCTTATTTACCTTACATTGGTCGAGCATATACGATTGCCAGTTAAAATAGCATCAGACCGAACGCATCCCAGTTTAATATTACCAGGAATCTACTTAACAAATACCCTATCTCATTGGACAAAAGAAAGACTGCGTTCCCATGGATCCACTCACATAATCAACATTGACGACCATAACCGAGAATGTAATAAAATAACACCGATAGACAATAGCTATCCAAATAATATAAACACATAGTAGTAGCACACCGCTAGACTTAAAAGATAACTTTGAGTTCCTTGATTTAAATTTCGGTGAAAAATCATACCTAACAACAGTATCGCTAATCAAAAGTGCTTAACAATATCGACTGCATATTTAATGTATAAAAATAACATTAATTTTAATGACGCACTTTAGCGGATCAAGGGTGTTTTCAAGAAGGCAAAACTTGAAAGATTTTTTCTTATAAGCCAACTATATGAGTATGAGCCTATTTTAAAAGTGCAGAAATGATTAGCAAGAGGACATAGTGCACGAGAGAGCTTAAATCAGCATCTTGAAAACAAGGAAATTGGAGAAGGGGAAGAAAAAGGGTGATTGCAGCTATAATCATCTTAATTATATAAATAACTCTCATGACAATGGTGATGTCGTCATGGAATAACATTTTTCGCACATCCATCAATCCCAAGTCTTTACCTCAACCACCTTGTAAGATTTTAGCCTTATTTAATTTGAACGATTTTTATGTTATAAAACAAAAACAAAACAAACCGATCACACAAAAATTGTTTTTTTTCCCTGCGCCCAACCCCACAACTAACGCCGATAAGAGAATCGCCCACTCACTTCGTATCACGGCGATTCTCTTGTTCCGGGGGGGAAGGAATGTTGTATACAAAAAATGCACGGGGCCGGTAAATGACCCGTGCAGAACATTAAAAATAAAAAGGTCCCAAGTGTAACCCGAAACCGCCAAGAAATTGGCAGAAGAAAACTTCGCGCAATTTGCCTTGCGAAATAAATAAAAATAACGTAAGGAAATTGCGCAAGTTCGGGGCACTTGGAGAAAAGCCGACGGATGCGTTTTTCCGGCCGGCGCCCTCAGCCTTGGGTGAAAGACCAGCAGCTGACTTTTGCCCCAAGGTTGATGGCCCGGAAGAAATTCGCAACGGCGGATTTTCTTGGCCAAAGTTTTCAAGCGGAGATCGATCGATGAATCGATCAAAGACAGAGTTAATTTAACTTTCACGTGCGGCGGGCGCTTCTTTTGAGTTTCTTTTGCAAGGGTTGATTTTTTTTAACCGTAGCGGGCGCGATGAATTGAGTGGTGATTCGAAAATAGTAAAGTCGTTCGTTTAGAATTTAATGTAAATCCAAGTGTTAGAAAACATTCGCTTAACTTAATGGTGTACTGCAAAAATGATTGTTTGAAAATAGATAATTAATTATATTTCCAAAGTGTTAGTATACCTTTGTTCATATTAAACTTAATTAAATGTATCGTGTTAGAGAATTTGGATAATAATTAATAAATGCAATGTGTTAGAAAACATTCGCTTAACTTAATGGTGTACTGCAAAAATGATTGTTTGAAAATAGATAATTAATTATATTTCCAAAGTGTTAGTATACCTTTGTTCATATTAAACTTAATTAAATGTATCGTGTTAGAGAATTTGGATAATAATTAATAAATGCAATGTGTTAGAAAACATTCGCTTAACGTAATGGTGTACTGGAAAAATGTTTGTTTGAACATAGGTAATTAATAATAAAAAATAACAATAGTAACAATAATTCCAAACTTAATTAAATGTATCGCGTTAAAAAAATTAGATAATAATTAATAAGTCCAAAGTAAATTAGATAATAATTAATAAATCCAAAGTGTAAGAAAACATTCGTTTAACTAAATGGTGTACTACAAAAATGATTGTTTGAAAATAGATAATTAATTATATTTCCAAAGTGTTAATATACCTTTGTTTCATATTAAACTTAACTAGTGCATCGCGCTAGAGAAGCGTTTGATAGGTATCGGTAAGTACCGAGTAGACAATTAAATAGAAAAATACACATAACACCAACCAGTATGTTTTTAATTGCGATGGATTTAAGATTATTGTCTTATAATAATCTTTTATGATGTCGGGAGCATCTAATAGTTATCGGAACTGATCGGCATATATTTAAATTAAGTTGAAACTGAGAAAGGAGGTCATATCTAATTCCTGTCAAAATCAAATTTAGCCGACTAAAAATTCACACACCACTACCTTACTAAATTGAACATTGGAAATTTTGTGGAACGATTTAGTATTTCTTGGAAATATTTAGCCATTTAGACAGTATTCGCACAGGCCCTTAAGGGCCGTGTTACAATTGAGGCTTTGGCTTCGACTTCAACTCCGACTGCAAAGAAAGTCCCCGGAGACTTCGACTTCAAAATTAAATTGTAGCTTTGACTGCAATCAGCTGTTTCCTTTCAAAGCAGAAGCAAAGTAGAAAAATCAAAATTTTAAGATGTCTGAAAAGGAACTGGAATTTTTTTAATGTTGTTCGCAGTCTATAAAAAATACTCGGAATTCAAAACCGTTCCTTTCCCTTTAAAAAAGTTGTTTTAATTTTTTTCAAATAAAGTGAAGTTGGCTGCAGGCGGACGAAACTTTGAATTTTCTTAAAGCCGGACTGCAGTCGAAATACAGTCGCAGACAAAGTTCAGTCGAAGCTTTTATTTAATCTGCTTTAATGACATTACATGTAATCAAAGCCCGAAGTTAAGTCAAAGTAAAGTCAAAGCCCAATTGTAACATCGGCCTAAGGCTGGTACAGACTAGGCCAGTATTTTAGTCGAGTGAGTACGTAAACCAGTATGGACAAACAAATTTAGTCGAGTAATTTACTAAAATCATTTAGTCGAGTCATCCATTCCTGTTCTATTTTTTCGGTCTAGTAGCGGCAGGATGCCATGACTAAAGGCTGGAGTACAATGATTCCGCTCCGTACCGTTTCGTATAAATGTCAAAAGTCGGATTGTAAGAATTTTCATTGGAAGTGTTCGTGGAAACGGAGGGGTGACTACAATGGACGGTTCGGAACGGTGCGGAATGGAAAAGATGAGCAAATTCCATCTTTTTACGAAAAGCTCGGAAGACATAACCTCATTTGGTGTCATTTGGTGGTCGGTAATTTAAAACATAAATGTGAACGACGAAAAATTAATTGAATTAGTAAAAAAATATCCGGAAATTTTTGATAAAAAAAAATTAATCCTATTTGGACGCAACATTTTATTATTTCTGCACTCATTTCTTTTAAACTTGATAGTTGTCAAAAACGGAATGAATAGGTTGTATTGTAGCCAGTTATCCAACTCCACGGGACGGTACGCTTACGGTGCGGTTCGGAACGGAATCATTGTACTCCAGAATTTACTAATTAGGTGGTTCCAATGGTACTCACGGATCGGAACGAAAAAGTTGAATAAATTTCAACTTTTTCGGAACGGAATCATTGAATTACTTAGTCCTTAGTCTTTTGGCGAGGAGCCTAAATTTTTTGACGGTTGACTAAATTGAATTTGTTTCAAAATAGTTCAATACAACGGAAGATAAAATGGAGAACGAAAAACGGAAATATTCTGGGAGATCTTCCTCGGCTTGTTAATTGTTGAACATTCGCGTATTTGACTCCGTCTGATATGGTGGCCCAAATATACCCCCAGGCAAATGGTATATCCATCATTGGTTGGTTATCCGGGGGAACAGCGTGGATGTGAAGGTACAGTTTTGTGTCCTAGCTCCCCAGCACTAATTTCTAGACAAAATTTAGACATTAAGTAGGTACGAGGCGCTATTTTAAGAATATAGTTTTAGATATGTGAGATTTTATAATCAACTAGAAGAAATTTAGAAGACATGCGTAACATAATTACCAAAACAATTTTCTATATATAAAGAACAAACAAATTTCTACGAAAAACACTCGTCCAGAAAGTAGTTTATCACTGTAATTTTAAAATTGAATAGAAGACCAAAAGTTCAAATAGTACAAATAGTAAATATTTGTTCAGTTTTCGCTATCCAAAAACTTTTTGTTATTAAAAAATTCCCTTTTACAATAATCTCATTTCACTTATCAAACATTAAAATACCTCACGGTAAATACCTTCGCACTAATTAAACCAAAATACCTATCCACCTCCTTGTAAACTAATCTAACTAAAATTCAGAAACTAAATTACAATTCCCCAGAATCCCCGAACAGGAGGAGTATTGGTATATTCAAGCCGATTAAATTCTTTACCTTTGTATCAGTTAAGCTAAATGGGCGACTGTGGGCGGAGGAGTGTGTTTATATACATATATTTAGGGAAAATACCAATTTGAGAATTGCAGGTGAAATTTACCAGAATTCGAAGTCTTTATGGATCTTCTCTCTATATTTAGGTACATGCAGCATAAAATGGAAACTATAGCAACAATTAGCCCCTCTCTAAGCAGTTTCAAGTGGTGCAGAACGAATGCGATTCGAATTTCAAATTAGGAGGGATTGCTTTGGATTTGGACGGGAATCGGATGTTACAAAAGATCCGATAGGGAATCAGAGAATTTCAATCAGTGTTGAATTCAGATACTAGCATTATGGTGTTATGGGCAGCAATATTCAGTGAGGTATAGATGCTGTTAGATAAACAAAACAGAATTTAAGCTTTGCATATTTGCTGCAGAATTCTAGTAACGAGAGAGCAGATTGTCCTTGAGGGAGATTGCTTCACCACTAAGCCATGAACAATTAAAATCCTTAACGGCTTAGATTTAATAGGAGCGGTTTTATTGCAATTTATGAAAGACTGTTTTTAGTATGAATTTTTTTATTAAATTAATATTTTTACATTAAAAAAATATTTTTAATTACAAAAGACATGTTATTGAAATCCATGCACCCCAACGTATGTACTTCATTGTTAATTGCAGTCGCAAGGACAAAGGATTTTTAATGATTGCTACAATCTTTCATAATGAAACCCTTTTACAAAAAATAAAAACAAGTAAAAAAAAATAATCAGAAAGAAATTTCCTTTTATTTTTAGTCATTAATGTCGCTACAATCTAACCAATGTTAAGTTTGCGAGAAAGGAAGAAAGCATTTCCTGCTTTTCTAAGGAACATGAAAAAAAGCGGAAAGCTATAACGTCTTTTGATCGTTCATAACCAACGTCGTCGTCTAATTACAGAAAATTTTCGCTTAAAATTCAGCAGCGCTACGTTCGCGGCAATGTATATGAGAAATCCCGCGGTAAATACCACCATTTTCGCTTTCATGGCGGCGGCATTTGGCTTGCTTCTTATACCATCAAGAGGTTAATTACAATCCTTTGATGAAAATATATAAAATAAGACTTGAGAGTCTTCCTGCCTCCATTTTCTGTGTTCTTGGTTGGCTGTACATTAATGTGTGGATTCAATTAAATATTTTTCATAAAGACAAGCACATTTTGGTGCACTAATGCCAAAAGTTGAATTGAATTTAGTTGATTAAAATTTGGTTTTCTTAAGTATTGTCAATGTATGTACCATCAAACTACGGCAGAAATGGGACGTTGATTTAAGAAAATATTCTTCCTTTAGCTTAGCGTATAAATATTAGCTCTGGGAAAATTTCGTAGCGTTATCCCTATAGATGGCGTTAGTTGCAAGTAAGCCACGAGCTACGCCCGTTTGAAAGTTTTGCATGCTACTTTGAGCGTATAAACATCGAAATTGGCTGGAAAGTTTATTTGTGTTTAAAAATGGAGGAAAATAATGAAATGTTGCCGGTTGCGGTATATTTTGCGACATTATTACGACAAAGGGAACAAACTTGCCCAGGCTTATGAAAGAATTTGTTAATCATTATGTTAATCACACTTTTCAGTGCTCCACGATTTTAAGAATCAGAGCTCATGTGTCAAATCGCTTAATATGTTGCGAATAATGAAAACCATTCAAAGACTGCCGAAATGTGGTAATTGAATGCCTCGTTCTGGTCAACCTTCGATGTCCGCGAATACAAAAATAACGACAAAATCGAGAATCTGGTGCTCCAAAATTCTCGATAGAATCTTATACCCCGGTTTCACCGCCCTCATTTCAATAAGGTTCAGTTCAATCCACATAAGTGGCTTCACCGGCTCAAGTCCAGTTCATGTTCAGTTCGTGCTTGAAATTGTTGTTGCTTTTTCGCCAGAAGTTTGAAATAGAAAAGCTAACTGGAATGGCATTCCATAATTCCAGTTGATTACTCTCTTTCGAGCGAGCTTTTACGTTCAAGCTCAGTTCGATGTTCTGTTGGGCGAACAGGATTTATCCTGAGTTCATTATGTGAAAATGTATGGGAACTGAGGTCTGAACTGAAGTTCAGTACACCAATTTGGTCGAACTTGCGCAGTTCGTCGGCCGGTGAACCCGGGGCATTAGAGAGTTATCTAAAGATGTTAGTGTTAACACGTCTTTCAGGTCAGTTCATAACATTACTGGTATTTCGCGTATGAAACGGGTTGCCACAAGACTGGTTTGGAAAGAGGAATTTATTCCCAAGAAACCATCACATCGCTATAGATATGATTTTCTGGTCTTCTCAAACCCTAACATCACAAAAAGCTCATCATACCTGGCGAAGAAACGGGCGTGTGAGTACGAGACGCAAGGAAGCCAACAGTCGTTGCAATTGCAATGACGCCTCGAAAAAAAGCCGAATTTTGGAAAAAAACGACTCAAATTCGCTTGAAAACCAAGTTCATGCTGAGAGTTTTCTTTGGGTCTGTTTAGACGGTTCACTACGAAGAATGTTCCTCACTGACTTTGTTGATGAGGGAGGACGTGATGATGAGTTACCTACTATTCCACTTCTCCCTTCATCCACAAAGTTCGTGAGGAACGTTCCAGGGAGCGAAGCGTCTAAATAGCCCCTTTGACTACAGCGGTGTAATGCACCACGAATTCCCTTTACATGGACAAACGGTGAATAAAGAATACGGCATTGGCCTTCATGACGTGCTAGAATATCCGCCGAAAGCTTATATATTTGTGGAAAGAAACACGAATTTTGAGCGACAATAATGCACCATTACACAAAGCCATCGTTGTGCATAAGTTTTTCCCCAAAAATTCGCGAAAGTCTTTGACAAAAGCATCGCCTGTTCCTGAAGCTAAAATTACTGCTTTGAAGAAAACTTTTAAAGTCAAGTGAAGCTATAATAAAAAATACCCATCCGTTTAAAGAGGGCCGTGTAAAGTAAAACTAACGGCTAACCCATGGCTTAACATACTAGGAATTTGCGATGGAATGACCATATATTCAAAATCATCGAAAAAGCGTTTCAGTATCTGGGATTTCTTAAGAAATTAATTGATAACATAAATGGCGTTGCCTCTACTTGCTTCACCATAAGAATGTAGCAGCCCTGACAAAACTTTATCGCTACTATCACAGCTACTATCGTAATTATCGCTACTATCGTAATAAACGCTGTCCTGCCTCCACGGTAAACTTATACCAGCAACACCACATTAGCCCGCTCAGCCCATTCTCTCTGTCTACAGCCCCCTTTCCGCACACTCTACAAATTAGGAGTTCTTTCATAAATAGAACAACTCGGCTGTGAAACAATCGTTCGTATTTCCGAACTCCTACAAATTCCAAGAATTCAAACGCAGTGTTCATCGCCATCTCCTTCAACACCCTCCCGACGCCTCATAGCCCTAAACCTATTCTATACCCCCTACTAAGCTTACATACTACTAGACAGCTAGTGTTGGGTAGGACACGATTATAAAATGACTTTGTAAGATGTGCCTCTGAGCCAGTACAATGTCATACTTCAAATGAGGCGAGGTGCTATTGTAATGCCAAAATGACAAAAACAAGCAAATTAAAAAAAGAAAGAAAATAAATACCAATGAAAATCTTTTTCACGAGTTTAATTCTAATAATACTGCCTTAGAAAGTACATAAGTAAGAAATCTATGATATTTATATTTTGCAATCCCTTTCCTAATTTCAAGTTGGAAATTTTGCTACCGCAAAAGAAGCAAAAAATGTCTCTCCAGTACGTATTTACAATTTCGCCTCATCTCATTTCATGTTGGAAATGTCTCTCCAGTACAAAATTTCACTCCCTTGAAAAATGTAAGAATTGTTTTCTCCAGTTCTTATTTACAATCTCACCACGGCTCAGTTTAAATTGGATATTTTACTGCCGGAAAAGAAGTAAGAAATGTCTCTCCACTACATAATTTATTATCACACCTCGCTTCATTTATCTCGGTACACGCTCATATACCAGTAGGACATATTTTTGAACCGGGACATTTAAAAAAATTGAGGCCTCAGTACAATTTACCATCGTGTAAGGGACAAATGTACTGCCTCGTGTAAGTCCGGCTCAACTCTACTAGACAGATTACCATGACGTGACCAAGGACATGACGGACCAATAGTAAAAATACAAAGGGTAATTCCCAAACTTAAAACTGTCACATAAAAAACTTTCAACTTTCAAAATGACTAATATTTTTAACCACTCTCTAACTGGCGCCCTCTTTCTTCTTATTTAATTTAGAATAAATTATTTTTCAGCAAATGTAGAATCTCTGAATGATGTTAGTTTATTGTATACGCTAAGAAATCAACTAGATATAAATTTTATATCCCATTGGCACTAAAAAATATAAACGACAAATAAACTCTACCAAACAAAAATAGTAAAAAAATGAAGCGATCATCTACCTCTTTCGTGCACCAAAATTTGAGTAATCATTTACTGCTAGGTGCTAAGTGATTAATCAAGCTAAAAGACGCCAGCGTTAGATTTCTTAACGCACCAAAAACATATCAATTTGGAAGCTGTCGTCTAGTATAGATCAGAATCTCTCGGCACACTCATCAAACGATCTAAAAATGCTTTTATTCTTCAAGTTTTTTCTAATTATTTGTGTTTTTATTAACAAAAATTTTATTGTTGAAAGTGCCTTAAATTTTCCCAATGAAACCATTTCAACTCGTGCAAAACGTGGATTAATTTTCGAAGGTGGCGGCGTTAACAAGGTGAAAAATCCTCGAATTAATTTCAAAGTCTCTCATAAATTTAATTATTTTCAGATGATTTTCGGAGCAATTTATCCGCTTTATCTAGAAGATCCTATAAAATGGCGTCAGTTAAATTGTGGCTATAACATCCAATGCCAGTATTCAGTGCCGACGAATCCCCTTTATTGGTGGGACAGATGGGAAGGCAGAACACTGAAGTCAGCACGGGAGAAATTCGACAGGGATGGACATTACATGCCGGATCAATCAAGGAAGTTCGTCTACGTGGCCCTGGAGACTTTTCTAAATAGCAAAGGCAAGAACGGAAGGAAGTGTCTGCTTCGGGCAATTTGTGAGAATGCAGATATTGATGAACCTTTGGGTATTTTCGCTGAGATTTTGCATGCGATTTTAAAGTAAAAAAATTCCAAATTAAATTAATTAATTTTAAACTAAACAAATTTCTTTAAGGCCTGGAATAGAAGAACTTGACGACGACTATCGGCATGCCTACGAAGCCGGCAAAGCCAGAATGGATTGCTTAAGCTTATATCCTGAATGTCCCAGAGGGGACTCATTCCTGGATTCGATTACTATCACGATTCCCAATTAAAATATTCCGGAAATCAAACATTTCTTCTTTTTTTTATTATTAAACAAAATCCTTCTTTCCATGTAACGACAATTTCATTCTGGCGCTGTTTTAAAAAGGTCGCAATTTGTCGCGAACAATACCGCCACGAAAGATTGCGCTAATCGATTAATTTTTGAAGTGGCCAATGCGATCGCTGTGCGCTCTTATCCCTTTTATCAAAACGCAACTTCAGATGTCGTCGTACATATATAATATATAGGTACACACGTGAAAAAAAAACATGAATTAATATAAAAATTTTCGTTATCGACCCCCAAAGCGGGAAAATTTTGTGGTTCCATGGGCTGTGCAGCTCCCGGGGCTATCGCGAATCAAAATGCCAATCAGCTGGGGTTCAATTTGTCGAGACTGGGTATTAGTTGGATGGACTCAAAGCCTCCTGTTGTTAAAGCACAAGAAAGGACTTCCCTCTCGCATCATATGGGCTTCAAATTGTTTCTCGATTTTTTTTTCACAATTGTTCTTCGTTAAGTGGACACTTGAAATTTTTTCTTCTCGGGCCGCATAAAAGAAATTCCCGTTTCAGTTGAAGTATAAGAGGCTTTTGACGAAGGCCTACTACAGTGTGTCTCGTTCATTTAACGTTTCCAATTCCTTGCATTGAAGATTGATGCATAATGGAGCACATATGTGCTATATATTTGCCGGTGAATGGCGCATTTGTAGTACAAAGATTTATCGAAACGCTATTTTTTTCCGCTTTTCGCTTGGTTTTTTTGTTGTAGTTGTATGAAACCTTTACAGCTGCTAGAAAATGTTTTGGGCGATCATAATAATAATTCATCCCTTTAGAGAATTATAATATTAATATTGTTGTAGGGTGGCAGTTACTAACATTAGAAAAACAAGCAAAAAAAAATAACAAACTAATGACAAGTATAATGACTACAACTACTGGATGGACACAAAGATGAAAAAACTAAGCTTTGGATGAAGTCCTATCCTTTCTTTAATTTGCTTCCACATACTCATCATTACTTGCGGTCAATTTCAATTACATTCCGAAAATATTTTTTTCAATTTGCAGACTTTATTTCTGCAAATGTCTATGCTTTTATCCACCCTAATTATGCTAGCTTCTCCACTTCCTACAGAATTGTTTCAAAATATAATATTATACTTAAACATAATAATGTAAAAAGATATTAAAACGATGGTAGTACTACTACAATCTAAAGCAGGCAATGGGAAAATGTCTCGAGCCTCAAAACTCACTCCAAAAAATTTTCATCGTCTTTAAAGCCATCTACGCAGAGTAGAACTCTATAAAACAATAAAAGATTCGCCATTCTGAATAAACTGGCAAACCATGTAAAGATATCCAGACAACTTTTATAGTAAACTCCAAAGAAAAAATAGTCTGGGTTTGACTCCTTTTCAAGCTGGGATTGTAGAGAGCAATCCAAGAGTCGAGTTTGGCATCAGAAGACAGAATCACCCACAAATCCACCCGTCGTAATCCAGTATGCAAACGACGCTTTCACCCAGATTTAATCGAAGGCACGAGGGCTGCAAATTAATTAAAGCAAGCCCGCCTCGACTGTGAGACGATCTAGCATTGGTCAAGGTAGAGGCACATGAATGGAAAGTAGTGCAATACTTCATCTTCGTTAAATCAATAAAAGCAGTCGACAAAAGCGTATGTGATGCGGGACAACTCCAGAAGCTCATATTTCAAATATAATAAATATTTTGTTTCAAAAAGAAATTCGAAATAAAATTAAGACTAAAAAAAGTCGACTTACCTTCGTGGTTTCAGTTCAGCAATATTTTCTAACGTTTTTTCATTTTTACACGATAATTAAACCAAGTTCTTTTCTCATAATTTTACGATTCTATATCTCCGCTCTAACAGAAGCAAGCAAGCTGTTGTCATGAAATATATTTCAACAGAAGAACAGTGAATCCATTTGTTAAAAAATTATACCCACACTTTTCTGAAAACATCTTCTTATCAATCTAATCACGTTTTAATATATAACTTCAATGAATTTTGTAATTACTTACTCAATATGCAGACGAACTATGCTGTAATACAATTTGTCGAAGCGGCAAAGCTAAGATAATCTCTTCTGATATTGTTAAAGGAGTTGTTTTATAATTACCAAAAATAAATTATAAAACAACTCCTTAAACAATGCCAGAAGAGATTATCCTAGCCTTTGCAGAATACCAGCACCTGTTTCATACATCAGCTTTGAATTATTTGCTTGCTTTAAATTATTCAAGCCATCAAAATTTGCACATATACAAAAAAAATACACAATGCATACTTAGCTCGATTTTCGACCAAGAGTTGGTTTACAATGGATGAGATTTTTATCTGATAGTTTCCGGAATGCTCTGTTCAACTTGTTTTAAATGAATGATGACTCAATTGTTTTATAAACTTAAAACTTCCGAAGATTTCAAATTTTAAAATGTTTAATGTATTCCTAACTGACAGTCAAACGGTCTTCAACGGAGTTATATGATACTACAACTAACTTTCTTTTGTTACTAATACCGATGAGGTCATCAATAATATTTTATACTCCGAAGATTCGTTCTATACCTGAGATAATCAACGATTCCTTAACAGCGGAATTAATAGTTTTTACCGTTCCTACCTTTGAGGATATATTTCACTTATTTTCTCTTTATCCATAGCTAACTAAATATATCACATTTTAAAGCACGGGGGAAATCCTACATTTAGATTATTGATAAACTAGGATAATTTTGCTACAATTATTTCCACAATTTGATTTAGCTCTACTATACAAAACAGAGGGCCTAGCTCATTCTTAATTAGGGCCGCAAAAATCCTGTTGTATTCAATGCATTCAAAACTATGTACTGTCTCATCTCTAATAAAACCTGCACTCCCCTTTCAGAGCACGGCCTGGGATAGAACTACCATTAAAAAAGGATCTGATAAACAAACATCCGAAAGCCTGGGATTTCCTTTTATTCCTCAATTAAATCAATGAGTCACTATACTCAGTAAAATTGTATTGCAGGAAAAATGGTTTAATATAATAGTAAAATTGTATTATATTAAACCATTTTTCCTGCAATACAATTTTCGCGCTCACTACGTTCTAAGCTTTCGTTTATAAAAAGAACAACTCCACTGTGGAACTCTCTTCGGCACTCAGTATTCCCGAACACCTACAACATCCAAGAGTTCAAACGCAGGGTTCATCGTTCCGTCCTGCAGCAACGCCTCTCGAATCCCTTAGCCCTATCCTATCCTTCGAGCTAAGCTTACTACTAGACGTGAAAGACAGGACGGGTGACAAGAAGTGACTCCTGAGTTTAGACCTACACCTAAAAAAGACTATGTTCTAGTTCTAGGAAGATATTTGACTATCGAACGATCACTCCGTTGCGAAGTACATGTGTGAAACTAGTGAGATACGTGATGCAGAATATGCGCCTCCCTAAACTCTTTAACAAAAAATACGATGTATCGTATTACTAAAATGTACTATGCGAGGTATAATAGATCCTCATAAAGATCTGTCCTGCAAAGAACCCAGAAGGCAAAATATTATCGCGTAAGATGCACCTTAGAATAGCTTTTGTAAAATACGGATATTCCTAATCTAGATAGACGTGTCATAGATAGCGCAAGGAAACAGTGCATTACTGTGGTAGCAACAGATCAGAAATACTTCATTTTATTTAAGTCGATGGAACGCAGTTTTGCAGAAAATCTTCCAAAAACTTAGATAAATGTAGTAAGTAAACGCGAACTGTTTTATTTGAGCAGTTATTGTGGTGGAAGAACATTATGTAACGCTGCATATACTCTCTTCGGTAAAATCTACGGGGTGCGACAGCGAGGGAGACCCAACCTCCGCTGGAAGGATGGCGTAGACCAAGACGCTCCGAGCTTAGGGATGCCAAACTGGATGACATTGGCTCAGAATCGAGACCGGGGAGGAGAGAACAGTTGCGAGAGGCCAGGACCGGAGCCCGGTTGTCGAGCCGTCAAAGTAAGTAAGTAAGCATATAATCTTGTCAAACCCAATTCATACATATCTCCGAGTGGTTAGATTATAGTAATTATCATATATCACAAAATTCTTGGAAATGATTACAATATTGGTCTAGCGATTTTTCTCGATTTACTTGGCTTTGATAAATCCCTTTTCTGTGAATATTTAAATTAGTGACGATAATGTATTTTTTTAAATTTATGATAAAAAATTGCATGCTCTTCAAAAGAAAACTAAGAAATCTATGTGCCTTTAAAAATACTATAAATTGCATTATATGAAATAATAAAAAAAAAAGTTTTTGATGGACGAAAATATTTTATTGATAATTAATTTCTTTAATAGAAATTACTTTAATGAATTCCGATAATTTGAATAATAAAGGCCCAAAATTCAAATATTAAATGCCATCGAAATATATTTATAATCGATTTAATAAAAACTGAAATGTATTCTGACATTAACAGAAAAACACAATATCAATTGTACGTGCATTTAAAAATTGTGAATTTAACCTACAATAATTTCTTGAATATGGTTTATAATTGCATATATACTCTTATAATTGCATATCTACAATAGCATTATATTTTTATATACTTAACTAAGTAAAAATTCAATAACTTGACGTCAATTACATTGAGTCTCTGATGATGACAATGTAAAACTTAATTAGTAATCTTTTAAAACCGACGACGCTGCTGGTTACCACCTCCTCCTCCGCCTCCTCCTTGACGGTTCCCGCGTCTTGAGCCTTGTGAACCAGATTGGCCGCCGAAAGATGACATTTGTACCCAGTTGCCGCTACCGCTACTACTACCAGCATCATTATTACGGCCGTTACCTCGCTGGTTATTATTATTATTATTGTTGTTGTTGTATCTATTGGGGCCACCAAAATTTCGATTATTGTTGTTGTTGCTAAAATTTCGATTATTATAGTTGCTATTGTTGCCGCCTTGCTGATGGGATTGTTGCTGGCGATGATGACCATATGAACCTAAATTTGAGGTGTAGTTGTTTTGTCGGTCTGAAAATGAAAAATCAAAATCAAAAATAAAAACAAAAGATTCTACTTAAAAATTGAAATAGTGATTGTTTATAACAAAGTTTAACTCTTTTGTGCTGATACTAAGAACGAATAAAATTATATTGAAGTGGGAACTAGTTTATAGTAATGGCTGCACAACATTGACACTGGTTTTACGAACAGTGTGTATCGTTCTGCAGCTTCAGTTGAAGCAACTTAAACTGTTGTGATTTTACCGTGTGATTTCATTCCACCTGTTCTTTTTATCAGTAATAGTGAAATGAAAGTGATGTGAACCAAACCCAATGGAAACACACTTCCCGTTAACGATAGAGATAATGGTACTGCTAATGAAAATGAGGTGCCGGCAATGGACGACTTAAAAGAAGCTATGACAAACCTTAAAATGAATAAAGCCCCAGGAAAAGATAACCTAGCAGCTGAGATTTAGAAATATTGAGGCCAAGAATTGAGGAATGGATTACACAAGTTTGTAAAATCGATCTGGCGTCAGAAACAGACCCCACTTGAACGGACAGAAGGTGCGATATGTCCCCTGCACCAAAAAGGAGATCAACTAGTATGTGAGAACTATAGAAGTATATCCCTCCTCAACTCAGGGTATACAATACTGTCCACTGTTGTAGCTACCAATGTGCTTTCGACCAAGTAGGTCCACTATAAACCACATTACCAACGTAAGAAGAAATTTGGAAAAATCATGGGAATTCAACATCGATATTCACGTACTATTTATAAATCTTAAGCAAGCTTATGACAGCGTGAAACGTAAGGAACTATTTAAAGCTATGGAGTGCTGCCGGTTTACAAAGCATCTGATCTAAAGCTACAATCAAGGTAGGAAGATCCAGAGTAATGCCGGGGTTACACAGTGCGGGTTTGCATGCGAGCTAGTCAGTTACTGCAGTGCAGCTACTCGCTCTGTGTGACCGCATCATACGAGTTAAGCCCGGGACACACATATCCGCACCGTGTCCGCACCGCATGACGGCCGTGTGTTGGGCAACACACGGAGAGAAAGTAAACAAGTAAAATCTTACGAGTCATTCCCCACTTTTCCGCGCCTCCATGTCCGCACCGCGTCAAGTTTTACTTGTTTAATTTCTCTCCGTGTGTTATCCTACACACGGTCGTCATGTGGTGCGGACGCGGTGCGGATATGTGTGTCCCGGGCTTTAAGCCTCGTTCACACGGTGACACCGATGTCGTGGCATTTAATGTCGCGACGTGAATGTCGCAAAAGTGTCATCGTCTGAACTATTGAATGTCGCGACGTCTCGACGTTGTGACACTAATGCCGCTTATCAAAATTTTTTTTTGTTTGACACCTGATGCCGCGGCACTTCTAACACATCCGCTACTGCAGATACAAGTTCGCCCATTTTTTTACACGAGTGTCGCAACACAATGCTTGGCTCATGTAAACACTTAGTGCCGTGATAGCAAATGTCGAGCACTTTCATGATGATAAATGCCACGGCATCAGTGTCACTGTGTGAACGAGGCTTAACTGACATGTGCGTGTTGGTCAGTACCTCGCATGCGAGTTACTACAACATTTTTTGTTTTTACTCGCCTCTCGCTTTCCCAACACGCCACAACTTTGACGGTATTGGGAAATGGCAGTAGCTTGTAAACCAGGGATTACGCCACTCTGTATGGCATTCTTCGTTACTACATGTGTTTTTATGTTTCGAGTGGTGGTTATAAAAACAGATAGATGGACTTCCGAACAAAATATCAAGTGTGTGAATTTTACAAGGACCAAATCTTTGAAAGCTACTGACATGCGAGTACACAAGTGCAGTAGCTGTTCATTGTCAGGCCTGCAACTCGCACTTGTGTGACCGGGCGGGGCGAGTCGAGCTACTGTCATGCGAGTACTGTCAGGTCAGCAACTCGTATTGTGTATCCACGCCTTAAGAGTTATACGAGACTTCACAGAAGTTTCAAATCACACAGGGGCCTGAGACCTACTATCGTACCTACTATTTTACGTAGTGTTGAAGAAGGTGGTAAGAGACGCTGGGGTAGAAACGACGGGAGCTATCTTTAACAAGTCGACACAGACAATTACCTACACTTATAATATCGCCCTAATAGCTAGATCTTTTGCAAGTGTGAAAGAAGCGATCATGAAATTGGAAACACCTGCAAAAAGAATAGGATTACTCATCAACGAAATAAAAACTAAATATATTTGCACTTTAAAAAGATACACAACCCCAAGACAAAATATTACAATAGATACATATGTATAACATAGAAATCGTTGAGGAATTAATTATCTTGGAACAGTATTGAGAGCCGACAGTGGCGAGACAACGGAGAATAAACATTGCTAACAGAAGCTATGTTGGCCTTCGATAACATCTTACCTCACGTTGAGATGCTCTGTCAAGGACACGGAAAGGTCGCCAGTATATCTTTTGGGTGTAAACCCATACTGCCTATCTTACAAGGATGATTGTCTCCATGATTTTGAAGAAAACAGAAGTAAATGCCTTTTTTCAGAATGGGCTGAACATGAGCTAGTTTCCGAGAATTTCCAAGGATAAACTCCGGAGAAGTGTGACAGGGCAAAAAGTTTGTGCAGAGGTTTAGCCAAAGGTGAGGCACATATGCATTGCATTTAGTAGAATTCCATTTACGTTCAAAAACTTCAGACTTTAATCGCTCAACCTCAAAAAAAAATGTAACAAATGCATCGATCTGAATCTTGTCTATGTTGGAGAAAATATTTTGGTTAAATCAAACACTTCTCATATATTTCAATTAAGTATTAATCATTTCAATCACTAGTAAGTTACCAAACCAAAATAACATTATATGTACACGTTCCAAATTAGTGATTTAATTACACAAAAAATAATTGAAATTCCCAGATTAAGATTAAAAGCGGTTTTCCTTTAGAGCTCGAATATCACTTACAAATAATTCGTTAATTATGCTACAAGCCAGAGTAATTAAATAAATTACATAAAATCATCGTCTCAGAACAGTATAAAAAAAATTTTTTTAAAGCTATCAATTAAAATCTGAAGTTGACAATTATCAAACAAGTAAAAACAAAATCAAAAGGCGTGAAATAATTTTTTAAGATCAAAGAAAATCTCGTTTTACTAATATCCCATTTCTAGCCCCATGCGATCTAGTACTTTTTGTAGTACTTTGATATGCGTTTTCTCTTCTTTAGTTTTACCATTTTCGCGTAATTAGATGCTGACTAATTATTATATGCGGAATATAAGCACGCCAGAACGTGATCTCTCACTAATCAGCAGATTTAATTGCGCTCTAACAAATTAAAACTTCGTCAGAATATGGGCACAGAGAGTCAGTGCAGATTTTATGCTATATATCACCACTCTTACCCTAAACACCCACCCCTTATAGCGCAATCCAGATGAAACTCTGGATGATGAGAGTTGAGGAGCAATTTTGAAAAATAAAAAAAAATATTTTTGCAGACATTTTTTTTTCATTTTTTTTTATATTTTTTTCTGCTGACGTGTACAGGCTTTGAGTGGCTGATTCCGCTAATGAGGAAAGTCACAGGAAAAAATTCGTTGTTATATACACGAGAAGGGCACGAATTTTTATTTATATCCTACCCATCATCAACATCATCTGATTCAGAGTTTCCTTAACCACTTAAAAGCATAGGCGGAATAGCTTCAGGGATAATGTTAATAACAAGGAACAGGATGTTGTGAGCTCCCCGGAGAGAAAGAAGAAAAAAATGAAATATGTACTGTAAAAGAAGAAGTTTCTTTCAAAATATCACGGAAAAGTGATGGTACTTACTCATCAAGGAAAGCTTAAGCTATTCCCAAGGTGTATCTGTGGAATTAGTCTTAAAATAAGATAAATATTTTTTTTTCTTTCTCGGAAAATGCCAAATTGCTCATTAGGTAAATTAAAGTAAAAAAGAAATGTCGTCTAGGAAAATGTTTGAGATTATGTTTACCATCTTTCGAGTATAATTTTTGGATAATTAATAATTAGGATTATCCGCTATTCATTTTTAATTGAGTTTAATACTAATGATGATGGTATACATACGTACTTTAATCTGCTAGGCTAATTTTAGCAATCGATTAAATATTCTAACTTCGTAGAATTTCATTTTTCTTCTTAAATTTCATTTGAACCAATCATCAAGTATAATCGGACGCTTCTGATTTTTTTTCAGTCCGCTTTACAAAAAGCATTATAATATTAGTGCAATATTGCTGGTCTGGTAAAGGAGCTCTAGAACGAAAGGACACTACCATATTCTACAGCGACAATAACGACTCCAGAACAAGAAACGGATGACTTTTAGGAATCACTCAGAGTCACATGATAAAATCCCTTCTTCTGACATAAAAGTCGTACTAGCCGACTTAAACGCAAAAGTAGGTAAGGAACCACATCTGCCGTGCAAAGGCAACGATAACGTAAACAGAATGGCTGAATTCGCCATTGCAGAAGTTTAGCAATAACTAGCACGTGGTTTAGTCATAAAAATATAAACAACATGACGTGGACTTCACCAGAAAGCAGATCCAATAACCAAATGCATGGTCTAGTTCAGGGGTGGCGAACCTAGCCAGAGGTGGCACGTATGAAGAATTTGTTGACACGCGAAAATTTGCTGGTGAAGAGTTTAGGTTAGCAGATGCACGCCAGCGTATTTCGCCTTCACAGGAAAAACATCGAGACAGCACTGCTAGAATACTCGAGAGGAGAGTTTCGAGAGGAGAGGTGGGGCGCTTAAACACGGGCTGAAGATAAACAAACAAGTCGGCGCTTTCATAACCTCACTTGATAATAATATTCCTACCTCCTTTTAAGCTCCTCTAATTTACAAAACGCACCGTTATTCAATATTTTAATATAGTTTGACACTTCAGCAATTTTACAAAAATAGATTGTATTTTTTTGGCACGCATAGTGAAAAAGGTCCGCCACCCTTGGTCTAGTTCAACGGTGGTAAGCAATCTCCGACCCGCGCAAAGTTTCTAGCCGGCCCGCGAGCTATTTAAAAAAATATAAATAAATATTTTTCGATGTAATTCGTGTAGTTTTAATAGAAAACTAAACGCGCAAAGCAACATGTATGTTCAAAATTTAGTACTAATGTTAAATCTAACATCCATTGGGGTAAGTTACACTATGCATCTTTTTTCTTATAACCCCCATATGCAAACCGGTTTTATAGCCAGTGGCCAGTCAAATTGTCGAACAAACCTCGTGTTTCTAACATTCGAACCATCGGCAAGGTCAAATATGGGAAAAATAGGAAAAAATGAAAATAACCACATTTCCCCACAAAATTTCAATTACCTGCCTATTGATAGTTCCTAAGGAGCGAATGTGAAGACCGATCACTACTTAGTTATTGAGAAGATGGGAGTGAAAAAACTAGCGACAAGCCATAAAAGAAACGGCAGCAATCAAAAAAGTGGCATATATAAAAGAATTAAGAAATGAAGAAAGAAAGCAAAGAATAATAATCGAAGCAAGAGTCAGCTTCAGAAGCATTTTTTCACGACCAGCCCAGCTCCACCACTACCAATACACCTGTCGCTTAAATCTTCAACTTACTACTCGAAAGGAACAATTTCCAAAAGGAATCAATCGAGATGAAATGACCAGGTCACGAAAAATGTATTCTTCTTCTTCGATACCTTTACAGCCCTATTCGAGCCATGGCCTCCATCAGCTGCCTCCTCCAGATAGAGAGAATGGTACTACCAACTAGTAATATTGATGACTAGTGATGAGCAAAACTAGTCTTGGTCTTGCAGTCTTGTCTTGGTCTTGCACATTTAGTAAGACCAAGACTTAGCTATGCTCGCAAGACCAAGACCAAGACTAACTGTGCAAGACCAAGACCAAGAGCAAGACTTTAGCAAGATTCTCGCAAAATTCTCACAAACAGTATCATCATCAGATTTTTGGTCTTGGCGAGCGTAAACCAATGGTACTGTTAACATAAAACCATTGCGGAATAGAGGTTCCACTTCAACTTCTTCAAGCTCCACATTCATATTAAATGATATTTATAAAATAAAAAAAAGTACAATAACTATACATATATATCTTTTAACTTTTCTAAACTGTTACGAAAAGTCTTGCAACCGATCTCTCAAGACCAACACCAAGACTTACTGTGCAAGAACAAGACCAAGACTATACCAGTCTTGTCTTGTTCTTGCGTTAGCTCATCACTATTGATGACATACTTGACGTGTGAGACTAATACTTTAGAGACTTCTTCAAAGAGAGCATAATCCTAAATCAGGCAGAAGCAGACCTTCGAATTACAGACGACCCAGAATTACAGATGAGCCAGAGCATTCAATAGAAGCTGTTGCAAAGTGGTAGGGAGAATTTATGCCATACCTTACATAGTCTCATTTGGAGAAGCAGAAAGATACCGGAAGAGTGGCTTTTAGGCACAATTGTACCAGTTCACAAAAAAGGTGAATTGATGAATCACAAAAACTACAGACCAGTCAGCTTACAAAATACTTTCACATATTTTGTTCAGTAGGTCGAAAGCATAGAAGACAAACTAGGAGATTATCAAGCAGGATTTAGAAAATCATAAATCGACAACAGACCACATTTTCGCAATATGTCAACCAGCATTGGGCGTGATTAGTACTTAGTTGGGGGACCGATTGGTGAATCAACACTCGCGTTTGGAATAGTCGGTTATGTATACATTCATATATGTAAGAGAGCCGTGCATACCTCTGACGGGCACATATTTAGATTTTCATGCCTGTAGTGGGAGAGTGAGGATAAACCCATGAGGGTTTAAAGGAGCAATTAGTTAGTGGGAGAGTGCATACCTCCATGGCGGGCACATTTTTAGATTTTTGTGTTTGTAGCGGGAGCGTGCATACCCGCGTGGCAGGCGCGTTTGGTTATTATGCGTGCTAGTTACGGGCGCATATATGGGACAATGCTTACCGCAGAAAATTCGATAAAGGACAACATCCCCATAGACGCATCGTAACCGCAAATAAAACCTACTAGGCCCGATTTTAAAGAACCAAGAGATATCAAGACAATGAAAGTGAGAATATATAAAACATTAATCCGCCTAGTTCTATCCTACAGTCTGAGGTTTGGATATTGATCAAATAAACAGAATATCAGCTCCAAATCATCGAAACGAAAATCCTAAGAATATTTGGTTCTGTTAAGCAGCTAACTATGGTTAACCAAAACGAATGGCGTATTAGAACAAACGAGAATAGCTTGAAGAAATGTATGACGAAATAAATATAGTTATAAACATAAAATTTAACAGAATACGAAGGGTCGGTCACGTTGTACGAGCATCGGTAGAACGAATGCTAGACCAGATTTTTAATAGTAGCCCACCAGGTAAAAGAAAAGGAGGACAGCCATAGACATAAACGAAAACTCCGTAAAAACTGGATAAAAGTAGCAAGACGTAGAAACGACTGGAAGAAGGGACTTCAAGAGGCCCGATTTTGTTCCTAATTTGTTATTCTGTCTGTATTCAAATAGAGACCTTTACCTTTTTGTAATTGATTGAATTATTTCAAGTGTAATTATTTAAGATTTGTTACAGTCTGTAACAGCATAGTGCAGAAAAATTCAACCTGTATTCTTTTTTCATATCAAGCCAGCTGCTTAAAGGCGTATACAACAATGTTGATTTCTTTTTGAATTTATCCTCAACCTAACAAAGTTCAATTGACAATAACCGAATTCTGTTCTGATTGATTTAAACACCTCAAATTCACTGCCATCCATCCCTACAATACTTTGTGTGAAATCTCAGTTCTTACAATGATAATTTTAAATTGAACTCGACCACCTTTCGTCTTCACTGATATAGACTAATCTGAACAAAAATACGTGCACACATAAAAAAAACCTACCCCGCCCCCATGAATCAAGAACAAAAAAGTGAATCGTAAACAAATACGTTTTGTCAGCCAAAAGCATTTTCTGAATAGAATTCTTTTATGTTCGACGCTTTACGGGTAGATGGGTGGCACCTACCGCAATGCACAACTCAAAAGTGCAATTGAAAGGTGCTCCATGGCCACTCATTCGCTCATTTTGTCTCAGGCGAAAAAAAGAAATATATATATGTACATATATATGTGTATGTATATAAAAAAAAATATAGCCCATAAAAGAGAGGAAAATTGCGAAAAACTGGGGAAAAGGAATTATTGGCTGTAAGCACTTGTATATGCTTACTACCGACATAACACCACCCAACAAAGCACAGAAAGAGTATCGCTGTAATGTTTATAAAAATAGCGCAAAAGAGGCAAAAAAACAAAGGGAGCGCAGCGCGAAAAAGAAGTAAGTTTAAATGTGAATTTAAACAAGGCTTTCCTATATTTTCGCCTCACATCACACAACGATGCCTGGGTGGACTGGGCGGGTATAATATACTTATTACTCACCTGGTGCCTTTCTACCTGGTCCGATTTCTGTTGTACTGTGCATTATCAAGTGAGTGGCTCTAACCATTTTGCCCAAACGCCACGGTAAAAGTGGCTTTTGGTACTTCACAATGCTCAACTACTTGTCCTCGACTACTCAAAGAGCAAAGTGTGTTGTTTCGCGGTAGACATACAGATGGCGCTAAGATCATAGCCTGCTTAAAGCAAATGGGAAAAATGCCAGCGGACCATGTAATTCGGACGTGAGCAGGACTTGGACCATTATACACAAGGGAATTCATTTTTTTTATATTTTTCTTAACACATTAAATGAAAATATAAACTCCTCTAGATAAAACACGCTCGCTGGCCATTTCAGCATTATGATACAGGATGCATATATGTACGTTTGTATAACGTTATGCCGGCGCTATATATGAACACTGTACATTAAAGGAAATTCACAGGCTTTTGTAAAAGCGTCAGAGCCACTCGAAATAGTTTTTAATAAAAAGAAATAAAGGACGTAAAGGAGCACTTCTAAAGACGAAAGGACGATATGTCTTTTGCATGGCTATCCGTTGAGGAGGACGTTTCATCATCCGCAAGACGATGCACCTGCCCTCAGGAGATATATGCTCATACGTTCTCTATATGGGTGCAGCACTTCATGTGCATCTTTCTAACATTATTTTGTGATAAATTTACATAAAAACTCCCCAAAGGGATGAATGGTGGCAGCGACATACTAAATCAAACTTGGTATCCTGTATACACTGTATGGCTGCCAAGGAAGACCATATAGGCGGTGCGGGTGTAAGTCGATGACATTTTACATGCAATCTACGACCTCTGGCTGCGAGGAGTAGTCTCCTTTGGGCTGGCATGAATACTAAGTAAAAGGCTTTTGCTGCTGAATAAGGCTTAATTTGTTTGCGTACACTTGAGAGACAAGCAACGAATTTTATGCATTTTCTGGATGAAGTGTTGGATTATCCTCTTCAACAATTTACGTTTGCTTATTCGGAACACAATAACGGGATAATTTTGCACTTTAAGCATCATGAAACTAGGATGGGGATTTGCTGAATTCTTTGATTTTGTACTTCTTCTTAGCAATTTCTTTCCCTCGAGATTATGTTTTATTATTTCATTGGTTGCTTTAGCAGAAGGACACTTTAAGCATCGAAAATTCAATGCGATTAGATGATTGAAAATAGTCAGAAATATTCGGGCTTTTCTTGTATTCTTGTTGGAATACTAGTATGATTAGCTTACATGATTGTTTTAATGTAATGCTTACTTAAGCTTTTTATTATATGTATAAAAAGTTCGATTATTTTTGGTGTTACTGCAAGACACCAGGTTAACGGCAACGGAAAAACGGAATATTTTCATTATGAAATTCGGCCCACCGTTGTAGAAAGAAATCGATAGTTTCCGGACTTGTAAAATAGTCTTCATCAAACTAACTAGCTCTGATTAAATAAGGTAACTTGAAACACAAAATCCCTACATCAACTAACTATTACTTTTGCTATTTTCTTATTAAATTGAATAATAAAGTTTACTGTCTCTTCTATTTATAATAGGCCAAAGATGAACAGTCGAGATCAATTAGAATGGCAAAATACTATAGATTTTATTATGTATTCCAGGAGTCCAGAAGAGTTCGAAGTACGACAAGGTCTTAGAAAAGGGGATGGACCTTGCCCTTGAAAGGGTGATAAGGAAAACGTCAGTCCAGAGAAGTTCGTCAATAGCAAAACACTCTGTACAATGACGTGGCCTTAACATCTTATTCTTCCAATGGCCAACTCGAGCCTTAGCCTCCTCTGATCTTTTCCTCCAGTCTTCTCGATTTCTGCCCGAAGTTCTTCAGTTTGATATGTGGAGAAGTCTCTCCGCATCCGTCCGCGTCTTTTCTTCGGCCTGCCTACGGTCGATGATGCCAGCCGCATGCGCACGACGTACAGTGGGCCAAAACGATTCTTCGTGTTTCGCCATGGCACAGATTTTAAAAATTTTAATGCCATTCGATAGTAAACTAAATATATTAAGCCTGTTTCTTAACTAAATCCCGGGCTCCCTGGGATCCCAATTCGTGTTTCTTAACTTTCTCGGGGTCATTTCCCCTCCATCCCAGAGAGCCAGAGGTCTGGACTTCTGGCGGCTTGGATGAAATGAGAAATGTCAAAAAGTGACAGTTCTCAGCTAAGGTGACAGTTCTCAATTTTCAACATCAATTGATTTAATAAAAGATATTCGTGTTATCGAGGCAATAGTGCAAATAATAAATAAATTGAAGTGTTGTGTTATCGAAACAACAGTGAAAATAATAATTAAATTGAAGTTTTTTGTTATCGAGACTATTAGTGCAAATAAATAAATAGTTCTTCTTCTTGGATTTCTCAATCATCCCAGAAAGCATTTCTTTACTTTGACAGTTGTATCCCCACCCTTTAACAAAAACTCGGGCTCCCAGGGATCCCGGATTTAGTTAAGAAACACACTTATTGTCTTATGGCAACATCCCCCCCCCCCTTTGTGTTTGGAATGGCTAAGGCCAGTCAGTGTGGACAATCAATTAACAATAATTCCAAAAGTTTTGAAACTTTCATGTTAGATCGGGAAGAGCATAAAAACAAACTATAAAATTTTGCGGCCTTGGCCGAGGTCCGGAACATTGTTAAAATTGCAAGAAATGAAATTTTGCAATATTGTCGCGAAGAAAATTCCAAAAGTTCTGCAAACTTGCAGTAGTGTTAACTGCTATATTTCATATCACGTATCAGATTTGCAACCAATTTAAAGCTACGGAACATTCTTTTATTAAATATTTATGAAATACTGTTTTTTGCAAATAAACTTATAGACAAAATTCCAAAAGTCTTGCAAACTCGAGAGCTGCATCGGAACAATGTCCCGAACCATTGCATAAATTTGCAACCTTTTGAGTTGCGCGGAACATGTTTATTTATAATATTTGTCATTTGTGGTCATTTTTTCGAACAAAATGGCCTCGAAATAATAACAAAAGTTTTAAATTTTGGTTGCAAATGCTCAGAACAAAAAACAATGTTCCGTATCTTTAAACTGGTTGCAAATCTGGTACGAGGTATAAAATAATACATTTAGCGCTACTCCAAGTTTGCAGCACTTTTGGAAAAAATTTCAGTTTGGCTGCGATCACCTGCGATCTTCGGAGAAAATGGTATTTGAAGTAAAGTCTATCTTGTTGTCGCGTGCGTATTTTCAGACAATGTTCCCTATGCCCTATGTCACACGAGAGATTAAAGAAGCCGGATGTTCCCAGGAATTGCACAAAATGCAGCAATTTTATGACTTTTATGACTTTATGACTTATTTGATTTGTGCTTGTGTTGCTATAGTGAATATACTCCTATATTTAGAAAGTTTGGACAATTTCCTATGAATAATATATGGACAATTTTTGTGTTACGGCATTTACTGTTGAAGAAATTAGCAAATTTTGATGTTAAAATTGACTTTATTTGGTACTTTTCGACAAAGCTTAGGTGAAAAAAGTACTAAAAAAGCACAAAATAAGGCCAATTTTAACATCAAAATTGCTTATAACTTCAAAAGTAAAGGCCGAAGCATAAAAATTGTTTGAACATTATTCATAGGAAATTGTAACTAAGTATTTTTGGGAGAAAAATTATTTTTATTAAAAACACCAAAATTTTGACTTTGATGACTCATTAAACTGGAAGTTGGTAGGGTAGAACCAGAGATAACGTAATGTATAAAGATGCGACAGCTAGAACAAAAAACCCAAACGCATTTCGCATCTGCAGAGTTCTGAGATTGCCTCCACCTTAGCAACATGCAACAAATTAAAGTTTCCAGCTACACTACGATGCGAACGTATTCTTCTCAGCCATGGTCCGCAACACAAGAGATGCGGTGAGTTTGTAGATAGGGAAGCTGGCAGTTTAGGGGGGCAAGGAAAGGAACTGCCAACAGAATATTTTTCGCAACATTGTGATCTTTCGGACTTTTGCCTCTAGTGCTGCATTGAAGAATTGTGCTGGAGTTTTGTATTTTAATCATTTGTTAGAACATTCAGTGCATTTTTGGGGGCGTCTATTAATTACGCGAGGCGATTTTTAGACCCCCTTCACCTTGCTGAGATGTCTATACGCCGTCAGAATTAATGATTTTAGGTCGATTTTTGAGATAATTCTTGTCCATCAGATTTTTTTCGATAGAATGATAGTCTAGGCGTAAATACATAACTATAAAATCATAGTGCGTAAGCACAGTTTTGGCTCTCGGATAGTTTTTCAAATAAAATCGTTTAAAAATAATTAATATACCAGCATTTTTTTATTTTACTATCACATAAACTTTATTGTGCATATAGAGTCGTTTCTGACCCTCCAGGTGCACTTTTAGCCCTTGATTGCATCCAAAAGTGCATTTTATGAATGCTAGACCATTCAGAACGCGGAGAGGAGGAGGTCAAAACATAACTTCGTTTTCTATATGCTTTTTAGATCGCTGATTACGAAAATCGGGGTCCCGCAGTCCTAAAGTATAGGCATCAACTTAAAAAATGCAAAAAAACAATCCTTTTTAAGAGTTTTTCGCGATAATTTCAATAACAATCAAAAATAATCCAATGAAATACACTTTTTTTAACATTTATTTGTGAAGGTGGTTGATTAATACCAAATCAAGCCAAATTTTATAATAAGGGATAATTCTAAAATTGTTTTTCCCACTATATGCTTCAAATTCGATTGAATGCCTTTTAACAGCCAAAAATAAATTATTTTCAACCCTTAAGGGGTTAAACTACCCCTAGATAAAATTAAATAAATATAACTAATATAAATAAAATTTAAATGCAAAAAAAAAAATATAAAATATAGTAATATAAAAAAAGTAAATAATTATAGGATATCAAATAAGATGCAAAGTATGTTATAAACAAAAAAAATTAGTATTTTATAAATAAAAAAATGGAACAGAAATGTTTTATTATTTGTTAAGGATAAAATTTATTATATTTACAATGCATGTGCATTAGGGTGGCCCTTATTTTTAAAAGTCGGAAATTCCTACATGCTAATCCCTGAAATGGTTCTCTACTATGAAAAAATAATTCTCCAAAAAATTTCATCTCAATTGTTTGAAGTTAATTCGTCCCGAAAACGCGGTAAAGTTTGTTATTTTATGAGAAAACTTTTATTAATCAACATTTTTGATTTGATTCAAATTTTTTTACGGAGTCTCTATACAAAATAAGCGGACACGTATTTTTTCCTCTTTTTCGGTTAATATTTTCAAAAAAAGGGGGTGGGGCTAAAGTTTACGTCACTCGCCGATTATGCCCTTTTTCAAATCGCTATTACTCCGGTTCTATTTATCGTGTCGAGTTAAATGAGGTATAATTTTAAAGGTAATGAAGAGATCTTTATTTATATATTAATAGTTGTAAAAAAATTTTCAATTTATTATTTGGAAAAAAATTATTTTCTCCGCGATTTCGCCACGGGTAAGACTGTACCAATTCAGCTAAAATTTTTATAGTATTTTTTTGGTATAGTGAACCAGGGGTTAGCACCAACAAAAATGTAAACAAAAATCGCCCATATAAATAAGGCCCACTTTAAGTACATATTATTTATTAAAATTTATTTTTTTTGATGGACCTTCACCATCTGAAGACTCACTGCTGTCTTCACGTACAAAATTGTATAACGCTGCTCGCACACTGGATCAGACTTTGTACGAATTTGTGCCAATTCGGATGAAATCGATACAATTTCATCAGAATTCGCACAAATTCGTAAAAATTCTGATGCAGTGTGCGGGAAGGGCAGCCTAATAGGAAATTCTCGGATGCAATTTTCATGGTTTTCGGGGACATAGCACCTTCAAATTTCATTTTTTTTTTGTTTTTTAATGTAAATTTTTAAATGAAAACATAGACATATCTTAATGAAACTTTGCACATATGTTTTACTAGTATTTAACTATACAAAAAAATATTTTTTTAATTTTTTTTGGTCCCGCGTCGTCTGCTGGAATTTTTTCAAAAGAACCCCAAAAAATCACGGTGGGCAGGATTTCCGCTCTTAGAAAAGTCGGACACAAAAACAAAAAAGCGGTTTTAATCAGCATCAAAGCCGCTATAAAATGAACTAAAAAGAAAAAAGTTGGTTGAAAAATAACAAAATGGCGGCATTTTTTCAAAAATCAAAATTTTTTGCCATCGAAAACATCCTGTAACTCAAAAAATTGTACGCCGATTTTTTTATCCGTAGTTCATTTTGTACATTAACATGTGTAGATTAACGTGTTAAAATTTTAAAACGATCGAATAAATATTTTTTTTTAATCTTGCCCACCAACTTGAAACACGTTGTTTTAAGAAAATCGCGTTCAAGTTAAAATACAACATTTTTTTTTAAAAAAACATTACCAAAATTCAATCTACGATGCCTTTCACTTTTATTTATATTATTAAAAAATATTTCGTAAAGGTTTATTCTAACAAATTTTATCAAAACAAAATTTTAGATTTTTTGAAAATTTGTAGGTGCTATGTCCCCTTAAGTGAAAAAAAGAACCCGAAAAAAGCTCTTTTTTATTTAAATTTTGGGCCATTTACGGTGAGCCATTTTGAATGTTCCAATTTTCATGTCAGATTCGAAATCGGGGGGGGGGGGTTGTGCGAACCCGGTCTACCGCCCTAGGGCGCCAGGTCCAAGAGGGCGCCGCCACTACCGTCGAGATCCAGTAATGTGTTCATTTATTTAGATATTAAATGATAACTCCTCTAGAATACAAGACACAATTCCGAACGTGCATACGAGATAAACAAAGCTTGTGTTTGAGAAACGTAACGTGTTTGAGACACTGTAAAAAAATGTAAATTCGCAAGGTAAATTCGCGCAGTAAAATTACAAACCGTGATATGAAATACTTTCTTTTCATATTTTCCATTGGAGTTTCGCGGCGGATCGACCAACAAAAATCTGAAAGCATTTCTTCTGACCATTTTCCGTTTTATCGTCTCTCTATGTGCAATATGTCTTGATGAAACCTTTCACCATGCCCATCTGATATTGCACCAAGATTTTGAATTTTAAAGTTTTTTTTTCATTTTTCACTAAAGACTCTTCAGATATATATTTGACTCCAGGAGTTCAACTCGCACTTCTTGGCCAGTTTTTACTACGTAGGGTTTATCTCTTGCGCGAATGTCCCATTCACATAACAAACAACAAAACTTGGTATATCTGCAGCATTCTAGTCAACGAAACTTTTGAACCAGCACAAATGTTCCACGAATACCATGACTTTTGTCGGGATTGAAAGGGCATATATTACCATTCTGAAGCAATGTAAGAACTAAAACCTTCGATTTTGAGAGACCAAAATTTCGAACAAGATCATTCAAATCAATGTCTAAGGAGATGAGGTTCTTTTCATAGGCTTGAAGCAGTGCTTACAAACCAGTTGTGCGAATGACTCTGTTGAGGAACTGGTCTTCATGAATCCTAGCGTCATAGTCATACAAAAGTAACAATAATTTCTATGGTTTTGTTATGGTCGTTGCAAATGGCATGGTCTTATGATTTCCTGCGAGCCAACCCATTAAAGCACATACTTGAGCAACTTCTGCAACAGTTTTTCGGCAGCCAGTATTTGTCTTTTTCTATCATTAAGAACTCGTCCATGCTCACTATTTGAATAGATGAAAGTAGCGTAAACGCAAAATCGAAACACAAAATATTCTGAATTTTGAGAAATTTACAAAAAAAACTAATTAACTAGGTATAAATCTAGACGTGCCAGCAAAAATGGAAACCAGATTTAGATTCAACCCGTTAAAACCTTCATATTCAATTTTATTTGATTGAAGGAGGATTGACCAGTGTAATCTACCTAAAAGAAATGTATGATTTTTTACAAATTTTTCTTATTTTCAGTCGATTTAGGGTTGGTTTTAACCCTTTAGGATTATCGCTTATCATAAAATTTGGCTTGATTTGGTATTAATCAACCACCTTCACAAATAAATGTTAAAAAAAGTGTATTTCATTGGATTATTTTTGATTGTTATTGAAATTATCGCGAAAAACTCTTAAAAAGGATTGTTTTTTTGCATTTTTTAAGTTGATGCCTATACTTTAGGACTGCGGGACCCCGATTTTCGTAATCAGCGATCTAAAAAGCATATAGAAAACGAAGTTATGTTTTGACCTCCTCCTCTCCGCGTTCTGAATGGTCTAGCATTCATAAAATGCACTTTTGGATGCAATCAAGGGCTAAAAGTGCACCTGGAGGGTCAGAAACGACTCTATATGCACAATAAAGTTTATGTGATAGTAAAATAAAAAAATGCTGGTATATTAATTATTTTTAAACGATTTTATTTGAAAAACTATCCGAGAGCCAAAACTGTGCTTACGCACTATGATTTTATAGTTATGTATTTACGCCTAGACTATCATTCTATCGAAAAAAATCTGATGGACAAGAATTATCTCAAAAATCGACCTAAAATCATTAATTCTGACGGCGTATAGACATCTCAGCAAGGTGAAGGGGGTCTAAAAATCGCCTCGCGTAATTAATAGACGCCCCCAAAAATGCACTGAATGTTCTAACAAATGATTAAAATACAAAACTCCAGCACAATTCTTCAATGCAGCACTAGAGGCAAAAGTCCGAAAGATCACAATGTTGCGAAAAATATTCTGTTGGCAGTTCCTTTCCTTGCCCCCCTAAACTGCCAGCTTCCCTATCTACAAACTCACCGCATCTCTTGTGTTGCGGACCATGGCTGAGAAGAATACGTTCGCATCGTAGTGTAGCTGGAAACTTTAATTTGTTGCATGTTGCTAAGGTGGAGGCAATCTCAGAACTCTGCAGATGCGAAATGCGTTTGGGTTTTTTGTTCTAGCTGTCGCATCTTTATACATTACGTTATCTCTGGTAGAACCTTAACTTTTACAGTTTTAGATAGATGGGAGTATTCTGCGTAAAACAGTGCATTTTTTAAGCTAAGCTGGGCTCTTGGTTCTCGAGAATCTGACAATAACTGGAAAAAAAGCCGTTTTGCTAATTTCTCGATAAAGGTTCTTTGGAAAAATAAATGAGTGTCATTTTCGTTTTCAGCCTCAAATTAGGCTAAAAAACACGTTTCCTATTAGGTACCCGACATTAAGAAAAAATTTGTAAACTAGTGTAATAGGCCCAACGAGAGAGAATGAATTATGGCGAAGGAGATACAACAGCAAGTTACATGCAATTTCTGATGACCCAGAACTCTCAACCTTTATAGAAATTAACAGACTAAGACTAGCCGTCCACGTAATCAGGATGGAGGACAACCGCATCCCGAAATGACTCATAGTACCCAGGAGAAAATGGATAGGCTCTGTAATGGCTGAGGCAGAGTCAATGTTACTATAATAACTATACTATAACTAGAATTTTTATTATTTTCAAACACCCTTTTCTACAGCTCGGTATCTTCGTGTATACAATTTCGTGTATACACCAAACTTGAAAATTCAAAAACATTCAGCAAAAACAAGAGCAACTTTGCGGTTCTACTCGTACAACAATCAAAATCACATATTTACTTTTGCATACTCAATGGACATCTCGTTGCCAAATCATTATAACCAGAAAAAAAATATAATATTAATTCTTCACACTTGCAGGAAACAGGGTTTTATTTGATAAAATAGAGCACGCGGCGATTATCCCTCAAACAAACAACCCCAGGATAGTGTATTTGACGCGTGTAATTGGAGGACAATAGCATGTCAGATTTAATCATAACCAGAGAATGACAGTTCACAGCCAATAAATTTTGTTTGGCAGTTTCCTAAACATAGGAGGACAGGGTGAAAGGCACCCTTCCTAAGATCCCACGCATCAGTAACAAGGGGAAAAACGTACAGAGCGTTAAACCATATTGTATGATACAAAAGGGTGTTCGGTAGTTCATTATTTATGGAAGTAGCATCGTTAATTGGATTTTATACATCAGTATTTAGATGTAATACACACTTATTATTATTACTTTTAAAATATAATTAAAAATTATGCATTTTTTTCTACCCGGACAAGTTTTTAAAAAAATAAATTCCTTTTTTGGATAAAACAAAATTTATAAAACCTAATAGAAATCATAATATAATTATTAGCCCTTAATAAAAAAAATGTCTTTACAAAAAGTGTAGTGAACTGAAAGAAAAGCAATTTCAAAATAATTCTACCCTGAAAGAAGTTGATACCAAATCCAGCTTTTACCAGGTACCTCCTCACCATAGATGCCCCCACAACAACAATGATCAGTAGTTACAACATCTCCCACAAAATCGAAAGGATGAAGGAAGAAATCAAGATTACCAGGATTTTTCAAGTATAATCTGCAGTTATTGTGTGTATATGGAGCTAATGTAGGAAAAGTATTTTTTTTTTGGTGCCTAGTTAGCTGTTTTCTATAAGGAAGCCGAGGAGTGATGCCATTCATTCATTTCTCTTTTAAGTAATAGAAGCTCTTTGTTAATATAAAGACGTTTTTCTTGAGTACCTGAAAAGATGAATGGAATGGATGAATAGAGAAGAATGTGGTGCATCTTGATATCGTGATTGATTCAGGTAAAAAAATAAAATAAATTTTCAATTAGTTGAACCTTTTGTTGTAGATTATGTGGAATAATCCTGGTAAATGCTATGTTATTGGGCGTTATTGCGGTTTTATGAAAAGGAATTAAAAAAAATAAAATTAAATAAAGTTTTTTTGGAATTTAAAATAGAATGACATAAATGGGGAAAAAAATACAATAAAGTTCTTTTATAATACCTGCAATCGCTATTGCACCATTGGCTCATCGAGGGTCAAATGGAAGTAACAGCCTCAAGGACATTTGGTGGTGCCGGAAAACGAAAAGTCGTGAGAATCGCCAAACTACTGCCTCCAACTCCTCGAAGATGTTGACTTTACGTCGAGTGACCCCCGGATACTCTTTCACAAACGGATCAGGGTGAAAGGCCAGTGTTTCGCGCCTCAAAACAAGGCAAACACCGGCCTGCTTCTCTTCGGAAAACAAATGTTGTTATAGAGCCTCGGGGCAGTCAGGATTTACGGCATCAACGTCGCAGGTGTAATAATTTAAGGAGCTACGATGGAAATATACGAAAACTTCGTATAACAAACTGAAGAGAACTAGACTTAACGACTGTAGCGCCATTTAAGAAGAAGTTATATTGCATCGTCAAAAATCTAGTGTCCGACAAGGGGACGAAATCTCGTCAATACTTTTTAATATTGCGTTAGAAGAATTAATGAAAAAAGTAAAACTAAATGGAGCAAATACACCTAGTGACAAAATACAGTCTCACTTTCAAATTCTTGAAAAAGATATCATTCGTCCTTAATTACTTCTTAGAAATCTTTTCGGATATATGCAGGTACATACCTATGCAAAGTAGGTATAAGTTGCTCTCAATATTCCTTTTGGGCGAGAATTTTGGCGTTAAGTGGAAAATTTGCATGAATGATAGGTTTTAACGAAACACAGTGTGGCGATTTTAACAAAATTATAAAGAATGTGGGAGCTTTGCGCCTAAAAATGGAAGGAAGAAATCCCCAAAACACGAGCGACGAGCGTTATTTGAGTTTATTAAACGCTATGGGGCGCAAGGATAAGAGAGTAACTTGCCGAAGCCATTGCTTCACAATTTAGTACACGGACAATTCAGGCTCAATGGGATGGGTCTTAGGTCAAGTAGGCCGAGCAAGAAACCTCTGCTTACAAGAAAAATGAAGAAGAAACACTTGGAATGGGCGCTAGAACGACGAAGAACAGTCGCCGATTGTAAAAGAGTGATGATGATGATGATGATGTTTTATAAGTAGAAAGCAGATTTGTAGATTTCAATTTTTAATATGTTAGTAAAGCTTGAAGAAAATAAAAAACTTCATTAAATGGCAACAAATACTTAAGCTTGCAATATGGAAATAAAATGATAGTGGATTGTTTGTAATTACTTTTGAAATGCTAAAACGTGAGCATTTGCACTGTAAGCATATAGAATGGATCTATCAGTATATATAACATAAAACATCTACTTCATATATACCTTATATAAATATGTCGAGCTGAAGTACGAGATAAAATATCATTAACTTTAGATAATGTTATGCATCTTTTGTAAGTCTCTTAAATGAAAAATTTAAATATAATTATTAAAGTAATTGCCATCAGCGATTGTTATTAAAACTGACGAGGTTTGGTAATATCTTTCTTTCTTTTCGATATAAAATTTGTAAATTTTGTGATTTTATAAAAACACATCAAATATCAATAATTGTTCCCCATTGTGAGGGCGTCATGCACACTCTATAAACCCGTTCTATTCGTAATCATAGGAATCGCCTGTGTTTGGTCTCAATACTGCTATTATCTTGCGTAAATAAAAAATGAAATTTTGTGCGTTAGTAAATTTTTATCCCTGCCCGTTATAGAATATAAAAAAGGGGAATACGATATCTCTTTGTTCTCTTTGTTATAAATTCTATTTAAGGAGAACAAGTAGAGGTAGCACGCGTGTGTTTGATTTTTGACATGTGGACATAACCTTTTACCATATACGCATAGATGTTTTTCGATATAGCCAGCCTATCGTAGTACCGCACCTCATATGAATTTAATGGGCGGGACTATTTATATTTAAAATTTATAGCTGAGTATTATTAGAATGCAGTATATTTTTTGCATGGTAAAATTATTTAGTCTTATAATCATATTGTTTTGAAATTAATTTTCTTTATTTCAATAAAACTTTACTAATTCGCCATAAAACGATCTCCCACAATATTTTTATATTTACTTGTAGCAAACTAGATATTTTAAAACTGCGGGAATCGCAGGCGTTTTATCTTCTTCCGATATCATCCGGTTTAATTAAGCTCTAGAAACCAGAATCGTTATCTTTTTCAGGTACAGGTATACTGATCACAAGTTAATTTAAGGAGCGGTTGGTTTAAACACACTGAGAAAAGATAAGTAATTTGTTTTAGGTTCAGCAATGATGGAGAAGTCAGGACTGGACCAAACTTAGTGAATCAATCTAACTAGTAGTCCTACCAACTCTAGATAACCCTCCATATAGAACACAAGGACTGAAGTCTCTGAGGTAGAGCTAAACTTAAATTATGTAAAAATAATAACAGACTGGAAGAGGTTTGATTTAACAAGAGAAAAAATAAAAATTAAAAAAACACTGATTAGCAATCCAATAGTACGCAAAATTTGAAAATTTTCTATACTCTTCTTTAGCTGATCGCAAATAAAAATAGTAAATCGCGTTAAAATGGGCTATGAGACTTTTAAATACCGAGTATTGCCTAACTCAAAACTCTGTGGAGCCATAACAGCTAGTTTGTACTAGTACGATGGATCTACACAGCGATCGTCCGCCCAACACTCCTATACGGGTTCTTAGTATGGTAGCCAACCTTGAGTAAGTCCACCGTGCTAAATAATACAGAAACTACAAAGCACACAATTTTCAGGGCGCCATAAACTTCTTTACTGATGGTTCTAAGCTCGAGGGTCGAGTAGGAGGAGGAGTCTTTTCCCCAGAGATTGGGATTGAAGTCTCCTTTCGACTACCCCATCATTGCAGTGTATACCAAGCGGAGATTCTAGCCATACATGCAGCTGTTCTACTAATCCACCTGCAGAGCGATAGGAATCGGACTGTCTATCTTCTCAGATAGTCAGGCGGCTCTGAAGGCTCTGCGCTCTTGCACAAACAGCTCTAGAGCTATCTCTGAATGTCGCAGATCTCTTAACGAGATGGCTCAGCAGTTCAGGCCCCTGCTCGTATGGGTGCCCGATCACCGAAATTTAGAGGGAAATTGTAAAGCTGAAAGTGTACTACATCTCCTCTGTCACTGGCCAGCCCTAAGCAGAAGGAGACTAACCACATTTGGTAAACCCTTTCTAAGCACGCTTGCGAAAATCCCAAAGATTGGGATCCCGCAACTCAGGAGATTCATTACTTCCTCGAAATAGTTTAGCGAAGAAACGACACTTTAACATCAGGTTTAAAGTGGGATCATTATGGCATCACAATGGGCCTACTCCTTTGGCCTAAATGTTTGAGCTGTACACCAGCAGCTCAGCCGTATCTAACCTAACCTAATCTAACAGCTAGTTCTGGAGTAAAACAAGGGTTCTTACACTTTATTAATAATATTAGATGAGGTATTGGAGAAAGCAACTCGAAATAACAATGTAGAGATACCAGGGTCACTGACGGATAGATGAACTATCATATGCAGATGATATAGTGTTGCTATTGGAACATTTTGATGCTAATTCAATAGGACAGCACAAAAACATTCGAGTTGGAAATCTCTCGTAGAATCTTTTTGTTCCTGAAAAAGTATGAAAAATCATATTGTACTAAGAAACGAATACACACTCATTTACATCATATACCCCAATAAACAAAATTGGGCCGCGTAAATACGAAAGTTTTGGGTAAGAGATATATTTCATAGAGCACATTGCTTGCAGAATAAACTAATATTTTCAAAATTAACAGTCATACTGCTTCGAAATCTAAAGTGGCGAATCGGTTAAAAACTGTCGATGTTTTTCAAAACTGTCGATGTTTTTCAGCGTCATTTTGCAATGTTCTAGGTCTTCATTTTACAATAAAAAGGGTTATAATATTTGTCAGCTTATTAACTTAAAGGTTTCTGAGGACAAATATTATTTTAAAAATCCGAAGATATTCTTGTATAGTATAAGAAAACCTAGATATTAAAAAATTTCGATTCAAGGTCGAACAAAATGAGTTTTTTTTCTAGAATATTTTTCAAAGAACCTACAGCAGTATATCGCAGAACATATTATTGTTTTCCGCTAAAAGAAAACGTGGTTTCCATTCCGTAAAAGTACGAAAATTCCGCAATTTATATATATAACTTTTCTTAGTTATATTACATTTTAGCGAAGCAATCTAACATCAAAAACCAAATAAAAATTAAGGGAATGCTATTTAAAAGTGTGAAATAAAAATACTAAATATCATTCTATAATCATGTTAATCATTTTAAGGCCTAAAAGATTTTAAATAATTCCAAATAATATAAATTAAAAATTGGGTTAATCTTTTCTATTTTAAATTCTCATTCGGGTGCGCATTCATATTTCTTATATACTTTCATTTCCAGATTTTCTCTCTGAAAAAAGAAAAAAAAGATGAAGTAAAAAAAATAACTTACATAAATCTTTCATTTAATTCTACCCAAGTAGTCATTCATTCAAGTCTTTTAATTGAAAATTATATAAAATTAAAAAAAGGTCTGAAATTAATTGGGTCTCCTTCTGTCTATGCAAGATGATAAAAATTCTCTTGTATCTTACTTGCACCCTATTGAATTTCTCTAGGTTGCAATTACGAAAAAAAACCAGAAAAAAGTACTCTTCACTCAGGGAAAACGGCTCAAGTCATAAAATGTAGTAGAAGAAAAAAAAAATAATGATAATAAAAAAAACTGAAGCTCAAACTACTCGTTCTGAAGCAAGATTATACTTGGGACTTGTAACTTACGTTACCCATCCCCTTACTAGCTTGCAGTATTCAATTTCTATGCTTATTGGATTTAGTAAAGAAGCAGAAGGAGGGAAGGAGGACCTCAGATTCTGTGCAGCTAACAAAATATTTTAATTAACAAATTTTCATTTTACTCTTTTCTATTTGACGCGTTAAATGCAAATCCCTCACTAACAGGCCTACAGATAGGGAAAGTGAAGCTAAAGTACGCATTGAGGGTCGATTACTTGAACGAGTTTCAGTTTCTGCCATTGCGCTCTGCTATGCCCATGTTGCACTGTTGCTTGCAAGCGTTTTTAAGTGCTCGAGTTGAGTTCCTCTCGTACTTGACTCGGTGCTGGCGGATTATGATACCCTTTTGATTTAATGAAAAGAAGAAAAAAAACGGCAGCAGCACGATGAAGGAGAAAAGTTTCGCTTCTGTACTTAGAACAAAAAATAAAATAACTCCAGCACAGTAACAATTTCTCTTATGCATTTTTACTTATCGTCGAAAGAGAAAAGATTTAAAAACTCGTTACACGTATTGCAAGTAAGTTAAAGACATTTTAATGCATGACGATAAGAATTTATATGTTTTGTAAGCCTGAGGTAACATAATTAGCAGCATCGCATCACATTTTGACTTTTCCCCTTTTCACAACTCAAAGTCAGGCAAAGTTAACAAACCGCAGGCCCTCATTCGGTATCTCTTCAGCCTATTCAACACGTTCCGTCCCAGCGTACTTATCCTATGTACTTGGCCCACTCTATCTGCCGCCTCCTAAAAGATTCAGCCCTCTTACCTAGCATCTGAAATTATTTTTAGAAAAGAAAAAAAAATAACATTCGCAATTTGCAACTGTTGTTTTCTCTCAGCTACATAATAGTTATGTAGCACCGTGTGTTAAATAATGCCAGAGATATTTTTAGTCTATCTAGCTAACGATATACGAGCCCATACAACTTCCGCTATGTGTATAATGACCAGGATATACCCGATGGTAGCTCTGGCTGCTTCCCGTTTTCGTCAGACCGCCCTTCGCTGCCACCATAGTACCTTTAGCTGAATAGTACAGTCAACTTCATCACCAGAAAACCTTCGCAACATAGCCTAGCCAGGACTACGGCACGGATGACGGTGCACACCTACAATTTGTAATTGCCGCAACGGTACGTGCTCGAGTAGTTGATTTCAGAACTTGATGTAAAGCGGAAAATTATTATGAAGAGGGGATACCAGGCGGAATGTTGGTAAATAATGATGGGCTGAGGGATGTGATGATGGCAGCGGCAGAAAGACTGGGCGAATGTAAAAAAAACACCCTTGTGTCACGATTTTTGTCATATATTCTTCGCGTTATATCTATTTAAAATGAAATTATGAAATGGTTATATTTAAATATTTTATTGAAATTATAAGAGGATGTCCATAGCATAAATAATATCCCTGATGCCTTATGAACACGCTTTCAGCAAATTTATTATTTTATAAGCTTATTAATGCAAAAAGACACAAATAAATTTCTTATTGTCGCTTTAAAAAAATAGCGACTAGTAATAAAAATAAATCTTATTTGGATTTCTTTTTAAAAAATCATTTCAAAGCACAAATAACTTTTCGACAACTTTCAAATAATCGAGAATAGTTAAACATAGTTACTAGAGAATATAAGTATGAACAATGAACGATTACAATATTCAACTAACATGAGGGTTTGTTTTTCAAGGAATGAGTCCTCGATAGGAGCAATAATATATGTAGTTCGGGAAGAGGAACCTTATTAACAGAGCCCGCAATAACTGGGAGATCCTGGACGGAGCTGAGAGCTGTCGCGCAAAACAGAGTCCCCTTGAGGGGAATAAGTAAGTAAGTATATTCATATTTGAGGAGCGTCGGAACAAAAAACCGATAAAGCACATTTTGGCATTATTTTTTTTTTATGATGGCAATTGGTTGTTTTCGTACATATCTATATTAACCATCGTTAATCGAACCTGTTCAGAAACTGCAAAATCCGCTTCAAACACCTTCCCAAAATACACTGACCTGAACATAAACCGATAAAATAGGACTTTTTTTTTTCAATTTCCCAAAAAAATTGCATGTGATATATCGGTTTTTGTTTCAAGGCTCCTCATTTATGATTTATGTGAAATGCGAGGCCCATCATTTAATGACAGTCAAAAACAGTCAACTAAAACCATTCATAAAAACAAAAAAGTAATTCTTCTATACATGGAACTTGAGCTATTTTATTTGTCACCATATTACCTTAGCAAAGAGTTTCCAGTCCTAAAGGTGTAAAGATATTTCATTTTTGTGACAAGAAAGCCCAGTTTTGACAAGTCTAAATCCGGCCATATACCAAAGGTTCATTTTTAAGCGCCGCGACAACTTTTTTTTTTAAAAAGATAATCTTTTTACAACGGCCGCGGCAAAACATCACCTTAATTTTATTCTGGAAGAAAGTTTGTCATCTATTTTATGAATAAAAATTGGTCTGTCAACAAAAAAAAGTTTTTTACTATGACAGACTTAATTTTTTAAGTACTGCGACATTTTTTAATGAATAAATGTGGTATGATCATTGCTAAATAAAAAATTTTTTTTTACAATTCTAAATTAATATTGTAGATCCCGTTTATATGTATACTCAAATACGTTTTTCATCAAAAAATTGTTTTTTACTATGCATTGATGTTGCGCATTCAAAATTCAGCCTGACAAGTTTATTAACAAAAATTGTCAGCCAGACAAGTTGTAGTAGATAGAAGAGATATTAAACTTTATTTTTAAAAAAAACCAAGGAGGTGTTATGTAGTGCATTTTTATAAAAAAAAATAATTTATAACAAAAGGTCTGTGAGAAGTTAATTAACAAAATTGTCAGCCAGACAATTCAAAAATGGTTCATTATTTACTACAAATTTTATAAATTTCAAGGTGTTTTGGAAAAATAATCATTTTTTTAGCTAAATTCAAAAATTCATAGAAAATGACAAATTTTTACTAGTCTGGCGGGCTAACATGTTTTTTACATGTTTTTTAGTCATTCTCACTTTATAATTTTGAGGTGTTCGATGGGGTACCTTTTTTGTCAAGGGAGCTTAGACTAGTAGACAGAGACCGCGGAACCTTATTTTAACTGGGGTTGCGAGTATTCTTCGGAAGTGGGGGGGGGGGGGTTTAATATTCATTAAACAATATTTTTAAATAATTTATTAAATAAATGTTCGTAGTCTAAGAGGCAGTGGCCGGCAGACATACGGCATTTTAACAAACCCCATATTGTCTTCATTAAATTTTTTATACCTGCAGTACATGAAATGGGAGCTCTTTTTTCTGACTGGCCGTTCTTATAGGAGAAAAAGGTGGTTTTAGTTGAATTTTAGTTAAAAAAACAAAATTTTGGCTTTGAACTAACAGATTTTCTAAACGGAGTGACTGAGGTTGGAGCTATTGATATCAAAATGAGCCTAAAGCCTAAAGTCGCATAGAACAGAAACAGAAGCAGAAACAGAAACCGAATTTCTGTTTCTGGTTCTGTCTGTTGCGGTTTTTTGATCGGTTGCAAGAAGGAACAGAAACAGAAAGTCATATTTCTTGTACAAGTGCAGTTTTGTTTTTTCCTTAAAAATGCTAAATTATTCTGAACGGATTGTAGCATATAATGATGCAAATTATATTTTTGACGACGATTTCCGAGCTTTGGTCGCTCTTCTTTTTTTGCTCAATAAAAACAGAAAAAGTCCCCATAAATTGTACCGAAAAAATAGTCGTAGAAGGTGCAGTGCACATTTTGATTGATCGACATTTAATCGACGATGATACGAAGTTCAGACAGTATTTTTCGACTCAGCCCTTTTGTTTTTCTAAATTGTTGGATGTTTTGAAAGAAGATCTTGAATGTATGCTCACAACTTGGCTACCGAAACCAATAAGTCCGCATCACAACTTGTGTATGACATTGCGATACTTGGCAACTGGTGAAACTTTAAGGTCTTTGGCATTTCAATATAGAGTCCATCATTCAACAATCGGTAAAATTGTCGAGAAATGTCTTGGCTCAATTATAACTCATTTTCTGGAAAGAACGATACCAACACTAACGGCTAAATAACAAATCATCGATGATTTCTTCCTCAAATGGAACTTTCCTAATTGCTGTGGTGCGATCGATGGGAAGCACCTAAGAATCAAATGCCCAAGGATGCAGGTATTAAATTCGAATTGAATTAGTGACTTCGGAATTCCATTCAAATTTTTTTCGACAAGATTTTTTTTGTTTTTTTCCAAAATAAGAATGAATGACAATGGAAAGTAAGTGGGATCACAACAAAAATAATGGCGCTAATGGTACTTCAACCTGGCTTTAATTTGATTTTTTGTCATTTCTGTCTGTTGACAACGACAAAAACAAGTCAAAAGTACTTCTTTCTGTTTCTGCTGCAAGTTTACTGAATTCTGTTTCTGCCGTATTGAATTCTGTTTCTCTTCTATGCGACAATTGCCGCTCGCCGCTTGTATCGTGGCCGAGGCTAAGACTATTAACAAAAATATACATTTCATTCATACAGTCAATGCACTTCAGTACAATAGTCCAGGCAAACATGAATATGCCTGGAAAATATATGGGAGCCCAAAAACTGAAAAATTCACGAAAAAATCCCTGTTTTTTTAACTTTCTTGATAAATATCTCTTAACGAAGGCTTCTAGGCGAAAAGTTTGTTGGACATGTTTTGTTCGTTATTGGATATGCTAAAACTTTGCGTAACTTTCATTTTTGAAATTTGAATTTTTGCATTGCAAAATAGCCGAAAACTGAGAAAAACCGTATCCTCACTTTAATGTTATGCCAACAAAAGGAAATACCATTATTTTTCAATGTAATTCCGGAATTAGGTAGTTTAAGCTATGTATGTTAAACTTATATCCAAAACAGCGCCAAAAAAACTCCCATGTCGGTCCTGATTCTTTTACGTATGCTCTAAGACTCACTTTAGGATATCCAATCATAAAATTGCTGTTTTTTAAATTTTTTATGTGGTTTTTAGGTTTTTTGAAGAAAAAAACCTTTAGTTGCAAATCCGCTGATCTGTAAACACTTGAAAAGATTCGACGATGGTGCGATCGCACATAATCTTTGATAAAATGGTTATGAAAAATTATTTATTTGTAATTTAATAGCAAAATTTTAAATTCGGTATAAGAATAAATGTAAATGAATTTTCTCTGTTAAATTTGAATGTTGTGTACAACTATCGAATTTAAAAATGGATATACTTTTCTTGCAATTTTTAAAAAATAACTCAAATTTTTGCTTTTTTGTTTTCAAAAACACAGGGGTTGCGCCGCCACCCCGCGAAATTATCAGGGGTTGCGACCGCAACCCTTGCAACCCCACTTCCGCGGTCACTGCTAGTAGATGACTCGTTAGAGTAGCAATAATGTAAACTAGGGATGTTACAAATGTCATATTTTTCACATTCGCGAATGCGAATGTTCAGAATGCGAATACGAATGTTTAGGAATAGTATTAAGTCCTCTTTCTTTTTACTTACAATAAGATATGAAAAAATATTCGAACAATAGACCAGTGTAATTTAATTTTAATTTAATTATTTCGTTTTAATTTTTTTCCGTGGCAACCTGAAATTAAAAAAAAAGTGTGATACGGAAATGACATGCGTATAACAAGTGCTGAACGAAGTTCTTGTCCACAGTTTTCTTGTTTTCGTGGTATGTAGTTTTTATTGAAAACAGGTTCCCAAGTTGTTTTCGATTTGTATAGAAAACACTTGTTTTCGATTGTGTTTTTGCCCAAAACGCAAATTTTTGACGAAAACACGTGTTTTCGAGGCGATGTAAACGCCGTATACAGTAATGGTATTCTTTCTTCTCGTATTTAATAGCCAAAGCTCAAGAAAGGGGGTGATTTCCAAAATGCATCACTGCGGTATCACTGCAGAATTCAGCAATTGGGAGTCTGTAGCTAAATTCTGCAGTGATACCGCAGTAATGCATTTTGGAACTCACCCAGGAATATTATTTTCCATGAGGCGATTTCTAGAGGCCCCCATTCCTATACAGGCCGCCGGCAGACCATTGCCTGAAGGATTCTCGCCTTGAGGCCAAGTATAACCATTCACTCACTCACCCACACCGTCAACTGGATGAGGCGTTGGGCCTGCAGTACTGACAAAAATCTTTATGTGTGTGGGTATTTATCGTCAGTCCGTGCCTGAAGATCTGAACTTCCATTCAGTCTGAAATTTTCGTTAATACGATGAACATTTTTCCACTTAACAACGTGCTACGCTCAACTGTCGTTTCCGCCTGTGTGTATGTGGAGAATCATGAGATCGCCTGCAGTCGACGGCCTGTCAGACGTATGCCTCAAGTCCTCGTCCCTCTTTCAGACTGAGTAATGTATGACCTTCATCGGGCGGTACCTGCTGACCTGGCCTAAAAGCCTACGGCCTGCCGGCGGCCTGTTGTGAATGGGGGTCTTCAGGGGCTTATATATAAAGGCGGTTGCACTGAACAATTGCTGGCCCTGGCCGGCGAAGCGCTCAGATATTTGCGAGCCAGATCCGTATTTTAATTTTGTTTTCCACGAGACACGACACGACGTACACACAATCGCAAAATATTCGCATTACTTCATGCGAATGCGAATGTCGATGAGAATGTTTAAGATGATGCGAATCATTCGCATAAGCGAATGCGAACAGTCGCAACATCCCTAATGTAAATCAAACCCAATTTTTTTAAATATAGTCGCCGTTTTATAATGCTGTGCAAGATAAGTGAAAATAAAAAGGATTTTGCTTTGTCGAAATGAAAAAACAAGCAAATATTAAAAATTAAACAAAAAATTCGGATTTTCTGATGATACACGATGAATTATAAACAAATAATAATAGTTTGCGTGAAAAAATACATTTCACCTATAGGCCCATCTTTAAACACAGTGTCATATCACAAAATTCGATTAAGACGCATACCACTTGTTCGTTCGCAAAATTGACTCATTGTACAAATGTTAAAATAAAGATGTCTATATATTATGGATTAAGTTTAAAAATCATGTTTTAATTAAATAAATAAATAAGCCTGACTTACCGTTGGGTGGTCCCATAGCTGAATAATCTTGTTGCTGTCTATTGCCTGAATTTGCACCAGAATAGTTATTCACCATTCTATGCCCAGCATTTGATAGCGATGCACGAGGCACGTTGTGTGAATTAAAACCTTAAATGTGGGAAAAAAATTAAATTTAACAATAAAATAAATTTATTATTACCAATAGCTGGTCGAAAATTTCGCCCACCAGTGCTTCCTCCTGCAGCAAGAATATTTGGCGGATCTTGTGCTTTAGGAAGTCTTTTCGATGGGAATATAAAATCATCTGCATATTCTGGATCGCGAAATCTGACAGTAAGAACAACATTTGCAACTATTTTTTGCAATCCCATTATAGGTGAAGACAAAATTCTAAAAAAAAATGAAATTGTATTTCTGAAGTAGTTACAACAATATTTCATATTACCCATCTCTTAAAACATTGTCCTCAGCAAGAAGGGCTCGCCCTTGCATTCCTTGTATTAATATTGGAGTTTCCATATCCATAGGAATTTTCTTTTTATATTGTGAAATAAGAAATGTATACCCAGGATTCTCTGGTGCAACGTAAAGTCTACTATCGCCGCGTGTATTTCTTCTTCCTATAATGGAAAATTAAATAAAAACATAATTACTAGATAAATAATACATACTTTCGTCTGGAGTCAATAATTTATAAAGTGGTTTTAAAGCTTTAAATAATCGACGTTCATCTACAAATGGCAGTAAGGCAACACCTTGCCAGGCAAACTTTTTACCATTTAAGTCAATTTTAAAATCTTCTGGATAAAAATCTATAATTGTTGATTTCTTAAGAGTAAAAAACGGAAATCGATTAATTAAAAAAAATTAAATTTTTATATTTTATATTTACAGGATTTGACATCAAGTCAGCCCAAGGTTCTGGGACATGAGAACTACTAGCAGCAGGAAATACACCCATCAACTGCTCCAAAGGAGCAAACTAAAAAAAAATATTTATATTAAATTCACTTCAAGACGTACAATATCTGTTAATACTTACAGGTACAGTCCCTTTTTCAAATGCAGTAGAAAGTCCGGCAATATTAACAAAATCTGAGGCAAACGGTGCATAATGATAAGGAAAATACCATTTCCACGAGGCACAGCCCTGATAGTAATATTTCAAAACCCAACAAAGTCCTCTGACATATTGAAGGGCTACAGAATATCTGAATGCCTTATTTTCAGGTCCAACATCAAATTTAGATTCATAATAACGATCTTTAAACCCATCCTCCCATAAACGAACTTCATCATTAACTTGATGATCTTCTTCCTCATCAGGCTCTGGCAATGGTTCCTCACCGGCCATTTCATGTGATTTTCTTTTCTTTCCATGTAGAGCTGGGTCACGCAACATTGATTCTAAGGCTTGTTTCGAATCTGTATTACTTTTTACATGCATATTAGCCTGAAGTAACATATAAATATTAAAGAACCAAATAAATGTGTTTGAAATACAAGCCATACCTGTTGTTGCATCATTCCTGTTCTAAAATTTGTTATTTCCGTTCTCATATTTTGAATTTGTTCTGGTTTTTCTCCGCGTCCCAATGGTGTTGGTGCAAACCGGGAGTTATTTATTCTGCTGAAATCTGGAGCAGCATTCATACGTCGTCTCTTAGCATTTTCCCGAGCTTTAAAGTGCTCCTCTCTTTGTTGTCTAGACTTGAAAATTTGATCCTCCACTGAGCCCAGATCCGTCATTATAAGTTGAACCCTGTCCAAATCCACCTCACCCGAGTTAGTCAAGTAGCCCTGTTGATGAAATTAACATGATTCAATACTTTAGATATTTTGGTGGCGGAACGGAACCCGACAAAGATAGTGCTGGGGAAAGGGCGAGAATCATGGAAGCGAACGCTGAAAGAAGCTAAGCCCAACAAAAAGATGATGAAATAAATACAAAAAAAAATATAGTTTAAAAAAACTAAAAAATACGCTTTTATTTTAAAATGAACTAAAAAGTAAAAAATAATTTTGAATGTAAAGTTTTTATTGTTCCAGCCAGTATATGGAAACAACCTAGCTTTCGAAATGTAAAGCAGCGTGGGGCTCTTAAGCTATATTCTTATAATATTAACACCGGAACTTTTCGCTAGCGCCGCACGCTTTTTTACATTTCGAAAGCACCTAGCTATATAGTATAATATTGTAATGGCAAGATAATGCGGCATCAAAGCTAGCAACGCAAAAGCACGTGGCTTTAGTTTGATGCTACTTTATATCTATACTAGCTTGAATTACCGGCGACTTCGTCCCCGTGAAACTTGAGAAATAAAAGTTGGTTAATAGGTTTTGAGAGTGTCTGTCTAAAGTCACCGGACAATAGTACAGTTAGTCCTTTCATGAGTTGCTTGCAGCCTCTAATATCCTGGATCCTAACACTATATAATATTACGTCATACTCTTCTTTCTGTTCTTGATTTAATTTTGCGTTTTCAGTAACGATTTTGGTAAGATGGACGACATCGTAAGCGGATGTTGGGTTACTAATAACAAATCTTGCCTCTCGTGATGGTGATGACAATATCTTTGATAAGAATGACATTGATTATAAACTATGTTAAGGAAACTTCAATATTTCCTATTTTCCTTCGAAACCCATACCCACTCCGCCCCCCCCCCCAATTAAAGCCCCTTTAGGAGTCCATTTCTGGAAATCTCGTCCTTAGCGGATCCCTACTCAACAAAAGAAACTTTCCTACCAAATTTCAGGTCTGCAGAAGTTATAGTTGAAAAACTGTTATTTTCTATCATTAACGCCCCCGCAACCCCCCTCCCCCCGAGTCGATTTTTGCCAAAAAAAACCTTTCTTAGTGGATCTCTACTAAAAAAAAGAAACATGCGTGCCAAATTTCAAGTCTGCAGGTCTAACAGTTCCGGAGATATCGTGATGACCAAGTCAGTGTTTTTCTCCTATATATAATAAAATATAGATTTAGATTATTCTTTACTAGAATATTATTATAGATATAGTATTCGTCTATTCAATTACCCTGCAGTGTATAATATAAGAAACACTTTGTAATAGCCTATAAAAGATAGAACTAGGTAAGGTAGGTTATGCAACAGAATATATGCGAAACTTTCTTTAAATGCCCACATTACTGAACTTGTTCAATTATATAAAAAAAACTTTTTCTTTGTTATTTACCTTAGTTTTATACACAAATTTCTTGTAAATTTCTACAAGCCTATCAACAGCTCCTTCACGAATTTCTAAACTTGGTAAATGCGGAAGGAAATCATTTCCAACGAAAAAGCACATGAATACCCAATCATCAATAGCTCGATCAAAATCATACCTAAAAAAATAAAAAATATAATCTGAAAAATAGCAAAAGATTTACTCACTCAAAGGGAAGATTTGGCATGGCCAGACATCGCTTTAAATATTCTCTTAATACACTTAACCGAACAAAAATGAATTTTACTTCGGAAACCACTGGTATATCAACTTCATTAGCCAGACTTACACCATCTACTGATAGACCGTGGCATTTATCCATCTCATGGCCTAAAATTACAAAGAAATAATTGAAGAATTTTGTTGGAAATCCAAGAGGTCTTATGTATAAAGTTTGGAGAATCAGCATCTTTTACTCGAATTCTTAATCAATTAATCCGTATTAAAGGCAATTTATCAAATATAAGAATTGTTTCGAAAATTTAATGCCAACAAAATGCAGAAACTTCTTTTATTGAACTAATTCGTGGTATAACCGGCAGTGACGAACTCGGACATACGTTATGCAACGAATATTGCTATTAATAAATTTCGTATTTAAGTAACAAAAACCCAATCTTACCAAATAGTCCACATACTTCACAAGGTCTTGGTTTATTTGGTAAAAATTCTTCTCGTATAATAGTAAAATTCGGCTCATGAGTAGCCAATCCCAACATAATAAGATCAGCATCTGCTCCGCACAGAACATGCTGAGTATTTGGGTCATGATCTGGTTGGGAACGTTGTTTTCGAATGTAGTCCATTATTTTGTGTTCGCCTTCACCAGGGACATTAGCATCTGATAAAATAACCTTAATATTCCTCCAAGCCGGATTAGTATTCATCCTATCGTGAATGTAATAATGAAGACAGCGACTTAAACGGTCCATAAATGGTGTGCCAGGTGTAATACAATTTGAATCAAAATGTTCCTCTTTTGCCTTTTCAGGGGGTAACTCGCATCCCCTAGCTAGAAGTTCACTACGAACCCTTTGAATTTCTGCTTGCTTCTCGATCGACTCTTTAGCTGCTCGGAAGCGTCTTGAGCGTTGCTGGTTCATTTTGGCACGTGGTGCAACACCATCAATTGCCATATAAAGAATTTTTCTTGGTCTAACAATTGCAAATAATCGATCTATGCATTCGAATATTGCAACCATCATTTCATCTTCATTTTTGGGGGGCGGTTTATCTTCTGGATGTGTACAAGGATGTATAATCCCGTTCATGTCCAGATACAAGTTATCAAACTCTACGCCATTCGGATTTGGTTTTGTGCTGTCTTCATAAACAGGATTTCCTTGGTCATCAGTTGTCTGTAATTCAGAAAAAATGGAAAATTTCCATCAATAATATTAGGTTATGTTTACAAATAGTTCGCATTACCTTATTTTCAACGCATTCAATTATAACACTAGGATATTTTCTGCTAAGCCATCTAAAGAATGCTGGTACTCCCATTTTATGTAATTATTAATAAATTTCACTATTTTACTACAATTTTTTGTTTTTTGAAAAATTGACTTCTTTGGAGCACGAAAACGCGACAGGAGAATTTTGACAATTCTAAAGTTTGGTTGGCAAAAATGCAGGGTGGCAGTAGAAATGCGGCGTTTGTTTAAAACCAAATATTCCTTTATTAACTTATAATACGCTTGTCCCTTTTGTCTTTAACACAATTTAACTTGTTCACTAAATATTTATTTGACCAATATTTTCTTATTAAGGCTAAACAATTTAACTTGGTGGTCCTTTTGTATTCACCTAATAGTCCTAACAAATGATGTAAGCTTGGATGTGCGAGTTGAGTATCTCCATGGGCAATGCATCCAGCAATGACAACATTTTATGTGAACGTTTGATTGCTAGACATTTAATTTGTTTTAAGGCCCAAACATATAGCCCCGTTTTACACGACCGGACACCGAACAGACAAAACGAACGAACAAACTGGGGTTTATAGGAAAGAGGGTGAGAGAGGGGCCGGTTTTCCATCGTCCTCTCTCACCCTCTTCCCCATAAACCCCAGTTTGTTCGTTCGTTTTGTCTGTTCGGTGTCCGGTCGTGCAGAAACGAAAACGATCCGAAACGAAAAGAATGAAATAAATCGTATGAAAATGTATGAACTCGGTTATATAAACGAACAGAACCGAATCGGAACGAATGATATAAATTTATTTCATTTCGGTATTCGTTTCAGCTATTCAGCCCGTTACTTTGACAGTTCGACAGTTTGTTTTCGAATTTAAAGTAGTTGAAAGAACGAAAAAGAAGTTATTTTAAAAGAATGTAGCCTCGTCATTTTTATAGCCTAGTACGGTGATCGGGCATAATTATGCCATCCCTTTAAAATGCATGTAAAAAACCTTGGCAAAATTTTGCCTCAAGCACGTAAAATTTTGACAGCGCAAAGCAGTACGCTGTTCGGGAAAAAATTTGCCACAATAAGCATACTTTCAAGATTTTCTAGTAGATGGATTTTCTAATTGTGGAGACTTTTACTTGTCAAATTTTTGCCTCCAGAAATTATTTGATCATTTGATTTTGCCCGATCACCGTACTTGGCTTTATTTTTATCATTTTTCAGGCAAAATTTTGCCCAAGTGTAGAGTGGTGGAGATCGTTACTGCTTTCGTTGTCATCATTCGCCAATGGGAACAGTTTCCTGCCGCTGCTGCTGGTGGCTCTAGGCTTATTCAGAACCTCATGCAGCGCTGCAATCACAAGTGTTACTATTGGCTGAGTTTGGTAAAATGACAAGCAAAGCAGCACCAGACCAGCGAGCTGCATGAGTAATTTCTTGCATGCTGCCAATTTTTAGGTTCTGATACGGCCTTCAGAATGGGCCTAAACCAAATTTCTCGTTCTCCCTTTGAAAGTTTCGGAAATCAATGCCTAGTCAATCGATACCATTGCCTGAAAGGCTCCACAAACAATAGCTGTGTTTATTGAGACCGAAAAAAAGCAGAGCAGCTCACAGTAGAGCAGCTGTCAAAAAACAATCAGGCAAGTTTTCAATTCAGAGCAAGAAATCTCATGAAACACTTTTCGGGCAACAATTCTCAAAGTGACTTGTCAGAAGTTCAATCTGTCAGTTTTTAAAAGTGGAAATGTTAATTTTAGTTTTTAATCTATTTAAAATATTAAATTTAAAACTCTTATTGAGGTCTGGCGTGTAACTGTAATTTATTTTTAACAGTTTTCGATTAACTGTTGCCGGTTTTCTGACAGTTCACAAACAGCTGATTGCTTGCCCGAAGTTGCTCTACCAAAAAAGGTAGAGCAGAAAACCGTGCTCTAGCTCAACTTAGAGCAGGCTCATGAAACACAAATCAGAGCAACTTCAGGCAAGTTAGAGCAAGCGAATTGCTCATGAAACACCTTTTCCTGAGATATCTCAACCTAGAGCAGCTCAATAAACACTGCAATGAAAAACTTGCCCGTGGAACGTATTGCCATCTACATCTCCATGTACAATGTTTATTCGGAAGCCCTCTGTAATCCCATTAGAACTGTCAAACTTTTAATTCTCACGATCAGATGTGCTCGAATTTCATGTTATGAATTCAATGCGAAATTAATTAATACATAGATGATGTTACCCGCTAGATGTGTACAAATAAATATTAAATCTGCCATTGTTGTTATTTTGTTATTCTTTTTAAATGGCATCAAACAGTCTCATACAGGTAAGATTGATAAAAATAAACTATTTTCAAATGACTAGTAAATAATAACTATTGTAGCAGTCAACAACATGGAAGTATCCACGAAAATGGAAGTTCAAAAAAACAATACAATTGTTGACTATGTCCCTGTAACTATTGTTAAAAATGTGAGTATTTCATGAAGTTTTTAGCATGAGGAAAAGTTTTGCAGCGCCTTGAGGCTGCATTAATAATGACCTCTTGAAACTACTTCATCTAAGTCATTCTGTCAGCGGAGGTGTGATCTACCTAGCTGTCGCTTTCTGGTTCGGTAACAGTTGTAAGCTGTAGTCAGAAAGACAGTAGAGAGAAAAGTGAAAGAACTGACAACGCCAACTTTCTTAAATACCGCTACAGTCTTTATAGGAGTCGGGCCTTTTGAAATATCATCTTCCAGTCGTCTTTAGATCTTGCTAGTTTCCAGTAGTGTTCGTATATCTTCTACCAAGTCATCCATCCACCTATTTCTTGCTCGACAACGCTAACAGGCGGTTTTATTCCACCAGATTCCCATCCAATACTACCTTGGGGTCGGAAGAATACCAAGGCGTAGGGCCATGCAGCGGATTCGACCTAGGGATCACTAGACTATCGGTTAGGCCAAGGCCTTTCTCCAACGCCAAGTTTAAGATTAAGAAGACCCGAACCATCCCCTTGGGGAAATCGGAGTGTTCCGGATATCTTGAGTTGGCTTATCAGGGCAGCCTACATAGTCGTGTCAAGTTATTATATACGGGTCGGATGTACTTTTGAAATTAGATACCTTTCCATCACATGCCTAAGGGTGAAGAGTTTTCCAAATACACGGTGCATATGGACCAGTGCGGGACATCTGCAGAGAAAGTGTTTGGTTGTCTCACTGGCCTCCCCGCAGCTACCGGAGCGGGTCTTATACGGAATTCTCAATCTGGCTGCATGATACCCAAGTGGCCAGTGTCGCGTTATTATCGTCACGATTCTGGGTCATCAGTCAAGAGGTCTCGCAATCTCTGTTTGTTGTAAAAAGGCCAAGTCTCCCTAGACTTGGCACATGATGATAGACTCCTCCATCTTGAGCTAGCTGCTGAGAGAAAATAGATAGAGATGTATCTCGTTAGCACGTTCATAGGCTTCTGTACATTCTCCGCCGGGTTGTGAGTGTTGTCCCCAGTCTGGCCAATTGATCTGCTTTCTCGATGTTCCTGTGACTCGGTACCTACTAGAGAGTGACCCTGTATCTCTCGGCCAGGGAAAAGAGCTCCTTCTGGCAGTTTTCGATCAGCTTGGAAGTTATACGGGCCGAGCCTAATGTCTTGATGGCCGCTTGGCTATCTGCTAATAGAATTACCCTGGCTCTCGGCCTTCTGTATGACTACATTGCTAGGCAGGTATGAAAAATTACCAGAAGTTCTGCCTGGAAAACGCTAACGAAATTAGGCAGGCGGTAGCATTTTTGCAAATTAAGTGATAAGGAAAATGGTCCTTGTCGGGTTGGAAATCTTCCCATTCCTTTCTGGGAGGTATCCGGATATTGAGGTTACTGCCGAAATTTAATTTTGCGTCTATGTAGTCGGTGGGCCCTAATTCAATTTCGTGTGGTAGAGAGCGCAGTATATTGCTGTGATCGTAGGTCTTCTCGACCAGCAGCCGGGGGTCGTGAAGGCCACATGCCGCCTGATGTATAAATCAGGTGGCAGCAGATCGAAACTTTGAGCGCTTCCGTCGGAGTTGTACACATGGCGCCCGTTTTCCTGAGGCAGGCCATTCTTTGGACTTGACTCAGTCTGGATCTGTTATATTCTTTGGCAACAGCGGCCATCATATGGCGTGGCCACTCTCGTGTATAGCCAGCGCAAAATCTGCGCCTGCCTTCCTTGCCCTTTCTTCGATATTGAATCTCCAATTCAGCTTTGGGTCCAGAATAAGACCCAAGTACTTAGCTGACTGCGATAAGCTCAATACTCGACCGTTAAGTGAAGGTGGACTTTTTTAGTCCCGTTGGTAAAAAGCACACCAGTACTGTCTTTCCTGGGTTGACGGATAACCCGCAGCGGTCTACTGACTCATACTTTCAATACTCTATTTTTTTGATAATTAAGTAAATTGAAAAAAGGATCCGCATTATCCGTTAACTAATTACATACTACTAAAATAAATATCTTTTTAGCAAACTGAGACAGCCTCATGCCCAACAGATGTGGAATGTGATACACTTCAATTTCCATGTATAAAATGTGCGTACAATTTTTCTTGTATTTACGGGAAAGATCTGAATGTAACTTGCGAAGCAAATACTAACATTCAGTGCACGGTAAGTCTAATTATATACTTAAAATAGAATAAACAACAACTTTCTTTTATTTTAGGGTGAACGTAGTTTTACACGCCTTATGAATTGCCGATATTGCTATCAAACTGAATTGTGGCAACACGCTTGTGTTCAAAAGGGGAATTGTAACTCGATTGACCAGTATTACAAGTAAATTTACTACTATTACTATTTTCTTATGAAATTTTTTGTTTTTGTAAATGCATTACATTCACTTCACAGAACTAACTGTACTGCGCATGAAGATGTTCTGTGCCTAGGTAAACGAACATTTCTCAAGAATATAAAATGCAATTGGACACAAGGTTATAAGTGGAGCACCGCTTTAATAGTTAGTTTAACTCTTGGAGGATTCGGTGCAGATAGGTTTGTGGATGCTTTATCTTTAATATAAATTATTGTTTTGATTAATATTTGTTTTGTTTTGATATAAATTATTAAATTGATTTTATTTTTTTATAGGTTTTATTTAGGACACTGGCAAGAAGGCATTGGAAAACTTTTCAGTTTTGGTGGGCTTGGTGTATGGACTATTATTGATGTACTTTTGATCTCGCTACATTATTTAGGTCCTGCTGATGGATCTCTTTATATTTAAGATGAAAGTGATGCTGTTTTTGGTTTTTTTATGAAACTTAGTACAATTTTATTGGAGTATATTTAACTAAATTATATCCGTTTGTTTTTTTAATGCATTAAAATTTTTTAATAAAATCACTCATTTTGTAAATATTAGATCAATAATTTTTAATTATTTTTATTTAATTTTCATCTTATTTTTATTCTATTATTCCTAGGCAGTTGAGGCTTTTTCATACTCACATTACCAATGATTCGAAGTAATTTCAATAAGAAGAAAATAGTTACACGTAAGTCCATAATACGCACATATAAAATATCGCCATACTTGTATTTAATTACTTTTTATATTAATTATAGAAAATATTGTTACGATGTATTTACCAATTTTATAGTTACTCATGCTCCATGGTTAATACCTCTCGAAGCAATGGCTTTTATATATAATCTTGAGTTGACAAAAATAATGCAATAATGTCAAAATGTCATTTAAATAGCTCTGAACAAAAAGAGTTTATGAGGTTGCATTATAAGTTGAGCAGGACTCTCGAATATTTGCAAGCGTCGTATTTGTTATATTTAGATCCACTTCTTTTTTTAAATATTGATTCCAAAAAGTAAAGCAGACCATTTGAACTTTATATGTCAAATTTGTAGGCTATACCGTTTGAACAAGGTCAGCGGTATGCCTAGATACTTATCTGTTTGAGCAAGGTCACGGCTATCGCAAGGTCGGCAAGAACAAGTAGGGGAGAGTCATGCTTGGTCAAAAAATTATATACGGACCTCCAGGTTTCGGTATATTTAATCGAAGTTTGTCAATGACTATCGTCATTAAGAGGTTGCGTGCCCCAATAATGGCTTCCGTATAATAAAATTTACTGCAGAGATCTGTAAAGACACGGTGTCAGGCCTTTTCATTGCCCTCCACCTTACAGGCAAACAAAGTCAACTTTTGAGAAACCTAGCTGATAGTCTCAGGCTATGCGAACGCTGGTCCCAGCACAGCACAACACAGCACAGGAGAGTGTGTTCCTCTTATATCAAAGCTGTGCTGTGCTGTCACATATATGCGATGGTAGCTTAAATATAAAAAAAACACAGTTTTCTCTCCTGTGCTGTGCTGGGACCAGTGTTCGCCTAGCCTCAGACTAGTTCAGATTTGGGCCTATGGAACCTTTTCGCTCTGATTGGCACTTGGCTATTAGAGAAGATAAAAATACGAGCTAAGTTACTCAATGTGTATTAAATTTCGCGGTTTCAGTCAGGAGTCACCCACGTTCCATACGAAATCACTCTGTAGCGTTCTTGTATGTATACGAGATGTGGGTGACGATTTTGTATGTATACGAGGTGTGGCTATTAAATAATGAGGCTGCATTCGAAAATTCAGCCAGCTGCGCAGAATTGGCAGTATAGCAGTTTCGGCTGCAGCGCATATATGCCCGGTTACAGCGGTTTTGATTTTTTGAATGATGTGCTGTCAATTCTGCGCAGCTGGCTGAATTTTCGAATGCAGCCTGAGACTAAGGCGATTGCGGGCGAACTGCGCATGCGCCAAATTCGTACGTCCCGCACCTGTTTCGCTTGAGGCCTTCTCTCTCGATTGCCGCAAACTCCATGCGAGTAGACCTTTTCTCTGTACCGTAGCATTTGTTTTCGTAACTTGAGATTTTTTTTGCCGGAAATATGTTAAATATTTTAGTCGAGCAAAAGTTGCTGTGAAATTTCATGGGAAACTTGACCACCGAAAGTTACGAATTATTACATAAAGTATATGGTAATGAGTGTTTATCACGTGCACGTATTTTTGAGTGGTTTAAACGTTTTAAAGAAGGCCGTGAAGACGTTGAGGATAACGCTCGCCCGGGTCGCCCTGTCACATCAAAAATAGGCGATAATATTGAAAAAATTAATAATATGGTCCGAAATGATCGTCGATTAAGCATTCGTGCGATTGCTGAAGCTATTGGAATTGACAAGGAATCTGTTAGACAAATTTTACATGATGATCTTACCATGAAAAAGGTGTGTGCAAAGATGGTGCCAAAAAATCTCACAATCGAACGACTTTTCTCGCCAAGCATGCCATCCCAGTGTTAGACCATCTGCCTTATTCACCTGACCTAGCTTCATGTGACTTTTATCTGCTTCCTAAGGTTAAATTTGCGTTGAAAGGAACACGTTTTGGTAGCGTTGAAGCAGTAAAACAAAAAGCGGCAAGCATCATGAAGGACCTTACAGAAGAAGACTTGAAGCACTGTTTTGAACAATGGAAAATTCTTATGGAGAAGTGTAAGAATAGTGGAGGGGTATATATTGAAGGGTATAATCAATAAATATGTATAAATTTAAAATAACATTTTCTTGTCTCGTTATTTAATAGCCACACCTCGTATATCGTCGATCCAAATGCTAACTATCGAATGAAAAAATCCCTGGTTTTCAGGAATGGCACTCTGCGCATTGTATGTTCATTTGCATATCAGTCCAGATCAGATCGGAGAAGGGATCCGGCTCCGATACTTTGCCACCACAAAGGCGTCTAGAGAGCAATTGCAATAAAGCGAAAAAAGGCATTTTTCATTTTCGATAGTTGCATTTAGATCGACGATATGTACGTTTAAACTTTGAAATCATCGCAGTGCAATCCGATAGCACTCCTGCTTCCGAAATTTCTTCTACAATATTACCAATTGTAGAATATCCCTGCTAAAAATCATAGCCCAGGTAACCACTCGCTTTCAGTCTCAGCGCCGCAGCCCTTGTAACCGGTTTCTCTACCTCAAGATGGAGAGGTATCAACTGAGGGTCAATTCAAAAAGTCAACATTGCAGTAACATTGCAACATAAAAACTTGTCATGTGTTCAAAAAGTCAACACAAAAAAGTATGATATTCATTTAGTCAACAAGGTAGGCAGTGTTGTCGTAACATTCGTGTAATGTCGCAACATATTTTTTTATACTGCAGAACATAACCCCTATAATCAGAATGGAGAACAGTGAAAGGAATGTTAATTTTATAATTTTTTTTGTATTATTTTATACATTTTTTTATATTATTATTGTAGTGAAATTATTTGGAGCCATGCCGAGTGCAAATCTGTGATAAATATTCGCGTAAAGTACGAAGAGGCATTTCAAAACGGCCGTCAGAAGAAAAGTGCTTTGTGGAACAAACTTAAAGAAGATTTTAAATTGCTGTATCCTTCAAAAATATTAATTTCAATAAAAAAATCATCCATGTAAAAGAAGTTTCTCCACTTTTAAATAAAATAAACCGAAATGTCATCAAACATTTCGTAAAAGTAATCACGTGTGCAACACTGCCTAAACAGTGTTACGATAATGTTGTGGTAACATGACAGAAACACTGCTGCAACACTTAAATTTGTGTTGACTTTTTGAATTGACCCTGAGTCAGGTCTCCAGATCTGGCAGTCGACAAGGCGCGATATCATCGCTTGCGTAAGCTTGGGGCGAACAAATTTTGGACACAGTATAACTTGTTCATCCTTGCGGATATCCTTTTGCTATAGTGCCCCCCGAGACTCTCAACCAAGAACCGATTCATTCACAAAGTGTTGTCTAAGCCACGCATTTTTAGAGCCCGCGCTATTATGCCAAATGTTGTATTGTCGAAGTTTTCTTCGATATCGAAGGCTGCCAGCACAATTCCTTCGTTTAAGACTGCTTCTTCATACTGTGGAGGCTATCTAAATACAGTCTCTTTAGGTACGCGTGCTGGCAGAAGCAGAGGGGTTAGGACAGAAGATAAATGCATGTTATATCCCTGTTGACAATCTCTCCATTGACCTCAAGGCAAAAAAAGGGCTTATCGTCATAAAGGATTTTAGTTTGGGTGTAATCAAATAGTCATAGCTTGAGTATAAATGTAATGATGACATTCCTCTAAACAAATGGGATTTAACCCAAGGAATTTCTACGTATATTGCCGAAACAGCTTTTGCGGCTCAGAAATTCTTTGGACTAGCTAACATTGGCACTAGTATTTTACATTGACCTAATCAAGAAGATTATTGTATTTTTAAAATGTATGAATAGAACATATTACAGAATATTTATTAAACAATTTCAAGTTCTATTAGCACAATTATCATCATTATAAAAAGCATTGTCATTAAAACAAGTCCGGTTTTAGAATACCATGAAAATAGGTAGCTATACTGGACTCTGGAAAATTTTGTAATGTAACAATTTGAAATGATTTTAAAATAAAAATTCAACCTGCAATACCAACAAAAAATAATAGCAATAGTAACAAGAGCTATTCCCAAATAAACAAGTGCAGGAATATCAATATTCCTATTCAAAAATAAATTAGCATCAAGGAGTCGTCTTCTAATAATTGGTTCATCTGTAAAATTTTTTATTTAAAAACAAATTTATTTTGTTAATTGTTTTTAATTACCATTATTTGTAATGGTTCTGCTATCATGTTGTTGAACAGGTGCAGTGGGCTTTTTATGAATTAAGCAATGTACAACACAATTATCAAACAGTCCACAAGCTTGTAATGTTTTATTATCACGGTCCAATACGTGGCCATTAAAAACTAATCGTACAAGCTTTTGCTCTGATAATTCTATCATAAAATTTTTCCTAAAATATTTACAACAAAATAAATTCAGTTAAGAGAAAAAAAATTAATTTTTCCGTGTTACTTCTTGAACTCATCAATTGTTTCAAAAGGGCTTCCTTTGACAACGCGCAGATAATCATTTAAGTATTTTAGCTTTACACGAAATTCACTAGTGCCTTCTTTTGGGTTATCTTGCCCTCTGTCCGAGAGTTCTGAATTTTGTGATATCTCTTCACTTGGACTATTATCAGTTAAGCATTTTTGTATATGAAAACTATCAAGGGAGTCGCTGTCTTGTAGATTTGAAAGTGCTTTTCGATTTGATTCTACATCCATGGACTGTGCTTCAGGTGTTGATACTATAATTTATTAGGCTGTGAGATATTTATTTTTCCTCTTTTTTAAAAAAAAAGAAAACAGATATTATGGACACTATATCTACATATGAATGTACATACAAAGTATTTTTCTGCCTCAGTTAAGGATAGTTTAGAGACCTTCTACATCCCAAACGCAAATTGGAACCCATTTATAGCTCAGAAATATGCTTTTCTCTCTGTTGCACGAACGTGCAATAAAGATAAAGAGATATACATACAAATTTCTTTACGATAAAAGACTTCCAATTTGCCTTTTGGGAGACGGGCTTTTATAGGTTTGAATTTATATCTCATCCCGAGTAAAAATCAGATTCGCCCGTTCTTAGCCTGAAACAGGTACTAACACACGGTTCGTCTGGGTAAAAATTATACTTTTCCAAGTACGTACGTTTCAATAAAGGGCTTACCGTATAGTTCAAACGAAGAACGGTACGCTCACACTTTTTCTAGACTAAAGGACTAAAATTTGAGCTTTAAGAATTTGTTTAGGACGAAGAAAACGGGCAATTACTTTGGTGACCATAGAGGGTGCCATTAAGCATATTTAGTAGACCGGTTTTCATTCCATTGCCCAGGACAAACATAAATTGGACGTTATTTACTTAGTTGGGGGACAGCTTGGTAAAACGACATTCGCGTTTGGAAGGGTCGATTAAGAATATATTTGTATCTAATACAGAGGCGTGCATACCTCTGGAGACGCATTTTTAGATTTTCATGTCCATAGCGGGAGCGTGCATACATGTGGAAGGCGAATTAGTTCGTTATGCGTGCTACTTTTCAAAAAATTAACCAATTAAATTATTTAACTCAGGATGTAAGCTACATAACTATTTGTAATCTGTCGCAGGCGAAAATCGAGTAATGCATACGCTAAGGAAATTCGCAGAGATGTCAAAAAAAGTACTTATCGATTCTCAAGGAATGGAGTACTTTTGAACGAGTAAAAAGTACTCGTTGAGTAGCTTTCTTTCGATTCTACTGATGAGTATTTAATCGAGTACTCTTCACCGACTCCGTATCCCTACCTTTACCTACTTCAATGTAATCTATGGTCTTGACACGAAATACACAAAACAAAAATTATTACCTTTAAAATTAAGATTGAATCAATGCAACCAAATAATTGTGTGATCAGTTAAAACTTACTGTTCATAGAGGATAAAATTTTGCTTGTAGTCTATCTAGCAATATCGAAGCGTGCTATGTTTCCCCCTAGAACCCCCGGGCCTGCCGGTATCGATAGCCTAGGCGTTAAGGACCCCGACTACCATCTCAAAGGTCCATGACTACTACTGTTCAATTTGACATTCGTTCGACAGTTTGCCGACAATCGGACTTTGGGCCCTAGTCAGCGTTCCTTCTTTCTTGTCTTCTCTCTTTACAAAAAAATTCCCTGCCCTTTTCCTCATAATAAGCGAGGAAGCCATCTCCTGGTCCATCACTGAAATCAGGGTTCTATCACGGTAGTCTTGAATGGTGGAATAAAACCGCATGTTGGCATTGTCAGTTCTCTTTACTACCTTTTCGACTAGAGCTTGCTGTACGACATTGCACTCAATAATGATGTAACGGTCGACAGTACAAAGGGGCGTTACTCCTGAGGCCTAGTTATTCACATAAAAAACTAGTTTTAGAAAATGCCCGCTTTTGGTCAGTTAGATGTGCAAAATACCCGTTTGGCGGCGAAAGAGTCGATATTAACACTCTCGTACTCTCAACCAAATTACAAGAAAAGGATAGTTAAATACTAGGGAGCCCTCCTTAAGGGACAGTCAGTGGTACTTGACAGCCAAAAATACTAGGTTGTTCCCATAAGGGACGAACCTACCATAGTGCCTTTAGTAGCCTGGAAAATTAGTTCCCTGACCGGACCGGGGCGGCCAAGACCTTTCCTTTAAAAATTACTAACATTCGAACATCGGGACCGGTGGAGAGAATAGTTGCGAGAAGTCAGGACCGGATCTCGGTTGCGGAGCCGTCAAAGAAGAAGAAGAACATCCGAAAAAAAATAATCCACGATCCATAGTAATTATGGATACGGATACTTTCACCACTAACCCCAACAAATCTTAGAACTGGCCCATATTTTTAATAAGACAACACGCTTTACGAAAAAAGACGAACCTCTTGTCACTTTCAAAAGTGGACATCAGCAAACCAAATCGACCGCTGTGAAAGGAATAAATGCTAACTCTGCCTGGTATAAGTTCCAAACATATGCAGGTAAGAAAGTGCTGGTTTCAGTAAAAGTAAAGGTCAAGACAAAGGTCCGAGCTATTGGAACGAGCCAGCAAAATACAACATACAGAAAATTAAGATAGCTTCAGAAACTAACAAAATTCAAAAAGATAACCAAGAGTATGCTTGTCTCAAACCGAAGTTAATGTTTTGATTACACAAGACCATAAGGTCACGTATGCATGCATCTATTGTATGGTGGGTCAAGGCCAAACAAAGGGGTGTTGTGATTAAGATGGCCAAAGTGCAAAGGCTCGGTATCACGGAAACTAATGGAAGCCATACTGAACCTTCCTCCAATCCTCCGCTTCACCTAGTAGTGGCGGGGGCGTTGCGTATACGGCAGCTATTAGGCCCCCACCCACGGTCAAACAAATGCACAAACTTCTGGCCAACATCGACATAATTTCAAGTGTGCGTGTATAAAAAAACAAGGTTTCGAAGTTGGCCGCTGTTTGAAGAAAAAATTCGTCGGGTTTAAAATTTCCTTCAAACCAGCTTAAATGTGTGTGCGAATTTTTCATGTGCATATGAAAGTTCGTTTTGTTTACAGTAGATTATGTGAAATGTTGCTCGGGTGGTATGAAGAGTTTCTCTCGTTGATGGCCAACAAATGACAAAATATAAATGTGTGCACTGTTTTTCAAAAATTTGTTCGATAGCTTGCATATGGCCGTGGATGGGGGCCTTTTCTCCTTTAAGCCCGAAACTTTGTGGATCACATATTAATTCTCTAGGAACTAAACGTTCGACGAACCATTCATGATGATTTATCTGTCGTCGGTCAAAATAACTCTTTAGAGGAAGCACGGCCTTTTGGTGTACAGACGGTTCCAAAACCGACAATGGGCGTATATGGATCAAGAAGCAAAATAGCTCAGGCTCTTGGCACTACATCCACTGTTTTCAGATATACGCATTTCTTGATGCGAATGTTTAAATGATGCGAATCATTCGCATAAGCGAATCATTCGCATAAGCGAATGCGGACATTCGTAGTCGTACCATCCCTACATATGTATCTATATATGTATAATTTATCTATGGTTTAACCTTATTCTATTAGAAATAAGAGCGAAGAACGGCTGATAATAGTTTATTTTGAACAATATATTTTTAGACCCTGTGTTATGTAAATCACGCAATATTTCCGATAATTTTTTTTCCTTTACCCCGGTATTTGGCTCTAGATTCTACTATTAACCCTTTAAAACAATGTATTACCTATATTTGTAATTGATTTCTTTGTGCTTATATCATTATCTTTTAAGATACTGCTTGCACTATCTTCAGTTTTCATTTGATTAGATGAAATGGCAAGGTCTTCAATTTGGCTATTACCTTCTGAATAATTCAACAACTCCGATTGACTGCAAGCTAATCAAAAAAAAATGTATAGTTAATATACAAACACCATTATTTTTACCATTAGTCCCCGGCGATTGTGCTAAATTATCTAGATATTGTCTTCTATCATTTTCTCTTAAAGCCATTGTATGTGATATAAGATTCTGGCGAAAAATGTTTGACTTCCAGGCAAAATAAATAATAAGACTAGAGGCAAATGCTAATATAATATTCGTTACATCTAGTGCCAAGTCTTCAAATATAACCATTTTTTAATATAACTTTCAACTTCATTAAATTCTGTAATGTAAAATTTTAAACGTATTTAATTTCAACGCTTCAATCGAATAAAACTTTGTTAATTAACGTAATTTAACAACAATGTAATAATTTAACAATTACTAATAGTTTTTAATTATTTTCTTTATTAGAAAAACGAAAACAATATTCCGGAAAAATTGTCATATTATTTTTTTTATTGACACTACTTTTAGTTAGTAGTTTTATTTCAGCTGAACTGTCAAAAAAATTTATCATTTGCAATTTATTTAGATTTATAATGGGTTTCTCAATATTAGTAAAAAATTTAATTGTATTTTTCTTTAAATGTTTAGAATTTGCCACACGTTTTAATACGTATGAAAGTTGACCAATGGTTTGGTGTCAAGCAAGTACAAATCTTGTCTACTTATCGTGTAAACGGTGTTCTTGACAGAAAATAAACTTCCATCGTAACGTTTCAATTTTATACACCTTAACTACAATGCAAACTGCCTCTCAATATTCGCACACAAAAAGAAGTTGTGCTAGCATTTACTCTTCCACTTATATGTTAATTAACAATTACCATATTTTTACGAATAATTCATAAATTTTATTTCAAAAATAACAGAAAAGGAAACTTTTTTTTTATATAAAAACAAAATCACAATATAGTTTAAATTATAAGGAAATTCAATTAAATGATACAAAAAACTGCTATTTTAACAAAAAAAGCATAATAAAATAATTTTTCTCTTATAGAAGATAAGAAGATGGCTTTAGGGCAATTTTTTTTCTTATATTGTTTTTTAGTATGTATATTACTGCAATTAGCCGAGCTGTATATTATCAAAAAGGAATAAGAACATTATTTCTAAAAGAATATCTATGATGTAACATCACGCTCTATTAGGATGATTAGCGGGAATATAACTACAAACATCACTGTCGTTAAAACAAGACCTATAGTAGAATACCATGTAAATAAGTAGTTATACTGGACCCTAAAACATCCGTATTTTAATAAAAATTGTATACATAACTTTTGGGCTTATAATACTAATATTAACCTGCAATACCAACAGAAAATAAGAGTAGTCGTTACAAGTGCTATTCCAAAATACACAAATGCAGGTCCGATACTATTTCTATCCACAAATAAATTTGTATCAATGGTACCTCTTCGAATAACTGGTTCGTCTGTATAATTTTATAATATCTATAGTTAAATGTATAAATTGCACACATTTCCAATTACCATTATTTGGAATGATTCTTCCCTCATTTTGTCCCTCTGGTAAAGAAGGTTTCTTGTGAATTAAGCAATGGACTACGCAATTATCAAATAGTCCACAAGCTTGTAATGTTTTACTATCTGGCTGCAGAACATGACCGTTGAATACCAATCGTACAAGCTTTTGTGCTGACAATTCTACTGTGAAATTTCTCCTAAAATATTCATTACAAATAAACATAATAATAATAATAAGTGCTTATTCATTTGATGTACTTCTTAAAATCTCCAATTGCTTCATTCGGTGTTCCTTTGACAAGTCTCAGATCATCATTTAAGTACTTCAGTTTTATTCGAAATTCACTAGTGTCTTCCTTTGGGTTATCTTGATTATTGCTAGATATTTGTGAATTTTTACTCTCTGTTTTCGATATGTTTTCATTTTCATTATTTTCATTAGAGCAATTGTCTGCATGAGAATTGTCAGTAGAGTCACCAGATTGAAGATTTAAGTTTTCTCTTCGGTTTGACGTAACTATTTGCGATTGTTCCTCGCTTGTTGAAGCTAAAATTCAATAAACTTTAGAGTATTTGAACGTTATTTCAGAGATTGAGAAAGTTAATTCAATCTTAAAAATGTTTTTAGTTCAACTAGTCGAAGAGTTGCTTTATTATAAGATCAGGTATCCCCCTCTGTATTACCAGTCCGTTATGTCCGTTCGTCACGTTGTGTTGCAATGTCTTTTAGTAAACTTAACTCGAATGAAAAACTAGATTTTAGGTTATGATGATTCAGAAATATTGATATTATTATTGAAATGGCGATGAACCCTGCACTTGAACCTCTTGGATGGTAGAAATTCAGAAATACTGGACTGTGAAAAAGATTATTCCATATTCGTTGTTCTATTTATGAACGAATTCCTTGTCTGTGAGCGTGAAAAACATACAGTGGAAACGTGATGAGCGATGCTGCAGGTGGAGGCAAACCGTTGGAATCATCGTTGTAGTAATAGCGATTAAATTTTCTCCGGGCTGCTTACAGCGTCAATATTTTAATGTAAAAAACTAACCTTATGAATCAATGTAAAACAGAGTTAGGAAGGGTTTGGGGTGCTCAAACAGATGACGATGATCCTTACTTTTGAACCTTGGGATTAGAGTTGAGCCGGACTTACACGAGGCAGTTTTTTTGAAATGTCGCGTTTCAAAAATAATGTCCTACTAATATATGAGCGTGTATCGAGATAAATGAGGTAAGGTGTGTTTATAAATACGAACTGGAGAAATATTTCTTACTTCTTTTGCGGTAGCAAATTTTCAACTTAAACTGAGGCTATGTGAGATTGTAAAATATGAATTGTGGAGGCATAGGTTTCTTACTTACTATGAGGCAGTTTAATGCATATTAGAAATAAACTCGTTAATAAAGCCTTCATTGGTATTTATTTTCTTTCTTTAATTTGCTTGTTTTTGCCTCAATTGAAGTATGACTTCAATATATTTTTGCTCAAAAGGAAAAATAGGCACCTCGTACAAACTCATTTTATAATCATGTCTTACCCAACACTACTTGGGATGTTGTATGAGTTCCGAAATACTCTCTGCGTTGTTTGTTCTATATAAAAACGAATAGTGTAGGGCTCAGATTACGAATAGCTTGACGTTTAGTCAACAGAGCAGATATCATATCCTGTTAAAAGCCTTGCAGATATTTACAGCAACTAGACTAGACGCACTAAGGCGATGAATACTTTGATTAAGTTTCTGTGTGAGACACACAAGAAGATTTCCAGTAAATCTTTTTTGTTTAAAACTGAAAGGGCAATGAGTTGTGGCAGAAGTTTAGTCAAAGTGAAGATGAAGGAACAAGTAGCGTCATCGTCGATTAGTTCAGGGCCGGTTTTAATACTTTAAGGGTAGGTGCACTACGCAGCGTAGATGATAGAGGAGAGCAAAAGCTCGCATACTCGCTTTAGAACTCTTAATGGCTTTTAAATGGACGCGTGAAGAACGCAGATGGCTTTTTCTGCCAGAGGAAAGCAATCTGCGTTATGCACACGTATTGTCCGTTAAAAAAAGGCGGGAATCTTGCAAGGCGAGAAAGTCCCTTCCCCTTCACTTGACATTTTCACTCCCATTGAAATTTTCATCAGCTGATCTCAAGGAGACTGAAACATTTTTAAAAATTTGTTCTACCTCATCACTCTTATTATTATTGCTCGCTTCAAATAGTCTGGAAAAACTCCGGAAAAGTATGATGAGAAAGAGTTTACGCAAAGGCACGACGCATTTTTAGAATTATAGATGATCTAGTAATCAGGTAATGTAGCTGATGGCGGATCTTCGGATATGACGTCTCCCACGTCTCACTACCATCTTCTACTACGACTTTTAAGTGGTGACCCTGTTAACTCTGAATAAATCCTGGGCAGCCTCCCGCAGAAATGAGGAGAACGAATGCACTAGGTGAGAGGGAGAACACCATTCAAAGCCTACCAAGCCAAGATGTAAAGTTTTCGGGTCATGAGTACTTTTTGCACTGTAGTTTAACAATCTCCTCTGCGCATCGGGCTCACCTAATGCATATTGCCTTATCCTGATATGGAAGGTCTGGCAGGATGGACCTTCCCTTTACTCCCGTACTCATTGAAGTTTTATGGAACAGTTACATTGTATTCAACGGTCCGGAACCGGCTATTGGGGCACCCAACTCCTGCTAAACCTGTTCAAGCGATTTGGTGTACAAATATGAGGTACAGGGGTCTAGTAAAATAGGCCAAGTGAAGTGGCCGCGGTACTTTTGGACCCAATCTTCAACAAAGAAGAAGTTTGAGCAAGTGTAAAAATCCTTTTCGTTGTGAATTGTAAATACTTCCACGAACATAACTACTATCAGCAACAACCAAATCTCGATTGGATTACGCGCGTTAGTGTATAATATCACAATCAGTTTGTTGGATTGTTAATTATCAATTTTAATGTAATAAATGTTATATCTTAAGCTACAAATATATGATATCGAAAACAAATTTACATGCCGATTCATTTGCTTGCTTTATGACCTCTGTGACCTAGTTTGGCTGATTAGTTTTTTCAGTTTTAAGAACTGATTTCCCAAATATACTATTTCACATAGAGATAAATATTTTTAATAACAAACATTTTAAAATCCTTACTTATGACGATATAATACACTTGACGTCATTAATTTACATTAATAGAACGTAAATGTCAAATGTGCAAACATTTACCTCCTCTACTTTCCAACAATGTCAATAATATTATGACTTTCTTTTTTTTAATTACAGAATGAACTCACTTTCCGTGTTTTGCTCCACATTCCTTTCACCGGCATAAAACGCTAGTCTCCTCCTCCTTAATCCTTCTGGGCTATCAGGACTATCCATTTCTTCGATAATTTGCCTTGGCCCAATATCACTATCTTCTAATAAATCGCTAATATTGTCTTCAGCTCTTCTGTAGTTAGATGAAGCTGCAAAATCTGTAACCTCATCTATAATCGCCTGCAGGGACGGTGGTTCCGGGATGTTCAATTCTTGCAAAGGTGATGTTTGATCGTTTTCTAGCTCAAGTTCTTCAGTTGTCTCTGAATGGTTGGATTGCTCCGATGGGCTGCGAACTAATAAAAAAAAATACTGTCAGCATAAATCTATATGGCTAAATAGGCTAGTCATTTACCAATGTTAACGGGCGGTCTTACTGTATTTTCTAATAATCTTCTTCTATTATTCTCAATTATAAAAACTGTGGTCCGTGGTAGACGATTTTCTCGGACGTTTGTTGATTTCCAAGCAAAATAAATAATTACACTAGATGCAAATGCTAATATAATATTTGTAAAATCCAATGCAAAGCCTTCAAATATAATCATTTTTCTAAATAACTTTGAACTTCACACATTCTGGAAAGTAAAATTTAATACGTATTAAGCATAAGAATTTGTAGCTTAACCTAACAAATATCTAATTTGATTTCACAACTTTAATTCGATATTTTAAAGAATACTAATTAATGTTTTATTAATTTTTTTACTTTGCTAAAACGTAAAAAAAAGTATTCCAGAAAATTTGTCATATTTTTATGACACTACTTCTGGGAATAATTACAGCTGAGCTGTCATGTAATTGACATTTGCATTATAATTTATACCTTTTTTATGAGAAATTCACTCCAACACCATTTAATTGAAATAAGTGAATATCTTCTTTGCTTAATGCATTTTTTATATTTACAATTAAATTTTTTCAAAAAAGTGAAAGGAAATTATTATCGTTCTCTCTGCAGGAAATTCTGCAAACCACAACTGCAAAACAAAGTGGGAAAACAAAATTGATAATGGAATGTTGGGGGCACTGGAAAACGAATTGGAAAATTTAGGCAATGGACGGATGAGTTCAGTAATTTGTCAAAGTCGGTTTTGATAACAATCGTTTTAATTAATGGAGCACCAAATTAATAATTTTTAAAAATATATTTCTACATTTTCAAAGAAAATAAAATAAAACATTTAAATGTAAATTTATAAACATATTTTTAACTTAAAAAGTTGTCGATGGCTCCACACTTTATTGTACACGATTTCTCAAACTGTTGAGTTGCAGTTGAAGTAACTTGCGCAGTCAGATTTATCATTTCGGCAAGGTCCGAAATTAACGTCTAAAAATTATTCTGTAATGAAATATTGCATATAATTTATAATTCAGTTGTTCCATATCGAGTTTTGTTGCAGTTTCTTTTCAAAAAAGAATGCGCCGTAAGAGGATGATTGAAATTAGACGACTATTTCATAAAACAAAGTTGGTAAGTACATACTAAAAATTTCTCTGCTCAGCGAAATTTATAAACATCAATAGTTTTTGCTTTCAGTTCAGATTAGTCGTAAAGAACTGTGCCTAATCTTTAGCTAAACCTCTGCGCAAACTTTTTACATTAACATACTTCTCCGGAGTTGATCCAGACTCTTGGAAACTCTCATATGTTGATCCGATACCGAAAAGTGACCCAACAGTCCTTTCAAATACCGCCCAATAGCAATTACTTCTCTTCTTTCCAAAATCATGGAGACTATAATGAAAAAAAACGTATGGGGTATATATCATCCACAGCCTATTGTTGGCCTTGGCTTCCTCCAGTGTTCACCTCCATGATTCTCGCTCTCTGGCCCGTCTCTTCCAGTTTCTTATTCCCAACTGTCAAGTCTTCCTCGACGTCATCTATATATCTTTTCTTAGGGCGACCAGGGGCCGTATTTGGTTTCTCGAGTCGATAGCGACTTCTGTCGATAAATAAAAATTGGCATTTGGCGACACGATATCGACGACCTTCTCGTCTCGATAAAGACGTTTCACGTTTATTAAAAGGCTCAATTTATGCATACAATAAACTTTTATCGGTTTTTCTTTTAACTAAATTAAGTGTCTTGCTGCACTTAAAGTAATATCGCACAATTTGATGGTTTTCTATGGCCACAGGTATCTGTCGATTCAGTCATAATGCCAAATATAAAACTTAGAGAAAATCGACAAGCTTTTTTTGTCGAGTCGATTGATCAACTTGTATATTTGTTTTGTGCTCGTTTATTTCCAACCCGAGTTTTTTAGCGGCTTGCTCAAGTGCTACAAAGGTCCCCTTCACGCTCTCAAGCCAGTGCAGATGTACAAATAGTAATAAAGCCGCAAATGTGGCTATTCGTACCCACCCGTACACATTGACGGGTAGTAGCCGCAAATCTATTCGTACACACCCGTACTCCAGTACTGCCAGTGCAGATGTACAAATAGCAATAAAGCCGAAAATGTGGCTATTCGTACACACCCGTACCCACCCGTGCACAACCCGTACGGGTAGTTTGAGCCGCAAGTCTATTCGCCCACACCCAAGTAGCAAGTCTATTCGTCCGCCGGGTTTGCTGTCAGATTTCTTCAATGAGCTTGAAATTTTTTTTTAAGTAAATAACTTAAATATTGACAAAAAGGAGTAGTAAACTATCAAAGAATAAAGAATTGATATACAAAAAAATCTTATACGAATGCAAATTTGGACCCGTAAGAGCGTCCCAAGCAACCGGAAGCAGAAAAACATCCTAGGCCTTATTGTTGAATCCGCCGGCAGGGAAGTGAATGCGGATTTGACAGATTCTGATTGTTGAATCGCCCGGGGGGAAAGTCAATGACAATTTCACAGTCGAAAGTGGAAGTTAAACTAAAAAATCACTTGTTTGGAGTTGTGTATCCAATGCGAACTGTCCATTCGATTGTAATTTGAATTTAAAAAATGAAATATGTCCCTTCATATGGCAGTTGCGCCTGACGGATTGAAAAATCGCAGCGACAAGTGAAAGTGATACTCTTTAGCGGCGGGAATCCCAAATCCGCCGGATTCAACAACAGGCCCCGTATGTTTAACAATCAATTTCAATTTAAAATTTATTTGTGCAAATAAATTACAAACAAAAAAATGGCAGATAGATTTTTGAATTGTGAGTCAAAATGTCCTTTCCCATTTTTTTCTATTTTAAAAATAGCGCAGTCATTAATTTATCCGTTTTGTAATCAGCGTGTTTCGTGCCCTTGGAATTTATAAAGATTCGATTTTCTCAATTGCAGGTCTATCCAGCATGATTGTCTTTCTAAAATTATCATTCATCAAACGGAACCTGACGAAGAAGGGAAGCAGTATTTAACAATAGAAACTGCAAATTTGCATCATGAACATCACGATTTTCCCCAGGTAAATCAAAATATAAATTAACATAATAGTAATATATGTAATGTGCATATCATTTTTTTTGTATTTTTACAAGCTTGTTTTTTTATTTATTATGTTGTTCAACCTCCGCCAAGATCTTTTTACTTTGTTAAAGTTTTTTTAGGATTATATATTTATACAAGTTTCCGAATTTTTAGATGTTTTACCACTTCATCCCTAATAAAACAAAATTGCCCCAGCACATCAAAGAATACATTGTGGAAGCATTAAAGGTTAAATGCAAAATACCGCAGCTACAATCGGAATTGGAAAATAAATATGATTTCCAATGCACGACAAAATTCATAAGAACTTTAAAAGCGCTTTAGACAAAGAACCAGATAAGTAAAGTCTGCCAAATTTCGTTGCATACCTGACGAAACAATATGGTAATTGTACAAGCTATTAAGGGAAATAATAATACAATTCTGTGGCTGACCGGGAAAACGACTTAAGTCCATTTTTTCACAAAAAGAAGAACGACTTAACTCAGCAATCAAAAAGTCATGGAATATTTTGATACAAATTGGAATTATATTAGAGAAGAATGGACCGAATATAATATGACGATTGAAAATTTGGGCAATTACACTAACAACAGACTGGAACCCATCAACAAAAATATCAAACGAGTTGTGCAAAAAAGAAGCTCCAGATTTTTTCATCTGGATTCAAACCCACAATTATGAGATTGATTCTCAAACTTCAAAATCGATTTTGAAACGTCCCGTTTTTGATGAACCCTAACCGAAGATGAGGAGCATTTTTAATGAACGAGCCATTCAAATTAGTTCGGCAGGAAATTCAAAAATCTGCAATAGTGACCTGCAGAGAGAAAAATTGTGAAAACAAAGAGTGCTTGACTCAAGAAGACAAACAGAAAACACAATTTCAGATCAAGCCATTATCCTGCAAATGATCTTTTTTCTCATCAATGGCTGGATTACCGTGTCGGTATATTTTCAGCGTGAGAAAACATTACAATATGCAGTTATTCGCAGAAGCTTTGGGCCCTCAACGTTGGACGAAATCTCATACCATCCACCACCATCCGCAACTCCAATCTTTTGCAGCAAAGCCACCTCCAAGTCCAAAAATTTCTGTTCAGTCGGTCATTCGTAAAAAAAACACCATTATCAGTTACTCAGAAACGCCGATTGTTACTCCCAATTACAAATGACATTCTTACTTAATGTAGTGAAACATCAGGGAAACAATTTGAAAAAGGCAAGAAATTTTGGAAAAATTGCGTGATTTATAGAAACTAGGGGATGAAGTGGCCATTGTCCTCAAAAAAATAACGAAGGAGAAATTGCGTCACATAAAAAAGGTTCCGGATGATAAAAAAGAAGAAACAGTCGAAGAGAGTACAAAATTCAGCGATTCATGGAAGAATTGCTTGATATTTCACTTATGCGAATAAACCCTGACGACAAATCAAAAGAAGAATCCGCCACCGATGAAAACATGTTAGCGGACATATCAATGCCTATACCTCGCAAGACAAAAGGAAGAACGTCGGGTTTTTTGAAAACTACGTTTTAAGGAAAATTGAACGTATGTACTGTTGATTGTGCGCAGCGGGAATATTCGGACCCACACTTGGTAAAATGAATACCATTTGTGTTCAGTTTTTGTTCTATATAGTTTATTCTATATTTATGAATTTAATATGCTATATATGAAGATTTTATTAATAAGCAATAAATACAAAACGCAAATTTTTATTCATTCTGGTTTTATCAACAAAAAACACAGTTTATCAGTCACTTAAAATGTATATCATACCCTGTTTTTTATTTTATTTTTTTCACTTCCAATATTTAATATGTTTCGTAACAGTAATATCGTCCAAAATACCCTCTCCAGGAGGACACTCCGGATACAATGTATCACAAATGGCACCCGCCCTTCCTGCCTCGTATGCTTCAATATAATCCGTATCTATTGAACTATCACCTAAAGGTCTAAATAAACATTAATTCAATTAATGTACACTATTAGAAATTCAATTAATACTTTAAAATAATATGTAGTATCTCGGCGAATATGCCTTCAACTTCATTCACTTCAGCATTTTCACATATCGCACGTTGTAAGCACTTCTTTCCACTTTTGCCTTTTTTATCCATATACACTTCCATTGCTGTATAAAGAAACTTCCTGGATTCATCTTTAGCAAATTCACCAAAAAGATCAAACTGTTGTTTAGCTTCTGCTAGAGTTCTTCCCTTCCACTTGTCCCAAGGATATGTTGGCGTTAAAGGAAGAAGATATTGGGCTTGAAGATTTACGGCTAAATTCATTTGACGCCAAGGTTTGTCATCAGCTAGTTCAAATGGTAGAATTACGCCACACACCAGCTGAAAGCATAATTATTATTTAATTATTACATATACATATTTCTACAATATATTAAATAAACCTTGGACACTCCTCCATTGGCGAATATCAACGTTCTTTTCTGTCTTCTAGCATGGGTCCAATTTGTAATGTTAACCACTCCAAACGATAGTTTAAATGTGATGATAATGCAGATATGCAATGATAGCACTCGTCTAAAGATAACAGTAGAAGTGCATTTAAGAAACAGTTCCATTAAATAAAAGTATTAATCGCGAAAATAATTTCTTACAACAAATCCATCCTTATCGGTTGCACACACTTCTTGTTCTGTTAATTTCGTTTCAATATGAGCCCATTTCAAAAATCGATCGACAAAGAAGGAAGATTTTACCTTCAAATTAGCGCTTTATTACGTTTCACATCTCTATGTTAATAAATGCAGTTTAGTCCGCGGCGTCTGCGTCGTGCGTAATTAACATTTAAGCATAATTGAGGGCTCGAATTGGAAGCACAATGATAGTTAAGTATGCGGCATGGTGTGGTTGCTTCTAAAGCATGTTTTGATATGTTTATTAGTTTCTTAATTTTACATGGACCGAAGTAAAGTGGAAATTTATTTTAATGTGGGTTGACCTGGATTTTGTTTATGGAAAGAAACGAGAGAAAATATGACCGATTTTGGATTAAGTTTCTTTAATCCTCATCTAGGTACTATAGTGTTGTTAGAGTTCGTTTTGTTGAAGTTAGCAGAGAAAGTAGCTTGTACTGGATTCTTACAATAGTTGTGTTGGCGTAGATAGCACAGAATGGCAACTGCAAATTACTTAACGTGACCCATTTATGATATCGGCAGAAACTACTCTCTACGTTACAAACCACTACTTACTTTAACAGCTTTACAACCGGAATGCGGTCCGGGCCTCTCACAACTGTTCTCTCCACCGTTACTGATTCTGAGCCGATGCCATTCCTAAGCTCTGGGCGCCCAGCTCTACGCCATCCTTCCAGCCGAGGTTGGGTTTCCCTCGCTGTCGCACCTTACTGCAGCAAACTTTTCGAGCGGGGTTCTCTTCGAACCTACGAGATAGACGCCCTACCCATCGGGACCTATCAAGCTTTATTTTCTTCATAACATCTATGTATCGATAGCCCTCGTAGATCTTGTTGTTGTCGAGTTTCCGGAATCGTCTTACCTCACATAAAGGACCAACAATTCTCTGAAGGCCTGACCTCGAACACGCCTTAGAGGTTAGAGTTATTTTTCTAAGCACCCACGTCTCGTATGCATATGTGAGTACCGGTATGACCATCGTCTTATATAGTAGCAGTTTGGATGTTACGGTTAAATACTTGGGTTTGTACCACTTCAAATTCGCGCTGCTCTACCTTGACTGTAGGACCAGTGTTAGGTTTTTATGCAGACGGGGCCACCATGTACTTTGTTCTGCTTTCATTGAAGTGCAGTCCCAGCTTTCAGGCCGCCCTTCCATCTGGGTGAAAGCGCTCTGTACAGCTCTTGATGCTCTACCAGTGATGTCAATGTCGTCTGCATAAGTCACCAATTGGGTGGACTTGTGGAGGATTGTGCCTTTTGCTGTCACCCCCGAATCAACTTTCTCAATAGCCACGTTGAAGAGGAGGCAGGCCAGACCACGCCTTGTCGAGTCCATTATTGATGTTGATTGGTCTGGACAGTGTTCCGGATATCTTCACTTGGCTTGTCACATTGGTCATGTTCAACCTACATAATCATGTCTGCTTATTGGGGATGACGAATTCCCTCATGAGTTTGTAGAATTCTAGGAGGCCTAGACATTTTTCCATCGCCTGTCTCAGGGTGAAAATCTGATATCAGTGGTTGATTTGCCTGTTTTGTAGGAAAGTGAAGTATATCTTATATACCTTCTTCCTTTCCCGAGCAAAAGATGCCTCTCTTTCAGTCTTTCTTTTCGAGTGTCCGTGTTCTCTGAGACTGCTGCATTCCTCGGTACGCAGTATTCTTACGTTCAGTTGCCAGCTTGCGTCCATTATCGAACCAGTCGTTCTGATCTCTTAGACTTCTGCCCATTCCCGGCCTCTGGGCGAGTGGAGGGGGGGGGGGGGTGTCACAACTAAGACGAATTGTCCCAGGTCAAAGGAGGCCCCGAAACTAAAAGCGTTTAAAGAAGAAAACATTTCCAAACGAGAAATAACGAGAAGGATTGAAGAAATGCGAACGTAGTGAATAAATAAATAAGAAATCCTGAAAAGTATGGGAAAATCAAAGAGGAAGAACATCAAGGGCAACAACAGTAAGAAAACGGCGCGGCGCCAAATACTACGAGAGACTTCCAATTCAGACTTCAGGAGAATCCGAAAGTGTAATGGCTATGCAAAGGATATTGAAGTCCTCACCGCATCTAAAAAGATTACACCTGCCAAAGAAACGTACCCTTACCGCTAGACACGGAGAACCCGCCTTCCAGGAATCAGTCGGAATGGGAAAAAGTAATTTTTTGAGATGAAAACGGTTTTCTGTCGATGGGCCCGGATTTTCTCACTATTACCATGATTTGAGGAAAGAACAACGATATTTGTCCAGAAGGCACAGCCGAACAGGATCTGCCATGATTTGGGGAGTCATAACATTCAATGGACAAATCGACCTGAAAATTATAGAGGGAAGCCAGACTGAATTAAAGCATAAAGACAAAACCAAAGTTCGCTCAAATCATGAACGGGGGAGATTGGATATTCCAGCAAGAACATGCCTCCATCCATACGGCTAAAATCGCCACGAACTGGTTTGTGGAACAAATGTTAGGGTTCTGGCCTGGCCCTTGCTATCACCGAACGTTATTGAAAACTTATGGAGATGGCTAACGCGTTTATGAATATCCACAGAACAATTGTTAACCAGAGCTAAGCACAGGGGCCTAAAAGCCGTTCCGTTCTAGGCTGCATTATAGTAACTTTAGGTTCATTTGGGAGTCAAAAAACACCGTTCGGCATATCATCGTTGCGACCTTAAGATCTCCTATGTCCAAAATGTAAAACTTTAGGAAAACTGAAAAAAATTGTTTTGTGAAAAAATTACTTAAACTAGTTTTGAAAAAAATATATAGATTTGCTTTAATTTGTATACTAACAATGGAATTTAATGTTATGAACAAAACCTTTGAGGGGGACATAAGATATTTTTTGCTTTTTCATTCATGTGGAAGTAATTATCACCTTCAAATAAGGGATTTCAAATTGCCAACTTTTTTATAACTGCAAAATGAGTGGTTGTTATATCAACATCGAGTTATTGTTATATCAACATCGGAATTCTGCCATCGATGGAGAACATCATGAAGTTTACATTAAATTTAAAAAGTGAATTTCGATAAAAGTGTCACATAGGAGATCTTAAGGTCGCAACGACGATATGTAATGCTCTGAATGAACTTATTCTTAGCACAGATTTTGAAACGTATTAAATATTTTTATCAGTAAAAGATATTTTTGAATTTGGATTGCCTTAAAGGGGCCCCAATCATATTTTAGTCCCAAATAAAAGATTATGTGGCGGGCCTGCTTCTGCCTAGGATGGAGTCTGTAGTACTAATGACAATTCTCCAGGGCTTACATTCGCTCATTAAACGCGAGTTCTAACGAATGGCCGCAGGTATTTCTGGCCATTTTATTTGTAGTGCATCTTAGTTTATTCGATCCTAATTCTCGAGTACAAAGCTTTTTTGTGTTGCAATGCCCTCTCAACATACCAACAAATAATATAAAGATCCGAGTCGAAGTACTTGGTAGGTTTGTACCGCCATCAGGCACGAAAGGCGACATGGTCTATTTGGTTGCGAGTGGCTCTGTCAGGAGATATCCAGGATATTATGGATATCTTTACTCGCAAATTTAGTGCTTGCAACGACCAAGTTCGTACTTGCTGCCATCTCTCGTTGCCCATTGTGATTAGTGTTCGCATGCAAACTGTAGATACCGATATACATCCTGTATACAAGCTCCCGACATACTAAGGCGGCTACACACGTAACTGCATGCTTGACGAGCACGCATGTTCAATCTTTTTGTGCAAGCGTGTGTATGAGATTTTTTGCGCAAGCATGATGATTGAACATCAGCTTACGTGTGTAGTCACCTTTAGTCGTTGTTCAAAACTCCCAAGATGATTTCTACATCATACTTGGGGCAAGCATTAAGTTCCTGTGCAACTACTTCGAAAAATTCCTCTTTTTCATAGCTCGGAGACTCTTCTGTAGGCGCGTGCACGTTTATGACACTTATGTTCTTAAATTTGCTTCGCACACGAAGGGTGCATAGCCGTTCATTTATTACTTTAAAGCCGATAATGGTCGGCTTCATTCTTTTGCTGACCATAAAACCTATCTCGAGCGCTTGACACCAAACCCTATCCATTGCATCTCTTGAAAGGCTGTAATGTCAGCTTTATACTTTGGCTAAATATTGTGCAGATCGAGTTCTATACTGAATTCGGAAATTCCATAAGAAAATTCTTAAATCGTTTTGCCTTTTTGTCATCGTTTTTTCCAGTATCCGAGGCATGTTGCTCGTTCCGTAATAGAGTTGTTTTCTGGGTGAGGCTATTAGCCTTTATTAGCATTACTTGGAATTGGAAGATCCTATCATCTCTCTTAGGATAGTGGCCACCACTACGAAGTTATTATCGCAAATCCATCAATTCAAAATAGTGGCGGCAAGTACATGTTTTCATATACTACATGTTATTCCCTCTGTACCTCTGATACTGACCACCTAAAAAAGCACATCAATATCAGAAATCGCTTTAGCGTGATGGAAAAAGGTGCAAAATTGCGCCATCACTCATTGGTAATGGCATCATTGGCTGCTCCATCGATTCATTGAGTCACCGTAGCAAAATGTAGCAGCCTTACCAAAATTTTGTAACTTTTATCATAGATACGTTTGCACTGAAATTAAATCTCTTCTGCTACATATTAAAGTTGTTCCAGCAACTATGGCTTACTCCCATAGCCTGCAGCCCTCCTTTTCGAACACATTACATTTAAGAATTTCGTTTATAACTAGAACAATACGAGTGTGGGACAATCTGCCGCAGTGAATATTTCCGACCTTGTACGACATCCTCGTCATCTTCTTGATCACCTATAATATTCTTTATTCTAAGCTTACTACCAGATATTGAACAATTACTTGAACGATATGATAAACTAGTACAAAGGATGAGCTAAGCTTACGTTTATCACCAGAAATTGTAAATCATGTCATAATTGAAGATCTTCTTCGAAACCATGTTGTGTCTCTTTATGTCTACAACGTCTATTTTAAAAATTCTTAATTGAAAGGATTTCGTGTTTTATCAGTTATTTCATATTTTGGTACAAAATGCCAATTACAATACAATTATTACCTTAAATATTACCTAATCTACAAAAATCAGATCAGATCAGTGCCTTGAACTAACACGCCGCCGCACCCAATATTCACTTTTTCCTCTTACTTTCATGTTGCTTAGCAGCTTTCTTCTTCATGATTTGAAGTCGCTTATCAACACTTATTATATTAATATGAGGAGTGGACACTGGTAGTGATGATGACGAGGTTTTCGTAGGGACAGCAGCTCCAGTTGAACTTAAAGTTGGAGATGAAGTAGATGAGCCACCAACAACTGCCTTTGAGCTTGAGCTAGAATTACTACTTTTTGAAGAACCTGACTTGTTCTTAACTACTGGGGCATTTTCGTAGTTCTTATAATAGGGAGATGACGATGTTGAGGATGTTGAAGATTGTGATGAGGATGATTTTGACGGCGATGGCACCGAAGCCACTGTAGATGTCATTACTTTGTTCTTGCAGCTAGTGCAACACCAAGAGTATTCCTGCTCATTGGCATCATCGTCTGATATTGGTGGTCTGTGGCATTCTTGATGGTAGAGAGAATGGCAATCTGCACATTCAACCAATCTATTTCCTGCTGTAAACACCATCGCTCCGCATATTACACATGCCAAGTCACCAAAATCCTACAAGTGTTTGATATCAATACACATGACAATACAAATTAATAATTTTTAAAATTACCTTGAGGTTTTCTTCTTCGGAAACATCAATGGCCTTTATTTCAGAATCGGAAATTTCAATTGGTATTGCGACAGTCTCTGGTACTGACACTTCTTGGGGAAGTGGCGACGAATTTTTCCCAGATGCAGAAGATCGCGAATCACTTGATTTCTGCCTCTTTACAGTCCCAGGTGATATGCATTCCTCGGCAATATATTTTTTATTTATTGTATTTATCAACATTTTACTTGTTCCGTGTCGTTGTTTTATAATATCATCCAGTGATTGGCGTATTTTTTCTGCCGAATCTGGGCTCGGCGAGTGGAGAAGTTTCAAGGCGTGTTTTATTATTGGATCTAACTCGGTTGTTGAACTCATTATTTACAAATATTTTCAAATTTTATGAAGGAATAAACTAAACACTGGCAAAAGTGTATTTACCGGATCGTAAATCTAGGTTTTAGGTTATAAAAGATTAAAGAAAAAGAGTCAATTAATTCTACAATCAGTCGAATCGAATCACAAGTTTTAACTTTAGTAGAATGCATCGGAGACTTGAAAGTCAGCTGACTTTTTTGGTTTAAGTCTTTGGCGAAATAAATTATTTGTTCTAAAAATTGAAAAGTATTTTATGAAATATTTTTTGTATCGCCGAATTTAATTAATTCGTAAAATTTATTTCCTTACATTAATTAAACTGTGATATTAATTAAACTGTGATAAATAAAGGCTACGTTTCTGTAATGTTTTTGCCTGTTTTTAATTTTTTCGAACTACTTTCGAAGTTATCAAAAAGCTTTCTCTAAACGTCAAATTTTCCCTTTCGCGCTTATTCTTTGGTTATTTATTTGAAGAGTTGAAGGCGTTTTTGCAGTTAGATATTTGAAATTTTTTAAAATTGCTATCTTAATTCAATAAATATGTATTTTTAGAAAATGTCACAACCAGATTTCACAAATTTTGATAATTTTAATACATTACTGAGCCTGAAGGCAGAAAGACGGATTAGAGAACAAAGGAAAACCATCCAATCCGTTATTGCGGAACATTTTCAGAAATATTTAGATGCCAAGGCAGAATATTTACGTGTGTACCAACTGTTAGGTAACATATCTACAAATTCCCTTGAAAGAGATGCTATTAATGAAGCAATTAAAAATATCGATGCTAAAACTGCGGATCTGGATCAGCTGGAGGCCGAGTTAAACGAAATTAAAGACTCATTATCACAGCAAACTGCATACGAGTCCATTGATCCTGAGAGTGTTGAGCATGTGAAACAAGCTCTTAGCAAGTGCGACAATGGTTATAATAGCGAAATATTGAAGGAAAGTTTTGAAAATACTATTAAGTTGAAGGAAGCAACTGCTCGTTGCAGTACCTCTCTGGCAAGTATCGAGAAGCGGGCGAAGGGAGTTGCGCGGGCACACCTTCGGGGCATCGTTGATTTAATGGATTCCGATTCAGAATAGGGTAGTTAAGTAGTATATTTCTTCAATAATAAATATCTAATATGTAGCTAATAAGTTGGCTTAAAATAACTTTTACAATATAAGAAATATTAGGGTCGTAAATATATTTTAAAATTTCATTTGTGTCTGGTGTTACATGCATAGCCAGCTTCTTATGGAAGTTGTTAACAAAATGTTATAATAAGATCTTTGTTTTGTAAAGATGTGATTTTACTAATTATTACTTATTTTAGTTGTATATTATCCATCCATCCAATGGCGCTATAGCCCAAATCGAGCCTTGGCCTCCTCTACGGCATTTCTCCAAATGTTGAACCTGAGAACTTTTCTCTCAAACTTGTTGGCTCGTTCCTCTTGTAGTCTTCTGTAGTAATCTCTTCCGTTTCTTCCCTTTTTTGTAAGTGAACTTGTTTTTATCGACAAGTTCTAGATTGTGTTCGTCCATAGTTATATTTCTTCCCATTCTAAATCTTTCGGCTGGACTTCTCCCATATCTGCGATGGAGGTAATCATTGGATTGACTCCATTGTACATCTTCATATGGAAATCTGCGCCATAATTGCCTTGAGACCACATATAATTCAATTGGCCCTATATAGTCAAAGGACATATGGATTTCCTTAACAGTTATCCCAAATATTTCAATTTGTATCCGACCATGTGTTTGGAGACCGCGGGTCCAAAGGAAATTCAGGGTGATGATCCCCGTGTTCTTTTAATGAACTGGGTTTTGAGAGCTTTTGAGTTCCCATACAAAATCGAAAACCCAGGTTTTATCTGGGTCTTCTGGTTCTTCGATTTTGTATGGGAACTCAAAAGCTCCTCAAAAGCTCTCAAAACCCAGTTCATTAAAAGAACACGGGGGATTTCGGATCGCTCTGATTGGGAGGGGCTTATCGTTCCTGGGGGTCCAAGAAATCTCCACTGGTTTACCGACGGGTCAAAGATGGAAAGGTTTGAAAGAAGCCAACATTAAAATCATTTCGCCACTCTGAACTTGAAAAGTTTCTTCCAAAATAGTTAAGGGCGCTTTGACATACTCCAGAGCCTCGTTGCGCTGGGTCTCCGGACACGGTATCGATGGAAATGAGACTGCAAATAAGCATGCAAGAGAAGGGTCTGAGACCTTGGCCCAGGGCACAGAACGCTTCTTTGGCATCTTATGGTCCACCACCAAGAGATATATTAGAGAACTGGAACCTATTGGGACGCCCACTGTACCTGCACAATGTAGCTCCTTGCTGGGGTCAGCAAGGTTACTGCCATCGTGTTCTGGTAAACATAAAAAATTTCGAAGACAACATCCTCCCTAGTTTCCTAAATGTTTTTAGGGGATGCTAAACCGGCCACACGGTTTACGCTAGCTCGCCGGTGGGGGCGTGGGGGTGTGTGACCGGGACTCAACTTCTATGATTCACCACTTACCTATTATTTGAGAGGGAGACATCTTCATACCGTTCCTGTCCTTAGGTTAGCCAAAGACACTCATCGCTGGAAGTGTCCATTGACCTAGTGTACCTGTAAATGTTCAAAAGCAACCGAGAGAACCATAGAGAAGACCCCACTCAACCATCCTGGATAAATTACCCCCTTAGGCTATCATGCCTCGTACAATTAGTAGAGTTAAAGAATTGATAACAATTTTAACAGTAATTTAATTATATCACAAATAATGTTAATTAATAACAGAACAAAGGTGTTATGTAACTGTGAGCTAAGTGTCAATCAAAAGTAAACTTACTATACAGGTATTGTGGATGCAACCAACTAATACCATAAAACAACAACTCCCATGCAATACCGGAAAGGAAAAAAACAAACCGTCGCTCTGGCACCAGTCGAGGATTTCGATTTCTCTTACAACGCACGCATTTACAAACCTTAATACGTAAGTGGAATCAAAGCAAATAACTCACCGTTATTATTAATCACGGTGTACAATATACGTAACAGTGTACAAGTACCAATTCAAATGGGTAATTACATCAAGTTATGACGAGTGATAAGTATTTGGTACGTGTTCATAAAAATTTGTAGCTACCTTATAAGTATGTGTAATTAATTGACGTTTAGAGATAGAAATTTGTAAGTAGGGTAAAAGTATTGATAAGAAATTGTCAATATATTATAACACAAGAAAGTTGATAAATATTTTAACATAATGTGTAAGTTAACCAAGTTATAGTAAAAAAAAAGATAAAATGATTTGTGAATATCTCATTGAAAAGGGGTAATGTATCAGAAACGTGTCAATATACTATAATTAAATTTTGTTTTTAGAATTGTAAATATAATGAAATTATTTATAAAGAAATTGTAAATATAATATAGTTAATGTTAAAGAATTTGTAAATATAATGTAGTTATTGTTAAAGAAATTGTAAATATAATATAATTATTGTTAAAGAAATTGTAAATATAATATAATTATTTTTAAAGAAATTGTCAATATAATATAATTATTTCGTTTCTCTTCTGTCGCTTTCAGCTCTCCCCTGTACTTAACTAGTACTTTGATGGTACTAATAAAAGGAACAGTGTCTATAGCACTTTGGCACCTTAAAAGTAGGAAACGACACAAGACTACGAAAACTTGGTCTCCCAAATAAAAACGATTCGATTCTTTAGTATCCCAATCCAGCAGATCCAGCTCCCCTGATGGGCATCTCCACAGTAAAAGGATGGGATTCTCTGCCACGGTTGGGCCAGCCGCTTACTCCAGCCTCTTCTTTTTTTTTTCACTTAACTCACTAACTTTACCTTACTTTTCTCCCATTCACCACAACCAACGCTTCTTTCGGTCGTCCTTCTTTGAACTGCCGCAATCTAGTCCGGAAGGCCGGTGTTGTTATTTGGTCCGAACAAGGTCTTCCCAAAAGCAAGCTATATCCCACGGAAGCGCCTTCAGAGGTCCAACAGACTTTTCGTCACCGGGAAAACTGCTTCGGATCTGGATTTTGCCAAAAGAATTGGTTCCTCAAGTTCGAAAACCCTTGTTATGATTATAGGGCAGGTCTTCTACCAAAGCCCTCAAAAAAAACTTTGCTTTGCTCGTGCCTTTATTTAAGAATACTTTCGTCCTGTAACTATTAAAATTCAACACGAGAGTCAGGCGGAGGTGGTTCGTCGACACTCCTCATACGTTCTAGCTCAAAACCAAAACTAAAAAAATTTTCATCCAGAACAAAAATTATTGTTTTTTCGAGCCTACTTGAAAAACTAATTGTCTACCAATTTTTTTTGTGTGAGCAGTAATTTTTGTTAGTAGATCCTGGAATTCCCGATAGATGGGGGGAACCATCAAAAGGGAGAAATTTCCGATAACTAACCGACCGTTACATACCCTCGGGTCCACAAAGCCGACTTGCGAGGCAGTGAGGAGCCGAAAAAAAAACGGAAGGGTTTTCAGCCGTATGTTTTAAGGTTTGCGCCCCAATGTGTGGCTTGTCTCACACCCTGAGAGTCTGAGTCTCATGCCACAGCTACCGAGCTAGCCGGGTATTTAGTCTATCAGGTTTTGCAGAAAAAATCGGTGAGAATTTAGTCGTGATGTCACAAATTAAAATTTTGGAGAAAAGGACAGTCTGACAAGTCTCCTGGAGGGGATCTCTGGATTTGAAGGGATCCGGCGGAAGGCAATACCACATTGTCCCCCTCCGGGTCTCTACCTTCATCTAGACATTCCCGTCGAAATTGTCACCTATCGTTCCATCGGGTTAGTCTCCAGCAATACCACATTGCTTTTGACATTACCCGGTGGAAAGACAGGCCAACCATTCGCCGAAAGTTGTTCCCCAGACTGACCGAAAAGCAAGGAGATGTACCATAATCAAATGTATAGTACATATGGAAAGAACCGAATGAATCAATCGAAGAAATAGTAGACAAAGGGAATAGTCTTGAAGAAAATTTAATACTATCGACTGAGGCGATATGAAAACAATACTACGTAACGAATGTCGATTGTTACTATCATGCTATAAATAAAGTTAACACGCCACTAACCATACGGTCTGGGCTAGAGATGGTTTAACATAACCAACGAACCAGGGAACATCTCTCCGAAATGCAAATAAATAAAACCTATATCCATATAACCACCATGAAGAATATCATGAATGAATCCCTAACGGTGGTAACGCATAAAAGTAACTAAATCGCCAACTGGTTGGTTAACCTCAACGTAACAATAACTAACATTAACACAACGTGAACAACGAAGTCAAGAATGCGAAAGAAAAAAGGTAGTAACAGCAAAGAGGTACTTAACCCCGCTTAAAATACTTAACCCAGGACGGTCAACCAGGGTGACTCCCGGTGTAAATCGCGTAGGATAAGCCAAATTTGGTAAGGACAATCCTCCCGGATTTCCAAACCTGCTGCCTTGCACGCTTGGCAGAGACATTCTAAATTGTCCGGTGTAGGCTCTTGGAGCAGCTGATTCAGCAGCCCATCAAGCATCTGTCCCAGTTCGCTTCCCAGTGAACGAGCCTTCTGGAACCGACGGTACATCTCTGCCACGAGCAACGTTATCCCACGTACTTGATCTCCTACCGGTGGGACGTACCTTTTAATAATCTCCTGTTGATAAGCCAGGGTCAGTCGCAATAAATTTCTGAAGACGCTGTCATCCACAAGATTCATTGAATCAACCAGCTCATACAGTTTAGAACCCGTATGGCAGAAGCTTGGTTCGCTCAATGAATGTTGAAAAATAATCTCAACAACGTGGATCAGGGTAAGCGGCTTGTTAACAATATCAGCCAGCATTGTCAATGTCCTGGAGGCCATGGTGTCAAAAGCACCTGGGTGTGCTTCCAAACATTTAATAATGTTTAGGGTGTAACGTATAGCGGCACCCTCCATCGTTGTGGACAATCTCCTGGCATTGATGGCTGCATGGAACGAAACAAATTCAGTGGCGTGCGGGGATAAAAAGTATAAGCGGTGCGGCTTCCGCAACACCTTATGCACCACCGGCAATCCATAAAATGTCCTTGATCCGGTCACGTCCATCGTTTCAGAGACGTTAACCCGGATATCCAGTAAAACGAAAGAAAGTATAATATATGGGGGAATAATAAAAAAATTCAACAATATACACAATAATTAACAAGAGAAAGAAGTTAATTGGTTGTGACTCACCGTTAACAAACTCAATGTACTTAACCAGCACAGACGGTACGCCAAAAAAATATAGGCTAACCAACAAAAAAACTTAATGAAACTGCTGACTAAGTCAGTACTAATACAGCCACGCAGCTATCCTAGTCAAAACAATTCCGTTGACCGATTATTCGCAATAGTGATACTCCTATTTATTATCAATACTAATCCAACATATAGTTATAATATAACTCACAATAATCAACACCAATTGATAGTTAAAAAAATCAAGGTGTAAAGTAGTGTTGTATGTGTTTAAAATGTTTTGGTGAATTTCCAGGATGGTTGAAGAAAAACAATTTCGCTCCCCAGGAGTCTCGGTGGTGGCCGAGGTCATCGGTGTCAGTCGGTGGTAGCTATGAGCCACAGTCAACACCGAGTGCCATCTACAACGCCGGAAGTATCTCAGGTCCACACTACATGAACGACATGAAGAGCATACCTCAACATAAAAGACAAGGAAATCTTCTTCGAAAATGATAATAATTTATTTTGGTTTCCGCTGTCCATCCACAACTGAGCTACACTACGGAAAATCAATCAGCAGTGGGGACAGACGGAAGAGAAAAACAATAAAAGCACAAGGAAGTAGCCGGATGTCCCTCAACAAAAGTCCACAGGGCGCAGGTGATTAGCCAGACGGTTAAGCCTGTGCGGCCTTATAGAGGTGCACCTGAAGTGACCACATCCCTTACCATATTTCGACTAAAGGTCTAAAGTGAAAGAAAAGAAAAGAATTTGGGGGGACTGCATGGATTAAAGAAGTCCACGGGACGCAGTGGGCAGGCGATATGACGCCTGTTACTTCAGACGGTTAAGCCCGAGTTACAACTCAAACGTCCATCAGCAAAAAGTAACAATCCTGTCCACTGAACGCAGCACTGGCAGGCGGTATGACGCCTGATACTCAGGATTACGAGCAACAAAAACAGGACAAAGGAACTCCAGACTCAGCCTTCACCCATGGCCAAGCGGTCATACGCTTGTTAGCCAGCGGTGCCGGTAAGCCTAGTTCAAAGATGCCTAAAGCGAAGAAGATAACATAAGACGGGACAATCTAAAAGTGAAAGCAAAACAAAATTCACACGGAATTTAGACAACAGAGATGAATCTGTAAAAAGAGGCATTGTTGGTGAATCATAGTCAAAGATAATTTTAGTAAGTTACAGAAGTTGGGGTGCCATTTATGAAATAAAAATCTCGAAAACTTGTTGGCCAAATCGATGGCATGTAAGCATACGTTGGGCGCCATTTATGAAATAAATGGGCGCCGGAATTTAATATTGAAAACTTGCTTGCCAAAATCGTTGGGCGCCATTTATGTACCTGCACAATGTAGCTCCTTGCTGGGGTCAGCAAGGTTACTGCCATCGTGTTCTGGTAAACATAAAAAATTTCGAAGACAACATCCTCCCTAGTTTCCTAAATGTTTTTAGGGGATGCTAAACCGGCCACACGGTTTACGCTAGCTCGCCGGTGGGGGCGTGGGGGTGTGTGACCGGGACTCAACTTCTATGATTCACCACTTACCTATTATTTGAGAGGGAGACATCTTCATACCGTTCCTGTCCTTAGGTTAGCCAAAGACACTCATCGCTGGAAGTGTCCATTGACCTAGTGTACCTGTAAATGTTCAAAAGCAACCGAGAGAACCATAGAGAAGACCCCACTCAACCATCCTGGATAAATTACCCCCTTAGGCTATCATGCCTCGTACAATTAGTAGAGTTAAAGAATTGATAACAATTTTAACAGTAATTTAATTATATCACAAATAATGTTAATTAATAACAGAACAAAGGTGTTATGTAACTGTGAGCTAAGTGTCAATCAAAAGTAAACTTACTATACAGGTATTGTGGATGCAACCAACTAATACCATAAAACAACAACTCCCATGCAATACCGGAAAGGAAAAAAACAAACCGTCGCTCTGGCACCAGTCGAGGATTTCGATTTCTCTTACAACGCACGCATTTACAAACCTTAATACGTAAGTGGAATCAAAGCAAATAACTCACCGTTATTATTAATCACGGTGTACAATATACGTAACAGTGTACAAGTACCAATTCAAATGGGTAATTACATCAAGTTATGACGAGTGATAAGTATTTGGTACGTGTTCATAAAAATTTGTAGCTACCTTATAAGTATGTGTAATTAATTGACGTTTAGAGATAGAAATTTGTAAGTAGGGTAAAAGTATTGATAAGAAATTGTCAATATATTATAACACAAGAAAGTTGATAAATATTTTAACATAATGTGTAAGTTAACCAAGTTATAGTAAAAAAAAAGATAAAATGATTTGTGAATATCTCATTGAAAAGGGGTAATGTATCAGAAACGTGTCAATATACTATAATTAAATTTTGTTTTTAGAATTGTAAATATAATGAAATTATTTATAAAGAAATTGTAAATATAATATAGTTAATGTTAAAGAATTTGTAAATATAATGTAGTTATTGTTAAAGAAATTGTAAATATAATATAATTATTGTTAAAGAAATTGTAAATATAATATAATTATTTTTAAAGAAATTGTCAATATAATATAATTATTTCGTTTCTCTTCTGTCGCTTTCAGCTCTCCCCTGTACTTAACTAGTACTTTGATGGTACTAATAAAAGGAACAGTGTCTATAGCACTTTGGCACCTTAAAAGTAGGAAACGACACAAGACTACGAAAACTTGGTCTCCCAAATAAAAACGATTCGATTCTTTAGTATCCCAATCCAGCAGATCCAGCTCCCCTGATGGGCATCTCCACAGTAAAAGGATGGGATTCTCTGCCACGGTTGGGCCAGCCGCTTACTCCAGCCTCTTCTTTTTTTTTTCACTTAACTCACTAACTTTACCTTACTTTTCTCCCATTCACCACAACCAACGCTTCTTTCGGTCGTCCTTCTTTGAACTGCCGCAATCTAGTCCGGAAGGCCGGTGTTGTTATTTGGTCCGAACAAGGTCTTCCCAAAAGCAAGCTATATCCCACGGAAGCGCCTTCAGAGGTCCAACAGACTTTTCGTCACCGGGAAAACTGCTTCGGATCTGGATTTTGCCAAAAGAATTGGTTCCTCAAGTTCGAAAACCCTTGTTATGATTATAGGGCAGGTCTTCTACCAAAGCCCTCAAAAAAAACTTTGCTTTGCTCGTGCCTTTATTTAAGAATACTTTCGTCCTGTAACTATTAAAATTCAACACGAGAGTCAGGCGGAGGTGGTTCGTCGACACTCCTCATACGTTCTAGCTCAAAACCAAAACTAAAAAAATTTTCATCCAGAACAAAAATTATTGTTTTTTCGAGCCTACTTGAAAAACTAATTGTCTACCAATTTTTTTTGTGTGAGCAGTAATTTTTGTTAGTAGATCCTGGAATTCCCGATAGATGGGGGGAACCATCAAAAGGGAGAAATTTCCGATAACTAACCGACCGTTACACCACTGTTAAATATAATAAACAAATCACTTCAAACAGGCGAATTCCCAGACTCGTGGAAGATTTCGGTGGTTACACCAATTGAGAAAGTTCAAAACACAAATAGAAGTGAGGAATTTCGTCCGATTAATAATTTAAAAACATGTGAGGAAATGCTTGAAGCTGTTGTGAAGTGGCAGCTTATCACATAAATAAAATCCTATCGGAATATCAATCTGGTTTTAGAAAGAATTACTTATGTGAGTCGGCCATAAATTATATAGTGAAAGAATGGAAAACAGGAGGAAGCCAAACAAAAGCGAATGCATTTTTTCTAGATTTCAAAAGGGCCTTTGAAACTACGATAAAACCCCACTTTGAATACTGTTCAACAACATTGTTTACATGCTGCAATGCGAGTAACCTGGATAGGCTTCACAAACTGCAAAACAAGGCAATGCGAAGTATCTTGAGATGCAATAGGTTTACACCAGTCAGGGTCATGTATAATACCCTTAAATGGTTAAACGTTAAACAAAGACTGGACCTAAATACATTTATTGCTACTTTTAAGATAAAAAAAGGAGAGGCCCCAGAGTATTTAGTAAAGGAGATCGAATATGTGGGAGATATGAAACCGTACCCTTTAAGAAATACAAATGATTTCAGGCTAAATTTGCAAAGATCGCTACATACGTAGAACACAATATTTCATAAGGGTCTCCAATTGTTTAATGAATTACCAATTCACATTAAATCTGAAACCAAGTTTGAGATTTTTAAAAAGAAATGTATCGAGTATGTGAAAGTAAACGTATAAATAAAAACTGCAACTAGATTAAGTTAGCTATAATTTTTTTATATGTTGATGTATTAGAAGAGTATTATAAAATACTAATAAATAAATAAATAAATAAAAATAAAAAGTCCCCGGTAAAGGACTTGTTTAAGGGGTAATATACCCTTGTGAACAATAAATTTCATGTGATTTTCTGAGACGTACCACGAACGATAGGAAAGAGATAGACATGAGGTTTTGTACATATGAAAGTACTAGTCTTTGACTACAAAGAGCATGTTTTATTTTAATTGTACGATACAAAATGGCGGCGTACACGAGGTAAAAAAAAATCTCGGACGTTTGGCATGGGTGTACCGCTACAGGTCACAATTTTTAATCTGGAACAAAAAACCAAAAAGTTTCTTAAAATATAGTCCAAAATCTAGCGAACGTCGTAGGATTTTTTTGATATCTTGATTTTTATAGATTCTATAAGCGATTTTCGGCCGATTTTTTCGAAAAAACAAGAAAAAAAAGTTCAAATTATCGCCATTTTTTTCTAAATCAATTTTTCGAAAAAACCCTACGACGTTCGCTAGATTTTGGACTATATTTTAAGAAACTTTTTGGTTTTTTGTTCCAGATTAAAAATTGTGACCTGTAGCGGTACACCCATGCCAAACGTCCGAGATTTTTTTTTACCTCGTGTACGCCGCCATTTTGTATCGTACAATTAAAATAAAACATGCTCTTTGTAGTCAAAGACTAGTACTTTCATATGTACAAAACCTCATGTCTATCTCTTTCCTATCGTTCGTGGTACGTCTCAGAAAATCACATGAAATTTATTGTTCACAAGGGTATATTACCCCTTAAGGTATTGAAGCCTACTAGGAATCAGTCCCAGATCTTAGACATGCTAAAAATCTAGTAAGACCCTTTGCCTTAAGGGGCGTTATCACTTTAAACAGGGCGGATCTTAGACTGTTGGTGGGATATCTGATTGACCATGTTGGGCTGCTGTATCGCGTCCACAACCTAGGACTGTCTCAGTCGACAGAATGCCGACTCTACTTTAAGGCGATTAGACTTCCACACATATTCTCTGTGAATGCCTTGCTCTGGTCTGGCTAAGAAGAATAGCGTTTATCAGAGAGCTTATGAGCCCCGCTTCTTCAACTAAAGACCTTCTTGCCTTCGTTCGGACGTTTGACGGTTTTCGGTCAGTGGGGTACGTACACAATAGACCTGATGTGGCCGCCTATTGACCAGTAAACGATTTTAAAGGAGTTAAAACTCCTATTTGACAAGGTCTACAGATACGAAATAATGTCATCGCTTCCATACTTACTAATTGAGATTTTCTAGCTTAGTGTCCCAGTTAATAGTGTCAACACTTGAAGGTCGAGTGGGAGGATCCGTCATTAGGTTGCACATCATCCCCCATCGGAATCCTTGGTATCATAACTGAATGCTTAAAATGTATCAATTTTTTTAATATTAACAAGACATAAATTTTACAAAAGAATACTAGAAGAATAGTATTTTACTATAAAAACTCGTTTTTTTACATTCTACAATTATAAAATGAAAATAAGAATAAAACTTAGCCTATTTTGCTTTTTTAGTTTTCTGAGACGTTCCTTTCTTGGAAGCCATGAACTTAGCAATAAGAGCAGTCAAAGCTGTCAGGCTAAGTCCTGCAACTCCAAATAAAAGGAAATATGGACGATCCATTAAAAATGCAACTGCCATAGAAATGACATCACTCCTGCAATAAGAAGCGTGTGGTAAGTAGACTTCATACATAGCAAATGTTAACTTACATTGGGCTTGAAATTGGTGGGACTGGTTCACCTTTCGATTCCTTGAAATAATTTCCCTCGATAAATTGTATAAATGCGGCCGGAGTATGCTCCGACAGCTTATAACGATAGAATTTACCTTGACGCAATCTAAAATTTGCAAATGAAAATAAATTCTTTAAATAAGTGTAGAAAGTGTTCTTACAGTATAAAATCTGGCGACTTTTGAATATTAAAACGTTTAGCGGTAGATATTCCCGCTTCGCGTCGGTTAATACGTGCCACATTCAATCTACGTTTCAAGGTAGCTCCAACAGCCTCCCAAATAGCGAAGAGACGTTGGCATGTGACACAATCATTTGAATAACTGTAATTAAACATTTATTTATTTAGTAAATATTAAATATTATCTCGTAGCATATTTACAAAAATAAGAACCAATCGCCAGTCGTTGCACCAGTTGATGCTTGTGTTAAGTGTTCAAAGTTCTCATCAGATAATTCCCTGACTACTGGTTCTTTGTTTTCCGTAAAGAGTTGTAGAATTTCTTCTTCATTAATTGCACCGTGATAAAGAAGAGGACTTCCCCTTCGGAAGTAAATAAGTGAAGGCTCCTTCGTAGGATCGTAAATTCCAACCATAGGACTGTTGTGCGCCTTGACCACCATCGCCCCTAAACTGTCGACGAGATCATCTCTTAAATTTTCTACAACTACTTCATAATCATCACATCCATCGCAGTTAGTTTTGGCTGAAAGAGAAACAAATTATATTGAATCTAGATTTTGTCTTGCAAATAGCTTACTGAAAAGGACTACGATGTTATCTTCTGTTTTTATTAGGTGGAGCAAATCATCGTCGTTTACTGTTTCAAGGTCACGACAAAAACTTACAGTTATTATAACTAAAAATGTGACAACTTTTGTTAAATAAATCATGGTTGAGTTTTAAATTTGCGCGTTATAACAAATCCTAAAAATAGTAATGAGACTGGAGCGGCCCCAGAATGAAGGTACTATGAAATGACGTTTACGTGGTTGTATGGTGAGATGACGTCTACTGGAATTTGTTGTTTACTTTTATGGAAATTCACCACGATTTTGCCGGTTTATTAACCGGTGTTGAAATCATCGGGGTTTGGAAGCAAAAATATCCCGAAATGTATGCAACAAATAATAATGGCTTCATTGTAATCGGATTCTTTAAAATATAACGTTATATACCATTTTTCATTTCGTTCGTTTTGTCCTCTGGTTGCCCTCAATTCTAGCTAATGCTCTTTTGATGGAGTTTTCTTCACATTATTGCGTGGGTGTCCAATTTGAGTTTTGCATAGTTTCTATGGCGGTCTCTCAGTCGTCTAGGTCTTGCTAGTTCTCTCCAGTTTGTTATACGACGTTTTCGTATATCTTCTTCCGCCATCTATCCACCTATTTCTTGGTTATCCTACGTTTCTTTTTCATGATGGTCTAGCATCAAAAATTTGGGCTAGCATTCTTTCACCCGGAGCTCGAGCAACGTATCCGAGCCATAGCGATGTACGAATATTCACCGACGGCTCGAAGTCGTCAGAAGGCCTCGGGGCAGGGGTTTATCTAAAGATACTAACAGTCCACTGTCCTGGCACCTAGCGGTGTACACTAGTAGCTTTCAAGAGGAAGTGCTGGCGATCTTGAAGGCCTGCCAGTCAATGTACTCAGCCTCCTAAACAGACCCCGAGGAGATATTGCCACAATCGCGGCGATTATCACGAGACATTAGCCCATAGGAAACCACGCTGCCAAGTTGGGAAACCCGTACAACGTCTGTTATCGCAGCTGCGGGAGCACGAAGGAGAGGGAACCACTTGTTCACTTCCTGTGTAAATGCATGGCTTTAGTTAAAGCCAGGCAGGCACACTAGGCATTTACGTTTTGGAAAACTTATACCCCGTTTAGGATTATCTAGGTTGAAAAGTTGAGTCGAGCTTGAGTTGAAATCTCGACCACCGTATATGTCCGTACGGTCCAAAATTTCTGCCACTAGTATTTAAAGGGTATTTAGCCCTAATAGAGTCTACATACGCAGCGACAGACATTTTTTTCAATTTAACCCGTTTTTTACCGCCTAACCCCTCTATCTACAAAAGGGCCCATTCTCCGGGCTAGCGAGTGTGCATACGTTCTTAACTGCGTATCACACTATGTATATACGAGATATCAGCTTCAAGAAAATAACGTAGGTCTGGCGGGCCTCCTCTTATTCTATGAGATATCTTAAATGTGTTTCATGAACAGTTCGGTTGCTCTAACTTGCCCGAAGTTGCTCTGACTTGTGTTTCATGACCCTACTCTAAGTGGAGCTGGAGCACGGGTATCTGCTTTGCTTTTTTTCGGTGTCATTAAACGCAGCTAATATTATTCCATTGTGTAAGATGGGAGCAACGCCTGCACGCTCTCTAGGCGACTTGTTTATTTTAGATTGCTTTTCGAATTTTGAACATTTGAGTATAAATATAATTAATCCAACTTCTACTCTGGTACAAGAAAATTGTTAAAGAGAAAGTATGACTGGACAACTTGGGCTTAGGGATATTTAAATGAATTTAAAAAATCTTTTGGTAAACAAACTTTATTAACAATGTTTAGGATCGGCAGAAATAAGCTTAAAATTTTCTTGTTCAACTTCATTTAAAAATAGCAATTTAAAAACATTATTATAGAAATCAGCATAATAATCACAAGCTCTCTTGCAATCAGGCATCCAATTGATTTCCAGTAACTTTGGTTGCATATGTTGTTCATCATCCCAAGACAGCATAATATCGGCAGCATACAATGCTCTTGATTGCGGAGAGTTCTCAATTCCACGTGGAGCTTTTTTACTAGTAGCACACAAAAATACTTCATTAAGCATACTACAAATTTCATCTTCAACTTTTTCCCAATTATGTTCTGGATACTGATTTCGCCATTCAACAACGAAGTCTTCACATCTAATGTGCCTCAATTTCGCTTCTTCATTATAGTTCATTACAGTGAAATGTTTTTCATAATCATCGAAATCATCCAAAGAAAATGTTTTGTTAGAGAAACGCAAGAAGAAATTAGTGTAAATGTAGAGTTCTAATGGATGAACGCTTTTAAGTAAAATAACATAGCGAATATCGAATTTGACTCGTTCCCCAATTTCTTCCCTATGGAAAAGGACTGGATTTTCTATATATTTTTGAGCTATCTTTGGTCCAGTTGGCGGAAGCCTCATTATCTGAGACAAATTGTTAGTGATATAGGTGTCTAAACCACGAGCTAGATTCCATGGCTTAATAATCCAGTGGTTGTCAAAATTTTTATCTTCTCTATTTTGAAAATAGCTAACGAACTCTATTAGTTCCGTTTTCAAATTGTAGGTTGTTGGTAACCATTTAGGATACGTTTCTAGACTAGCTTTATTATGATGTTCCTCTGTTTTGCGACGGCAGATGATGCTCAGAAGGTCCTTTATTGTAACTACATACTCATAAGGGAATTGATTGATAAATTTGTTGGGGCTGTCTCGGCTTAATTCATCAAAAGTTTTATAGTGCCTTGTTAACCATAAGATATCTGCCGCTTTTTCGTTATCAACAATTTCAAATAAAGAATCGGTTAAATTGGCGGTGAGCACATCATATTCTGAGTAAACTTTAATAAGTTCATCCCTACCTATTTCCGGTTCAGAAACGGATCCTTCTGGTAATTGTTCTGGGATGTGTCCCGAAGTGAAGTAATCTTCATTTGGTTCACTTTGCGTAAAACTTTCATGTCGTAAATCGGCATACTTCCACGGAAGTAGCAGAGCTCTTCTTTCTTTTGATGTTTTATCAATATTCTCAACAAAATCTCTTGTTATTTGCTCACCTTCCTCAATAAATTTAATTGGGAATAGAAGACTATAAGTAGTTTGAGTTGGAACATGTATAAAAGGTACCAATCTACAATTGGGATCATCTGAATGATTAATTCCAGAACCTAGCTCATCCATTATGTACCAAATTGGCATGCGTCCTTCAACGGAAACTCCATCAGCTTGTATACAATAGGATTGACAATGCTTCCATAAAGAATGCATTATTTTTTCAGTTCGTGCAGGATCTTCAACGCTTATACCCATTATGGAAGCCATTCTATCTTGCAATTGTGGAATATTCTCTAATTGGGCCTTTGCTTGATTAGCCTTGAAAGTCCAGGCATGATCAATTAAATATATTTCACTAGAGTCGTCGGGATCTATTCCTCCAGATTCACCAGCACATACAGTCCATACTGGACTTCTTTCATCTCGTACCGAGTCGCTGTAATCAATCAATAACAAGAGAAATGCATTACCGGCATCAAATGTATCATTTTCTAATTTCTTGTATAAAGTCTCCCAAAAATGCTCAGGTATTCCCGATGAAACTAATTGAGGTTTATGAAGAGCTAAAAATTGTTGGTAGAGATTGTTCCCGTCCATTTTTATAGAGGAAAATTTGTGAAAATTTGCCGATCTAATGGAAACTTCAATCGCCCGAAAGAAACGTCACTTTGACTTTTTAATTCACGTGCAAGGAAGAAGGTGAATTTTCATAAGAATTTCTTTTGTCTCTGTGGTGAATTTCGAGGTGAAATTTCTTTGGAAAAGCCAGGAAAACCGTTTAACGGAAATAAATTTCAGGTGAAGATGTCACTGAATTTTATTTTTAAATTTTTAGAATTGGGGTATTTTAGGAGTCAAACTTTCGTAAATATTTACTATTCTGAAATAGGGTTTACTTTTGCGTTATTTTCGACCCTACTATACTTTTGTCCACATCCTTTCTATTGGGTTTTATATACCTACCTATAAAAGGGTGAAACCGTTGAGGGTGTAACCGTTGCATCTACCGCTGAATGGTCACAAATACATGCGAATGAATGCTTGTCAGGCAAAAAGGTTTTAAGGGCAACTAGAGAGTGCAGAGGTAAGAAAGTGGAGTCATGCTTCAGTGCTTGCGCAAACCTGAGTGCCCAGAAGCCCGTATTTACACAAAGAGGAAATTAATGGGAATTTGAGAAAAGCGAGCTATAAAAAAATGATCCTGGAAACGGAAAATACATTCATTCTCACTAAAGCTCATCACGGGGCACGCTGCTAAGTTGGGCATCCCGTACTTCTGTTGCCGTAGCTGCGGGGAGATCTACAATAGGGAAATACTTGTTCACTTCTTCTGTAAATGCCCGGCTTTAGCTTAACCCAGGTGGCGCACACTAGGCAGTTAAGTTTGGAAGACTTAAAAGTAGTCAGAGCACTGATAAGCTTCCTAAACTCCACAGAAGGGCTTTAGGTATCCGCCACAGTCGACCAAACAACCACTGAACTTTAGGTACACAAGGTTGTGGAAACAAAACGGCGCACCAAAGCTAACCTAACTCTTTGGTCGTTCAATCAAGCTAGGATTGGATTGTTCCGAAACTAAACTCCATTTCATCTCTGCCAGTATTCTTCAGCGCTCAATTCTGTCATCCGTTCTTTTTTCAATCTTTATAAACTACGTTCTGGCGAGCGAGGCGCTTGCCAAACTTTATCTTTATAATCGTCATCTTAGGTATAAAACTAATTCAATGTCTAAAAAGCAATCTCCTTTTCGTTTAAGTGAACGGTCTTGATCACTCAACCATTTACAGTTTAGGCGTAATACTCACTGAGTATCTACGAAGAAACTAACATATTACGAATCGCTAAAGAAGCATTCCAGTTACAGGGATTCTCAATAGATGCATTTTTTTCTTCGAGCATTCGCTCGAGGTCTTATACCCGTATTCTAAAAGCAGTCACAGGTCACAACGTAATCACAAGTGTGTAGTAGGTAAGTCTCAACTTGAGACAATTTGATATTCTAATTTTGCAGTCACAATTTTGAAAATCCGCAAACAGTTACAACGGCTATTAAAATTGTCACTGTATAAATAGCAGGTTTCTAGCATATTTTTCATAGTTTCTTACAGAGTCGGCACACTCGACTCGCCTTTACTGCATCCATGGAGACTATACAAGGAGATAAAACTACCTGTTGTCAATTTTCGTTTGATTAATGGTGGCGCTGCAGTCAAATGTACCTCAAAAAACATGGCCGATTGTATTTATCCGGTGCATGGCCAAGTTCGTTTATTACTAATATATTTTATGTTTACCAGCTTACAGCTGTTTACCAGCTTCTAAATTCAATTTATATCAATGCAATTATTCGTAATTAATCAATTTTTGATGTTTCCAATGAATTTTTATTAATTTCATGCGGGGTACATCGGACAAAGGTGACATCTGTGGCCAAAAACGAACTAGAAGTTTAGTTTCTTCTACCCATCCATTTCCTGTCATTTTCCCCATAAAGCTGGAAACAGATTGAAATATATTAAAATCTATATAGTGAGTACAATGTAACGCGACGCGACGCAACGCCAAGCTTTCGACGTGAAAAGTTGATCAACTTTGAACTTTTGCCTCTTTCGACGCGAAAATAAAACGTCAAACCTCACGTTGTTGTGAAATAGAATTAATTGAAGTCGAAGAAAACTAAATAAAAAATTTCAAAAATGAGTATTGAAAAAAATTTCCTTTTCATAAACAGAAAATACTTTATTCCAATAATAAGAATAAAATATACACATACAAATCAAATTTTAACGCCAAAAAAATCCGGCTTGAATGTGTTTGGTTGAAAAACTTCGGCGTCGCGTCTCTTCACGTAGCGTAACGTCACGTCACGTCGCGTCCCTATGTGCTTCCACTATAAAGAACTCATTATTCAAAATAACCCAAACTGACAATCACAACAATGTCACAACTGCCAGAAACGTCAAACGACGTAGAACTACGTTCATCAGAATAGCGCTGATGAACGCTGATAACGGTGCAATCTTGTGTGTATTCATCTTCATTTAGACATTTCTCAGCGTTGATGAACGTTTATGAACGTTCAATCTGTTTCCAGCTTAAGAGTAACTTTACCATGAACCGGATAAATACAATCGGCCATGTTTTTTGGGGTGCATTTGACTGCAGCGCCACCAATAATCAAACGAAAATTGACAACACGGAGTTTTGTCTCCTTGTATAGCCTCCATGATATTCTCCATGACTCCATCAATAGTTTTTGGTCGCCCAGACTTTGCTTTACGTCATTACACGAATACAAATTCACCATTAGAGGTGGGTTATTTAAGATCTTGCTTGTGACTGGGTGCTTAGAATATCAAAACAGTTGCCGTTGTTAACTTGCCTAGCTCAGTTAAAGTAACTTGGCCTAAACGCGCCCAATGACAACCAAGAGTCTCAAAAGCCTTGTGACTTATGACTAGTCACAATTGAGCACAGAGGGTTAGTTTATGAGTCTCAATTTTTAGGCCCCATTCAGACTGGCAGCAACATTGCGTGATTTGTTAGTGATTTTATTACTTTTATCGCTCAGTGACTGAATTTGTAAGGCCTTACTCGCTAAGGAACTTAATCGTGAGATTTGGCCGCCAGTATGAAAAGTGCCTTACCCTCACCCCAAGTAAATATAAATTATCCTATGCGGCTGATCAAAGTCTAGGTGTCCCCTCTAACTCTTTGAAGGTGCTCTGCCATAGACAGAATGATCTACACTGTTTAGAGGCTTGTTGTTAAATAGAACAACTCGATTGTGTAACTGTCTTCCGCACTCGGTGTTTTCGAACCTATACTCGTATAACATGCCAGTGTTCAAGTCTTCTTAATTTGAGAATTATAATAGAATGGGAGAGCTTGACAAATGCCTTACTAAAATCAGTATAAAGGTAATCAGTTTGGCAACCGGAAACGAAGCCCTCGACAGCATGAGAAGTGAACTCAAGAAGATTGGTAGTAATGGAAAAAGCTGCAAGAAAACCATGTTGATTCGTTGAGATCAGCCTCCTGCAGATAGGCACCATTGCACAATACGTGAAGTATTAGGAATTTTTGAATTTCGGTTTAGCATTAGTACAAGGAAGACTTTTACATATCGAATTAACAAGAATATTAAAAATATTAAGGCGAACCGGAAAGTATAATGTCGTTTTTTTACATTACACCTGCTTTGTATACTACACCAATCTGCTGCAAATGTTCTTGGATGGTCGACCAAGGTTGGTTAAGAGTGTTGGACAGTTCGTCGATTGTCTGACACGGATCTGTTTCCACTTCCGCCTTTAACCCGTAATTGTCTAAAGTTTTTGGTCTTCCTGATCGGAACGAGTCGGAACGATCAAAATTACGGGATCGAATTAAGAAACTACCTTTGGCATTTTCGAACGGCTAATGCACTTGGATAAATACCGTAAATGTTTTTTGTGGCAACTGTTGCGTTACTACCCTTGCGAATCTCAAAAAGCATACAATGACGAATATGTACCTCTTCTGGTATTGAGCTGGTCATTTCACCTAAAATTGCAAAAACAATTTAACATTTAATTATCCATAAGTAAACAAGTCACTTTATCCTTGCACGACTTTGAACTGGATAAATGATAAAAAATTATAGACATGCACAGCAACGACATTGCTTTACGCGGTCCCTCTATTATATATTTTTCATTTAAATATCTAAATATATTTTCTTTCACCTGGGTCACAACTGTTCGTCACGCTTATTAACCTATTTTTGTTTAAAAAAATTTCTAAGAAAAAATATCACTTATGTTTTTATATATTCAATATAGTCTAGCAAAGATATAGATCAAGGTTTCATTTGATAAGTTCAACGATCTTTTCATGCGTCAACAACCAAATTAATCAAACTGACTGATCACATTGAAAATTTTGTATTATATTTGAAATATGTAGTACATTACACAAAAAAATAATGGCACATATTCATTTATAGCCGTAAACAAACCCCTTTAATCTAATTATTCATATCGAGGTTTGAATTTAAATCGAACCGCTCTACCTGTGAACAAAATGCAAGTGAGTCACATATATCACTTTCATGATGTTAAAACTATATTAAAAAACCGTTATTTCTACAATAGTATTAGCAATTGCAGTTTAATTATTGTTATATGTTGTAACTAACTTTAAAGTTGAGTGGCATTTTCTGAATTTAATAGTGTAACATTTCCCAAGCCAATAATATCAAGAAAACAACAAATTAAATGAAGCAATAAAATTCAAATTACACTCTGCTCTTTAAGAGGTGGTTGCACGCGTTCACTTTTGCTTTTGTTAATTTAAAACGAAAAATATTTTATTCGCTTCTTTATTTCGTTAATAACAATATCCGTAAAAAAACGAAAGGATCCCACTGCAAAGAATCTCATAACTTTCTTGGTCATTGTTCGGTTTATGTGATACAATAAAAAAACGTACATAAACTTCCGGGTTTCTTCCGGTGGTATGTAATAATTTTTTTTTTGAAAATCATCGTTATTTCCATAACTGCAGACAAAATTGTGGTAAAGTAATATTTTTGCTAAGATTCCCATAAAAAAGTAGCCAATAATTATCATTAGTCATAGTGGAATACGTCGTCGCTGGTTATTATGTAAAGTTCATTCCTCTTTTGCTATGTTACCTTTAGGTCTGCCTCGTCCATCGTCTGAGATTTTATTTACTTTCATTCCAAATTTAAAGATTAAACATAAAAAAATGCATACTCTGCTGATAAATAATGACTTTATATACTACTTATAAGTTGAACCCGTTTACCTGCACGTCATTCATAAAAACAGAAGAAATTGACCAACTCAAGTGGCCTGGTTTATACCTTTTATATTAGACGAACAAATTCTTTCGAATGCGCGAGCGCAACAGACCCTGGACAAGCAGAAAATACTTATTAGGAGCGTAAAATTTTTGACCAATTTGACGGCATAAACGGACGGCACCAGTTCATTGTGTTATAACATAATTGCTAAAGTTAAATGTTTGAAGCACCAAACTTGAAGTTATGCATGTTAAAGGTGGTCGCTTCTTACTGGTATCAATCTGGATTTATTTCACTGTGAAAGTTGCATTGAGTTCATTTTGGTGGGTCAGTTTTACCGGTGATATTTTGTGATCGTGTGATGATGCTTCTTGGTATCTCAGTTTATTGAAAATTTGGTGTTACATAAAAGCATAATTTTTATCGGTTTAAATTCTGAAATTACCGGAATTCAAAATTGCATCTTCTTAAGTGTTATCTGGGTGTAATTGCAAGCGCCTGGAAAGTATGAATTATAATCAAAGAAAGTAAAAGCATTTTAGGATGAGAAAGTCTTGTAAACATTTTTGGAACAGAGTTTTGTGACGGAAGGTTAACGATGTTTCACTTTAAATTAATCGAAAAATTTCCACTGCCTTGTTCAAATGAGTTAATATTAATAAATTTGTTATTGTTGAATTCAATTAAACGCCATAAGATACTAGTTGTATTTTAAAATATAGAAAACCAAGAAAATTTATATCTAATTTGGATCGAGCAGTTTTGTAATTGGATTTAGTTTATTTGTGAAATCCAGATTATATTGACGATATGAACAATTCTATTACAATAACAATACTTGGCTTGTAAAATCCTTAGTCTGTTATTCCTCAAATTCGTGAAAATTCTTTTCTTAATATTATTACTTCAATACATATAATATTACTTAAAAATAAGCTCTGCTGGTAAATTTATGATAGTATTATTCTTTGTTGAGATTTTTTTAAAATAAAACATAAAAATTTCTGTTTATTTCATTAACTAAGCGGTGTATTTCAGTTTTCTCATCATCAGGAGGTCCACGATGGTCGATCTCTGGGCCGTCTTTTCCAGTTTCTTATTCCTAACTGTCTTATGTGTTCCTTGAGGTCGTCTATATGTTTTCCTAGGGCGACCCGGTCTTCGTTTTTCTGTCGATACGTTCCCCAGCACTATCTCTGCCGGATTCCGTTCCGCACCTCGTTCGGCATGACCAATCCATCGTAGTCTGTTTATTTTAATCACTTTGACAATGTTTGGAATTTTACTGCTTTCATACAACTCTGAGTTGTATCTTTTCCTCCAAACTCCACCCACCTGTAAACCAAACGAAGGATTTTCCTTTCGAATCTTTCTACCAATGAATCGCCTGCCGTCTTCAATGTCTACACTTCCGAATCATATAGTAAGCCAAGCCTTATTAGTGTTGTGTAAAGTTTCAATTTCCTTGAATTTTGGTGTTTGCATAGACTAAAGTAGCATTTATTAGCCAGTGCTATTCGTCTTCTGATTTCGGCCGATGTATCATTACCTTTTGTTATAATCGTTCCTAGGTATAACAACTTATCTACTGCTTCTACATTGTAGGTGTCGATCGTTATGTTTTGTCTGCTACTTCTGGCGTTTTTTGTGCGCATGTATACTTTGTTTTGTTCTCGTTTATTTCTAACCCGATTTTTTTTTGCAGGTTGCTCGAGTGCTACAAAGTTCATGCATTCAAATATATTCTTCCAAGGATAGTAATATCGTCGGTAAAGGCTAATATTTGCACTGACCTATCAAAAATACACCCTGATGTATTAATCGATGCACTCTTACCGCTTTTTCTAGGGCCACTTTGCATAACAAGCAGGAGAGTGCGTCATATTGACTTAATCCTCAATTTGTTCTGAGGGGTGGCGATAATACACCATCATTCTGACTCTACACCTTGCTTTTTTCATCGAAATTTTTGTCCGCTCTACTAGATGTTTAGGTATTCCAAGCTGCTCAAATAACACATTACGATTCACACTATAGTAAGCATATTTGTAGTTGATGAATAACATATGGATGTTTATGTTAAATTCAACAGCTTTTTCTAGGGTTCCTCTGAGTAGTTCAGTTTTGGTAGACAAAAAACCCACCAGGACCTACATTTTTAAGTTTTCAAATTCGTTTTTTTTAGTTCCGTCAAAATTAAAGCAATAGCAAAAATCATAAAACTATTTCAAACGTGGCACAATGTGCTTACGTGAAAATGAATGAACATATTGCCTAATATTACCGAAGTGGACTACGGCGAAGGTGTGTAGACAGCAGTATAATGAACCATATTGCACGTCCCATAGGGCTCAAAAATCCAATCCCATTATATCGTTTTTTCGGCTAGAATCAAGAAATTGATAGACGGACACATGCTGGATTAGGATCATAAGGTTTGACGTGGTCGATTGCGCTTTTTTGAATCCATGTTGCTATTTGTTATAGTACAAGATATAGTAGAAAAAAAGCACTATCCTTTGATACTGGCACCACTATTGCGCAGGGTCGAAGGGAAGAATTCAAAAAATCACATTAGTTACTGTAAGAAGTTGTCTTTGAGATAATAATAACTGTGAATGTGTGTTATTTTTATGAGAAACGTTAATTGCTTGACATTTGCTGATGTGAAGATGTACTTTATTGGTAGTGCACCTTGCATTGAGTTTCGATTGAATAAAGGATACATCAGTTTCTGCGTAAAAGAGGTGTGGACTATTCTCTAATTTCTCGTACAGGTCTGAGATGAAAATATTGAATAAAAGAGGGCCAAGATGACTCCCAAGAGAAACACCGGAAATTATTTCGATTTGATTCCTTGGAATCTGATAACCTGTGTCTTTCCGTTAAGATATAATCTTATCCATTCAAGGGCAGAAGCAGATATACCAAATTTTAAAAGTTTAGCAATTAAAATATGATGGTATACTTTGGGTGTTCATTAACCTATGGCTCCCTTAAAAGGGAAATCTTATCGTGGACAAGTTTTTCAAATATTTTGGCGGTTGGTGATATTATTGCTATAACTCTGTAATTATTCACCAAATACTTTTAAGATGCCTTATGGATTGCTGTAGGTAGGATTTCTTCCAGAACGTAGGAAACTTTCCTAACGATAATGATTTGTTAAAGATAAGACGATCAATGTCGAAAAGTATCAAATTTGCTAATACCTTCAAAAGTAAAGGCCGTAACATAAAAATTGCCTGGGCATTATTCATAGGAAATATTGCAAGTTTTCCAATTTTGGAAAAATAATATTGGTTAACTATTAGTGGAGTCAGACAAGCATCAAATTTTAGTGAAAAAGGAATTGTTTCCTGTCTCTTTTTTTTGTAACGTGTTTGTTACATCGAATACTATACGAAATGGACATTTTCTACCTCTAGCAACCGCCGCTACGCAAGTAATCGGCCATTTTGAGAAAAAAAGAAACTTTACTTTTTTCAACTTAAACGAGTTCTCACGAATTACGAATCGACTTTCAGCACAGGGGTCAGTACTTCATTTCTACTTCTTACAATTACTACGTATACATGATGGGTTAAATAGTTGAGTTGAGGTTGAGTTGAATATTCGACAAAAATCACAAAGAAAACACAGAGATCCTACTGTCAACTAAATTCAACTACTGAACTCGCGTCTATACACATAATTTCAACTCAACCCAGGTAACAGAGCTGAGTCGAGCTCAGTCGACCCTATCTCAACTCGACTCGCGTCTACATGCATTTGAACTCGGGTTCAACCTGGGTTCAACTCATCATGTATACGTAGTAAATAGGTTTCGTTTCTACTTCTTTACCGCTCAAATCTGTAACTAATCTAGACTACAAAAACCTATAAAAGTATTTTCGACAAGTTTTCTTCCATACCTCATACAAAATTTCATCATATTCGCGAGGGGAATGGTATTTTCAAGAAAATATGCTTTTTGTTAAATATCTGCGAAATTTTATAACTTTGCTGCAAAACTTAATTACTTTTTAAAATGCAAATTAATATAGCCTTGCCACAAAAAAAAATTATTAACTTTAATCTGAAATTAGTCTGAAAACATGCAAAAAAACCCCGCCGAACCGCCGAATATAGGAGAATATAACTGTTAATTATGAACTATGAATCCAAAATGGCCTACAAAATTTGGACAAATGTCAAGAACAGGTGTACCAATGTCACAAGATAATTTTTTTGTTGTTTACAATTTAATGGCAAACATTTAAAATATGAACAAGAATTTTTATGATATTGTTATGTATGTAGAAGAAGTTGTTATTGCATCCTTTTGGAAATTAGGAACTTTTCAAGTAGTTGCAGATCGTGGATTTAACTCTAAGACTTAAAGAAAAGTATATTTTCGTTATCTGTAGAAGAAATATTTAGATTGGTCCAGATGTAGCGTGTTTTTTGGGGTCTTTTAGACTTGTAAGTAGTATGATTAAGTGACCTCTACGTCCCATGAGGGATTAAAGGAGCAATTCGATTTTTCTTAGTGAGTTTATTTATCTTTTAAAATGCTTGTACAATATTTTAATGATTTTGAGTGGTCATTAGTTAGTACAAATTCAAGGTGCTGGTTGAAGTCTTAGGTTTTTAGCGGGGACCCATTTAGAATGGTTGCCCCAGTAATGTCTTATTTTTTTTCTTTTTCAGTGGACCATCTTCGTATAGTATTTTTTTGGACAATTATCATATTGAGATTAAGAGATTAATATATTTAATAATATATCTGAAAAGTGAAGGACTTATAAAAGACTAAATTAGATATGAGCATTTTGTGTAGAAAGAACAACCTAGAAAACAAAAGACAACATCCAGCAAGAACTTAAAATGTAATTAGTATTTTGATCAGCCAAATTCTCAGTTGCAGTGACCTAACTACAAATATTCTTCCTCGAAATTGTTAAGTGTCTTCTGATTTAGCATTCAGCGCCTTTCGTTCTCATTCTAAAGGGGACTCCCATGGAAATGTTCTATTTTTGTAAACAATTCTCTTTATTATTTTGCAGTTGTCGGTAACTTTAAAGTGCCACCTCTGAAAAGGACGTAATTACCTTGTATTTTAAACGAAATTTCAGGTGTCATAAAATTAAACTACCTAAACGTGCAGAAAACAGTGTGAGGTAGGTGTGTGACCTATAACTTTGTCCAATAAAGTTGACAACTCTTTACGCTTGCATATTGATCGGTTGGCAAAATTTCTTCAGGTCAGATCCGATCTACCTGCATTCAACAGGGCTAACAGATCAAAAAAAAACACGATCGTGTCTGAAAATTTCACATTCCACTCACTTGAGGAGAAGCTGATGAATGGCTGAATTCAGTCAATTCGAAATTTTATCAGTGCTGATCACCATCGTCGATCAGTAGTCCAGTTGAGCCCGTTGACTGCCATTCCTTACTACGACACGGCGACAATAACAACAACAACAACAGCAACAACAAAAAAAGTTGCTAACCGCCGATATCACCTGTGTGCACTCCGCCGGGCTGATCACCGAAGGAGGAGGCGAAGTGCAGCCGCGGGAGTTGGGAGTTGGAGATGGAGATGGTTTTCATTGAAAATTTCCATCACAGTCTCTCTGTGGAAATGTGGAATTGTTAATTTTTGTTAAGCAGCGCACAACAACCACCTTTACAGAGGTATACCAGGTATAACCGCCGTCATCATGTAAGCCTGGTACACCGCTGCTATACCGTTCTCTGTGGGCCTTAATCCCACTTCAGGCATTCTGTGCCCGTTTTCGTTTCTTTCTTTTCCAGCAGCAACAGTTTGCGATCGCGTGTGTGTACAATTTAAAGTTGCGAATGCCGCAGTGTTTGGCAAACCTTCACTGAATCGACAAGCGAAAAATATTAACGTCGTCGGTTCTTTTCGTGTTTATATTGTTTTTTTATTTTAAAAATAATTTTTTTTTTAACTGATCTCGCGGTCTAATTATTTTAACTCTAGACTTTTTTTTATCGAATTAATTAATATTCGGCGCAAGTATTAAAACTTTATATATTTGAATCGACACACTCTTACCCTCGATCGCACCTTTCCATACCTGTGAAGAATCGTGTTGAAACATTCTTTCGGTGAGTGTTTTTTTTTGTTAGGACTGTTTCAGAACGGAACGTGAGAGCGTGCTTCGGCAATATTATTTTTTTGAAAATTTTGATATTGAAATAGCAAACAATTAGAACGAACTCAGGTGACATTAACTGATAGTGATCTTCTTATCAAAATTAAATTTTTCGTCTAGGTGCTATCACGTGTGACAAGTAAATTATTAGTTGATTGTGTTCTTATCATCAACGAACGTTATACGAGTGATGTGATGCATATGAAGAAAGAGAGATAGAGAGTGAGTGATCAACAATACGTGTGTAGCCCAATCAATATAATTATAGTTTAGTTGAATGTTGATTTTGTTGTTTTGTTTTTTTTGTTCAATGGAAATTAATTAAAAGTGTCGATCGATTGAGTGTGTGTATTTGAAAGTGATCACTACCGTCTAATCGATTATTAAGTGCCGGAAGCGGAATTTATACTACTTTACCTACCAGCCAACAACGGGGAGAAATATATAGAAGAGTTCAAAGTTGTTGCCTGTGCACGTTGCAAAAATAGTGGCGTACCTATCTACTTACTTCTATCTACTTCTATACTGAATGTCATCCGTTCTACGAGTATATCGGCTGTAACACACACCTAGTGAATTACTTACTGGTCTATGCATTTATTTTTTTTTGTTTTATTTTTCTTCATTCTGCACTTGCTTTAACGATATCGATTTCTGTCTATATACAGAAAGTGTGTATTTGGAATAAGTGTTGAAGATCTTCACTATATTTTTATATCCGTAAAAAAATAATTTTTTTGTAAAAAAAAATTGTGATCATGGTGTGTTAAAAAGAAAATTGTGATTTTGGCAAGAGTTTAATCTTATCGTGCTGTAGTAAATGCATTCTTGAAGTGTTAAAGTGTGAAGTGATTCATATAATTACAGTTTACACTTGATTTTATTCTGCGACTAATTTTGTGATTAAAAAAAATATTCGTAATTAAGGAAGTTTAGGCCACAAAACAAATCTTTCATTAGCTGAAAACACATTTTTTATAGGACAAACTTTTTCTAGAAAGTTTTTGGATATTGGATTTTTAGGAAACTATGTCAGTCGTTTTATAAATCATTACTTTTTATTAGTATTTAAGGTAAGTTGTGTTAATAAAAAATATATTATTGCGTTGTTAATGCAAATAGTAATTAAAGACATGCTCTATGATTGATTTGTTAGCCGGAACTTGTGTTGACCGGTTTGCTTATATACACACATCATTTTATACACTATTGTAATATAAAAATTGTCGAGCTTGGCATGGATACACTCTTTTTGGATCGAGTAGATTTTTTTTCCAGGTATATTTTTGCGGCTACTTGTTAGTAGAGAGTTCAACGCAGGGAAATTCTATGCTTCTTGCATTTTTGTTTTTCTTGTTTTATATTTTTTAAGGCCACTTACTTCCGTGTTAGTAATACTAAATTTTTTTTGCTGCATATAATGTATCTTTTAATAAAAATATAAAACAACAAGATTTATTTCAACAAAACATGATTTGTGAGAAACAAGTTTAATTTTTTTTTGTCGTCATGATTATATTTCATATGCACTTTTTACTATGCGAAATTTTTCACTTCGAAAATATTCGTTATGGTTTCTATTTTGATTTATGCAAAAAATTAGTTAACTAAGCATTTTGTTTTTTTTTTTGAAAAAGGAAATTAATTTTATTTTTGTGTGTATTTTAATGCCAAAATTAATTTTGCAAGATCTAGTTATAGTTTGATATTTTTTTTTTCAATTTCTTTTAGGTAAAAAAAACCAAATTGCAAATCAATTAATTCATTTGCATATTATGACATTATGTTATTTTTTTTGTTATATAAGGAAATAATTGTGTTTTTTTTCTGTTTTCGAAAAAATATTTGATTTAGTATTTTTTGTTTTTTTGTTATTTTTTTTTTTAATTTTTAAATGTTATTTTTAATGTTACGTGAGCTTTATAGTCATTATGAATAACTAGTTTTAATTTTAACTTTTTTTTGCTTTTATTTGTTGGAGTTGTTTCTGTTCTACTGGATTGCTTCCATACAGTTACTAAGTGTAATTTTTTTTATTATTTTACACCGAATTTTTTACACTATTACAACAAAAAAACTAGAAGAAATCGGTTATTGCACCAATACAATTTCTTTATTAATTAATTCTAGTGCCTAATTTTTCGTTCTAACATCGTCTTTAAGTACGTATGATGATTGTTTGATTTGGTTTCTTATTTGTTTTAATGGATTGAAGTGGTGACTCGCATATAGATGATTCATTGTTGTTCTTAAGCAATTAGTTATACTGGACACACCAATTGCGATAATGGAGATGGCTAAGTTAAAGAAGTTTTTTTGTTTGTACATTTTTTTTCGTGCATTCGAGATTATTCAATGACTAATGTCATCAGTTTTGGATACTGTAAATATAACTTAATGCGTTTAATTTATATTAATTTTTTTCGTAAGTAATAACGTTTGTAACGTAGCATCGCGATTGTGTGCCATTTGTAATAGATGGCCATTTTTGGGTTTTCTTCGATTCTCTTTGTAATATTTGAAACACATTTATATGATGCTCGTAAATTATTAAAGCAGAAGCCAATTGTGGATCCTTTTTTTCGCCTTTTGGTGAGGTATTGAGGAAGGAACCGCTTACAGTTGGCCAACCCAGACGCGAACCTTCAGCGTTCGATATTTTTCATCAAAATCCGATCGTCAAAGCCCTTCACCAAACTAGTAGGTGCCCCAATAGCCGGTTCCGGACAGATGAATACAATATTAGATTCATGTTTAATTACGACATCCGCCTTTCAATTGGCCCATAAAAGTCCGAGAAGCATGGTAGGAAAGGGAAGGTCCATCGTGAGGACATTAGGATAAAACATTATACAACTGAGTGCGCCCATAGCCCAGAGGAGATCTATGTATGTATGAGATCTATGTAAATTCACAGTCCAAATGTATAGCAAAATTACAAATCGCGGTATGAAATACTAATTTACTACACAATTATTGTAATTTTACTATAAATTTTGTAAATTCACATAAAGAAATTGAGAAACTCCAATACTGCATGACGTAAAAGTTGATTACATGAATTTGACCTATATTTTACGCAATGTTGTGTATTTTTCTAAATCGTTTATGTAGGAAAATTGCAATATTTCTTAGTATTATTTATCAATGTTATGTTCTGAATTTTGTACTGTAATTTTACAGTAAGAGGCGTAATTTTAGAACTTATATTTTCAGTAAAATTACAAATTGTTCATTGGAATGTAAGGTTTAAATCTTCCCTCTCATAGATATAATTCACAGGTAACAATGGAATACTAAGCATATATACCCAATTGTTCTTAAGTTAAGGTCAGACCTTTGACTTTGGTCAGGGTCTGGGCAGTTCTTGTAACAGCCAAGAAATTTTTGATAATTTTTGATGCTTAGGATTCACAATTAAAGCTGCAAGCTTCAAGCTTCAAAAATTAGGATAAAAGGGTTTGTACAATGATTCACATTCACAGCTTCAAGCTGCAGTGCTCAAATAAAGCAAAACTCAGCTGAAGCTTCTAGTTTGAATCTTGCAGCTTGACGCTTGCAGCTTGACGCTGGCAGCTTGACGCTTGAAGCTTGCATTGCGAATCGGTCCTTTTTTTTATTGAAATAAGGACGTCGATAAAGTATAAAATCTATAGTCAAGGATTTTATTTGTTATATTTATTTACTTTTGCAGGATGTTCTCTTTCTATTTTTGTACAACAGCGTAAAAACTAACTTCGCGATCTGCAGTTGTAATCAAAGATATTGAGAATTAGAGGAGTTTTTTTTTTAAAATACTTTCGACGACATCTATTTTGAAAATTATTGTTTTTTGAAAAGAACAATGTCTTGAATGTAAAAGTTCATTAATGTTCTTTTCTTAAAAATTTCGGCTTTTATTTGTAACTAGCTGACCCGACAGTCGTTGTCCTGTCCAAATTTTAATAAATTTGTTTGTAATCAGTTTGTGATTTTGTGTTTTTCAATCGGCAGTACACCGCTGAAATGCTGGAAATGTGTGATGTTCTTTGAGATAAAACGAAGAAACTTACTTCATTTCCTGAAACGATTGCTGCTAACAAAATCACAATTTAACTGAAAATAAACAACAATTTTTCATCACTATCTAACGGTTCGACTCTAACCAATTAGCTTGATTCACAATTTGGCATACAGCTGTCACCTGCCAAACGACATTTGCGCACCTAGCGAAATAAATTGGAATAGAAATAAAATAACATTTGTTGAACAGAATTTAAATTTAGTCTGGAATGCTTTTTTCCAGATTTTTCTCCAGTTCTTCCAGATTTTTTTTGTTTTTCAATTGAAAACATTCAGCATGGTCGATATGAGTCGGAAAGATCAAAATTACAGGATCTAAACTTATTAACGAACGTCTTATGCAGTGGGATAAACATCGCAAATGTTTTTGTTAGAAACTGTTGTCGTTCTGATTTGTGAAACTCAATAAGCATACACCCAACCCACGAATCTCAAGGGACACATTCATTTTAACCCTTTCCGTCCATTTGTTGCATTGATGTAACAATTTTCATATACCGATAGGGTTATAAATAGATCACAGTCAAGCAGGTAGCACAGGTGTACACAGTTTTTTTTATACCCTTGACAGACAGAAAATAGTCCAGTTAAAATACACATTCACCTGCGACATAAACGGAGATTAGCTGAAAATTGGTACAGCACTTTGAAAACATGCTGAATTTCTCCAACGCAGTGGTTCAAAACGACAAAAACACGGCCAAAACTAGAAGGAATTGAGATAATTCCTTTAAATCTGGTGTCCGGGGGTTTTCGATATCGCTGATTACGAGGCCGTTATATGTTTTTCGAAAAACAATGTGGCGGTTTCAAAATGGTGGTCACCTATATTAAAAAATCAATTTTTTTTAATGAAAATGGGTGTCCGGGGGTTTTAGAAATCACCGATTTAAAATGTTACAAAATTCTTTCAAAAAAAAATTGCGGTTTCAAAATGGCGACCAAAAATATTTGAAAATTAGTTTTCCTGCACGAAACTTGGTTTCTTGGACTTTTCGAGGCTGCAGATTTCGAATTTGACAATTTTTAATGGTTTTATTTAGCTTCACCTCGTATATTTGTTTGTTTGGTTCAAATCTTGCGACAGCTTTTTCGTCTACTTCTACTGAACCGATTCTTATGAAATTTTTCCCACACATTGAGCTCCCGTGACAATGCAATCTGACAATTTTGTACAAAAATCAAGATGGCGGTTCCAAGATGGCGGACGAATTTTGCAATTGTGTTCCGATTCCATTGAAAATCGGTATCGGGGGGTTTGTAGGGCCAAAAATGACGATTCTGTGGTCAAAATTTCAAAATTCAAAATGGCGGCGCCAATATGGCGGATGAATTTTGCCAATGTGTTCTGAATCCATTGAAAATCGGTATCGGGGGGTTTGTAGGGCCACAAATGACGATTCTGTGGTCAAATTTTAAAAATTCAAAATGGCGGCGCCAATATGGCGGATAAATTTTGCCAATGTGTTCTGAATCCATTGAAAATCGGTATCGGGGGGTTTGTAGGGCCACAAATGACGATTCTGTGGTCAAAATTTGAAAATTCAAAATGGCGGCGCCAATATGGCGGATGAATTTTGCTAATGTGTTCTGAATTCATTGAAAATCGGTATCGGGGGGTTTTTAGGACCAAGAATGACGATTCTGTGATCAAAATTTGAAAATACAAAATGGCGGATGAATTTTGCAAATGCGTACGTCTCGAAAGGGTTGGTGAACGGCGCTATCGGCTACATCACAGAGATTGTATGGCCTCAGTTTCGTAGGACGTAAATGTATGAAACAGATATACCATCTGTTCAAATTGATTTTGAAAGAGACGGCGTACACCTTATTCATCCTAAAGCCATACAATTTCAGCAAAGTTTAATTATGGAACGGCCGAGAGAAGGATGTTGCCAATAATTTTGTCATGGGCCTCCACTGTCCATAAAATACAGGGTAGTACTGTTGACCATGCTGTAGTGTATTTGGGCTCCAAACTGTTTGAGGAAGGTCAAGCGTATGTAGCATTGAGTCGCGTAAGGGCTTTGGAAGGGCTATGTATTGAGGAGCTTGGTTGTCAGAAATTAACAGGTAAGAAACCGTGCAATAAAGATGCAATGAAAGAGTTGGAAAGGATGAGGAGTTTGCATAAGGATACGAGCCAAAATCAAACTAAAAACTAGAAAATAAAAAAAATAGGTAAAAAAAACTTTTAAGTTAAATGGTTTTATTTGAAATCAAGCTGTACCAAAAACTAGAAAATAATTAGAACACAAATATGGACCTTCTTGAGATTCCGACGTCTGGTAAGAAAACATGCAATAGTAGCCGTGCTGTTTTCTTATGTCGTATGCCAAGGTACCCTTTGTGTCGCTGCGTCAACGGATTAAGTAATATTCTGGGACTTTTAACAGACTAAAATAAAAACATGGGGCGCATAAAAACCTGTATAACCACTGTATAATTAAATAAGAACGACTTGTCTAGAAGAATGTGTTTCCAAGCCCACCAATATATTTCAAATGCGCCCCATGTTTTTATTTTAGTCTGTTAAAAGTCCCAGAATATTACTTAATCCGTTGACGCAGCGACACAAAGGGTACCTTGGCATACGACATAAGAAAACAGCACGGCTACTATTGCATGTTTTCTTACCAGACGTCGGAATCTCAAGAAGGTCCATATTTGTGTTCTAATTATTTTCTAGTTTTTGGTACAGCTTGATTTCAAATAAAACCATTTAACTTAAAAGTTTTTTTTACCTATTTTTTTTTAAAGAAAAAATGGCGGCTAAAATATTTAATGAGTCACTTGCCCACCGCACACAGAGTCAATTGGATAAGAAATGCAAGTTGATTCATGGCGTGTTCCTGTAGCATTTCGTCCGGCTCTTCTTCGTTTTGTCCGTACACTGACTTCAGCGAAACTTGTAGATGGAGAACCACCATCATCGTTTGTTTCTATAATTCTTACGGACTCAATGATAACAACCTCATTTTCGAGCCCCAACTGATTATTTTCATAAAAGCGGAAATTCGTTCTATGAACTTATAGCAATTTAACTCGAATTTTAGTTAGCTCTTTTCTTAGTTGGCTCTTTTGGTTATCCGACACTGTTCGACCTAACTGATTCGTAATCAGCGACCTCGAAAATCCCCGAACACCAAATTTGCGTCTGTGGATATGTGAATAACAACGGTATCGAAAAGCTTTATAATTTTCACCATTTGCGCTTTTTCATCCGTACAAACCCGAGTGTCTAGCAGTTTTATCAAGCGGTCCCCAACTAACTAACCACGTCCTATGCTACTTGACCTTCGTAATCGAACGAGAACCGGTCTATTGAGTATGCTTATGGCACCCTTTACGGTCACCAAAATAATTGCCCGTTTTCTTCATCGTATAGAATTCCTTAAAGCTCCAATTCAGCTCAAAAGCAGAAACCTAAAGGCTGAAACAGAACTGTCTTGGCCCAGACTTGATTTTTAGGAAGGACTTGTAGAATCTCACTCTCATCAAGAGGTGTTGAATTGAGTTTTTGAACTTGGTTTAATTTTTGAGTTTTTGAACTTGGTTTACTGCACCCTGCGATACGAGTATCTTCACTTTTATGTATAGGGTATTGGATGCCTCTTTCCGAATCTTCCAGCATCTGTTCCATACTTACAGAGTTATATCCTCCATATTGGACCAGCTCCGTTGGTGAACCCTCTGTACCTGACGCCTTTATGTTTTTGAGTGGGTTTATGGCCTTTTCCAACTTCTTTCGCGCTTCTTGGCAGCAGCGTATAGAACCATCAGGTATTGGTGGAGCTTCCAATTTTTCAGTAAGCTCGCCATTTAGAAATTGGGATCAATGATCATAAATAGTCCTCTGTCTTTCTCCTTTAGTGGAAATTGCAAAGTGAATAAAATACCAAATATCTTTTTAACTTATTATTTCATAACTTCCGCAGACATTTCTTTCCTAAAGTTGTGTTGTCTTTATCCACTCATTTATGTAAATATCGGTCGGCGCATATTTATGGATCGATACAATTGGAGAAAATTTAGGAATATAATGTAGATATCATTAAACAACTTTTGTGAAGAGTATATGACAAAACTACATAATTATTATTTTTTCTTTGGATAGTCTACAATTATATTTCCAATTTCTTTTTGCTATTAAAGTATTTTCAATAAGAATTCGAATATATTTGTGTTGCAAAATAACAGCTTAGAGAGAATTTGCCATTTTTACTGCGTAAATCATCTACTATTATCTGATTACAATTAAATGGTTTCTTTGATGGATTTCCATATTACTAATGGCTATAATTACCCTATTTTATAATAATTAAAAGTTATATAAGAGCTTTAAAGAATTGCAACTATGACTAAACTGCAAATAATCCTCTACAAAGTAAGCAGCTTAGAATAAATATAACTTGTAGGGACATGAGGCTTAAAAAAATTAATTCTTATTTTACGCCTGATACAAATTTAAATATGTAAAAATCCCTTCCAGGTTCAATTTTGTATTCATTGCAGTAACGTCATTAAATAACCTTGAATGCGAATTTCAGTTTTAGCAACGGTTTTATTACTTTTTTTCACTTAATGCAGTTTAAAAGTTTAATCATGTGTAATGACTACTTTTTTTTACAAAATCTGGACCAGTGAGTGACGGAAACTTGCATATGGGGAAACACAGTATTTTTATCGCATACATTCTAAAATTTATTTTCAGCTTAAGAAAATATTATTGGCAGATTTTTGCTTTATGTAATACATATATTTTTAGTTAAGGTAGATTTTTATAGATATTCAGGTGTTTATAGAGGTGAAAAATATGAATTATTTTTAGTCGATTAAATAAATTTAAAAAAAAAGCAAATGGTTGTGGTAATGGTAAATCCAACCACGATTTCAATTTCATTATAACTGCACTGTATTTTTATATTCAGATATAGTTCTGGGTATTTCCTCTTTATTAATTCACCTCATAAATGCTAGTCACTGCGTGCTTATACATTTTTAGTTTCCCTATTTTTAATGGACTTTTAAAAATTGTTGAGACTTGCACATAACAAAGTATACTCAGTGGCGTAGCGTGGGTGTCAGCCGCCCGGGGCGGAAGAAAATTTTGCCGCCCTCTTATTAACTTCCCCGTTTATAAGGAAGTTATGGTAATCCGTCCGAAAATCGAAATCGTAATTTTCAACGGATTTTAATTTTTCAAGGTCCCAATAGTATTATAAGCAAAAATTTGAGAAGAAGTATTCGTGTGTGTGTGTGTGTGTATGTGCGTACGTATGTGGTTATGTTCTCCTGCACGATCTCGCGCGAACCAAAAAAGATATCGACTTCGTTGAGGTGTCGATCGAAGCGTATTAACTGAAATATGATCTGAAAATATTTTCATAAAATTCGGTCGAGTCGTTCTTTTGTTTAAACGACGTAAGTGATTTTTATACCTGCACGATTTCGCGCGAACCAACAATGACACCGACTGGTCCCGGTCGTATCGTATTACCGAAGTTACAATCTGAAAAGATTTTCATAAAATTCGGTCGAGCGGTTTCTTTGTTTAGACGACGTAAGTGATTTTTGTACTTGCACGATATCGCTCGAACCAAAAATGACATTGATTTCATTTAGCTGCCGATCAACGCGTATTACCGAAGTTATAATCTGAAAATATTTTCATAAAAATCGGTCGAGCCGTTTTTTTGTTTAAACGAAGTTCGTGATTTTTGTACCTGCCCAATATCGCGCGTATCAAATATGATAACGACTTCGTTGAGGGGCCGATCGGATCGGCGCATATTTACGAAACATGCTCTGAAAAAAATTTCATAGCATTTGGTCAAGCCTTTTTTTTTGATTGAATGGAAAGACTTGGGCTAAGGGTCACAAGCACCTTAAATTGATTAGTTTTTCTAATATCTAATAAACTTGTTGGAATAAAACTCGTTTCAAATGAAGTATTTTTGCTGGATTCAGCAGAGCGATAGGACGGTTTTTTGTCAACTTCCTCTCCTTTTGTTTTGGATCGCCTTTCTGAGTTGTTGCAACACCCCACAAAAGTGTGCAGCTGTGATCATGGTCCCACGGGACAGGTTATTGATTAACAACACCCCTTTGGAATCTCAAAAGAAAGTTTGCCATTTTCCCGCGGATTCCACAACTTTCGCTTTATTTGGTGTTTTGGCGGTAGGAGCGAGTGGAGCCTCCATAGTGGCTGAAGCCTGACTGTCGGATCGATCGACGCACGGGCATAGAAATTTTACAGTGCTGCCACTACACGCGAATTCCCTGAGACTCCCAGACTTTCCCCGCCAATGACACGGGTTTAAAAGTATAGTGGAACTTACTTTTGAGACGACCTTCGTCAGAGTATAAGTTATGAAAAATTCCGTGCTCATTTCGATCGGTCCAAATCGTAGGTGCGACAAAAACAATATTTACAAGATATCTATTATTATCATTTATTGTGAAATTTTGCCGCCCCCTAAAGGTGCCGCCTACTACGCTACGCCACTGAGTATACTTGTGTTTTCTTAGTATCACAATAAACCAAACAAAAATAAAAAAGATTTGCAGCTGTTACCTTCACTTCTAACCATAGTGAGAATGTGTTCCATTGTGAATTTTGATATGCTATACTTGCTGTTCATTTGAACATTGTGAATGCGATAATTTTTTGAATAAAAAGTTAAATTGAACGATTGATTTTAGCAAAAGAATAACAGAATTCAAGTGCTTGATTTGGGAAAATATTATTTACTCAAGAAAATCCTATGAATGGATTAGGAATGAAAGTGTCTGCCTTACATGTTGATATTCTGCTGGGTACCAAAATGGAAAATGACGTCCGATACGCGTAGTTGTACCACGACTTGCATTCTTCGTGCTTCTTCCTGGCTGTTAACCAATAAGAAAATTGAGATTTAGCAACGTGATTGCGGGTTTTCTATGATTAATGAAGACGACTTTTCACAAACAAACAAGAATTCACAAAAAATCATGAGAGGGAAGACTTGGGAAAATAAGAATCAGGACCTCTTCACTTGACTGGTTCTGGACGGATGAATACAGTTCCAGAATCTAGTCGGCGCAAGGCGTCTTTCCTTTTCCCACAAAACCCTGCTGATAGCTTGGAACCCATAAAATAGGTGGGCACTCTATCTCATATCCCAAACTAATTTAGACTTGGTGCATCAGGACTTGATCGCTCTGATTGTCGTTTGTTTGTCAGAAAGGATAAGGATCGGCTTGTTACCGTAGGCCTTTCCTAGATAGTTGTAGCTGCATGCCAGTAAATCATACAGAAGCTAGGGTACACAAGATGAACGTGCCACCAAATTTGTTGCTTTCGCCTCAACCCACTCACACCTGCCTCTGCTTTAGAGCCGGCCGTGTAGCATATAAGTCCACCCTGTGGTATCTCAGTTTGTAGCGCATTTCTCTGCTTCAATATGGACCAGTAGCAAGCTTAGCGAAACCTCCAATACTGCAGTCAGCCGCTGCCAATAGGCCCAATGATGAAAAACAAGACTAGTTCTATGTTAGCATACTAAAGGTTCGTATTCTATCATGGGCTTTATGATGGTGGTTGAAAACTCCCGAGTAAAAATGAGACTCGCCCCTTCTTAGCGTTCAACACGCACGAAACAGACACGGTACGCCTGAGTAAAAATTCTGCCTTTCCAAAGGCAGCCCGTTACAGGTACGTATCAATAAAAGACGCACGAATTGTCCATATGAACCATGGTACGCTCAGACGTTTTTAGACTAAAGGGAACAAACTTGGAACAATTATATTGGTGACCATAAAGGGTGCCATTAGCATACTCAGTAGACCGGTTCTCGTTCAATTGCGTAGGTCAAGCAGCATTGGACGTGATTTGTACTTAGTTGGGGGACGGCTTGGTAAAACGACTCTCGCGTTTGGTATGATCTATTACGAATACATTCATATCTGTAACAGAGGCGTTCATATCTCTGGCTGGTGCATTATTAGATTTTCATCTCTGTAGCGGGAGCGTACATACCCATGTGGCAGACGCATTTGTTCGCTATGCGTGTTAGTTGCGGGCGCGTATGTTATATAGTTTTTAAAAATTAACCAAATAATTACTCGGGCTGTCTGCGTACTCTTGGCCTAAAAAGTTTTGGCTAGAGTATTTTCAGGAGTTCATTTTCAACAACTCATCACAAATAGTAGATATATGACTCCACCTTGTGGAAATTCTGTTTCTATAGTATATTCTAGAGAAGTTTCTAAGTTATTTGTCATTAATTTGCGGGCTCTCAACCTATAGTCGATCCAGTCACAAAAAGTGTAGCTTAAGCCATGCTATATTGTCAACGACCCCTTCGATATCGATTGAGGCTTCCAACACGAATCCTTTGCACTTTAGCTGCACTGCACTTTCCAGCTTAAGGACCACATTGTGAACATCATTTCAGTCGATTTCCTCACCAGGTACGCGGACAAACTCAAGCTCTCATCGTTGGTAACGTCCATTAAGAAGAATTTCACTTCATCTATCTACAACCTTTTCTTTTATATGCAAGGTGAAGGTGAAAATGGAAAAGGATGACTTCAACAACTCCTTATTTCTAAAAAACTCGCTCCGCTATTCCTTCGACTTCAGTTTCTCGCTAACCCCGACTGTTGCGCCTCTGGCTCAGCCAACTTCTATTGAGGCTATCGACTTCGCGAAATCGAAATTACCTTATAAAATGTTCTGATTTTTGTTACATCCGTAGGATTCGTGCAGTATCTCTTTGATGTGAACTTCTTCAACATCGCTTAGCTCTAAATCAAGGCCATCGCCTCCTCCTTCAGCACGCTCCAGACTCTTAGTAATCTATATTCAGCCTTATTGTTGTTGTCACTTTCGGTGACAAATGGCGAAGTGAGACAAAAATGCTATTGTGGTTGTTTAAAAAAGTGACATTTGTCTAATTCAGTGAGATAAGGCGAATTGCGAGAAACGGCGAATTCAGTGAGAATTGTTCTCACTTGATTTTTGTATGTGAGATTTTTCTCATTTGATATTTGAAGGCCATTATTTATTTGAAAATAAATTTTTTATATATTTTAAATATTTGAAAGTAAAAATTTTATAATTATGTTTTTAGTGTAAATATAACGACTAGGAAGCAATTTGAGATCATGCTAGATTTCATGTTGCAATATTCTTTTGTGGCAAAGGTTTAAAATATTGAACTTTTTCTTTATCCTCAATTACAACCCCACTAAATTCACCGTCCACTATATGGAAAGTGACAATGACAGTGCCATTTCTCACTATGGTGAGGTGACAACCACAATAAGGCTGTCTGTCTTCTTTTCCTTCCTTTGAACCAAGCTTGCTACTAGACATTGCATCATGACGATTACGACATGACGGATTGGTAGTACAGTAGATGACTCCTAAGCTTGGACTTTCACTGAAAAAAAATCAACGATGAGGATCTAGCGGCTGATCTAACGTTTAATATCTTAGGTGTAATATATTTATTATTAATAAAGAGATAGAAACTCCTTCAACTGCCAATCGCCTGAACTGTAATCTGCCAGTATTACCTTCGACCTCGCCTTGAATGCAACTTATTTATTTGCTTGAGGACTCGAAAACCACCTTATCGTGGCTAGATCATGTGGAAAACCATCAAGCTCTTGCCAGCATGGCAGTACTTCTCCCGTTACACAAGACTAGTCTGTTCGGCGAAATAAATTTTGCAAAATAATAGTCAATCGATTAATTAGTTCAACGATATCCTGTAGGATCCTGATCTCTTAAAGTGTGCTAGTTTTTTACTATATGCCTTATGGCCCATACGATAAAAAATTTGTATGCACAGACTTTTGCCTTTTTGAATGAAAAGGTTCATACAAACGTGTCGTCGGAATGTTTTTGTGAATTTTTCATTACTATACAGGCCCCAGAGTTATACATACCATTCAGATATACATGAACTTTCATACATACCTGACTTTTCTAAGCACCAACATTTGTTTGCCTTGCTTTATTTGCGCAAAAGAATTTCTATAAAAGTTGGACAAAAGTTTGTATCATGTAGAGTCTACTGTAGACCCACCAGGAGAATTATTCCTTCCTTAATGTAATTTCTTCAAATGGCCTCCCTGAAAATAATTAACGGTTATAAATATATTTTGTTATTATCTCTTAAATTATAAAAAAAAGTAATTCACTAACAGATGTTTTAAAGAGTGTTTCACAACAAGTCGACAAGTTAAAAGTCGATTTCGCAACAACGCAGACATTTATAAATATATTAAAAAAAAATTTTAAGCGAAACATTGCAATTGCAATGAACGAAAACATTTATGCAGGCATACATTTTGTCAATGATTTTATTTATATTTATGTTTTCCCCCCATTACATCTGTTTATGTCTTTTAAACAATGCCAGCGTTTACTTAGTATGCTACAATTTTTTTTCTGTTTTAGCAAAAAGGGGAAATAATTGAACACATGTGCAGGTACATTGATCGTTTAAGAGTCAGAAAGTTTAACTAGTTTAGAAATATGAGGGTATTTTGTTACAAGGTACAATGTACCATAAAATGTTTTTATGTCGAGCACTTCTAATTTGAGTTGAGTAATCATATCATAGGTAGCAAATGAATGATTTTAATGTGGACTGATTTGATACACTTGAGAACACGCGACTTTCTAAATTTGTATACGGAAGCACCTTCTATTTATTGTGTTACGTACGTACCTATTTGAAAGCTATTTTAACTATAGTCCTCTGGCTGCAAATGCAGATGCATAAATTTTATACAATTTGTCTTTTATGAAAAATTGATAACTTTGACAAGTGGATTGTAATGGAATAAATACGTGTTTAAAATTCATACTTTTTGATTGAAATTTGCAACATTTATTGTCAACTGACATTTATTAATCAATCAATCAATCATCAGTATGATTACATTTGCTTTTAGTTTTAAGCTGGTTCTTAAGATATTTTTAGGCTTTGGCTTTTTTTGAAAATACTTTTATTTTGTTCTTGTAATTGTTTTAGAATAAGATTAATAAAATATTATACATGTTCACCGTAGCTACCTACTGAAATTGGTTTAAACTTTCTTGACCTAGTTCCGAGTTTACACAGTTTTTTTTGTATTTTTAAATTTGTAATGTTTTTGAAATTCGTTTTCTAGTTAGTTTGCTCCAATGACAAGCTAATGGAGATTTGTTATTAGTAAAGGTATATTAACAATGGAGCTAACATTTTTCAGTAATAGTACAAGCGTAAATTAAAGAATTAGAATAGGTACAAGACTACTACTGGCAAATTTTTATATTGAAAAATAATTTTTAATTGTAATCTTCATCTTCAACACAAAACTTAGTACAACTTGAACCTTTAACAAGTACGATTTTTGATACCGTTTGAAACTAAAATTTATTTGACTGAAGTCATACATTGGGATTTATGCCTTGTGCACAATTAGAAAGTGGAATTATTTTATGTTTCGTTTCGTTTATTCCACTGCCTAATTCTGTATTTGTATCTCATGTCAAAATTAGAGAACATCAGTTAAAGTTGGCTCCACTTCAACTTCAACACGAAATTCGGAAGTAACATCTGTTTGTCGTAATGATGAATAAGCAGAGCTGTTGTACCAAAGCAGGTGATTTATGTTAATTATTCCTGTATAGAAAAACATAAAAAATATTTAAAATAAAAAAGTTATCAGAAAGAACAAAATTCATTTTAGAACTTTACGAATGCATATTTTCTGACAATTGAGTTAATAAAAAGTTAATTTTCAGTTTTTTTTCTCACGGGTCATTAGATGGTAGTACAATACATTACCAGAGATATTGAGAATTTCATTTCAGTTAACAGAAATCTCGCTAAATCCAAAAGACTCGACTTAAAACTTAAGTAAATTTTACTGTCAAATTAAATAAACTCCGATTAAAGAAAAGTTTTAGCAAAAGTCGAGAATTCTGTTAGCAGTTTCTTTTGTGAATATTTTTAAATTAACAGCTGTTATTGACATTTTTTAAATTATGTCCGAAAGTTGCACTTTAACACAGGGCACATAGCAAAATTAGCACTTTAACATTGTGAACGTGGCATTAGAAAGAACTAGTAAATGCCAGTAGCCTGATTTTTAAGACATGGTGGAAAAATGAAAGAGCCGCAGAGACAGTTCAATCTGTATTGTGTTTAAAAATAGAAAGACTAATACTAAATATGAAGCAATATACTCCGGGGAAATTAGCATTTTAAGGAGGCAAAATTCCAAAATGGCTGAAAATTGGTCCACAGCTTCCTTGGGACTTGTTAAGAATACGATTTCGCAATCACAAAAAAACATGGCCGCCGAAGATATCACTTTTTGGCAAAAAAATCACTCAAAAACAGTTTTTCTCGGAATTTTTTTTTTGATCAGTCAATACGAAACGTTATTGCCTATAAAAAAGCTCTCTTGTCATTTTTTCGAAAACCTAACCCTTTCGAAGTTATTCAAGGTCAAAATTTCCAAAAATAACTTTTCGGCCAAAAAATACCTTGAATAATTCGGAACGGTCAAGGTTTTCGAATTTTTTTCTCGAAAAAAACCAGTTTTTGGGTGATTTTTTGGCTAAAAAGTGATATGTCCGGCGGCCATGTTTTTTTGTGATTCCGAAATTTTTCTCTTAAAAGGTCCCAAGGAAGCTGTGGACCAATTTTCAGCCATTTTTGAATTTTGTCTCCTTTCGTGCGTTTTTTTGCTAATTTCCCCGGACTAATATGAATTTGCAAAATATCAACCTAGATTGGCTGAAAGAATCGGAGAGTCACAGATCAAGTTGATCGCAGCTGATTAAGTGTTTAAACCAAGTTGATGCATATATTTTAGGTCTTTTATATTGTACTTGACTTTGTAGGGTTCAGTTTGTTTATACATTGATCAAAAAATTGTTTTTTAAACACATAAAAGTGTTTTGAATCTTCTGAGCATTTTACTAAAGCTCGACAAATTTTTTAATGCAAATAGCTTTTGTAATGTCATCATTTTTCGCTGACGTTAAACTTTATAAACCAAAAAAATACATTTTTCTTTAAACACGCAATTGGTTTCGCTGTTTACAAAACAAATTTTTGTTACTAAAACGTAATTTATCAAATTATTATTCGATCTACTAAAAAAACTTTAAACTACATGATATAAATTGGAAATTTTGTAAAATTTATATTTTGGTTATTTCGATCAAATCCGGTATTTTTGAAAAGGCATCCCAAATATTTGTATAGCCGGCCTCAGCAGCCTAACGGTTAAGCCCCCAACTACCATCCCCGAGGCCCATGATTCAAATCCACTCCGCAGCATGGTCCTTCGTCTTTAAATTTTTCCGACTTAGATAACTTTTTTTCTTGTCTTTCCTCTTTACAAACAAAAAATCCCCGCCCTTTCTCCTGCCATCGCCTCTAATAGCCCATCCACACTACACGGTCTTTGTTCGCACACACTTTTTTCCCATAGAACTTTATACAATTTTTTTGTACATAAATCCACACGATAGCGACTTTTCAAAACACTGCGGTTTTTTTCTCGATGTTTCTAAAAAATAAAAGACCGCGCATTCCATCGCCATCTTTGTACAAAAGAGTGTACGAACAAAGACCGTGTCGTGTGGACGGACCATAAACACAATAAGCGAGGAAGCCATGTGCTCTTCGAGCACCGAAGTCACCGTTCTGTCACGCTAGTATTTTTTCCGATTTAAAATTAGAGGATTACTCACCGTTTTCTGTTATAACCGCGACTGCAGACCACCGGCTTGCGAGGTGGAGTAGAATCGAAAAAGACCAAGCGGAAACTTCCTGTGGTTATTGATTCAAAGTTACCACGTGTGGCCTCGACCCACATGACCCTGACAATAAAAGTCTCAGCCTCAAACTACTGAGCTAGCCGGGCACTAGGAAATCAAAGAGAAGTAGAAAACAAAGGGAATTTAGAAATGTAGGAAAACCAAAAACATGTAATGGCCCGCATTGGTGGATCTGCCGGAGGGCAGTCTTGAGGTACACGGAGCTGGTCGAAGACAATACCATATTGTCCCCTTCCGAGTCCCTAGAAGCCTCAACCCCACCGCTCGAATAACATTACCTTGCGATCGATCGGGTTGTACCTCCAGCAATACCACATTGCCTTTGACCTCACCCAGTGTATCCCAAGGAGACATTTCGCCGAAAGCGGTGCACCAGACTGTCTGCTCGGATGAGGGGGCTTCAATGTAGGGCACCAATATCGATGGTGCATCCGGAGTCTCACTAACTCACGTTCTCCCCGACGAGCAAGACCTACTAGTGAGACCCGAGGTACCGACCTGGGACCGGATTCCGCAAGCGTGAACACGACTGTGTGCACGACGAAACAACGGAAGTTTCCAGTCGTGTTCACGCTTGTGGGTTCCGGCCCCCGATGGTGATTTTTTTGGGGTTTGTTTTAAATTTTAGTTAGTTGTATGAGAATCCGAGGGTGGCCTCTTCGAGTAACCAACTGAAAGTTCTCGTTACACCTGCAGTCGCCTGCTGATCCAGAAAGTGGTTAGCTCACTCTTACTGTATGTGACCAGGTGTGGGCTACAGCACTGGGTGTGGCGACAGACAGGAGGACCGCAAACAGACATAGTGTTCTCGGGAATTGTTACATTACTGAACTACGTTGGGAGCAGCAGCAGGATTGTTTGATTGCAAAGAGTGTAATACCAGTCCACTCGAGGAAAAGCAGATAATTTGGGATGAGTCGCAGAAGATATACGGAGCAGTTCTTTTCTCTGCCATGACACCCGAATTAGAGGCTACTTGAAGCATATGCTGTGGCAGTGGCAGATGAGTGTGGATCTGTTGTTTTACCTGTTGGTCGTGTCGAAATACTTTTTTCCCAGCTTTAATCTGTTATGTTAGCCTCTCAACCTCTTTTCCACCCGAAAGAACAATGGGAATAAGGTTGGAGAAATTCAAAAGCAGTCAGAGGAACCATGGTTCGAATCATAGATAAAGCAGCTTTCATTTATGTGAAAATCTAAGCTCAGATATCACTTTTTATACTACCAGTCCGTCATGTCGCTCACGTCATGGTATAATGTCTACTATTCATCTTAACTCGAAGGATATAAAAACGAGGGGTGTCAGCGGGATGCAAGAGGAGGAAGTGATGAACCTTGCGTTTGAACTCTTGGATGTTGTATGAGTTCGGAAATACTGACTGTGAAAGGTTTTTGCATAGTTGAGTTGTTCTAGTTATAAACGAAGTTCTAGACCAGTATGTGAGCGAAAATTAGGTCTATTCGGTTTAATCTGATAGTTAGGGTGAAATTTGGACAGCGAGAATATATTCCTCATAAGCGGTAGTTTTAAACTCCCGAGTATATTCGTCACAGTGTTAAAGAGATTAAAAGAGATTAAAAGAGAAAAAATCAATTTCCTGTACTACATCAAGTCAAACAAACTAAAAAAAAATACTATCGAGAAAATCCCACAAAACATTTCATTAATTCTCTACCACAATACGCGGTTTTTATTAATTGCAGGTATATAAGCCTTGAAAGTAGATTATTCTAAAGAAAATAATAAAAGCAAAAAAAAAAAAAATAAAAAAATAAAAACTTCTTAAAAACTTTCAAAACCACTCCAAAGTCCCCGTAAAAATTGAAAGCGCTGAAAGTTACCTCCATATCGTGTCGCACCTTTCGCTTTTTTTGCCCATACACTAAAAAAATATTTCTAAAACTCTTCTGTTTAAAAAATGCATAAATCTACATTACAGAAATCTGCAAACGTTTTTCTGTAGATATAGAGCCTAAGTTTTATAAAAGCGACACCTTTTTTCCTTGCCCCGGAATATTACGACAGGTAAAAAAAAATGTGTGCAAGCTTGTGTTTGATTTTTTACCTCATGCATATTTCACTACTAGCGAAATTTATTCTCGACCTTGAGTGCACAATTATTGCGAATAGGTGCAGAGAAGTATAAAAGAAAAAATCGTTCAGCCCACGCTGATTTTAAGTAATTTAAATGTTAACTAGTGTTTTGTCTATGCCATGGTTATCGCCATTGACTGGCATCACCTGCTAATTAGTAGGGAAACCTTATTTTTTTTAAAACTGTAATATTAAGTATGAATATTTATGTTGTTCACTACAAAACATAATTTTTTCTTTCTCGTTTATATTTCAGATTGTTTCCTACATTGGACTTTTCGGAGTTTACGGACATGCGTTGCATTACTTGCTGCTTTTGGTACCTTTCTACACCTTTCACGAGCTCTTAAAGAAAAACATCCGTTAAAATCCAGACTTAAGACATGAAATATTTATTATTGACAAAATTACGGTTATGTACACTAAAGTATGTTTAAAATTTGGAATACGAACATAACGTGACTCTTTTGGTTCGAACATATTTTTTTTTCTAAGTCAACGACCTTATTAGAGATTATTTGTTACAGACCGGCTTAGTGTCATATACTTGTCAAGAAAAAAACGGTAAGATTACCTGGATAAGTTCTGTTCTTGAATCAAGAACCTTCATCTACCATAGCTGTGATATCGGGGAGTTATTTGCACTTAGCAAACACCTCGAATATTCTCATTCACGATTTTCGAGTGTTGGTCCACAAACAAACAAAAATTTCGAGTTTGTATGCGATTTAAGAAAGTGTGAAAATTATTCCAAATTATTTTCAGGGGGTGTTCTACTTCCCCAAATTTCTTAATAAGTTCCCCGTGTTTTACCTCGTTTGCTTACTTTATTTTTGTTAAAAATAAAATTTAAGAAAAAGAAAATCATCGCGAAAAAAAAATTGCAAGCACTCAACGACCGCATATTCCGTGGTTTGGTCTAATTGCTCATTACCTCGTCAATCGCCGGTGCTTCTTGTTTTCTTTATTATCGCGGATTTCTTTTTATCGAGACTTCTAGACCAAATAATATTACGTGAAAGGTGTAGACTTGTATAAAACAAAAAAAAATATATATATAAGAAAGACAAAAAGAAAAAGAAAAGATAAATGCAAGTATCCAACAGACTTTCAATCTTTATCTTGCGATTTTCTCAGGTGAGTTTTCAATTGCTTCGTTACAGTAATTTTTAACATTTTTTTTTCATTGTTTTTATCTTAAAATTGGGTCAATTTTCTGGATTTTTATCTTATATAATGTTCTGTTTAGGTTTATACTTATTGGCTTTAATCATGGATAATTTGATTTTCTATGATTTACGTTTTAATAAATAAAAAAAAATTGTGGAATTCGAATACGAAATAATTGGGCTTAAATGGCTTAACACTTACGGAACATGCGCAGTTTAGTCAAAAACATTGCTGTGTCATTGTCTGTTAAAATTTCGAATTATGATTTGTAATTGTATGATACGTGAAATTATGATAAAAGAGGATTACCTTACTGTGGCGCTAATTATAGTTCCGGGTAAGTGTGCGTGCGTGTGTGTGTTAAAAATTGGACTGCAACTGGTTTACCTGGCGGAAGTTATGTCACCGGTTATGCGTTTGTAGGTAGGAAAAGTTTTTTATACAGAAATGTTGTATTCTTAATGGAATTCCGTCTTTTTTTTATAAACTCTACGACACCAAATGCTTCTCGGAATGTATCTAAGAAGGACAATACCTACTAGGCATTATTCCTCTGTTTCCCACCCTTAAAGGAACTATCACTTTCTAAAAAATATTCAATTATTGAAAATTATTCTTAAACTAAAAAAAATGTGTATTGTAAAGCAGTGTTAAGGGCAGGAAAAAATGGTTCATACAAGTTTTAACAACTCTTAGTAAAAATTGTGTTTTGTTTTTATGTGGAAAGAAAAAGCTTAGGAAACCCTTTTACACTCCCCCCCGTGTTCTTTTAATGAACTGGGTTTTGAGAGCTTTTGAGGAGCTTTTGAGTTCCCATACAAAATCGAAGAACCAGAAGACCCAGATAAAACCTGGGTTTTCGATTTTGTATGGGAACTCAAAAGCTCTCAAAACCCAGTTCATTAAAAGAACACGGGGACTACCAGTCTGTCATGTTGTTCAGGTCATGGTGCAATGTTTAGTAGTAAATTCAGTTTGAAGGATAGACGGGAATAGGACAAGTTAAAGGGGGTCTGGCGAGTGCTCGAGTAGATGTCGATGAACCTTACGTTTGAACTCTAAGATGTTGTACGAGTTCGGAAATACTGATTGCGGAAGATTATTCCACAATCGAGTTGTTGGAGACTGCAGGGTATGGGGATGAGCCGATCTTGATAGTCTTGTGCTCTGGCAAAATATTGATCGTTGAAGAACACCGGCCGAAATAGTATAGCGTTTAGGGTTCACGCCATCCAATACTACCTTGATTAAACGGCCAGTAAGAAAACTCTCTTATCCCGTTCCTTAGAACTAAGTCTATGCCAATAGCTTGGATTTTAGTCAATAGGATAGGGGGCCATACTCTGTCAAAAGTCTTGAAGATATATAAAGCTACCAGACCAGATTCACCAAAGCGATGGTGCTTTGGTTGAGATGCTTGATCAAACAGAACGGCGTCAGTAGACCTTTTTGGTCTAAAGCCGTATTGCTTATCATGTAGAATTTGGTTAGATTCAATATATCATCAGCTTTCAATTGATTATTGTCTCCATGAAAGACTAGAAGTAATTGTTATTGGGTGGTAGTTAGAAGGGTTGTTATATTCACCTTTTTCGGAATAGGATGAACATGAGCTAGTTTCTAACAGTGATAATCTTATTGCTCAACCCATCATCAAATGTTGATTTGTCTTTCCTGGTGATGCAGTTAGAGTAGCTTCTCGTCTTAATATGTAGTGGCTTGAAAAAAGGTATTCAGGTAGGCAATTCGTATTCGTGTCATTCAAACCTATTAAAATTTTTAATAAGATTCGAGGATCAATCAAATGTCAAAAAAGAATAAGGAGAAAGTTTTCCTATTGGCTTTGTGGAAGAAATAGTTGTCTGAACTCCAACTTCTTCAGTAAGATCTGTACTTGTGTGAAAGGCTGTTTTATTCGTCCCTATTGCTTTGTGGAAACCTAAGGTTGTTCACATTCATTTTTATCTTTGCATAATGTAGGATCATTTTGGGAGTACAGTAAGTTTTTGGGACTGCTTTGAGGCTGTCCCATGCTTGACTTTCGTGAGTGTCGAGTAGCTGTCAACATTCATTGCTGGCCTTTATTTACTTTATTTGTGGTCCGACTAAAATACATACCTGCTTTTACTTTTGCTTCCGATAAATTAGGATAGAAATTCTTTAAATAATATTGGAAAGCTTCAGAATCTTGACGAAAAGCTTTAACGAATTGCTTCCAGTTGTATAGCTATGTCGGTTCTGAAGCAGTGACATTATCTATTGTAGTCCAGAATATCAAAGCTAGGGCGATATCTCTAGAATATTAATAGTTCTCAAATCATCAGTGACATATCACAAATCACAACAAAGTCATAAAGGCGTGGTGAGTCGCAGTTGTGATTTTTTCGAATACTCGTGCGCCAGTCTCAAGTTATGACAATCGCAGGCTTGTGATGGCATATAGAGCTGGTCACAGGGATGATATAATAATAATAATGGAAGAACTATCTTATTTGTAGAACATGCAAACTAAGAAAATTGGACTCTTTTGACACGACGTTTTATTTGCACTAAATTCAAATTAAAATATATTTTCACAGCAAACTAACAAAACATGGTTTTTTCACACGACCGAGTTGGCCCTTTAAGGGCATTTAAATTTCCAGCCAAATCAGCCCAAAGATTTTGTATCCGCTTAGGGTTGGTGGGGTCATTTTTATTTTGTCGAATTTCTGGATGATTCCGGAAAAAATCGAATAAATACTCAAGCTGCTCTGGAGAGGTTCTGTCTGGTACGACTTTTTTCCTTCTGTAAAGACTTAAAAATAATATAAACAATCAAATTTCATACTACATATTTACAGAAAAATTTACCTTTTTCCATTTTGGCGCGCGTTTAATGATTGACATTTCACATAAGAATTTCACAACATTTGACATGTCACATTTCCACCACAATTGTGGTGGAATTATAGTGATGAATGTTGTGATTTTTCACTGAGAATCGAAAACAGCTGATTTGTCACAAGATTCGTCTCAAGATTATTGTTTTCATATTTGCTTATGACTTATGACCCGTCACAGCCAAGAATTGGCCTATAAAGCTCATCGAAAGCTTTTAACTCCACCAAAAACTCACCACAAATTTATTATGTAAAAAAAATTCATTTTAATGGCAGCCGCGGCTAGCTTGCCAGAGGCTCATTCTGTTATCCAAATTTGGTAGTAAACGTCGTGTTTCGTGACCCTTGATATTTCGTTAATTTTGTAGCCGGCCGGAGAAATTACTTGTGATGCCAAAACAAAGAGGATCTCGCTGGAAAATTTCCAGTCCGTATTTTTTAGAGGTTTGGTCTTTTTTGTATAAAGTGACTGGGCTATAAAGCCAAATAAGCGTTTTTAATGGTTTTATTTAGCTCGACCTCGTATATTTATTTGGTTCAAATCTTGCGACAGATTTTTCAACTACTTCTACTAAACCGATTCTTCTGAAACTTTGCACACATATTGAGTTCCCGTGACAATCCAATCTGAGAATTTTATAAAAAAATCAAGATGGCGGTTGCAAGAAGGCGGACGAATTTTGCAATTGTGTTCCGATTCTATTGAAAATCGGTATCGGGGGGTTTCAATTCAAAATGGCGGCGAAATCGTGCAATAGTAGCAGTGCTGTCTTCTCATGTCGTATGCCAAGGGGCACTTTGGGTCGCTGCGTCAGCGGATTCTGGGACTTTTAACAGACTAAAATAAAAACTTGGGGCGCATGAAAACCTGTATAACGATAGTATAATTAAATACAAACGACTTGTCTAGAAAAATGTGTTTCCAAGTCCACCAAAAAAATATTGCATCTCAAGAAGGTCCACGTTTGTGTTCTAATTATTTTCTAGTTTTTGGTACAGCTTATGATTTAAAATAAAACCATTTAACTTAAAAGTTTTTTTTACCTTTTTTTAATTTCAAGTTCCATTAGGCAATTGTTTTTAGGGTCCTTAATTATGTGGTTCTAAGAACAAGAAGTACCTATGGTAGATGCATCTTCAATTTGGAAGAACGATTCTCCAAAAGTACTTTATTTTTTGGGTACAAAAAGCAAGTAGAAACGCATAACGGTTTCATCAACTTTTCTAATTTGTTAGTGGATTCGTTTTTGAGTCCTTTTACGATGACTTCAATAAATTGATGCAATTCCAACTCGATTCCATCATCGAAGTCAGCGCGACCTGTCGTGGCTGTATTAGATTGGAGCCGGTGAAGAAAAACTGCGTTTCGACATTGTTATTATTTCATTTCTTTTCGACTGGTGCTTGCTGTCCGACATTGGATTTCATGGTAAAATCAAGGGCAGAACAATGGGATTCTACTTCGCTCTAGTGTTCTATATAAGCACACGGGTAATTGTAATACAATGTAAAAAATTTCTGCCGAATTTTTACAAAATGGCACTGGAAGTTTTATTCGCAAGCAGTTTTATAAATTTACAATACATATATATTATTAGGAATATTTCTAATCCTAGCAAATTCTTCATGTGAAGTTACAAAATTTATAGTAATATTACAAAATTTTGTAGTAAATAACTGTGTAGTAAATCAGTTTGCATATCGCGATTTGTAATTTTACTGTACATTTGCACTGTGAATTTACATATTTTTTTTACAAGTGTAGCCTTATAACACTGGCGTTTTTGTAGGCTAGAAGTGCTTCCTTGGCTAGGCTGAAAATGACGAATTCTCTTGTTATATTTAAATTTATTGTGTTTGAAATTAGACATCGGCAATATCAGATAAATTAAGATTTTTTGTTCTCTTCCTTTTGTTGTAACCGTTCTGCTGGACTGATAAGATTCCTAAAGTTTGTTTCGTTTTTTCCAATTACTGGACATACTTCCTGAAGAGAATTTTGAAATTGCGAAGAATCCACAATGAGAAGTACTTTTTCAGTTTTTTTTTTTGGTTTTTTTTATCATTTCGTGTAGAAAATTGTAAGGCACATTTAATAGGCAATTAAAATTCAAAATCATATAATTAAACGGCAAGCTCTTATTTTGTGGTACCATTTTACAGAGTTTAAACACTTCAACTATATTGAAAACTGTTTCATCGTGTAGCCTTTAGTTCAAAGAAGTGGGCAATCAAAATTAGAAAATAATTTTACATTTGATTCCCATATGAAACGTACGCCATCTGTTCGCGGTATTTTTAAGTGAGATTCTGTTTTTGTTGACTTGACGTACGTTTTGGGTGTATTTTATTTGCCGTCTGATATTATTATATCAACCACTGTATTTTTAGCGTACACAATTTTGTAAACAGAAGAAAAAAAAAGAAGTAAATATTTGCAGGTGAATATATTTATTCGTTAATTTAGTAGTGATAGCTCAAAATAAAAATAATAGATAATTTGAAACTGATAATTATCGGTAAGTGGCTATAAGTGAAGTTAAGTGATTTGCATACAATAACCGTCTTTTTATGTAATCATATAATTTTGTTATTGAAGACTTCTAGATTTAAATTCAAAAAAGGTACAGAAAATTGCACTCGGGTTGGGTCCTGCTAGTATCAATTAAATTGATAAATTTTATTGTCTTCCAAACTAACTGTTATAAAAAGTCTAGAGCTGCAGCAAACTGTTATAAAAATCATAGAAAAAAAGAATATAGATTTATCCTTCCCCTATGCTTTTTATAACCGTTACTAGGCTTTTTATAACAGTTCAAGTTGGAGTATATCACTTTCATTCGTGGATAAGGGGAATCTCCTTTCAATTTGTTCTTTCATTTTCAGCCTACGAAAAAGCCAGTGTCACGCACCTATTATAAGTGGCTTTTTTGCATAACTAGGATACGTGATCCGTTTAAATAAGTTCCAGCAATATTATAATATTAATCTTAATACACAAATAATGGGAATAAATGAAACAGAATAGACTATAACAAAAGGCCGAATTACCAGCATCTCTGTTCGTCATAAATTTTTCGCTACTCGACACTAAGTCGATGACCGATCGGAAATTAACTGTGACCTAGCAAACATACATACATTCGATGACATGATTTGCGCCGCGAGATTATATACGAATATGAAAGCTTTAAATTCGGCCGCGATTTCGGGGAATCCCAGTACCTTTGCAAATTTTGGAAATCTCAATATTATTCGCGGAATTTTATTAAATACTGAAAGAGTGGAGCGATCGACGAGTGGAGCGATCTTACTGCTGTATTAAACATTTCCTCAATCAAATTGCTTAGTTTTAGAGCTTTGTTTTTTATACGCTTTTATTTAACTTGCATTGTTTGTATGTTAGTTTGTTTAGGTCAAATCTTGCAACTGAATTTTGACCTGCTTTCATATAACCGATCAACTTCAAATTTTGCACATATGCGTAGTTTGCGTGGCAATGCAATCTAACCATTCTGGCGATTCCAAGATGGCGGTCGATTTCTGCAATTGTGTACCCCGCGCCCCGACAATGGTATCTAATGAAAGGGCAGGAAAGGTAGACTAAAATTAGCTGTGTGGCGTAATTCCAAATTCAAAATGGCGGATTACCTTTTTCTTCAAAACACCTTCGGTATAGGTATCTATCAAATGAAAGGGTATGACGATTATAATGGGTGACGTCATTTTAAATCTAATATGGCGCCCACCACAAAATGGCGGAAGACATATAATAGACTAAACAGAATTGCTTGTGTTGTGTTACATTGGTATTATATACATATTTTTTTAGCACATTTCACCAAAATTAATCTAGAACCCTTAGGTATTTTGGCAATTTATTAAAAAAAATCATTAAAAATTGTATAGGTAACCTAAATTAACGCTAACCCCGATAGTTGCGTCTCTGGGTCAGCCGATTTTGCGAAGTTGAAGGCCCGTGAAAAAAATTTTTTGCTCTGATTTTTGCTATATCCGTGAGCTTCGCGAAAATTTGTTCCCTTTGATATGAACTAGGACATCCAGGATTCTCCTTCAGCATCCTCCAGACTCCTTTTAAGCTACCATGTCCTCTATTACTTCCTTCGAACCAAGACATTGTATCGTGACGAGTACGACTGGTAGTACAAAGTGTGTCTCCTGAACTTGGACTTTCATATAAAAAGTGGGAGTAAATAATCAATCACTAAGAACTATTGATGTGCACAATATTCAAGAGTGTAGGGCACCATACTATTGTTGTATTTTAATTTGATACCAAAGTAAAAAAAAAACTTTCCAAAGTCCACTTGAATGCCTCAATTCCTTTTTTCACTAACAACATACTTAAACGGTATAATTTGAAAAGTCATTCTACTATTAACTTTCAATTTATACCGCAACTAAATTGCCTTTAACTACCTGTACACAGTGTACTTCAACTACGAGCGCGATTATCGCTTCATCAATAATTTTCATATATACATAAATTGAAGGGCCTTGGCCATGATAATTGACCTCTCTCACAACAGAGCTATAACTAAAAATCGATCACTCCGAAAGCCTTGATAAATGCATACACGAACGTTACCTGAAAGCCATTAACAATTGCCAGGAAATAGAAAGCTGCAACTGTCCGTAGAGAAAGAGACACCGCGCTCGCTTATGAAGGTGTGTAAACAAGCTCTCAGTTCATTAACATCATCAAACGTTCCGTTGCCAAAAAATTATTGCAGCCAGCCCCCGTTTTTTAATAGCTTTCATTTTTTTGGCCCTCCTCGCTGCTGCCTGCCTACAAATCACATTCAAATTATTACCTGCCATTTATGCACGAAAATCCCGGTGCAAAACTCTTTTCGGTATGTTTCGATTACTTCCTATATATGGACATATTTTTATTGGACGTTGTTGCTATTATCACTATTATTATTGTATCGAAAATGCAACAACAACAACAGCACAGCAGCACCGAAAATAAAAACTTTCACTTTCGATAAAACTTTCTGAAATTTGTTTTATCACCATTAACAGTAATTTTTTCAGTTGCTCAATGGTGGTTTTTTTTGATAGTAGGAACCAAATTTGGAACTGTTTCCCTTAAAAAGAGTTGCATTTACGTAAAATTATAAAATACGTCACTTTTCGGGCAGTTTTTTGTCGTCTTTTTGGATTTAGTTTATGTTCCAAGATTTCACATTGTTGACATGGGCGCTGATTGCTGAATTGCAAAATTTTGTTGGTTTAAATGATTTGCTGAAAAAAAAATCGATCCAATATTATGCAATTTTTTGACAAACTTTTGTAGAGTCGATAATCAAATTTGGGAACAGTGGAGGATGTTGCCTAGCAAATAGAAAGTTTTATCTCTTTATTTGGTAAATTTGGAGGATTTTTCGTTTGAGTGGAAATTTTTTTTTTAAACTGGTTGTAATTGGATTGTACCTGTTTTTGTTTGCTAGAAAGATCAGAAGAGGACATAAAAAAGTGCAGAGTTCAGATCAGAACCAATCGCAACCGTTTGAAATGATCTAGAGTTCTAACTATGCAAGATTTTTAAAAATTGGTGATAATGATTGTTGCAAAAATTTCCAAAAATACCGATAAACAATAAAGTTTTCAAAATTTTCCATATATTTTCCATACGAGGGTCATTGAAAAGGTCCTTAGAAAAGGATAGAAAAAAATTATTTTGGGTTATATGTTTTTACTTTTCAGCATAGTCTCCCTTTAGGTACTTTTTCCCAGTGTTTCTGAAGGTCTTCAAAATAAGCATCGGTTGTTCGAAGTGAATCTTTTCCGCCGATCCCAACTATTCTCGAACATGGCTACGAGGCCAGAATGCTTGCTGCTGAACGTCCAACAGTAGGATTCATATGGAAATACTGTTTAAAAACCATCGTCTTAGAGACGGTTTAGACGGTGCGTACCAGCGCATGTGCCTCACGAACTTTATGAATAAAGAGAGAAGTCGGCTGGCACGCCTCATCATCCCTGCTTCTCTCTTCATCACCAAACGTTCGTAAGGCACATGCGCTGAAGCGAACGGTCTAAAACGACTCTTGTACAGAAGGATTTTGGAGGTTAAGATGCTACGATTTTGAAGAGCCTTACCAGACGCCTTGGGCGTGTATTTCCGATTCAAAATTGAAGTTCCATCACATGTCTTCTTTTAATGGTAGCCCTAGGATGCTACGGTATGGGGACGGTATTAGTTCTAAACTGTCCACTCAAATTGATGGGAAGGAGTTGCAAGTTTTGTTAAAAATAAGGTAGAACTTCGTTTTGGAAGCAATTTGGTACAATTTTTGCGGCCTCAACCGAGTTGCATTCAAAGTTCACAGTCTGTGCAGAAGTCGCACGGAAGGTCGGACGGACAAAAGAAAAGTCCTTATCGTGTGGACCCACCATAATGTGGAATATCATTATCAGAAAAGCTGTGAAGTGGTTGGAGGGGATTCAGCGTGTTTCTTTTATAAAGATTAAAATAGACCGGGTGATAGAATTTACCCCTGAGAGACAGCGTCAGCGATGTCGTGGGGTTTGGGCGACTTAATTCATTTGTCAAGTCAATTAATTGACAGAGGAAACAACCATACCGTGTATTAAATTTGTTGTACATATCTCTGTGTGACACAAAAAAAAGTGATTTATATGCTTTGCGATTGGAGCTGCCATTTGACCAACAATCATCCTTAGAAAAATTGCCACGCAATGCTATTTTGATTCAACGAAAAAAATCTTCTGTAAGTAGATATTTACCATTTTGGATAAACATTTGCTTTCGGCCCTCATTTTAATTAACAGATATGTATTATACATATGTAGATGTTATCATCACCAATAGCTCCACAGTCTGTTATTGGCCTTAACTTCTTTCAACATCCTCCTCCAGAACTGTGGGTGCCTTAGGTTATCATATGCGTTTTTGAAGTCTGTGAATCGAGTCTAGGGAAATTAGACATTTTATTTCGGAAAAACTCCGGGAAAGCTGAATTTTGGTATGGACATTGATATTAGCGCTCTAAGGAAAATGTCACGAGTCCCCATAGATTTGAGTCTCGGACACGATTTTACGCGGGGTCAAAGGTCACCAAAAGCGATTTTTTTGCAAATATCTCAGTAATGCTCACTTTTACAGAAAAATTTTGTGAATAAAATTTGTGGCTTAGGTAATTTCCTACAACAAATATTTTATAACTTTTTCTTGTAAGAGTAACCGTTTTTGAGATATTTTGATTTACAGAGTTCTAATAGACCAGTGCAAATAATTTTTGGAAACAAAAAAATTATTAACAGCATGACAAATGTTGGAAAGTGAAGGAAATATAGCGAGCCAACCAGAAAAATAAATTCAAGTCGATCTGAGTTACGAGGGTGAAATAGGGGTAACTTTAAGGGGTGAAAGTGGTTTTTCACGATTTCCAGCGAAACTAGGCCTCCAATCAAAAAAAGTTGAATATAAAAGTTGTAGGTAATAAAAAGATCTACAAATTTTGTACGAACCATTTTTTCACATAACCTCAAATTTCCGAGAAAAATCGAAAAAACTAGTGTTTTTGTTTTTGATTTTTATGTCCTTTAAAAAAAATTTTTTTTTCCACGAAATTTTATGTAAACTTACCTTTTTATGTCCCAAATACGCTGTAATTTTTTTGAATTAAAATATTTATTTTTACGTTTTATTTTGAATTTAAACGTAAAAAGAGACCTCATTTTCAGCCGAAAATGCCCATGTTCTAAAAACATTTTTTTCAAAAAATCTAAGGGTTTTCTCCTTTTGTTGAAAGGGGTAGTTTCAGATGGTGTAGAAAAAATTAACATGACTATGGACCAATTTGCCAGGAAACGCGAAAAACTTAAAAAACTTGATTTCAAAAAGTTATTTTTCAATCATTGTTTTAAATTTTTCATTATTCTTTTTCATTATAATCCTTGAATAATGTAAGAAAGAAAATAATTAGTTTTCTTTGAATCCTTCCTAGAAAAAAATTTACTTTGCTCAATTCAAATAAAGAACCCCGCAGAATCTGTATGGGAAACGGGTCCCGGTCAAATTGGCCCAAATTTTACTCACTTATAGCATTCGGCGAGTAGATAAAAAGTGCCCATGGGCTCACAGCTGAAATTTTGAGAGCCCTGTATATACAGGGTGTTTAAAACCACCCGTGCCACCCAATTTTCTGGGAAAGTCTCGATTGAAAAAAAAAAATAACCCCCATTTTTTTCACGGATTCTGATTCTCCCGCCCCCCAAAGTGGGGATGGGCGCGGGGTTAATTTCTGTATGGTCAGATAGATTTTCAAAAAATAGGTATCAACACTTTATTTCAACGGTTTTTCCCCTTTTTTCACTCTAATTCAAAATGTAGGTCGTTAAGGGTTAAGGTCTTTTTTCTGAACTTGTTTAACATCTCCTAAAGCTGCTAAAAAATTCGTGGAACACTCACACATTTTTGAATCGTAAATAGCAAAAAATACAAGGCAGCTGGGGTCTTGGAGTGTTCCACGAATTTTTTAAGCAGCTTTTGGAGGCGTTAAACAAGTTCAAAAAAAATTTAAAACAATGATTGAAAAATAACTTTTTGAAATCAAGTTTTTTAAGTTTTTCGCTTTTCCTGGCAAATTGGTCCATAGTCATGTTAATTTTTTTTACAACATCTGAAACTAGACCTTTCAACAAAAGAAAAAACCAAACAAAAGAAATTTTTTGAAAAAAATGTTTTTAGAACATGGGCATTTTCGGCTGAAAATGAGGTCTCTTTTTACGTTTAAATTCAAAATAAAACGTAAAAATAAATATTTTAATTCTAAAAAATTACAGCGTATTTGGGACATAAAAAGGTAAGTTTACATAAAATTTCGTGGAAAAAAAAATTTTTTTTAAAGGACATAAAAATCAAAAACAAAAACACTAGTTTTTTTCGATTTTTCTCGGAAATTTGAGGTTATGTGAAAAAATGGTTTGTACAAAAGTTGTACATCTTTTTATTACCTACAACTTTTATATTCAACTTTTTTTGATTGGAGGTCTAGTTTCGCTGGAAATCGTGAAAAACCTTTTTCACCCCTTAAATTTACACCTATTTGACCCTCGTAACTCAGATCGACTTGAATTTATTTTTCTGGTTGGCTCGCTATATTTCCTTCACTTTCCAACATTTTTCATGCTGTTAATAATTTTTATCATTTTTGCATTTTTAAAAGGTATCTGCACTAGCCTATAAATTTTATGTCCATACCAAAATTCAGCTTTCCCGGAAGTTGGGCCTTTTTTTTGTCTAATTTCCGTGGACTAAATACGATATTATGTTTATCTTAAATGCATATTATATGCATATCAAGGGTTATCCATTTAGACATTTAGAGGTACTTTTCTGAGTAGGGATTTTATAATAGATCACGCATGAGCTGTGTCAAACAGTCCTGATATTTTTGTTTGACATTTCAACAGGAAGGCCTTAAGGCGCCCATACACGAGCGAACAATTTGCGCAAATTTGTGTTTGCCAAAAAATATGGCCATACACTACCCAACGCGTTGCGCAAACTTCGTTGCGTTTATGGCAATTATAATTGCAAGTTTTGCAGAAAGTTACTTCATCAACATATCACCATACACGAGAAAGAACTTGCGCAACGCTGCTCGTTGCACAAAGATTTTCAAACGCTCATCAAACAGTTGCGCAACACTTCAAACTGCGCGATACACGGGGAATCCGCAGTGCTTCGATTTTTTCATGACGTATTATTTTTTAAACACTTTTGATTCATAAACTAGTTCCGTGCAACATGCAAATACTGTTTTATGATTGAAAACCACTCTCCAAAGATAAATATTCAAATTACCACGAAAAAAGTCATTTTTTCGATTTTTTCAATTTTCCGGTCATTTTTTCCATTGCAGTATACCGTTTTTTTACCATTTATCGAAAGTAGACGTAACAACGAGTAAATGAGCCAAAACAGAACTCTGTAGGAAGCGTAGTTTTAAGAGGAATCGCAGTTAAAAATGTCGCTTTTTTTTCATAAAAAATTAAATTTAACAACAACCTCTAAATATTTCCGTCTGAAAAAATTACTGCCTTTTTGCAACACTAAAAGGTATCTTTTGCCAAAGTTTCAGCATCATAAAAATTTTTTTGTCAACGAAAAAAATTAAAAACCAAAAAACCGGGTTTCCGCCATTTTTTCGAAAAATTTTTAGGTTAGGGTAAAAACGGTTCACACAAAAGTTGTAGATCTTTTTATTTCCTACAACTTGTACCTTTGACATTTTTCGATAGGATGCACAGTTTAGCCAGAAATCGCGAAAAACTGTTGTCAACCCCTAAAAACCCCCCTATTCCACCCCGGATAGCAGCTGTCGGTTCGATTTATTTTTCCCTCTTTTACAAGAGCTTGTTCGACAATATCCCGTTGTCAGATTGCTGTAACGAATTATTTTGTTGTTCGAACCCTATTTCTACTGGACTATCAGTTGTACATATTACGAAAATCAGCGTTCTACGATAAATGTGTTTCGTACGAGCAACTTGATCCAAATACCGCCATACCATCGATAAATTTGAAACCCAATTTTCATTATTGGATAATACGCGATCGAATAGTCGTAGTGAAGAAAATATAGCGGCGGTAGGTAAGAGTCTATCCGATGACCGTGAGTAATTGATTTAGCGCCGTTCGTATAGAACAACTTGGTGTATTTTACGTAAAGATATTGGTTTAAAAGAATATAAAATTCAACTCGTACAGGAATTGAAGCCGGCCGACCTTCCGAATCGTCACCGTTTCAGTGTTTGTACTGTGTTTGAACTTCTTCACACTTTTGGACCAAAATTTTGTTCCGCGATTAGACCAGGCCCATTTCTAGTTTACGTCAATAAGGAAAATTTTCGAATTTCCGAAGAGGTCCAAGAACTGCCATTATATCCAGATAAAACTAAGGTATACACTGGTGGAATCATCGCTCAATATTTCTTCAAAAATGAGGCCGGCTTGAACGTAACTGTGAACGACGATGACGCCTGTTATCACGCCATGATAACGGTCTATTTCCTGCCTGAAATTGATGTCCGTGGCTTCGACGACATTTGGTTCCAACAAGACAGTGTTACTTGACACACAACCCGTGAAACCATGGCTTTATTATTAGAAGAAGTCGGTGAGCAGTTAATTAGCACGCTTCGGACTGGTGAATTTGTCGCCTTGCTTATATGAGATATCACACCTCTAGACTTTTTCCTTGAGGCTACGGAAAGGCTACGATTGAGGAATTGGACCGCCCGCTAACTTCACAATTTCGCAAAAATCCTTGATCCTATATAAAGCAAACCGTTAATTAATTTGAATAAATTAAATAAATCAAATACTATTCAAATTTAAAACGTAATTCTCTAAAATTTAACCTCAATAATAAAAAATTTTCTAGGCTAAGAAAAAACCATATCAAAAATATTTTCTAAACTTTCCAAAATTCACACCCAACATTCATCTATTTACCTAAGCTTATTTAACAGTTGCATATCCGGCAAGCAATTAATCAATGGCACAAAAATCCATGACATACCCAAAGTTGGTCAAAGAAATTCGCGCATTTTAAATATCAATAATAATAAAAAAAAAACTCGGAAATGTTTACTCTAAGCCCACCCGATAAAATTTCACTCAACCAAAAATACTTTGATACATAACCAGTTTCCTAGTTTTCTACGCCTTCAATTACACCTCGAAAAATCTTGGCGAAATCTTTTATAGTCTTGGCGCGTATTTATCTTAATTGCTTTATTAGGTCAAATCAGGTGAGAAAAATATTTTATATTTTCGACGTTAATCGCTGTTTACCTCCTTTTTCCACTCTTGATCTTTTATCTTTATTGTTGCATCATTAAAAATGTTCATTCCTCATCGGGATTGTTATCGTTGTGCGGTTTTTTATCCATCCATCTGTAAATCTCGGTATTGTTGCCTGAGAGTGGGTAGCCCTATATTTTATGACTGAATGCAGCGACACCTATATTTGTTTTGCAAAAATTATTGCTGTCATCTCAGAACCTCGACAAAGCAGCCATATTAAATAATTCTGCAGGTATTCGCGCGGCATTGTCGCGCTGTAATTATGCTCATAAACTTTCACTTGTGCGGCTCAAGTCTGTTTGTTGATTCAAAAAAACCACCACAACAACAACAACAACAAAGAAACAAAATGTGAAACGTGAACGTCCCATTCTTCAATTATGCATTCAAATTTTCTGAATTGCTCCGAATGTCACGTCGCGCCTGACGGGCTAAATCTGCGCAGTTCCGCAAAATAACAAATTGCTCCGAATGACTTAATCCACGCATTTCTTGGCGGGGGAATCACACGAGTAACAATTACTGCTATTAGCTTTTATTACCATTTTTTTGTTGTTGTTCCATTTGCATCGTCCTTGTGGCTAGATCATGGTTTCCGCGGTGTCCTTCGGACAAGTATCGAATTTACAGTTAGCTAAGGCGACCGTGGCCTTTAGTAAATTTTCTGTACTCGAAAAGAGCATTTTATACCTCATCGATCTGTCTTTCGTTCGTATCGAATGACAGGTTTGTGAGGAAGTTTGCACTGCGAATATTTAAATATTTTTCGTCTCCCTCTTAATTTTATTACGTTTAATTTTATAGCCTGCAGTTATAACTGTCGATTGTAGATGTATCTATTGCATTATAGACGCCTACCTACAAAAATAAAAATTCTATGCCAAATTTATCAAATGCAAAATTTATCATTTGGGTTTTTTTAGCAACATGCAGTTATGTCACGATGGTACATGCAGACAAGATTTATGTTCTCTGCCTCCTAAAGATTACGAAATTATAATTTTAAATTTTTAAATAAATCGCAATGATTAATGTTTATATGGAAAACATGAAAGGTCTTACCCTTTCGGAGCATGCTCAAAATTTACGGAAGAAAAATATGTTTTTTTGGAGTACTAAATGCCATTCTTATTTTAACAAAAGCATGCTGCATAGTCCAAGCAATAAAAAACATTTGAAATGTTTAAATCAAAATCAAACATAGCCTATGAATATCGTTCTTTTTTTATCTAAATGCAACTCATCTGTATATTTGTAGCACGTCGTCCGTCCGTTCTTGGTCGTACAGCCCTTCGTTCCATCTAATGCACCATTCGTTTTAGTTAATCCTTAAAGGGCCAAATATTCTTCTTAAGATTTCCTTTCGAAGAGTTTTAGCTGATATCCGTAGCATAGAAGTTAATGGATTAACACTGTCTTGTATACTGGGCTATATTTCGGAACACAGCCATAGTGTATGTAAATACGCGGGTGCCGTAACTGTCTCGGACTGGTGCAAGTGCGATCATCATAACCACTGGTAGCTGTGGTAATGTGATCGGGCCTACAATCTACAAAGCCAAAATGTAAAGTTATCATTTCGAGGACTGCACGGCAGTGGGTAGTTTTTGCACTGTCGTCGTTTAACAATCTTCTCTCGGCACCGGACGGACCTAGTTGTATAATACCTTATGTTGATATGAAGGCTCTGTCAGGATGGACCTTCCTCTTCCTGTCAGACTTTTATAGACTAATTAATCTGGGAAGGCCTGGAGTAGAATTGGGAGCCCCATAGAGCATATCCGAGTTCGGCTTTTACAAACTCCTTCTCAACAGACCGAAGGCAGGACGGCGCGGCGGTCAGGAACCCACGAAGCCATGGAACAGCCGGGGCTCTGTCCAAAGTTACTGGACCCAACAGAAAATTGGCAGCACCACTCCCACTAGGGGAACAGATCGCCGATCGGTGATCTAAGCGTCTTTTACCATTTTAGTCGATAGCCGTTCAATTGCAGTGGCTTGGGTGAACTTATCGATTAAGTTATACGCAGTCACTAAATCCCTATGAAAATTCATTGGCCTATCATACTAAACCAGAAAGCAAGAAAAGGACTTTTACACATTCCTCGACCTATCTCCAGCGGCGTAACATTAGCTGGGCCCGTCAAACCCGAATGTCATTCACACACAAGTTGAATATTCTGATATGGTTGATCATGGACGTGTTTACGCAGGCACCAGCTACCTTTCTTCTGCTCGAATGCAAAAATGGTAACAAGATATTTGGCTGTAGTTCAGCTGGGAATTCATTTAGCATTTATTGGCGTTGCACAGAAAGTCAAAACCAGTGCAGACCACGAGCCCCAATGCAGAGGAACATCATATAAAATGATAGGGGGCAAAGAAGTTTCCCTAACCGCCTTCTTACCAACTTTTAGGGCTTTGCCGCGTTGAAGCCAGGTCTCACCTCGATTCAGGAAGCAAAACGTTCCAGTGAGGCTGCTTTCTGCCAACCTTGATGTTTATACCACCGGCCCTGTTCACTGAGGATATTGATCTTATGAAACTGTTGTCCGATACGAAATTCTTCTTTGATTGTTGTAATGATTGTAGTTTCAGATGCATTTCTTTTATGTTATGTGCTATTTGAACAGACACAATCCCTCAACTGCTGCAATAGGTGAAACTCAAATCTCACTCACTTATATAGCCCAGTTGTCAGAGACTTTGACCTCGCACTAAAGGTGATCTCGCTGAAAATTGGAACTTAGGTACTTTTTTGGATGTAGAAAACGATCAAAAAATCTTTGCTGCGCTAAAGTGTATGCTAAGTTCACAATTTCGAAAACAAATTCGAAAATTTGGTTTTCGCTTTAAAAATTCAAAAATAAAAAAAAATTCGAAAAACTAATAGCGCCACGTGAAAGAGCGGAAAATTTCACTAAAATTTTTATTATAACTTATTTTAAAAAAAATTGTTTTATTATTATAAAAAATTATTAAAAATAAGAAGAAAATGTACGCAAAAATAAAAATAAAAAAAGCATTTTAAAGAGGACACTCTAAGCTTTCTAAGAAAGCCATTAGTTTTTAATTTTTTGTTTTTTTTCTCATAGAAAACTTGACTGGAAGTTATAAGTTGTAAAATTCTCACTGATGTTTATAAAATTGAAGATATATATTAATAGATGTGTACAAAAAAAAATCCTTGTACATTCATTATCATTAGACATTTACTTTTGATGCAAAAAAAATTAAAATGATAAACATTGTCTCTGTTTAATAAAATCTATGATTTAAAATATTCAACTTTTCTTACAACATTCATTCGACGCCATTTTTATTTTCAAAAACAGCCGACACACAGAATATCAGGAAGAAGAAAGACGCGCCCGGCCCGCAGCCAGTCTTTCACTTCTATCCTCTGGTGCCGGCTGTTTTTGAAAATAAAAATGGCGTCGAATCAATGTTGTAAGAAAAGTTGAATATTTTAAAACATAGATTTTATTAAACAGAGACAATGTTTATCATTTTAATTATTTTTACATCAAAAGTAAATGTCTAATGATGATAAATGTACAAGGATTTTTTTTCGTACGCCTCTATTAATATACATATATCTTCAATTGTATAAACATCAGTGAGAATTTTACATATTATAACTTCCGGTAAAGTTTTCTATGAGAAAAAAAATAAAAAATTATAATCTAATGGCTTTCTTAGAAAGCTTAGAGTGTCCTCTTTAAAATGCTTTTTTTATTTTTATTTTTGCGTACATTTTAGGCAAGGATACTTTGGTTTTTCCCCGAACGCCCGCTAGAATATTTTAATTCAGCTTTTTGGCGCGCTTAGATTTTTCGAATTTTCTTATTATTTTTAATAATTTTTTATAATAATAAAACATTTTTTTTTAAAATAAGTTATAATATAAATTTTAGTGAAATTTTCCGTTATTTCACGTGGCGCTATTAGTTTTTCGAATTTTTTTTTATTTTTCGATATATAAAGCGAAAACCAAATTTTCGAATTTGTTTTCGAAATTGTGAACTTAGCATACACTTTAGCGCAGCAAAGATTTTTTTATCGTTTTCTACACCCAAAAAAGTACCTAAGTTCCAATTTTCAGCGAGATCACATTTTGTGCGAGCTTTCGGTCAAAATTTGGCTCTGACGACTGGGCTAATATCAATATCAGGTGTCAGGGTATACCTTATTGCACTCTCTGCCCATAGGAGAATAGCCATTTATATCAGGAATTCCGTAGCTCTCCAGAAGGTATACAACAGTACATCTCATGATTTTAGTCACCTTTAGGTTAAACTTTATCTTTGAGGCCATATCACATTTTTCTGTTCTAATATTAGAAGTAATGAAGGCCTTTCTTAGCATTTCATACCATTTGTGAACAGATCATCGAACTCCTACCCTCCTGACCACTTGGAAACTTGTATGTATATGTTCAACCCATACCTAAAAAAGAGATGACTCCAATAACTGCTCAATAGCAATTACTTCTATTCTCTTCAAAGCAATTGAGACAATAGCTGCGTTCTATTTACAACGTGATCCCACTCAGATCATTAACTTTCAAGTAAACCAACAACAACGACTTGATCTAAAAAAGATTTGGATCAAAATCTGTGATACGAGAATAGCTTGTGTAACAACCATATCCAAGACACATCTCATTGGAAAATCCATTGCTTTTATATTTTTCCGGGTTGCTACTTCTGTTTTCGTTAGTTTTGTGTGTTGGTAGTTCTGCAAAATTTCATAAATTTATTTGGTAAAATTATTGAGTTAAAAAAGACAAGTACTCAGTTTTCTTTATTACTATTTATGTCAGCAGTGTAAACTATTGAACATTTTCCTTCAAATGCAGTCTGTTCACGAGTAATCATTCATCGACCCAATTTCGTATTACCAACTAATTTCCAACTGACTTTATTTTTTAATATATTATTCCAGTCATGGCTGCAAATAGAATGCGCTAATTGTATGTAGGTTTTGCGAAACTATTTTTTTCAATATATTTAATTAAAAGTTTCAGAATGAATTAATTATACAATTGCCTACTACTTCTCTACTCACCAGTCAGCAATACGCACCTGGATAATAATCTCGTTGGCACAAATTAAAATTCTGCTAGCTGCTGACTTGCTAAACTTGAAAAAATCTTAAATACCTTTTTTTTGTCAAAACTAAAAAAAGAGAAAAAAGTTTGATAATTATGTAATTTTGTATGCCGTTCATGCCTTAATAGCAAAGTGGGCATTGTGTGTCCATTGCGGCGGGTCTTCATTCCTCACATATCCATTTCTTGGCTTTCGTAACAATACAAAGAGCCATTATCATCATCTGCCGTGATTTATTAATCAATCTTGAGCACTTTCTCTCTTTCCCATATATGTATGTATGAAATACGCGGCGGGGCGGCTACAAATAATTCTGTTAATTTTATGATTGAGACTAGCAATTTTTCTTGCTCAATTAAGACATAATTCGATAATTTATTGCATTTGGTATAAAAATTAAAAACGGAAAATTGATTTTAGAAATTGGGAAAGTGAAGGAAATGCGGTTTTGAAAGTGACATTTTTTTAAATCGTTTTTGGTTTTTCCTTTTTTCTTGATGGATTGGGAAATTTTTGCAATTGATGATGGTGTACAGGTATTAATTAAGTTGAGGTAGGTGAAATATTGCGTGATTTTTAAATGTTGATTGGATATTTTTTAAGGTGAAAATTCTGCATCATGGGATAAAATGGTCTTAGTTAAAAGATGTTCAACAACTCGAATCGTGTGTTCCGTGTTCAATATTAACGCCAAGATCTTGAGCTTTATAGCGTCTTCTAAGTTAGCAGTATATGTATATTTTTTTAAACTGTCATTAAAATGTTGTGATGAATAAATTATGTCTTACAACACAGTTGAATAAAGAAGGCAAATTTAACTCCAAATGCTTCTCTGATTTAACTCCAAATGCATCTCTTGCAGGCACTGCGACCTTTTTGGTATATTGTGCCAACCCCGAATCTACTTGGGAGCAAAGATGGTGGAGACTCAATCTCCTCCTCGCTGTAGCTTAATAACCGCATAGCAAATGCTACGCAGTTTCGGAAGCTGATCAGCAGAAATATTTTTAGCTCAAAAATTATAAACTTTTATCTTCCTTTTATCTTTTGGCAAAAATTATCATGTTCAATTTTATCTATCTGATTGCCAATGGTATAATTTACACACAGTATCAAGACATCAATGATCCTGCCGCAGGTAGTGAAGGGGCTATTCTGTTTATGACCACTTTAATGAGTCCTTATGGTAATGATCTGCAAAAACACGAACTAAGAATTGTTCTTAATTTGCTTTAACTTGAAATCTTTTAAATTTAATAATATTTACGAGTCAGTTTTCCGGAGTGAAAAATTTTACATCTCAATCAAGTGCAGTTAAAACATTCTTCAAATGGGAAAATTCCGCGAAATTAGTGCAGAAACACGATTGGCGATAGTTGTTCTGCGTAACGAAAGCAATTCCGAGCGTGAGACATGTGTACATAGTGCTATCGTCCGATACAAACCTAAGTGGCAGTCATCAAGATCGTCAACGATCAGGAAGTCCGAGAGCGCCGACTTCAAGTGTGGACAAGTTCATCATAGCCACCAATAGGTGCCATTCATGCTGAGGTGAACAAATTTCATTTTAAACCTGCGTCACTAACAACGGTAAAAAGATGACTGAGAGATGCTAATTTATATGGCCGTATTACCATACGAAAACCACTACTACTCCCAAAAAAATGATCAGCGTCAATATTGGACTGTTGAAGATTTTAAAAAAGTGCTGTAAACTGGCGAATCAAAGTTTGAGTTATTTGGTTCGAAGAGGAGATTTACATAAGTCAACTAAGACGAACAGAAGATGATGAGGAAGCATGGTAGTGGCTCAGCAATTGTCTGGAGCTGTTTCTTAGGCTATGGAACAGGAGATTTTGTGCAAATTAATGGGATCTTAAAAGACAAAACTCGAGTAAAATTCTATACCATTTGGCCTACGTTTAAACATCAATGGATTCCTTTTTCAGGAAGCAATGCTCAAAAGCTTTACCTCAAAATAATCCAGAGGTTATTTAGAAACGACAGAATCTTTAGGTGTGCCACAGAATATGACATGGTCGTCTCAGCGTGCCGATATCAAACCCGATCGAATTTTTATGGGAACACCTAGCCCGAAATGTCCGTGGCCGATGCACTTCATTAAAAAAGGACATGTAGAGGGCTTTAATCGGAATCTGGAACTATTAAACATGACACAAGATACAATTGACAGTTTGATTGTTCGCATGTCGAGACTTGTATAAAACGTGATACAATGTAATGGAGAATTCTTTAGTGAAAAATCTTTTGGCCGGCTCAGTGCTTATCTCCTTGTGCTGCAATTTCTCTCTCATGAGGTGATGTCGGATTTTAATAAGTATTGCGTTCACTGATAAGTCGATTGCGTTTCTGTTCCCCCAATACATGGCTAAAGCGGATTGACCTTATTCGATGGATTTAATGTTCAATACAACCATATTGCTAATTGTATTGCCAGCGAAAGTGCTATATATTCCGCTTCTGTGGTTGAAAGGATTGCAGTTTACTGATTTTTGGTACCCCTTAAGGCAAAACAGATTGGCGAGGCGGCGGCCGTCTGCGAGAGAATTTTCCATACATTTAATTTCTCTGTAGGCGGCACGGAGTAATTAAATGTATGGGAAACGCTCTCGCAGGCGGCCGCACGCCAATTTGTTTGTGCCTTTAAGCTGGAGCAGAAAAAATCAGCAATTTGTATTCATTGAGACTTTTTGACAGTTCTTTTCTGCTCACAATTGCTCTGTTCTGTGTTCTTTGAGCCTGCAGAATTCTCACTTTTTCTGCAAAATTCTTCTTCTTCCTTTTCTTTTGACAGTTGTCAAATCGAAAACAGGAAAATCGTAAAATGCTTTGAATGCTTTTATCGGAAAATACATATTAAATATTAAAAAATAAACATTAATTTTTAAAAAAAATTAACATTTCGTTACTATTCGATTGTTTTTATTGGCATATATTTCTTCTTCTAAAATTGATATTCGTATTTAACGGAATTTTGACCAAAGTTGAGCAGAAAAGTGTTTTTTTGAGATTGTTGCTATTTTCTGATTTTTTCTGTTCTGACATCAATTTGACAGCTGCTCCTAAATGAGCTGCTCTGCACTGCTCTGAACTTTTTAAGCAGTGAACACACTTTTTATTAACTTAACCCCAGATTTCCAGCATCCCCCAAATCGTGTGCTGTGGGCCGGTTAAAATGCCAATTGACTCTGGATGAGCTTAGGTAGTCTACCACTAGGTGGTTATGATAATTTGTTTTAATTGCCGGGTAAATTTCGTTCAGTTGCTTATTGGTACCAACAAAGTTGGTAGCGTTGCCAATATAGATATTGACAGAAAGACACCTTCGTGACGTAAACCTTTTCAATTATCCAAAGAATACCTCAGAGGTTAAATCACTAGCATATCTAGGTGAACAGACATATGTACCCCTTTGTTGTTTTGGTTCCTCGACCACGATGTCTAATTAGCGTCCAACACTCGACTCCGATATTTTCAACACCTTAAACTGTATTTTTTTAATTTGTTCTGTTCTGTTCTCGAACATCTTGCATACAAACTCTTGCGCCCGATAATTATCGAGAACAGTATCCAGCACAAAGGGAAATTTTAAATTTCCCTTTTCTCACATATGTTTTTTAAGTTGACAGTATTGGCAAATAAAATAAATTGTTTTGTTTACTGAATGAAAAATGAGAAAAATTAATGGAGAGATATTAGAAGATATTAGAAGAAATGCAAATGTAAATGAAAATTTCCCTTGCTGTTTTTTTAATATTTCAGGACAGAGCAGAACAGAACGGATTAAAAAAACGCACCTCTTGATGATGCTGCGCGAGAAAATTGCCAGTGACGTGTCGATCATGCGGCTAGATTGAGAATGCCGTAAAACACTAACTGTCACAGCTGTGGGGACAAGCAAGCCAGAGAGACTACCGAACATTTTCTCTGCACTTGTCTATAAATGAGTTTTTTCGTTTTAACTAGGATCAGACATCGTGTATTTGGGAGATATAACGGGCTGGTTCTAAATTCACTCCTCGGATACTGAACTATACTTAGTAAACAGTCTTTTACCCAGAATTCCTAAATGACTTTTTTCATTAACTTTTCAAATTTTTTTCAATTGATGCAACAGGATTTAATTGAATGATAAGGAGCCTAACGGTGCGCTTACACGGGCAATTTTTTGAGCAATAATTGCCGGGCAACAGTAATGGACCAATCTGGAGCAATTAAAGCAATTTACGGCAACGGCAATCATCAATTTGGAAAAATATTTTGCAACAACAATATTGAGCGATGTGGATCAACTCCAAGAAACTAGGCGATACTTTCATACACGAGCAATTTAGTTGAATAACTATCGCTCGCTATGGACGACGTTTTTCTTGCAGCGGCAGCTTGTAGCGCGCATCATGAGTCAAAAGCAAAAAAAAGAAAAGAAATAGTCGTATTTGGGTGCGATCTTTTTTAGCAAGACGGAAGCAATTCACAACAGGGAGGCAGTGTATATACCTCGTCGCGCTGGCCCCGCTGCACATCCACCCGCCTGCTCTCTCTCCCCGTGGAAGCGAGACGTAGTCAAACCGCAGAATAAATAAGTGCAAGCGAGATAGAAAAGAAAAATTGACTAAAATTTCCATATACTGCAATTTGTTTCGAGAACATTGAACAATATGGAATATATGGAGCAATTAGAAACAATATTGCTGAAACAATTGCCGCATTTTATTGAAATTGCTCCAGAATCCTCCACTAATTGCTCCAGATTGGTCTATTACTGTTGTCCGGCAATTGCTGAAAAAATTGCCCGTGTAAGATCACCTTAAGCGAAGCTAACAGCCGTTTAAGTTTCAGTGTCATTTTTAAATTCACTGCCGTTTACTATTTTGGCACTAGACGGCGAGAGGAGAAGGGTTCCCTGACCAGCAACATCAGGACTCTCGTGGTGTGATCCACAATTTGATGTAGATTATTGGTGTCCGCAAAGAGCACGACGTCCTAGCCAGGAACACTAGTGTAATTTTAGTAACTCAGCTAATTTACATTGTGAACATTAAAATCTCCCGCAATAATTATTTTATACTTCGGGTCGGAAGATACAAATCCGGAGAACTGTTCGGAAATAACATTAAATGTGAAGTTGAGACTTCTTGACTTATGTTAGGACTTTTGTGTAGCAGAAGCAGAAGCAGAAGAATATTACGTGGTTTCGAAAGATGATTTGTCGCAGCTCCAGTGGAGGTTTCTTATCCCATATTCTAATTCACTATTTTGCGAATTTGATTTTAAAATAAAACCAACACCTTTGACATTCAAACGTTCGTTCTAGCGTTCAAATAGCAATAACGTTGTTAAACAACTTTTTTTTTATTTTAGTGAATGCCCACATTATTAATAGTATACAAAGCACGTATCCCACGACGGTCACAAATGGCTACGAACAATACCACAGTTACATTCGAATAACTCAATATCCTTTGCACAATGTTAATCAACTCAACGAATTTTAGTTAAATAGTAATAAGCTTTTGAAAATTTGCAAGAAATTAATCGTTAATCGAGCCTCTTCTGTGGAAACTTTTGATAGACCCACGTATTCTAAAAGCAGTCACAAGTCACAACTGAATCACAAGTGTGTGGTGAGTTTCAACTTGAAGGCCTACAATAAATGAAAAGTAACGTAGAAGGGAAGTAGAAGTGAAGTAGACGTAACTTCTGTTAACATTGACATATACTCGTAGAATCCAAAATAAGAAGTTCATAAGAAGTAAACTTGGGTCGCCAAAGCTTGTGACTTATTACTGGTCATAATTTTAGAATATGGGCGAGAGTGTAGTTTTTTTATATTTAGTAAATTATATTGGATTTTTGAAGAAAGTAAACTTAACTTTTGGCGAAGGCAGTTGTAATAATACATTTACTTTTTCTCCCACACAGATCGATGTTTACTGCATTTTTCCGTCAGTTTGAAAATTTTGTTTTAACTAGTTCGATTATAAATTAGTAGTACAGTAGTAGATGCACTTCATAAGTAGTAAAATATGAAACTAAACCAAACAAAATAAACTGCAGCCTAAGTATATATGCATCAGCACAATCGACCACAAACCGGGCAATTTCTATTCGAAGCATGAAACATAAGATTCATGTTTATTTCTTACAATCTTTGAAGTTGTTGCAATTATTTTGCACAAAGTCAAGTTTTTCTTGTAAGACAGCGAATGTTTATTACGCGAATAAGTGCAGCTAGCCGAATGCGCGTACGCACATGATTTACTTAATTGATTGAAAATTCTCGGAAAGTTCTCTACCGGCAGATATCACCACTTAATATAATCGCGTTTCATTTCAAAAATCGAGTCACATGCGCACCTCTATCCGCAGTACCTGTGTGCGGTTGACAATTTGAATTCCTCATAGATGCAAATTTTTGTTAATAAAATATGGCAGTTAAATGATGATAATACTGGGTGAAAATATCAGAGTTAATTACAATAAGAAGTTTGAACTGGTTTTTTCTAGATGAAGTTGGTGCACGGCTGATTGGTTCGTTCGATGGTGGCTTGTGAAACCTCAGGTTACCAGTTTTAGTTATGAATATATGAAGAGTGCTGCTGCTGCATAGACTGACTTTGGATTGAGTTTAAGAAATGCGGAGTATCAGACTTGAAACATTTTGAGACGTTAATTTTATATATTTTTTTGTTGTTGTTTTCTTTTGTGTTCAAGAAAAAGTTCATTCACTTGAATTTCATTAGCGAACTTCCTACTTTTACTTTGGTTTTAGTGACAGGGAAAATTGCAAGAGTATTTTATTATAAGCATTATCTTAGGTAAGTAACATAACCAAATCGTAGCTGGACATGGTTTTTATATCGAAGAGTGTTGGAAAGCGACTTTAAACAATCTTGAATTTGGTAAACCTAATTTATGCGTTAGTTTTAGCTGCTCTCTTCGTGTATTTTGATGCATTTAACAAATCGACGTAAGAGATATGAACAAAACTTACATGTGCAATACAGTACTCGTTTTTCTAGCAGCGTTTTAGTTTCAAACTCGATTAGCTCAGTTAGTATATTATATCAATTTCTTCTCGATATATTACATTACGAGAACCAGTTGTTGGGTTATTTTTTTTTAAAGTCAAAATCATGCAAAAACAAAGTCTGATTACTGTCATAAATTTAAAAATAATCACCAGGCATAAATTTTTATCAATATTGATTTTAAACTAGTTTCTACACGATCCTTTTTCACCAAAAATGGGAATTCAAAATTTTTCGACAGTAATTTCTTTAATCTTCGTGCAAAGTTCAAATTTATTAAAAATTAATAACGTGATGAAAAAATATTCGTGGAAGATGCAAATAGCAAGGTTAACTTTTAATTGATTCGACCTAACGCCAAAACGTGCTTTGAGATTTTGATTTAAATTTATAGGATATTTGTCGCCATCGTTTTGTAGAATTCGTTTTGTAGTATTTGTTAATCGTCCAGGCGCTAGAGCAGTGAGACATATAAATTTTGGTTTTGGCGTGATGTAACGGACTTTTTTGGTGGAATTGGTCAGGAATGGCATCCCCAACAATATCTAAGGGGTGCGCAAACTTTAAAACGCCTGGAAAATTTATGGGAGCCCAAAAACTGAAAAATTCACGAAAAATTCCCTGTTTTTTGACCTTTCTTGATAAATATTTCTTAACGAAGGCTTCTACACGAAAAGTTTCTGGGACATGTTTTGTTCGTTATTGGATTTGCTAAAACTTAGCGTAACTTTGATTTTTGAAATCTGAATTTTTGCATTGCAAAATACCGAAAACTGCGAAAAATGGTACCCTCACTTTAAAGTTATACCAACGAAAGAAAATACCATTATTTTTCAATGTTATTCTGGAATTAGGTAGTTTAAGGTATGTTTAACTTATATCCAAAACATGATCACTGTCTGTCAAACAGTTTTTGTGTAATGGATTTTGCAATTAAGTGACTTTAAAAAATTAAATTTGTTGCAGCGCCAAAGAAAAAGCTCCCATGTTGGGCCTTAATTTTTTACGTATGCTTTAAGACTCACTTTACAATATCCAATCATAAAACTGCTGTTTTATAAATTTTTTAAATGTATTTTAATTTTTTGAAAAAAAAATCCCCCTTAGCTGCAAAATAGCGCCAGAAATGCTCGGCGCGTTTCAAATTCGCTCGAAAAACAGCTAAATTGGTGCAATAGAAACTGAGTCCTTTTTCGAGCGAATTTGAAACGCGCCGAGCTTATCCGGAGTAATGATATTTTGCAATTTTTTAAAAAAAATAAAAACTAAAAAAAATTAAAAAAAACAGAAATTTTATGATTGGATATTGTAAAGTGAGTCTTAAAGCATACGTAAAAAATTAAGGCCCAACATGGGAGCTTTTTCTTTGGCGCTGCAACAAATTTAATTTTTTAAAATCACTTAATTGCAAAATCCATTATGCAAAAACCATTTGACCGACAGTGATAGGGTTTTAGATATATAAGTTAAGCATACCTTAAACTACCTAATTCCAGAATTACATTGAAAAATAATGGTGTTTTCTTTTGTTGGTATAACTTTAAAGTGAGGGTACCATTTTTCGCAGTTTTCGGTATTATGCAATGCAAAAATTCAAATTTCAAAAATCAAACTTACGCTAAGTTTTAGCAAACCCAATAACGAACAAAACATATCCAACAAACTTTTAGCCTAGAAGGCTTCGTTAAGAAATATTTATTAAGAAAGGTCAAAAAACAGGGAATTTTTCGTGAATTTTTCAGAGTTTGAGTTCCCATAAATTTTCCAGGCGTTTTCATGTTTGCGCACCCCCTAGATTTTGTTGGGGATGCCATTCCTGACCAATTCCACCAAAAAAGTCCGTTACATCACGCCAAAACCACTGGAAACGCTCCAGCGCCTGGACTATAAGTGGTCGACGACTTTTGAGGGAGTTGTAACGTTTCTGCTATTAATAAAGTATCATCTGAATATATTTGTGTTCTTTTAATGAACTGGGTTTTGAGAGCTTTTGAGTTCCCATACAAAATCGAAAACCCAGGTTTTATCTGGGTCTTCTGGTTCTTCGATTTTGTATGGGAACTCAAAAGCTCCTCAAAAGCTCTCAAAACCCAGTTCATTAAAAGAACACGGGGTATAAGATGGTCCACGAAGTTAGTTTTTGAAGGTCTTTAGTGACATACATACCCCGTGTTCTTTTAATGAACTGGGTTTTGAGAGCTTTTGAGGAGCTTTTGAGTTATTTATTTATTTATTTATTCGCCAAACAAGGCACACTTAAACTAAATACAACAAAAAATGAAACAAATCACTGGCGTATTTAAATTACTTAATTCTAAACAGTGTTAGTATTTAGGATGTCAGGAAGGATTTAAGTTTTTTTTATAGGTTGCTTTATTTATAGAAAGGGAGTAACATGATCTATAATTGTTAAAGATCATACAGCATCTGTTGACCGGCTCATTCCTTCCATACTCAGTCCGATGTGGGTTTTCCTTTAGCAGTTTCGTATGTCTTGTAAGTCGGATGTCTTCATTGAACTTGATCATATCCGACAGAAACTAAACTTTAAGGTTGCCGTTAAGCACTTCTAAGGTGAGAGATGCGATAAGAAATTTTCTCCTAGCAGAGAGCGGCAAGAGATCCAATACTTTGAGCCTGTCCGTGTAGGGTGGTAGTCTTAGAAAGTCACGCGGGTCGTGTAGACTTCTCAGAGCAAAGAGGATAAATTTCTTCTGCATTGATTCTATCCTATTGCTACTTATGAGAAATATGGGATCCCAGATAGGACATGCATATTCCAGGATAGGGCGCACTAGAGAGCAAAAGAGAGTTTTTGTGACCCATATATTGTCGAATTCTGTGGCTCTTCTCTTTATGAAGCCAAGAAGTTTGTTGGCTCTGGCGGTAATATTATCATAGTGCAAATTGAAATTAAGTTTTTTGTCTAGGACGACACCTAGATCGACAATTTGATCGACTTGATTCAACACCCTGTCGTTGAGACGATAATAATACTGCTGTGTGTTATGTTTACGAGAGAAGGTAATCGCTTGACATTTGTTGGTGTTAAGATGCAATTTATTAGTGGTGCACCAGTCTTGTAAAGCATTGAGATTCGACTGAATAAAGGATACGTCAGTTTGGGATTTTATGACACTATATATTTTGAGATCGTCCGCGTAAAAGAGATGCGGGATATTCTCCAATTTCTTAGACAAGTCAGAGATGAAAATATTGAACAGAAGAGGGCCAAGATGACTGCCCTGAGGAACACCGGAAGTTACTTTGATTTCATTTGAAAGGAATCCTTGAAATCTGATAACCTGTGTTCTTCCGTTGAGATATGATCCTAACCATTCAAGGGCAGACCCTGTTATTCCAAATTTTGAGAGTTTAGCAACCAAGATATGATGGTCTACCTTATCAAAGGCCTTGCTGAAATCAGTGTAAATAGCATCGATTTGATGGCCCTTCTCCATACTACAGAGCAGTTCGGAGATTAGGACCCTTCTGGCTTTCTGCCTAACGATAATAATTTTCGTCACATAACTCCAAACCGAGAGGTTCATAGCTTATCTCTCTCAATTACCAGTGACGATATCGTGAAGCATATTAACGAACTCCCATTCGACTTCACTTCCGGCCCCGATGGTATCCCTCCTGCTGTCCTTAAGTCCTGTGCGGAGGTTCTCCAGTCTCCACTGAAAACCCTTTTTCAAAAATCCCTGAATAAAGGGTATTTCCCTACTCTCTGGAAAAATTCGTTCATAATCCCTATTCATAAAAGCGGAAACAAGAATGAAATATCGAATTATAGACCAGTTGCGAAGTTGTCTGTTATACCGAAACTTTTTGAATCGATTATTTATTCGGCAACCGCGCCTATCTGCAAGAAACTCATCTCAACGAATCAACATGGTTTTCTTGCAGCTCGTTCCACCACCACCAATCTACTCGAGTTCACTTCTCATGCTTCGTCGAAGGCTTCGTTTCCGGCTACCAAACTGATTGTGTTTACACTGATTTTAGTAAGGCATTTGACAAACTCTCCCACTCCATTATACTTCTTAAATTAAGGATGTTAGGCTTTCCACGAGCCCTTTTAGCCTGGTTCCAGTCTTACTTAGCCGACAGGACCTACCAAGTTCTTTTTCGTGGATCCAAATCTGTAACCATTGAAGCGTCTTCCGGTGTTCCTCAAGGAAGTCATCTCGGTCCCCTGCTTTTTATTCTATCAATTGATGACATTGTTCCCTTGCTAAGACACTGTAGAATCTTGATTTACGCTGATGACATCAAATTGTACCGTCACATAAAAAGTATCGAGGATTGCAAACTTTTGCAAGCAGACCTTGATACGTTTTACTCTTGGTGTGCGAACAACAACCTGGTTCTCAATATTAGTAAATGTGAAACCATGACTTTTGGGAGAAGTCGTAGTCCTATAATTTTTAACTACACCTTTTCTAACGAGTGTGTCCCTCGTGTTAATTTCGTAAAAGATCTCGGGATTAGATTTGATAGTAAGCTCGATTTCTCTGCTCACATTAACTATATTGCTTCCAAAGGTAGTTTAGTGCTGGGTTTTATAAAAAGGTGGTCTAAAGAATTCAATAACCCCTTGATTACTAAACACCTTTATATCTCTCTTGTCAGACCATTACTCGAGTACGGGTCCCAGGTTTGGCCTCCTCACTACTCTTTGCACGTCGGAAGAATCGAGTCAGTTCAAAGGAGGTTCGTTCGATTCGCACTGAATCACCTTCCTTGGGATAATCCATTAGTTCTTCCACCATACGAATCCCGGCTTAAGTTACTCAACTTAAGCTCTCTTTGCAGGCGTCGTGAGGTGGCCGATGTTGTATTTGTTCATCAGCTCCTTAATGGAAAGGTCGACTCAGGTTTTCTGAGTCGCCGTACGTCGTTTAGAGAGAGTGGATACAATTTGAGAGGGCCACCTCTCTTACACACCAACTCCTCTAACACGAATTACGGCAGATTCGAGCCTGTTAATCGCATGCTCATTAATGTGAATAGAAATATTGATGTTTTTAGCGTGAGCATTAGTAAGGACGTCCTTAAAAGGAGTCTTTTCAATCTCACATGACTCGCTTTCTTGCACCCTTCTTTGTGTATTGCATTTCTTACTGTTTTAAGTTATATGTTTTTAACATTTTTTTGTTTGCATGTCTTAGCTGAGCCACTGTGCAGTGGTAAATGTGACCGCGTTTGTGTGCAGGGACCGGACCGGCTCGGTACCGGAGTGCCGGGGAGGGTCGAGAAGGAGCCTGCATTTTCCATCGCATGCTCGTTATGTGGTGTTTTCTCTTCTTATACCTTTTTTGGTGCTTTCGGCTGGTTCGGTCCCTGCACATAGGCGTGGCCCGTTTCTCAGCCCAGCTGAGAAGTGTACTTCTGAGCTAGAAGATTAACTCGATTATGAGGTTTGAAGTGGTCGAACGCCCTCTTCTGAAGCCGTGTTGCTGTTCATTTAGGTGTGGGTCGATTAAAGGGGAAATCTTATCGTGGACGAGTTTTTCAAATAGTTTGGGGATTGATGATAAAATGGCAATACCTCTGTAGTTATCCACTGAATGCTTATCAGATGCTTTATGAATTGGTGTGAGGTAGGATTTCTTCCACAACGTAGGAAACTTTCCTAGCGATAATGATCTGTTAAAGATAAGATGTAGAGGGAATGAGATATGATTTGAGCATCGTTGCAAAAAACTAGGAGGCAGATTGTCAGGTCCATGACCTTTCTTCGGGTCAAGGTTGTTTAAACCGGTCAATATATCTTCAATCGACAGGGATAAATCATCTATGAGAACTGAAGTGTATGCATCAGTTGGATCAGTGTGCCTTGGAACAGGGTTGGGACAATAAATTTCGCTGAACCTATCAGCAAACATGTTACAAATTACTTGGGGGCATGAGGAGTGTATTCTGCCATTTGTCATTGTTGAGGGATAGCCTGAGGTCTTTCGTTTTAAATTAACGAAATCGAAAAATTTTTTGGGGTCTTTTATAATACTATCTCCAACAGAATTGATATATGCGGTATAGGCCTCACGTGACCTAAGATTAAATTCTGAGGCTAACCTATTGTACTCCAATTTCAATTCCTCGGTTACATTAGTGTTTTTTTTGATTAGGTTATACAATTTATTCCTCTGATTTCGAAGAGATCGAATGTTCCTGTCAAGCCAAGGCTCAGATAATTTGTTCCTTTTAATAATCTTGGGTACATATTTGTCAATGGTATTAAAAATGATGGTATAGAAACAAGATACTATCTCGTCAAGGTCGTTGGCAGATGTTCCCAGTCTACTAGGGATAATTCGGAGCCAATACTTTCAAAGTCCGCGTTTTTAAAGTCATAGACAATAGTATTGTTGTATGATGTGTGGTGTTTAGGGAGTGAAGAATTGAGTTCCAGGACCCATGCAGAGTGGTGAATAGAATTACTGAATAGGTTCTCCTCTTCGGAAGCAGGTAGAATGTTCACCTCCTCATAACAATTTGTAAATATTAGATCTAACCAATTACCATAAGAATTTGGTTTTCTGATAATTTGATGTAAATCATTGGAATAAAAGGTGTCGATAAGCTTTATATCGATAGGATTTATAACATTGATAGGAAGAAGGTTATCCTCCTCGTCAGGGATAAAAGAAATGCTAGGACGGTTGAAATCTCCTAAGACGAATATGTCATCGTTGCTGCAAAGAGTCCTATTGACTTCTTCTAAGGTATGCAGTAGATCGTCATATACAGGTTCGTCAGTTTTGGGGGGGATATAAAATGAACCGATGAATACGTGTTTCTTGCCAGATTTGACACGTATAAAGATATGTTCGAAAAATTGTGAACCGTTGGTTATTATGAGCTCACTATTTAAAGGGTCTCTGACGGCTATTAGTACTCCCATACAAAATCGAAGAACCAGAAGACCCAGATAAAATCTGGGTTTTCGATTTTGTATGGGAACTCAAAAGCTCTCAAAACCCAGTTCATTAAAAGAACACGGTGATAGTTTATAACAATGTTAAAGAGTAGCAGACTGAGCGTTGAGCCTTAATGGACTCCCATGCCGAATTTCACGAGGACCAAGAGTATTATTTATGTTGCTGCCATATAAGCGGTGTTGGTAGGCGGTCAAATGCCCTTTCAAGTCCAATGAATATGAAATTGAGATAATTTTTTAGGGCTTTATATTTGTCTATTAGAATTTTAACAGTGATTACTTGAAAACTTGGAAATTGAGTCATCTTCTTAAATTAATTATGAAGTAATTATGTGTTTGAGAGCTCAAAAAATTAAAAATTATTAAAATTTCATTTCAACCCTTCATATTTTTTTGTTAAGGGGTGACCGGCTAGTTCCTTTAAATTCTCTTACACTTTCTTCTATCATCCTCTGAAATCCCGAGCCCTCACGAGGTAGGGGCCACTAAGAAAACATAAGGAGACTAATTGTCCTCCTTTAGGGAGAACAGTCCTTCTTTTGTAGGTTCTGTCCTCCCTCGAAAAGTGTCCTCCTATCTGTTATCTGTCCTCCTTTTTGATATTTTAAAACTAATCTGTTAATCTCTGTATTCAGAGATACCATGCCGAACTGTTAAGCGTCATTTTACGGTACAGTTAAGAGGAAAGATGCGATTATTTGCCTGTTTAGACGGTTTAGGTCGCGAGACTTTCAACACGAAATTTCTAGACGAGTTGAGGGTTTCGGGTGGTGGAAAGGAAGTGCGTCAAAATAAATCACGATTTGAAGAAAAATTTATTCCTTTAATAATAAAAAGAAAATTGTCACACTTAGAGGAATCAAATCCAGGCATAACGGAAAAGTTTACCACAAAAGTGCAGAATTTTTACCAAACATGTTTCCAATATGTCGAAGAATGGTCTGAAACAAATATCATAGGAAATGACAGTTTTCAATGTTGTTTTTGAATCCATCGCAGGTAAGTCCGGGGAAATTAGCAAAAAAAAAACGCACGAAAGGAGACAAAATTCGGAAATGGCTGAAAATTGGTCCACAGCTTCCTTGGGACTATTTCGGAATCATAAAAAAAACATGGCCGCCGGAAATATAGCGGTTTTCCGGTGTTTTCCTTGTATCTCGGTTTCTATAGGTCGTACAACCCCGTACAAGGCCCTAAATGGTGACAATGAAATTCTCTACAACTTTAGTTATTACAAAGACGTTGACCCGATTAACCCTTTCAAAGTTATTCAAGGTCAAAGGTAATAATTTTTGGAAAAGTGAGAATTCAAGATTGAATGTTGATACTCGAGCCTAGTGCAGCACTTACCAAAAAATTCAATATTAGGGATTCTTGCTCCGAAATTTCCAATATATTGTTAGAAAATAGCCGTGTTTAATGAGATCGAAAAAAAGCAGGGCAGCTCAGAGAAAAGCAGAGCAGAAAACCGTGATTTAAGTTGCTCCGGTTCAGCTTAGATCGGGGTCATAAAACACGAATTGCTCATGAAACACATTTTGCTGAAATATCTCAACCTAGCTCAACCTAGAGTAGCTCATTAAACACAACTATTGACATATTGACAAAAAAATATTCATTCAATGGAAAAATACTCGTTTAATTAAATAATTAAAAGGGATGTAAGCATAATTAGTGTATTTTTGTTGGAATTAATATTAATTAATTAATGTTTCCTTTATTTACGTTGAACTTTTTTCTTAAGTTTTTTCGTCCTCCTTTTCATTGTAAACAAATTGGTCACCTTAGAAAACAATTACCAAAAATTGTTTTAATCCACTAAGATACAGGGTGTGTACGAACAAATTGGTATTTTTTTTAATTAGCTTAAACTTGAAAAATTTTACTGGTGATATATGTAGGTACATAGTTACAAAGAATGAGAAAAATGCGAAAAAATGAAAGATTTTTGTAGCGTATTTTAATTTTTTTAAATCGCGATAATCTTATGAACGCTAACTCTTACAGAAAAAAGTATAGATATCCTTTTGTAGATAAATGCTGAATCTACAAACTTTGCATAAACTATTTTATGATGGAACTAAGACCCTCAGCACACGAGTCGACTGATTTGCAATCCCAGTTTCAAACTGGTTTCACAATAATCACAGGCACAACCAGTTTGCAATGAAAGTGAAACCTTTGTTCACACACGAGCCCTACTGATTTTGGATCAATCAGTGTTCTGTGCCCACATAGTTCATAGTCATACACGTGAAAAATTAGCCGGAATACAAAATTTTGACACGCTTTCAACCGGCAAGAACAGTCGCTCGCGACCAGCTGCAACTATATTTAAATCGGTCTCGTTTTTGTCGACCCGTGTGTGGATTCCCACTTGCGTACACAGCTAAGGTCACTAGGAAAAGTGAAAGCAACTTCCTTTGGAATCAAATTGGAAGTGCTTCCTGGTCGCGCTTCAGAAGCATTTTAGAAGATTTTCTTGGCTATTGTACAAATAAGTCATTTTTAACTTTATTGGTAAATTTTCTGTTTTGAGAGATACTCTGAATTTCGATTCGTAGAGAAAACCAGAGCGAATGGGACACTCGTTTTCTTCTTTTATGGGTTTTACTCTAACGTTTTCCTTGGTTGTGAAATATTTTTTTTGAAAAATTTCCATTTATAGTTGTACGCTCAGTATAGGAAGTCGGTTTATATAGTAAAAATTGTAATTTTATAATCATGATTTGTGTAATCTTAAAAATAGTTAATAATATTAGGTGTAAATTATTTTTTCCAAGCCTTAAGTAATAAAAGTGCTTTTTTGTGTGTCAATGCAATTTTAATTTACCTTTTTGTTATTGAAATAAAAATATTTATTTTTGAAATCTATTTGTATATCCTTATTACTCAAAAACGAAGAGCGAAACTTTTTTTCCTGTTCCCAAAGAAGCAAAAATTAAAGCTTTGCTGCTTGCAAAACTTAAACCTTCAAAATAGCTTCCCAGGAAGCTAATTAGAAGAAAATCGAACAAACTGCTTCTTGCTAATGACATGCAATGCTAAAAAAGATATTGATAGGGATGCGGAAGGAAAGCTCTTGTAAGCAACCCAAGCATAGCTTCTTCATGCATCAGTGAATGCTTCTATTTCCCACTGGGAAATAGTTGCGTACGCAACTGGGATTGTAAATCAGACGACTCGTGTGTGGAGGGCATTACCGTTTGAGATATTTGCAAAAAACTGATTTTTTGACGTTTGACTTTGAATGAAATTTTTTCTGCAAGCCTAATCGAAGAGGAATTTTGGCATTTTATTTATAATAATGTATTTAAGGTCTGTAACAATTTTCAGCTATATGCGAGTTGTCACGAGGGTGAATGTCGATTATATTTTGATTGGACTATAAACCCCTAGGATACCGAAGCCGGCACTGCGCCAAAGCTTTAAAGATAATTCAGTGAAACCTTCGAGCAAGCATGAAAATGATTCAGTAACGTTTCGAGGAAGCATGTAATTCTAAGGATTTGGAGACTGGGGTGCCTCTAGAAAAAACTTTGTCTCAAAGTAAATATATAAATATGCTGATTGATCATGCTCTGTTTCCATCTGCAGAAATAGGTATCTACCTATTACCTAACCGCGAATTTATTCTTTAACATGATGGATGGATACCAACGAAATTTTTACATGGAGCAGGTGAAGTTGTCCTTTTGTATCCTATTCAGAGACCGAATATTAATATTCTTGAAAATGTATCATGAAACAGCATAGGACGATCGAAAGAGGACGAAAAAGGACAGGGAACCATTGCTGAAATTAAAGAAATTTGATACAAATTACCCAAAGAATTCAAACATCGATTGATCGGATCTATTCCTGGCATTGTGCAGGTAGTGTGATTGAGGCCAAAGGCGATCCAACCAAATAAAGGAGTCATGACTCAAAAAAACGCGCCCACATATTTTTTTAAATAAAATACAAACTCCAATTTTTTCAAGATCTTTTTTTTATTGAAAGTTTAATCCATTACAATTATACATGGAACAGAATATCATTCGAAATTTTCGGTGACTTTTCAACATGCTTGCTGCTGGAGTTATTTCACGAATTGTAACTTGAATGTTGTTCTTTTGATCATTATTGTGGCTCATTTGCATACACTAGACTTTTAAAAAACCCCACAAAAGATTTGTCCGATTATTTACATACAGCAAAAATCACCAATTTTGAGATGAGCATTTTTCAAAGAACGCCCATTTACATAATATATTTAATGTAAACGCGTTGTTGGAATGTGTACCTGTCCATGGTTGAATTTGTACTTCATTCAACTAAAACAAAATGGCTTATGTCATTTGGAAAGACGACAAGTGTAAACTTTATATAGTGCTGACATCTAGGCGTCACATTTGGATGATGTTTTATTAACAAATCACATTCTATTATATGTTGAGAAAAAAAATGCAAATTTTAGTTTAATTTTGAGAAATCTATGTTTTTGTACAGGTTGAAATTACTTTTGACGCAGATGACCCTGCAAATTTTTTTTCTTAGAATTAAAAATGAATTCAACCGATTTTGCTTTGTTATGAAATTTAGACAGCGCTGCAACAACTCATTTCCACATAATATCATTAAATATCGGATTATTCAAGTTGTTTTGCAAAACGCGAGAAAATCACACCTTTGGGTAAATACTTTTGGCCATGCCTGTATAAATATTATTAAAATTCATCTACGGATTCTTAGAAATCTAGAAATTTATTCCTGACGTTTTTATTTGCTGATAGCGGTTTTAAGGCACAATAAAACCTACAAAAATAAAAGAGTTATCTATAAATGGGTCATTAAATTAGCATAGTAAAATATAAAAATTGTATCCAAACATAGATATTTCCTTCAGGATAATATATGCACTTTTATGCAAAAATAAAAATGAAACAGAAAAATAAGGAATTAATTGAAATTGCTTATAAAAAAAATACAAGTTCTATGCATAAAACATAGTAATAATTTTAAACCAACATTGATCCAACTAGTTCAGACTCTGTCCTCTGACGCATATTTTTTATGTTTTTATTAGTTTAACGACATCTAATTATTTGAAGAAGTAGAAACACCTAAAAATACATTTTAATAAATCCTAGAACATTTTAAAAATGACCTAAACTCAAAAACATTCGCTTAAATTTCCATATTAAGGTCGAATGAAAAAAAACTTGTTTATTTTTCATACCAACAGAAAAAATAAAAACAAGTAAAAAGAATAAATTTTAGACCAATTTTTAACAAGTTTTAAACATACACGGAAGTTATTAAATATCAAAATAATCGTGTTAAACATCACATTTTTTGTTATTAACGAAGAAAATAAATCTAATTTCATTCCAAAGCAGCACAATTTATCTTAAGATATTCGCGCAATATCTTAATGACGATCATCTTCTCTTTAATTAAATTAAATTTATTTTCCATCATTTCGAAATATTTTTGAAAAAAAGTGTGGCAACACGATCTGGCTACAAAATGTTGATAAACTGGATTTAGTTTAAGCCTGAAATATTATTTTTTTACGAGAGGTTACGAAAGAGAGCAGACAAGTAACTATCTTAAATTCTTAATAATGTCGATTTTGGTAAAATTAACCAGAAAAATAAATATAAATACTTTTTTGGGGAAAAGTTATTATTTTGTATGGTGTTAATTGAAAGAAAATCAATGTTGGTTTCCATTTTCAATTATCACATTGAATATCGGGAAGAGTGCTGAGTTGTTCTAGAGTGGACAGGCTTTTTTGATGTGTTTGTTTAAAAAATTAACTGAAAACTTGTTTATTGTCGTATTAAGCAAATTTACTTGGGAAAAAAAATCTAGAAGAGGCTTCTGTATAATAAGTCCTTGTGTAACAGCTTATATATTTGAACATCACATTTCGTTTCAACCAATATTTTCACCCAACCATCAAATATTAAGTGTAAGGGATAGGGGTCCTCCATTCATTACGTGAGTCGATTTTGGCGATTTTTCGACCTCCTCCACCCTTGGTGAGATGTCGTGAGTTTTGGCTCCACCTCTTCCGCCTAATCTCACGTGAGTATTTACACTAATACCCGTATTAAAAAAACCAGTCACAAGTCACAATGCAATCACAAGTGTGTGATGAGTCTCAGCTTGAGGCAATTTGGTATTCTAATTTTATGATCAGTATTTCGACAATCCCAAACGGTTGCTGAGAATACCAAAAGAGCTGATACATAGTCACAAGAATCAAACCCTCAATGACACGCAGGAGTCTCAAAAGATTGTGACTTATGACTGGTCACAATTTAGAAGACGGGGCTAAAGGAACGTATTTAGGACGTATTTTTAGTGTAAGTACGTTAATCTGTGCTTGATTGCGTTGGATTTATTTAAAAAAACATAATTTGCTTAATTGTTTTTATTTTAGACTACTTAAGACTAGTATTTTTTTTTTTTTAAGATTACTAAGAAAGTAGTCTAGAATCGAGGGGCTACTGTACTACTTTATAGCGTTCGCATAACCGCAATAATAATTCGGTGTAGGATTTAGCCATAGTTTAGTGTTGAGACATGTTTAACTTAATTTAACCCAGTTTTCTCACAATTTTACACTCTTCACGTGAGATTGTGTGAGATTCGGATTTCGTTCTGTCTTTTCTTAAAGAAAACAATTTTAATTTTTCATTTCTTGTTTATTCTACCATAGAGCAAGTTCATAGAATAGTCTACGTTATTGAAAAAGCTCTGGAAGAAAAAATGGTATGCTCAGCTATATTTTTAGATGTTGCTCAAGCGTTTGACAAGGTATGGCATGAAGGACTACTATATAAGCTGAGATTACTCTTTCCCAAAGAACATGCGACAATTTTGGAATCTTATCTCTCAAAAAGATTCTTTCGCATCAAGCAAGAGGATGCTTACTCGCACCTAAAAGAAATAAAAGCTGGAGTACCTCAAGGAAGTATATTAGGTCCAATGCTATACCTACTTTTCACGAATGACCTTCCAGTCCCCTCAAATAGTATAATAGGCACTTTCGCCGACGATACAGTAATACTTGCAATAGAGAAAAGCGAAGTAGAATCAACCCGTATCCTGCAAAACGCGGTAGATACTGTAGTCAATTGGACTAAAAAGTGGCGTATACATATTAATAGCACTAAATCAGTACACGTTAACTTCACTAACAAAAAAACTCAGCCGCTTCCTATTACCATCTTTGGAATGCAAATCCCGTACTCCAATAATGCAAAATATTTAGGGATGAATCTAGATGCAAAACTTAGGTGGAAAGAGCATATAAAAAAGAAAAGAGAAGAACTAAACATCAAACTTAGAAAACTATATTGGCTTATTGGTAGAAAATCAGTTCTATCTATACACAATAAACTGCTTATATACAAGCAAATATTAAGACCCAGTTGTGGGGATGTGCCGCTAAAAATAATATAGAAACTATCCAACGGTTCCAAAACAAAGTAATAAGAGGAATAGTGAATGCGCCATGGTATATAAGAAATACTGACCTCCATCGCGACCTTAAACTGAGGACTGTAGCAGAAACGATTGTGGAATACGCAGGAGTCCATGATCGAAAACTGAGGCAACACATAAATCAAGAAGCAGTGGAACTCACCAATACGAATGGACTAATACGTAGATTGAAGCGCACCAAACCGCATGATTTAATTGGTGGCACCTTAATCATTTAAAATCTAAATAATTTTGAATTTTGAATTTTGAATATTAAATAATTTTGTATATTTTGTATATAATGTATAAATATTGTTTTCCTTTTGTCTTTAATGTATATGTCAGATTTAAACTGCTCGTTAGTGTAAACTAGTTGTAGTTTTATGAAATGTAAATACTACTGTAACATTTCAATAAAAAAAAAAAAAAAAAAATTTCTTGTTTAAAATTTTCCAAGTTATATTTTCGTTCGTGGGTCATGGAACTTAGGGAGGCCAGATGACACGACACGGCGAGTCCTTCTTATATTCTAGCAGGAACCAAACCGAAAACCATAGGACGTTGGCCTAATACTGACCAAGGAAGCCAGGTCCAGCCTAATTAGCTGGTCACTAGCTTCTGAGAGGATTAAAGGATTATTACTGTGCGTCTGCGCACAAGACTAAGAAGCACTGCGTTAGCCCAATGCTAGGCTCAAAATGATGACATCAAGGACGAGTTTTATACGCGAATGAATGAGGTCTATTCCAAGGGTTTTAGGTTTTGATGGGTGACTTAAACGCACAAATCGGCCCTAACAACACCGGCCTTGAACATACAATTGGAAATCAAGGCATAAGCCAAGTTACTAACAGCGACGGTGAGCTTTTCTTTGACTTTTGTATTTCCCACCAACTTACTTTTGTCACAAGAAAATACTCAAGGAGGCCAAATGGTAGAACGAGAAATCAGATAGATCACGTGGTCGTCAGCAGCAGCTGGAAAACTATTGTGGCGGATTTTAGGAGCTTTAGGGGAGCAGACTTTGGAAGTGACCAACATTTGGTAGTAGCAAGTATTCGCCTCAACATCGCCACAATCAGAAACGACAAACGCGATACCATAAACCGTAGACGGTATAACGTATACCTGCGGGACAGCATTAAAAGGCGAGAATTTTATGGGAATCTGCAACAAACTTTAAACCAGCAAACCGTTTCTGACGAAACAGATATGGGAGATTTGTGAAGCACAACAAAGGGTAACATATTCACAGCAGCGAAAATGAGCATCGGATATGTCCAAAGATACCGGCAACACTGGATTTCGGACACAACTTGGCAAAAAAATAGAACGCAGGCAGTTGCTAAAAAATAACGTGAACAAACAAGGCGGAAAAACGACATCAACTAACGGAAATACTCCAAATCACACCGCGAGGTGCAGAAAAGTGTCCGATGTGATAAAATGTAGCAGATAAGTGACCTCGCAGAAAAATCGAAAAAAGTGGTAAACATAGACAACAGTAACGTACCTACTGTTCAAAATTACTAAACAGTTCTCGGGAAAGCATTCTTCTAAAAAGTACGTCGTAAAGAGTGCGGACTCCAAAGATAGAGGGATTATTTCTTCGCAGCCCTGAAGAGTGGATTCTCACAGAAACCTGAAGAGAACAGCAACAATGCACAGCCAACAAGAATCACTACTAGTGCTATATCCAAGATAGAAATAGTATTCACAATTCATGCAATGGCAAATGGTAAAGCTGCTTGAACATATGGCATGCCGCCAGAATTTCTGAAAGCAGACTCAAGCCTCATAGCAGACGCGTTACATCCAATTAAACGAAATATGTCATGGTCATAATACCAAAATAAATATTTGGATTCAATAAGTTTTGACAATATTCTCTCCACCTTTTTTTAACCTAGCTTAGTGTCTCTTCTGATGCCCCCTTTATGCTGCTTTTAATTTTTTCCCCATTTGATGATAGGCTGTTCTTCTTCTACTTCTCTCAAGTTTTGTACGACAGCATTCTGTTAGGCATCTCTTCTTTCTGCAAGTTTAAGCTGATTTATGTCGTATTTTGGTTGTGTTTGCCCTCTTAGTCCTTTTGGTCGTTATCCGTGTTCTAAATTTCACCTTGACTATATAATGGTCGTAGCCATTCCGAGTAAATATCAAAATCTAAAAATCTACCCGCCAGAGATTTGCACGCCTCTATTGCAGATATGAATGTATTCGTAATCGACAGTTGGTCCCCCAACTAAATACTAACCACATCCAATGCTGCTTGACCTTCGCAGTCGAACGAGAAACGGTCTACTGAGTATGCTAATGGCATCCTTTTTGGCCACCAAGATAATTGCCCCTTTTCTTCATCCTATACAATTTTTTAACGCCCCAATTATGCTTCCTCTAAAAAAGTGTAAGCGTACCGTGTTTCGTTTGGACTAATCCGTCCGTCTTTTGTTGATACATGCCTGTAGCGGGCTACACTTGGAAAAGTATATTAAGGGCGGGCGAGACTTATTTTTAATCAGGCGTACCGTGCCTGTTTCGGGTGCCATTTAGGCTTTTTGACGCTGTGCGTGCCTGTTGCAGGCTAAGAACGGGCGAGTCTTATTTTTACTCGGGACAGCACGCTCCTCTAATTCTTCTTACATCCAGTATATGTACTCGTGGCCCCTTTTTTCTAAATTAGGATGTTACCCCGTCTGGTGACTGGCTATCTTCTGAATATTTTTGTGCGGGAGCATTCTTGAACTTACTACCATTGAGTTCCATCTAGGGAAACTATTACACCGACGGAGTTTGTTAACTCTTGTTAGAATTTCTCTTTCTCTTCATCTGACTTGTCTTCTGCACGGACGTTTATGAGACTAAAGTTGTGTAGACTTGTTTTAATGGGAAGCGTGCACATTCGTGATCCAGTACAGTGTGGGTTCTGAGATCCATTATGCCACTGTGCACTGTCCATTTGATTTCCTGTAGAGCTGTGATCGCTATGTCGTATTTTTTAGTGCGTAGAGCGCCTGTTCTGTTAAGCGTTCTGACGTTCCAAGTTCCGAAATCGAATTCCATATTACTTTGCCTGGATCATTGCTGTTGAGTCCGTCCTGTCCGAGGAATACATTGACCATTCGAGATCGGTGGGTTTTTACGGTGATAGGTTGTCAGCAAGTCTGGCGATTTCTTCCTTTTGAACCGCGAAATACTAGTCTTTCACCCAATTTATCCTTTATTTTGCTTAATTTGACTATACTATCTGACCTAGTACCATGAGTGTATTTTTGAGTAAATTTCTTCGTTTAATCAGTTTTGTCAATTTAGCATTAAAAAAGGAAACACGTGGAAAAATGAATATGAGCCAAAGATTCAATAAATCAAGGTGTTTAAGTGGTTATAAACCATTTTATCAAATTTAGAAATCAAATAAACTCGGTTTTTTTATTACTGCAATTGCAAACTGTTTATCAGTATTATTTCCTTAATTACTGAATTGCAGACGTCCAGCAAGTTACACTGTTTTAGCACTGCCCGATAAGAAATGCTTTTACAATCGTTAAGAAAAGATAAGGTTCCTCAATACCCAAGGATAAGGCTGACAATGAATTTTAAACTTGCTGAATGCCGCCAGATGTCAGTAATAAAATATTTTTTTGATTACTTTTTGAAACGAAAAATATTTATACAATTTAAATACCTGAACCTGAGAGCGGTAATAAAACGAGCAAAACGCAATAAAAATTATGGAGGCATGAATGAAAGATAATATTTGTGTTGTTCTGTTATGTAATAATCACAAAACAAAATATTTTAAAGTGACACTGGTCTCCTCGCAATGACATCTATACTAGCCTAGCTAAAAGCTCAAAACACTGGCGATGTCTAGTCAGACAAAAGGACACCGGGAAGAGAAACGTGAAAAAAACAAATTAAATCTCGATTATCTTGACAAATAGGTAAAAATTGGAATGGGAACAATGGAATTGCGTTAATTATCACGTTATGCAGACACAGTCACCAAGCATGCCTCAATCAGAAGACAATCATTGCCCCATTGAAAAGGTTGGAAGTAATTGTTTTTGAACAGCGAACGATAGCGGAACCATCGCTGGTGGCGCGGCGACGCGACTGAATCAAAAACCGAATCAAAACATGAAAGAAAGAATCGGAAAAAACATGGCTCGGCAGACTTTTGTGATGCAAACTAAATTCAATTTGTCCCAAAGTCCCAAAGGCCGACAATCGATCCCGGCTTTAATTGTTGCATAATTTTTTTTTGCTCTGCCTCCGTAGGCTTACTACATAGTACCTGGGCAGAGGTATTGTCACCTGTCGTGACTATTTCTGTTAACCTCATCACGACGATGGGTCTGGGTCGCTAATCGCATGGTCTGATCTCATTTGTCATGTTGGTATGGTATTGCAAAGAATTCGCCATGTCACGTTCGATCGTTTAGACCAAATAATTAACTCCTCTCGGGCTTTAGACGGTGCTGCGCACATATGATGCCATGTGAGCTGGATTGTTGATTTACCTGGTCGGTGGGTGATTTTCACGAGCGGTTATTAGGTCTGCAAAGGTTGCTTCAAATTTCAATAATTCCCGATGTACGATGCGATTCATGTCGTTTGAAAGAAACCGGGGTGCTCTGATGGGAATGTGCAGGGAAATTAAGCTCAGGTGAGAATATTTAACGGGTTATGTGCTGTGAATTGTTATGGTTATTAAATGTCTCCGGGTTTTATTGGATATGTTATTGGTGGATTGCATTCAAAGAAGGTTACTGGAGAAAATTTGTGTCACGACCGATTTGAAATTAGCGCTTATGTATGTATGTGCTATGCCTTAGATAAGTGACTTTTATTTAGTAATTGGCGAGTCATCGTAACTCAGCTGACTCATGTCGAATATAGAATTTAATTCCAACAGACAAGGCAAATTAGAGCACAATCCCCTTCAAATCCCTCGATCCTATCGCTAATCACCAAATCTTGACACTGACACAAAAAATTCAAAAGAGCCACAATAAGATTCGGCTAACGTTAAAGCGTGGATTAAGAGATTTTTGAATAAACTCCCCTGGCGATTTTTCTCGGCATTATTAATCGGTTTATCAAAGTCATTCGCTAATTTCGTCGCGTCGTGTCTTTTGTTATCTATAGGCACTTAAGATGCTTCTTCTATGTGAATTGCTTGAAGATAAAAAAATATAAGCAGATAGAAATATTTTTTTTTACAATCTGTTGTTGTGCTAATTTCGTAAATTAGTGATAGAGATTCTATTTTTAGACTCTTAATTAAAATATAGCAGGATTTTGTTTTATGCTATTGTAACGGAGCTACGATGTTGTTGGGTACTAATATTATTCTAAACGTGCTTTGTTTAATCTTTATTCACGAGGAGATTGTTGTAGGTGCAAGGTTACAATTTGAAAGGATTTATAGCCAGAGTTTCAGTTTAAAACAATACATCGTTTGTTTATTAGTTTGATTATTCTTTATAGTTTGATTATTCTGAACGTTCCATTCAGGAACTGTTTACTGGAAAGCAAATTGAACTAATTCCAATCATTTTGTTACTTTTTATAAATTCAATTTCACCTGTATTTATTTGTTTGCTCGTTGGGGCTTTTATAAATGAACACATTTAACAATAGGTTAACTATTATTTTTTGTATTTTGATGCGTTTCTTGTGACGTCCTGGATGATTATTAAAATCGTTTGCAATCGATTACTTGGTTGCCCGTGAAACATTTTAATCCGGACAAAATTCAGCAAATGTTATTCCCCACCGGCGCACAGTGGGGCAAATAGCTCATTTTTTGGACAAACGATAATCCCCAAGCCTGGAATTAATGAAACTTAAAAATTTTTTTTGTAAACTATTCGTCATAACATTGCCTTTAATTCTATCGAGCCCGAATTTTGAAATTTCAAAATTAAAAATGACTAATCCAATATGGCGGACATAAATTTTGTAAGTAAATTAAAATTTTATAAAAAGATTCTTTAAAATTATAAAAAATTGTTACGGGGGGTTTTTTCTGGAAACCGAAAATTAATTAATAATAATTAATTTCAATAATTTTAAAGAATCTTTTGATAAAATTTTATTTTACTTACAAAATTTATGTCCGCCATATTGGATTAGCCATCTTTAATTTTGAAATTGCAAAATTCGGGCTCGATAGAATCAAAGGCAATTTTATGACGAATAGTTTACAAAAAAAAATTTTAAGTTTCATTAATTCCAGGCTTGGGAATTATCGATTGTCCAAAAAATGAACGATTTGCCCCACTGTGCGGCGTTAGACGGGCAGCACTTATTATAATAAATAATACCTGTGACACACTATACTTTCATTATGATGGTTAAGGAAATTATGGGGTGACACATTACGCTTTACTTTCATTTGCATCTGGCATATCAAGCGAGGATATAAACTTGCATTTTTTTTGCTTTAATTTTAAGTTGTGTTAATTTGGAATATTTAAAATTTTTTTTTTTAAAGTAGTCAAGAAAACATCCTTGCAAATTGTTGTTTAACTAACGTAAAATCAAATTATTTTATTTTAAAATGTAGCTTCCAATTTTCCAACAGATGTCACTTAACCGAAATTACAGTCCAAATGAAGGTAAAATACTTTCATTTTGGACTTTTATTATGGTGGGTTTTTGCCACGATAATGAAGGTTACTTTCATTATGATGGTATATGTGTCACAGGTATAAGATATATTTATAAATTTTCCCCGTGTAACTTTCCAATTATTGCTGTCACTTCGATTGTCATTAGTGGCATTTGACATTTAAAAATATTATTTTCCGTTTGTTTCTAAGCAAACGTTTTATTTTCCTTCTATTTTCAATATTCTTTTCAACACATAGTAATAACAGTTGCAGATCCATTTTCCTAAAAACGTTTGTCGCCACAATCGTTAAACTGAAAACTGTCAAAAATTATAATCAAAAATAACAAATAAAGTTTCCCGTGTATCAACCCCTAAAATTATGTCCATAAATAGAAGATTAAGATAATAATTATGAGCATAATCGCTGCCGTCTACCATGGGTATAGCACGCAGCACAAATGGTGTTTTACGCCTTGTCTTATTCGCGTCGTCGTTTCGTTTCGTTTTATCAAGCGGTCGCCCAACTGAGTATTAACCACGTCCAATGCTGCTTGACCTGCGAAATCGAACGAGAACCGGTATATTGAGTTTGTTAAATGAGACCGTTCGCGAGTCTCCTTAATAATGTTGAAAATTATAGAATGTCCCCGCCCAAGACCAACGCCCGGGTAGCCATTACAGCGCAGCGGTAATGGCAATTTCTCTACCTCAAGGTGGAGTGGTACCAAATTGAGGAAAGAATCTAACGCTGTTTCATGATTCATTCCATGTCTGTGGATATTACATGAGGAATTTTTAAATAATCTTTCTTGTCGATAAAATTTAATTAACTATTGTGTTTATTGTTTAACGATCAGTTTTCCCCCGTTCCGTCCTCGCACGAACCTAAAAATTTAACATAAAACTAATCAACAAAAAGTAAACGCATTCCACAAAAATACTCACCTGACAACACCATAGATAAAACAAACTACTAAACTCCTCCTCAGCGAAGCCTATTATTCCTAAAGGCATCACTAAAATTCATAAAAATTATTAAATATATAAAATTTCTAAATTTAAAAGTAAATAAACAAGAAACATACTTACGTCAAGTCTGTCGGTCAGAGAGGGACAAAAACTCCCGATTCCAGGAGCACGAACCAAAAATCTTATACTTCGAATCAAAGCCCCCCACCAATTTATTGTTCGAATGGAAAATAAATACCGGCGCACAGTCGGAGTCAACTCAGATCACTCATAAGCGTATTGAGCTTTTAAGATATAAGAAAAATCATGTTGAGATTTTTTGAGGAAGTTATTTCAATCTAGTAAAAAGACTGTGTTGAGGTCTTTTTATCACACTCATTCCTGGGATTCGCTGACGTGTTGATTCAGTATCCCGAAAAGACTGTGTTGAGGTCTTTCCATCCTACAACATCCCAGATCCCAGCCAGAAATGTGGTAAGGGCAAAATTTTGCATGAAGCAGAACATCTGTGTAAAGGCTGGACGTAATATGACGTACCGTAAAGTAACTGTACGTAACCTAAAGTACGACCATGATTGTTCATATGGCACCGACTTAAATTGACGTAATCAACTTGACAAATGTTCGTTACATTCTCGCATGTTACATTAGGTTCCGTAGGAAGGGCAAAAAACGGAAGCATCCGTAAGCGGCATCAGTCTCCAAGCAATTTTCGGTTAAATATGTTCCTTTTGTTTTTCTGAACACTTCTAAGCTGTTTATATTGCTTCCACAACTTAAATAAATCAAATAAATCGCTTAAATCTGCATTAATGAAACCTATTTTACATTCGTCACTTATCACTTTACGTTTTCATTTAGGGCCATATGTCAAAATGACGTCAATTTCCATGTGTCAAAATGACGTCAATTTACATATGTCAAAAAGAGCTCAAATTCGTTCAGTATTCTTACGGTACGGTACGTCTTACTAGGCTCAGGCTTAAGAAATAGTAGTCTGTTGTATTAAGGCCCGTTAACATCCCAAAGTCAACGTGCAAGTGAAAATATAAGCTTCCTTATTGCATAGAAAATAGTATGGTTCTGTCTCTGTTTCACCAAAAAGGCAACTGAAAATTTTAAAGATCCTTTTGCATATTTACCTTGTTTTTGAAAGTGTTATTTCAAAAACGAAATGTGAAAAAGTTTAAAAGTAATGAAATTTGTTTTTTTTGCTACACATTAATTTAATATGGCTTTGCAGCTCATTGATTCCTTCGCGACCGTGTTAAAAATTTTACATTTGACAGTTGTAAATAGTTTTGAGCTTTCGATGTAACTTTGCGCTTGTATTTTGTACAGGCTCACTTTGTTCTTCCACTTTGTGTTCGGGATGTAAGCTCCCCTTTGTTCTTTCTCGAATTTTGTAGTATAGACAGGAACCACGCGTTTCAAAGCTTACCTTCCAAGACTTATCTGCTAAAGTGAGTAACGCTAGCTTTTTTACGGTAATTAATTACCGGGTTTCCATGGGAGTCGAGTTGAGTTGTGGTTGAGTTAAAATGACACTTCAACTCAACGAATAACTCTATGCGTTTCCAATTCTGCCTTCCGTCTTCCTCCATCTTTTTCCATCAATTAATTTTATTATAGATTTTTTTTTAAAAGTATTTATTAAATATAAAGAGGCGCGACGAGGCGCAGTTTTCGTACCTTTGCTAGTGTGCCGTTTTTAGTTGCTTGTGTGAACTCCTGTGTGCACACCTACCTATTTTCGTTGAGTTGAGCAGAGTTGAAAATCTTTAACGAAAACTCTTAACTCATTCTGTTTTCATGATGTATAACTCGGGTTCAACTCTGGTTGAATTCTCATGGAAACTCAGTAAATATAAGTGAAGATGTTAGGTCTGTCCCCGAACTTTTCTTGTACCTTTTTTTCTTGCCCCAACTTGGTTGTATAGTGGGAGAACATCGAAGATTGAAAATACAACTTTTGGGTGTATTCTTGCAAATCAAGATGAGGGAAAACGTAAGTGTCATTTATTCCTTCAAAATACTGACATAAAATTAATGGGATTATACAAATTATTGTAAAATGGCGCCACATGAAGAAATTCTTTTTACTGAATCCTCTTTGTTATGGTTTGACTTGACAAGAGCCATCTGTTTTTGACATTTGAAATTAGTACCATGAAGGTAAAACTTCGTGCACATTCCTGTACGAGGAGAAGTAAAAATTTCCCATCGTTTTTCTGCCGAGAAAGTGCGGGAACAGAAATTGGGTAAATTCTTGCGTTACGCGATCCCCCATTTAAGTAAGGGAACATACCTGCTTTGGCATTTCGCGAGAGATGAGACTTTTCCCACAACCGCGAATTCGCGCAATGATGTTAAGAAATTTCAAGCGATTGTAGAGCCAACAATTTTGGAAATTGGTGAATTCCCATTTACGAAATTTTGTCATTTCATTGCTTTTTATATTGGGAACAAAAATGAAAAAAATATGACTCCATGAATTTGAGTTAATCAAAGAATTTTAATGGCATTTTTCAGATATTAAAGAAAGTAAGGGTGTGTCATTTAAATATATGTATAGTTTTTGAGTAAAAGGTGGCTAAACAAATAAATAAACGGTTATCTCACGATTAAGATTAGCTTGAAAAGATCTTTTAAATTTACTACTTTTTTATATTTATAACCCCACAACATTTTTATAAACATTTTTTAATAAATAGAAAAGTAAACAATTCTATGACTTCATATTTAAATTTACACAATAATTTATAAAATTTTGCTCATTCACACAATCATAATAATAAAAAATCCTTTCCTTTTTTATTGCAGCTGTAAACAATGTTAAATTGCACCGACTTAGCATGCGTCCTACATCACCATCACTTTTACGCGCATTTGCATCATCTAAAACATCACCTGCAAGATGACAACGAAAATACAGGTAAGAGGGTGAATAAAATAACAACAAAAACAACAGATTTTCAACTATACATTCGTACATATATAAATTGTAAATATATATGTAAACAAAATTACCTGACGGCGGAATTGTTTTAATAAAAAAACAGAGCTTTCTACAAAAATTAATTCAAAAGGTTACGAAAAAACTGAGAAACTGAGACCATCTCTTCTGGCCGATAACAATCTTAATTATTGCAGAGGACGAATTATTTGCAGAATAATAAAAAAAACATTTTTTAGTTTAATATTGCGAGTGAAAGTCATTATCCTTGCTTGATGGACGGACGATATGTCCGTTCACGAGGTGCCCATATTATGTTGGTGCCAAAACGAAGTGTGTCCAGTTGGGAATTAATAAGTTTGATTTTAATTGAAATTTTATGGTCCGATGGATGAGGAAGGTGAACTTCTCGAATGATTTAACAATGCTATGATTTGTTTATTGTTTATTTCATCAAGGGCGGACAGTTTGGGTTTTATGTGTGCTGGTGACGGCCTTCCCTAAGGGAAACTACCTTCAAAAGAAGTTTTCGGAAATAGTTTATTTTATTAATATGTCTTTCTTTTTTTTCGGTTTTAATGCGGAATTTGTTTTAATGAGGCGGAGTTTAAAAGATTTTGGGAAGTTGTGAATTATTAGTAAGAATGACACTCGAGGTTTGATTACAAAAATTCATACATTTTTTTTAATTTCCCACGCTTTAAATTTATAGTTGAATATTTTTGCGCTATTGGTACGCCTGTCCTTGACATTTGTATGAAATTATATCTTAAGTTATGTGTTGAATGTTTACTTTAAAAGTGACAGGCCAGTAAGACCAGATAGACCAAACAACTAAGTAAGTGTAATTATGAATTTCACTCGTCTTATAGATAGCAGATAAAAGGTCATGTAAAACTTACTTCAAACCTTGTTCAAAAGAACTTTTGGCTTTCGGAGCAGTCTTACAAAATAGAAAAAAAAGAGTACATGATATCAAGAATTACTTACTTAGTTATTTATCGGCTCTTCAACCGGGATACGCTCTTGGCCTTCTGTATCTGCCTGCCTCTGCTTCAGCGGTTTGAATTGCGAGCCGATTCTATCCAGCTTGGCATCCCAAAGCTGTGGGCGCCTTGGTTTACGCCATCCTTCTACCTCGCTATAGTCTCCCACAAATCATACAACAAAAGATTTTCCAAGCAGGTAAATCTTCACTCACACAAGCTAGATGGCCTGCTCAACGGAACCTGCCGAGCTTTAGTCCCTTCACGCCATAATGTTCGAAGAACTCATCATTGTACAGTCTCCGGAATTATACTTCCGCTCATAAGGGACATAACAATTCTTCGAAGGGTTTTCCTCCCCAACACAGCTAAGGTTTGAGTACTTTTTCCGAAGCAGCCAATCTACACAGGTTGTTCCAAACCACCCGTGCCACCCAATTAACTCGGAAAGTTTCGATTGAAGAAAAACACGTGTTCAATATTTTTTGAAAATCTATCTGACTATACAGAAATTAACCCCCCGCCCCACCGGAGGGTGGTGAAGGGGAACTCTAAAATTTCAAATGGCAACCCTCATTTTTTACACGGATTCTGATTCTCTAAAGAGAAATATGAAATTGTTATCTGAAATTTTTTTATCCGAAGCCCCCTGCACCCCCAAAAATCATCAAAAACAAAATTATCCCCAAAAGTCATTCATTTTGGGCTACAGGGAAGCTTCTGATAAAAAAATGTTTCTAACAAAAGTTTGATATTTCTCTTCGGAGAATCAGAAACCTTGAACAAATGGGGGTTACCATTATTCACGCTCACTTCTGGTAATCATAAAGGCGAGTTTACATCCCTAGAATAAAGTGGAAGAGCAAATCTGAGCTCCTTTATCGCATAGAAAATAGTATGGTATGGCACCAACGTGGCAACAGAAAATGGCAGCCTCAAAGTAGGGCTCTACTCTACTCTACGAATACGAAGTCCGAAAAAAAGCTTTTATTTTCGTTAAATTTAAGTATTCTATGGAACACTAGATGTCACTTTCACGTTTAATTCTGTTATTTCAAAAAATAAAATATGAAAATGTCACGTTGTTCGTGAAGAAACTTTAAAATTTTTGATTAGTGCTGATTCTTTTTATTTTTACAAGATGAGACAATCACAATTTTCTTTAAAAATAACAATTTCTTTAAAAATGTTTCTTCACAAATCACAATTCTTTACGCCTGACATTAAAAAGTTTCGAGCTTTCAACGAAACTTTGCCCTTGAGTTTTGTACAGGGCCACTTTGTTCTTCCACTTTGATGTTGGGATGTAAACTCCCCTTAAGAGCGCAAACGGTATCAAAGTTTCCCCAATCAAAATTTCCCCACAAGAAAGCTTTCATCATAGTGAAGACACGAACCTTATTCATAAAAGCTGATGTTGCGAAATTGCAAAAGTAAGGGCAAAGGGAGGGCGGGAAATATGTGAAAGTCCAGAACCGCTCTTGCTTATCTACTCTCCGGAATCGTCCTTCCTCACATAAGGGCCAACAATTCTTCGCATTGCTCGAACACGGCTAAGACGTTAGAGTGGTTTTTGCTAATCATCTAAGTCTTGGATGCACTATTATCATATGACCATCGTCTTACAGCAGCATCGTAACATCCAGCGATTAGATGTTTGGATTTGAAGAGGGTTGACAGACTATAGCAGACTTCATTGGCTTTTCTGGACAGGGTCTGGACAGTGTTACAGATATCTTGACCTGGCTTGTGGCATTGGTTATGGTCCACCTACATAATCATGTCACCTTATTGAGTATATGGAATTCTACTCTGACTATGCTATTATAGGCGGCCTTAAAATCTATGAAGAAGTGTTGGATTGAGCTTTGAAACTCTTAGAGCCGTATTTCACCGGGACACCATGGCCGCCATTTTGAATTTTCTAATTTTAACCACAAATTCGCCATTTAGAACCCCCTTAAAGCCCCAAGAAACTGATTCTCAGTACAATCGGAACACAATTGCCAAAATTAGTCCGCCTTTTTGGAGCCGCCATGTTGAATTTGTTATAAAATGGCCAGATTGTATTTTTCCGCGAACTAAACATATATGCCAAATTTGAAGTTGATCAGTTATGCGCAAGCAGGTGAAAATCTAAATACTAAAAAAATTCCAAAAAAAATTCAGGGAAGCTCATATTAATCGCTAAAGAGTTAATCATTCAATCATGATTAAGATTTGATTTCATAATCATTAGTCTGCTGATGATTAGATTTTACCCAAGATTACTCGAAGTAATCTTGATTAAAGATTGATTTAATCATGATTGATTCAATCATGATTGGTTTTAATCATGATTATTATAGTCTGATTAAAAAATTAGTTGATTATGCCCAACACTGCTGCCAGACATATTTCCATCCCCTGCTTCAAGGTGAAAGTCTGATATATTAGCTGTGTTCCAAAATTCGAGCAAAGTGCTCGCAAGCAGTTAGCCTACTCGTTCCTACTTCTCAACAAAGGCATGAGTAGAGAGAGAAAGCCAGCTGCTTGCGAGCACTTTGCTCGATTTTTGGAACACAGCTATTGTTGACTTCCCTGAGCTGAAGCCACACTGGTATCACGACCTATGATGTTTCTATCGTATGGGGCCATCCTGTTTTGTAAGATAGCAGAGAATATCTAATACGCGGTACTCAACAACGTTATACCGCGATAACTCCTTGGTCCCTTTTGGCAGGATGCCCTTTTCCAGTCTTCTGACATCGCTTCCTGCTCTCATACTTGCACAATTAATTCATGACCCGATTTTGAGCCGGTTTATAGCTCTACTAACTTCTTGTAAGCTTGGTGGTTGCAGCTTGAATTCAGTTATAGGTGGTGTTATTTGTGGCATACCATCGACTCTTCGGTAGAACTCCTAATGAACTACTGAAGATATTACATCCAATGGCGCTACAGTCAAAATCTAGCCTTGGGCACTTCTGTGGCATTTCTCTAAATTTGACGGTCTCTTGCGGCCTGGCCTGTCTTGTCTCCACTTCCGGATATTAAACATTTCCTCTGCGTCAGCCGTTTTCCGTTGCCTGTGTCGTTGCCGTTGAGTCCGAGGATTCGTGATCGATGGCCAGCCTGCTGTCCAACACCAACCCGGAAGATCAGTCCGGCGATTGCTTCGTTCTGAGGCACGAAAAACTCGCCTTTCACCCCCTCCGTCTGTTACTCTTATATAGGAGGTTACTAAGATAGGAGAAGAAAATATGGAAGTAAAGGAGAAGAAGAAGAGGATGATAGAAAGAGAGATCATTGCCTTCTAAAAGCTGTGGCTGTGCCTATTCTTTGAACATAGTAAGGTTTCTAAGGACTTTTCTTTTGGTGTACCAGTACTACCAATTGTCCTTGCGGCAGTTATTTGACACAGTACTACAAAGATATTGGCATGAAATTTGACACATCAGTTAAAGTGTTACCAACCCTAAGAACAGCCTGCACAACTGAAATTAAAAAAGTTTTACTATTTTTTGTCGCACTAGTATGTCTTATCTATCTTATGATATTTACGGAATTTTGAGCACAGTTTCGAGCTATTTATGAATAAATTAATATATGAAATATAGCAACTTTCCATATTCGAATGGGGGAGTTAGAATTGTCCGTTATATGTAATTGTAATGTTTTATTGACTTTGTTGAACACCATACGCTTCCAGAATTAACTAGTTATTGCCGTACAAATTATGTTCAGAAGTAGTATGGAAAGTTGGTCTAGCTAGATAATACTAAAAAACTGCATTTGATGCACGCTATAACACAAACCTTGAAAGTAAATCCAAATAAATACGTGCAATTATAAAACAATAAATCGTGAAATTACAAATTACATGTTATTCTCCGAAGATGACAGGAAAAATGCTCGAGGACATTTTTATCAAAGTATTAAATCTGGTGTGAGATAATGATATTTTATGGTTTTCACTAAAATAAAGATTTTGCCTTCCAAAAGTCATTGGCTTTCCATTGAAGTTGCATTTGTCCGAAAGCATTTACCGTCCATAAAAACTCAGTTTCCGCATTTGTTAAAATGTTTCGCGCTGTTTTTTATTGTTACCAGCAAAATTTGATACACCGCCAACTCAGAATAACTGATTTTTATGACCGGATGAATTCACAGTTAAATAAAAAGCATCAAAATGAACCAAACAGAAAGAAAAAACTTTAATCTCGATAAATAATTTATCCAAACACTGAAGTGAGTCGCTGCTGAGTCAAACAGTCTGTCACGACAGTAAATGTGTGTATTCCCTTGAACCTAATGTTTTGAACAAAGCCTTGTTTTCACGGCGAAGGTTGCCCCGGCTGCCAAGCGCCAGGTAAAATAGACACGGCTTTTATCTAAAGATCTCCTTAATTCTTTTGTAGTCCGCAGCAAATCGCCATATTAATTCCGGATAATTCACACTTTTGCAGCTCGCCGCTTCGATTTTGGGCTAGATTTGAACTACCTTCAACTGCGCAAGAATTCTCGATTTCTGGTTGCTGGTTGGTATCGGATTTAATGCTTGGAGCAAATTCCAAATCCATTAACTTAACGGCATCTTACACCACGTAAGGTCATGTTCAAGATCGAAATGGGCGTTATGATAAATTTGTAATGCGCCATGATGCAATCAGTGACGATATAATCACGTCAGCTGGTTTTTGGGAGATTGGTGGAATGTTTTTTCCCTCAGTTTCAACTAAATCCAAAAGTTTTAATTTGTTTAAATAATTAATTAAAATGTGGAAGAGATCGGTCGAGATTTTATATAGGAAATACCTGAATAAAATTATCGCCTCGGTAAAAAAAACACACCTAAGTTTATTCAACGTGGTTCATCAATCCCTGAAAGATTTCTCTCAACCTACAGAAAAAATACGCTCACGTGTGGCAGTACAATGCGCGCGCACTCGGCTCTCCGTCAATGATGTTCACCTTGACTTAATTTACGGTGCGTGCAAAAAAAGTTCATTGAGCAAAACCAAGTTAAACATCGCGCACAGGTTGTACGCAGTTGTCACAGTGAAATAATTTTTTTTTTGAATATTGTATGTTGTTAAAATGCGCCTAGTTTTGTGATGGAAAGAAAATGTTTGCTCACGGGCGGCTCGAATACTTTGTCGGGCGTCTTTTGATTTTTTTTCCACCTGCCTGACTGACTCTATCTCAGTTGCTGAGTATTATTTTCTGTTCAATTAAAGTCAACAAATTGCCAATATAATAGGGATGAGTAAGTCGAAAAAACTTCAGTTGGTCGAGATGAAGCTGCGCTTTTTTCTTATAAAATATAAAATCAATTGCGAATCTCGATCGTGATTTACTGGGAAAAGTCGTTTTTCAGGTTTGCAAGAAAAATGCAGGAGAAGAGCTGTTGAATGACCGATAAGCCTTCGTCAGGTGTCTGTCAACGAATGTTGATTGACAGAAAGTGAATAGAAGAAAATGTTAAAGTTTAGTAAATATTGACGTCTTTAGCGATCGTCGCTTCGTCAACGTTTAAAAATTTTTAATGGTAATAATGACAGCTACAAACATATGTGACTATTTGTCTACTTAAGTTTAAAACGTGACTTAGAATTAGCACAGTGTAGTAATGAATTCGCGTGAGGAATAAAATTTATGGGGTGGGTAAAAAATTAGGTCTTGTAGATACATAAAAAGTGCCTATAGAAGGTTCGAAAAAGTCATTTCTTGACGATATTAGTCCAGCGTAATTAGACATTGTGCTTCGGAAATATTCCGTGAAACCTGGATTGTGGTATGAACCTTGTTATTGTTGTTCTAAACAAAACGTCAAAAGTCGCCATCGACCCCAGTTATGGTCAATTTAATAGAAAAATTATGCATCATTAAAGAAGAATGCCCAAAGCTGCCCCACTTCCGGCAGCGAAGAGAAGTATCTCTAAAAATTGATAAAAATGAGTATAGAAGAATGACAGATTTCCAGTGGTCATCCTTACTGGCTATCATACGAAAAATTTGCTCAGAATATTTCTTCAGCGGCAGTATACAATTTACTAAATTCTACAGATTTCAGTTTTAGAACAGGACTAAAAATGCAAGGAAACATACTAGCGACTCATTTTCGGTTGCATAACAATAATTATAGTATACTAAATAGCACAGCAGGACTCATAAGGACTACTTCCCAAAAGGACAATTCGCAAAACAATAACATCCCAAAAGGAAAACTTATGGACTGACTTATCTACCGCGTTCATGCCACCAATTTCCCACTGCTGCTCAAAAGAATTATTCTCACCTTCTCTGCCTATGAAACGAAGTCGTTTCGAGGGTGGACTTTTTACGAGTGGTCCTTTTGGGAGTTGTCTTTATTGGAAGTGGTCTATTTGAGAAGTAGTCCTTATGAGTCATAAGGTCTAGTGTCACCTTTACCATATTCCACTTCTTCTTCTTCTTTGATCCGTTAGCTGGCGGTTCGAGCGGGAGGTCCCCGCAACGGATACACTACTGGTGGTGCCGCTGGGTCTGGAACTCCATTCACGATTCGTTTCCATTCTTGACGATTTTTGCCGACGCGACGTCTCGAGCCTCGATAATGCCGGGTTTTCACTAGTAGAATTAGTGGTAAAGTAACTGGCCTACTTCTAAGCGATAAAGCAACTTTACCACGGTACTATCCCAATATACTCTACTATAACCGAGTTTTCATTAGGTGAGTTCACAGGATAGTTAGTATTCGACCAGTATACTCACCACTAATTCTACTAGTGAAAACCCGGCATAACTGATAAATCGTTGATTCTTTTAAGTCGCCCTCGATATTCTTTAGCCAGATTTTCTTCGGTGCCGAACGCTGAATTCTCCAGTCTGCCGAACGGTCTCGCTAGAGAAGTTTACGTGGCAACCGGTTATAATACATTCGGCGAACATGTCCAAACCATGGTAGTCGACGTTTTTGTATTTCCTCTTCGATCAGTGTCTGTTGATCGCATCTTTGTCTAACTGTCTCCTTTCGAAGGCAATGCGTGACACCGAGAATCTGTCTCAAGCATCGCATTTGGAAGACCTCGAGCGTGTTGACGTCCGACTTGAGCAGTGTCCACGTTTTCGATCCATAAGGAAGAATCGGAAGGATCAACGTTTGGTAAAGGCGTACTTTCGTTTTGATGATAATATTTATTCGTTTCCATATGCACCACTTGAGCGAGGCGAATGTTGCTGTTGGACGATGCGACTGTGAACGTCGGCCGTCGATGCTACTTTCCATTCCTCAACCAACGATCCCAAATATTTGAACATCGGAACCTGTTCGATTTGGGTTCCATCGAGGTGAACACTGGCTTTCGATCCGTCCGTTGTGAGCACTTTGGTTTTTTCCGGATTGATTTATTCCACTTAATCTGTTCTTCCCTCACCATCAGAAAGAATTAGTTGCCAATTGGCAAAAGACGTTGTTACAATTATTTTTTTAGGTTAAGTTAGGTTAGATTTTGTAAGCCGTTGAAGAGATCCTTTTTTGGATCATGGTCATTATACAGAACAAGATTCTTCTTTGAAATACCTTCTATGGTCGTTAGAGTACTATTGTATGCCTGAAAGCAAGTAAGTATAGTATTTTTTAAGATCAATATAGACGTACCTAGTATACTGCGTTTGAATGAATATTTCGAGAAATTTTTTGAAATTGTGCTCCCCGACCCCCGACATGGGTATCAAATGGAAGGGTATGACAAGTAGAATACAATTACGTATGTGGCGTCGTTCAAAATTCAAAATGGCGGCCAACACAAAATGGCGGACTACATTTTTCTTTACAACCCACTCGATATGGGTATCAAATGAAAGTAAATGACAAGTAGAATACTATTAGCTCTGTGGCGTCATTCCAAATTCGAAATGGCGGCCAACATAAAATGGCGGACTACCTTTTTCTTTACAACACCCTCGGTATGGGTATCAAATGAAAGGGTGTGACAATCAGAATACTGTTAACTGTATGACGTGATTCCAAATTCAAAATGGCGGTCAACACAAAATGGCGGTTTACCTTTTTCTTTACAACGCCCTCGGTATGGTTATCAAATGAAAGTGTATGACGAGTGTAGTACAGTAAGCTGTGTGACGTCATTTTAAATTTAATATCGGTCACTACAAAATGGCGGAAGACATATAATAGACTAAAAAGTAGAAAATAAAAAATATAGTTTAAAAAAACTGAAAAATGCGCTTTTATTTTAAAATGAACTAAAAAGTAAAAAAAAATTTCGAATGAAAAGTTTTTATTGCTCCAGCCAGTATATAGAAACAACCTACCTTTCGAAATGTAAAAGCGGAGTATCTCCCAAAAGTCCGCAGATAAGATGGATATACCGCCTAACCAATGAAGATAACGCATGGAGAATACGCTACAATCACAAATCGTACGATCTATACAAAGAGCGTAAACTTTCAACACATGCCGGCCATGTCCAAAGAATGGATGAGTTAAGGATACCAAAGAAAGCCCTGTATTCCAGTTGGCAAACCACGGTCAAGGTGGGAAGACAGTGTTAAGGCTGATGCAGCAAAACTCCTCAACATCAGAAACTGGAGGCAAGCTGCGCAACAGAGAGAGGTCTGGAGGAAGAAGCTGATGGAAGCCAAGGCTCGAATTGGGCTGTAGAGCCATCGAAGAAGAAGAATCATGTGTATGATACGACTATTCTTGTTCTGGTCACCACACCCGTCACAGGATAGTTTCATATGGTGTATATGTCATCAGGTGTTAAATTCTTCAAATGGTCGTAAACCGCAGACCCTACCTCAGTAGATCCTCCTGCTAATTGCGCTTCATCCCATGAATAAAAAACTGGATTTCTCGAATCCAGTGGAACCATGCAAAAATTATATAAGCTGAGTTGCCTTGTAGTGGAGACAAACAAAACATAAGGAATTATTACCAGTCCCAAAATTTTTTTTGTAACATGTTAGTTACATCCAATCCTCTATACGAAATGGAGATTTTCTACCTCTAGCAACCGCCGCTACGCAAGTCCAGATTGGTCGTTCTTTCTAAATATTGATGAGTATATTTCGGTATGTGTATGTCCAAAAAAAGCGGAAAAATTGAGACCGTTCGTTATGATATTGGCTATTAGCGGTTACGATATGAATTTTTTAACTGCACACATATCATCAAAACAAATTAAAAACTGAAAAAACTGTTATAACTTCCGATATATTCAGAAGTTATACTTTATAATGTGAACTAAAATTTCAAGTCAAAATATCTTTTACAAGTCTCAAAAATTGTCTTCAAATTTGGAAATAAATTGGCCAATTACTTTTGTGCATCACATCGAATGAGGTTCCTTTTTATTTTAAATGTAGGTGTTCTTATGCGGTTTATGACAGTGAACAAGAAAAAATGTTAAACTTGAAAAAAAGTGAACAAAATCGACACGAAAATCGTGAATTTTTGTATTTTTTCGAAAAATCACACTTGTCAATGATAACGGTTTGCCCGGCTTCTCCCATGGTATTGATATCACCGACTGCAAAATTACGCAAATGTCTGAGAGGACTTCTTTGCAAATTGGTAAATGTCTTTTTTGGATGAAATCAAGCATCTACAAAATCGACTCTGCCTAATGTTTACTTTGAAAATAAGTATATTAATATTTCCCTTTCAATGGATCATTCGAAAATATACTTCTTTCATTATTATGCTTTTTAAGTCATCCGAGTCCTTCATATGCTGCTTAACACAACCGGATGTAAATATTAATTTAAATAAGCAAACTTTGTCCCCACAATCAATGAAGGTACTTGAAATATTATTAACACGTTGTCGTGACAACTTCTTACCAAATTATATTTAAATATTTCGCATTGAACACGACAACTTTTGAGTAGAAGAGTATCCAATCAATCGGAATAAGGAAAAGTTGAAGAGCACACGTTCGGCCATGCTTTTACGAAAATCTCAACAGAGCAATCACTTCTTATCTTGTCTTGAGTTTCCGTGACAGGAATTTTATTGTAAACATTTATGTAAACACTTACCGTATGCTGATGAATTTGCTTAAACCTTGCAGGTTCATGACGCTCTTCTCGCATCTAGTAGATATGTATGTGTAAAACCGTTGACAGTCGCGTCAATGTGAAATTTTTATCAAAATTCATGCGAATCTTTACTTCATTGTTCGGCACCCACTAATTGGACGCATAAATTGATAAACATATAATGGCACAGCATACAACATAAAATACAGATTGTTTTATTGTTGAGCCACACATATGCAGCGGTGGCAGAGATTAAAGCCAAGCTCCTCGCCTTAACTGAGGCTCGATCCAAGGTTCCTTGGCTTGATCTGAGCTTAGTGTGTTGAACTCTCGTCGATATAAATATGAGAAGAGAATACTTAATTAAAAAATTGTTGAATTTGAAAAATTTTTAAAATTTAGAATGTACTTGACATAAATTTTCATTTTAAGTGAAAGTATAAAACACACGTGAATAAATTATCCATAATCGCGATCAAGAGAAAATCGTTTGTTGGCGCTTTGCTATGCACTCGTCGGTGTACTTGGTTTCACTTTTTCTGTTCTGTATGGACGTTATGAGTTCAGGGCCGGGAGCTATTACAGTCATTTTCATTTCGATTAATTTTATCGACCTTTATCGGAGTTTTAGAAATATTTTATTGTGGCGGTTTCTCTTCGGCAAGTCTTCCGTTTTCATTGTTTGGGTAAAATAAAATATGAGATTTGGATGGCGTGATGGAATTTGTGTTTGAAGTTTTGGATTAATTAATTGAAGTCTGGGAGTTGTAGGATCTAACTTAAAAAATGTTTTGTATTTTTATGTGGTTGTCTAAGCGCAGTGGACTCTCTTTTCCATACTACCAGATTGACATGTCATTAATAGTGTAAGATCGTCTTTGCATTATTGACCGTTCGATCATAGATTGCAATTTCTAAGGTGGGTGATTTGGGACTAGGCGCCACTTATATTCAGCTCCAAAAGAGCTACCCAACGATGTATTGCACATAGCTATTGTAGTTGGGTACCAAAAATTTGCATTCTCCTTTAGATGCAAAATAAAATTTCAATCTTTTTCCAAATTCAACTTTAATCTAGGGGTAGTTTTACTCCCTCAAGGGTTGATAATAATTTATTTTTGGCTGATAATATCTATTCAACCAAATTTCAAGCAAAAACCAGAAAAATTTTTTACAAACTCTTTGCAAATTTTTTTAATTTAAAGTTGATTTTTAAAATTGTAGGGGTAGTTTTAATCCCTTAACGGTTCAAAATAATTTATTTATGTCTGACAATAAGCATTCAATCGAATTTGAAGCATAAAGTTGGAAAACCATTGTTTTACCTTTTTTTTAACTTCAGTCGGTTTGGGGGTGGTTTTAACCCTTTTGAACTATCCCTTATAATAAAATTTGGCTTGATTAATCAATCACCTTCGCAAATAAATATTGAAAAAAGTGAATTTCATTGGATTATTTTTGATTATTATTGAAATTATCGCGAAAAAACCCCAGAGGGTGTTTTTGCATTTTTAAGGGCGACGCCTATATTTTAGGGCTGCGGGACCCCAATTTTCGTAATCAGCGACCCAAAAAACATATAGGGAAAGAGCTTCAAAACGGTGTTATGTTTCGACACCCAAAAGCGCTTTTTGAATGGACTAATGAATACAATTTCCCCCAAAACTGTACCCTTTGACCCGGTATGGGCCCTTTTTTCCACCGCCTAATATTTGAAGAAAATAGACAATAACGTAATTTAAAACAGTGGAAGGAAGTTATGCGGACTTTATAATGATGTGTCTGATGATTTAAAGGTCAAAAAAACCATGTTTTATAATATTTTCACTATAACATTGGTTTTTCATCTCCAGCCACCGACGACCCCTGTAATGTTTTTGTATTATGGCATAATAAAATAAAACAAGAGCAAGATGGAGCTAAAAAAAAGCTGTTAATTACAGAACTCCGAGGGCATAAGCTTCGTGCCAATGCGTTTTATGACTATTTGAGAAAGGATGATCCACATACAGTATCTATTTGCTTTGATTTGCAACAAGTCCAAAGCTTACCAAGGGCACCCATACAGGACGCTTTTTACTCATTAGTAGAGTCAGACAAGCATCAAATTTTAGTGAAAAAGATATTGTTTCCAGTCTCAAAATTTTTTTGAAGTGAAACTTCCTTGCTCTCGTTCCGGGTGTTTTGAAGTGAAAGTTCCCTTCTCCCGTTCTGGGGATTCGAGCAGGTACGAGTGAATTCAGAATTGGAAACGAAAACAAGGCCAGTTGTATGAAACGGAAGTTGCCTTCTCACTCGTTTACAGCTGTCAGCTTAACCCTGCAAACAATTTCTCGGCTTTTCTCGGAGGCTCGCTTTCTCGAACCATTCTCGATTCGAAAACTGCTTGCGAAAGGTACGAGAAAAGCTTCAAAACCCACCATAAAAGCTTTCCTAGTACATTGGTTTCGATATCTTGCTCCGCTTTTATTGCCTTCGAATTTGTTTACGAGTCGTTTACGAGCCCGAGTTCGAAGCAAGCTCTCGCTTTTGCGTGCCGTTCTCGAATCGTTTCCGAATGTAAATGTTTGCAGGGAATGTACAAGTAACACTAATTTCATAATCAAATGAATGCACAAGTATAGGTACTAACAATTTAGTTTCCACTTTATTTCATTTAACATTTTGGATTTTAACAACTTAAGCTGATGAATTTCGCGAAGATCAGCGCCAAAAGAGCAATTTTCCACACTGCAATTAAGTGATGCCATATAAATAAATTCTACCAAACCAGCAGGAAAATATTTACAATTTATTTAAATTTGTTCATAAATGGCACAGGCATCGGTAAAGTAAAAATGAGGTGACTGAGGTTTATGCTACTGCTATCAAAATATAGGATGTACATTTTTCTAAAAAATTAGCCTAATTACATTGCTCTATGATAAATAGTTTAAATGTTAGTAAAGTTTAAGTAAATTAAAAAATTGTCACCCCTTATAGTCGGAGAGGTGGAGACGAAAAAGTGCTTTCATCTTTGATGTGGGCAAACTCGATTGAAACTCATTCTATTACTAAACGGAATTATATCTCCGAGCTCTCCGACACTTCTAGTGGTGCAGGACAGCAGGACAGAGGTAAGAATGGTAATAGTAGTAATTTTTTTATTGAAAAAATGCCATCGATGTGGCGCATGAAAATTTGTAGGATGCAAGACTATAAGCTACTTAATAGATTGGTACAAAATGGTCAAGTTGCCGAAAATTTTTGCAAAAAAAATCACCAGTCATCGCTGAGCTTCAAAATTTTGCACGAAGGTCCGTAGGGGTCTCCCATGATGCACGTCGAAGCCCGATTTTCGAAATTCAAAATGGCTGCCGAAATATGACCGAAATTCAAAATGGCCAGCTCAGGAAGCACCCTTTATACTTCCAGTCGGTCACTACGGACGGACGATATTGAAGGAAATGGCGATGAACGCGGCGCGTTTCAACTTTTGGATATTGTAGGAAATTATAAATACTGATTGCGAAAGATTATTCCACAGTCAAGTTGTTCCATTTGTGAACGAATTTATTGTTTGTAACGCGCGCGAAAAGGGGATATCTCGAGTGCAGGCAGTGTTGCCAACCCCATCCTGGAGTAAAACTACATACATACTTAAACAAAACTGTAGAAAACTGTAAATATTAATTAAAAGACGGTAAATCTACCGTTTTTTTCATATATTGTATTATTTAATGGTAATAATAAATAAAACAGATAATGGGGAAGTAGTCCAGTCAAATGGTACTTTCGCTGAACATTTTATAAAAACAGCAATTTTTTTTTGTAATGTGTAGGGGGTTGGTTGGGAGTATAAAACCGAGTTTTCGGGATCTGGAGGCGTGACGTGCGGCCGCCATCTTGTTTTGAGTGGTAAAAATAGTTTTCCTTATTTCTCGGAAACCCTGAGTCCTATAGAATTTTTGTACAGATATTTTTTTTAGATAATCAAATTATCTACAACTTTCGTAAATAATGTTTTGCCTTAATATTAATAATAAAAAAGATATGGACGAAAAATGACAAAAATTTTGGCGGTGATGAAATCATACATATTTTTTTTGAATTTCTTAAAATAGGCATTGTTCGCATCGAACTCGAACTCGAACCAATTTTTAATTTCTGATTTTGTGTGCAAAGCACCTCTTATTGTGGTCGTAGTAAATTTATTTCTAAGTTTCGTTTTCATAACATTAATGCTCGAAAACAAGCGTTTTACCGTAGCCGTACCGTAGCGGCAGACACAGAAGCTTTTTGGTCAAATTCGATAATAGTGGAAATTGTACAGATCCATCGCCTTTATTAATTGAGAAACATATGGCCTACTACGAGATAGATGGCGCTAAATAAAAAACTGTAGATTTGCAGGCCTAAACTAAAAACTGAGAAGATTTCCAAAAAACTGTAAATCTACAGTTAAAACTGTAGAGTTGGCTACACTGAGTGCAGGCAGGGGGAACGAGGCGATTGGGCTAATCTGTTGTTGCGGGTATAAAATTGCCGTTGAAACAGGAGAGTGTTTATTTCATTGGAATAATAGTTACGATAGTAGCGATACAATTTTGTTAGGGCTACCACATTCCTACGATTGCTAAGGGGATCCATGGTTGAGCAAATGGCGTCGTCACCGATAACCAATTTTAGGTGTTTTTCGAAGCACCACCCCAAATAACAGAGTTGTAATCGAGGTGACGCCTAATGTAGGATTTGTAAATTACAGCACGGATCGATAGAGGAGGAGGAACCTTTTCAGAAATCACAAGCAGTGAGATGATTTATTGTAGTCATTCCATCGCAGGTCTTTCCTTCGTGTCTCTGGGGTGGTAGCACGTAAGTTGTTTCAATCGACCTCTTCATACAAAAATTCTGAGAGGTCGATTGAAACAACTTACGTGGTACCACCCCTGCTTAAGATGTAAACGGATGGGTCAGCCAATAGTACCTAAACATACAGTGACACGGAGGGGAGAAATTTTTACGGCTTCAATCGAGAATGAGCTTAATGGCTCTGTTGATTAATTGTTGGACATCAGTTTATGACCAGGAGGACACCGGCCAGAGATATGCTGTAGTTTAGATTTGACGCCGTCCAATACTACCTTAATTGAATGACCAGAGGGAAAATAACTCGATCCAGTTCTTTAGAGCTTCGTCAATACTCTATAAAAGCCTTGGAGATATCTAGAGCGACCAAATTGGTTATGCTTTTGTTGAAGTGTTCTGTTAGACACAGATGTCCGGTGCCTGAAACCGTATTGTTTGTCATTCATTTGTTTGATACTGAAACATGAAAGGGTTCTTCTTGTCTCTTATCTGAAACAACTTAAATTTTACTAATGTTTTCTTGCTTCCATTTTTATTTGACACATAATTTGACTTAGACTATTTGCAAATTTATGTTATATCCACAAAAGGATAGTAAAAGTTCTTCCACAGAAGTAAATTAAGTCCGACTATTTTATCATATATTTAACGAAACCAAACTTAATTTCGCATCCAAAAACCCAGAAAAAATTAAAATAAAGCCTGAATCTTCGCAATATGTGCTTTTCAAATTTGCAACTCTGTCGTTTGTTAAAACGTGTTCTACCGGGCGCACATTTGGTGAGATTTTGCATGAATGTAAATCATCTGGTGACAATATGTTTAAAACCTTAATTCTATATAACTGTTTTTAATACGAAGTTGTTACTAGAAAATTTCCAAAAAAATACAAAACAATTTTGATACTTATCTTTTACACAAAATAACAAGTTTTATTCATGACCTTTGTTTCGTCATCACGTATTTTTTATACAAAGATCAATTCAACAGAAACATATATTTGAGGAAAAAACAAGGTATCCAATAAATTGTTAATATTAACGATGATTTTTGTTAAATGGTTTTAAAAATGTTTAAATTTGATCATTGAATCTGCATATGAATGGACTTCTTTTGATTTTCGATAACAACGGAATTCAAATCTAAAAATAAAGCAAATTCTTTTGCAAATATTTTATAAAGAATTTTAATTCGACTTTCTCTTTGATCTGTTAACACTTCCTGACTCTTTTGAAGAAGATCCGTGATCTCTTTGGAAAATAAAAATCCAGTTCAGTAACTTTTGAAATACAATATATTAGAAAAGAAATAAAAATAAGGCCAATACCACAAAATACCCACTATCGGACATTTACCTATCAGATTTTCAACATATGGTATTATACAATAGATTTCGAGGTGTGGAATTTTGCACAAAATTTTGTATATTGGGTTGTCGGATAAAGTTTTTTGAGTCGGTTTCTTGAATAATTATTTTGGATCATATTTTCCAACTTGTCAATCAATTTTGGTTAATAAGTCTACAGTAATGTAATTTTTGCCCTTTGACCAATGGAAGTACCAAGAAAAATAACATTTGGTCATTAGAATATTGTTCTTTAGATAATTAATTGTTTGTAGTTTGCTTGCATACAATAGACTTCTCAAAAAACCGCACAAAAAATCTAATGCTGTGAGAACAAATAACCAATTGAAATCATGACGAATTTTTTGATGAGTATTTTTCACAGAACGCCCATTTTCATTATAAGTTTGAATAATGTCAACGTGTTGTTGCAATGTATGTATACCTCTCCATCGTTAAAGCTGCACTACATTCTACTAAAACCTCCTTTTGAAAAACGTCACATGTAAATTGTGGGGTTACCCCATAAGTAGGGATCTTGGTTTTATTTGCTGCGTAAAGTGAAAGTTCGGTATTTGCTGGACATTTTTTCTTAATTGACTTGGGCAATACCGAAACGTCTGCACTAGAAATCGCGTGCCGGTTTTCCGTTCCCGTATTAAGAGGCGTTTTGAGACGTGTGGACGGCCGACGGACGCCTCGAAGCCCGTCGGCTCTTCTAGTTTTCCGATTTTTGCATCCAAGGGCCGTGCGACACTTGCGTGCTTTATGTCCAAACCTCTCGTGGTAGAAACATATGTCCTCTTTGCCTCTCGTTCCACGCCAAGGCGACTGCGATCTATCCTGGCCTTGCCTTGAAGGTTTTCGGCTTCTTGGTCTTGTTTGCAGATTCTTCACATCCTTTGATAAAGCCTCGAAGACGGCTCTTAATTCGTTCACGTTCACTTTGGTTGAATTTGCTCATACCTCGGGCGTAGCTTGACCTCCGCGATGTGCGTTCGTATCCGCCGGCTATGTCTCGGTGCTGCGTTGTCCTGATATTCATGGCCGTTGTCCTGATATTCATTCGTGGTTGCATTACCTCAGTAAAACGATCTGCCTGCAATGTCAGTGCGCCAAGGTCTTCGGTGTCGTTCATAACCGGTATTCCTTTCATCTGCTCTGGTAATTGCCCCATGTACAAAGTTTGCATCACCGTGTTGTCGCATCGTCCTCCTGCCAGATCCTTCATTCTTTGCAAATAAACAGATGGCTTCTCCCTTCCCATCGATTATCCTCGTAAAAGTCGTCGAAGACGTGTTTCAGAAGACTCACCGAATGCCGTTACCATTCGATTCTTCAAAGTCCAATCACACCTAAAATCTCACTGTCTAGATTTACCAGAACATGTCTGAACTTAGTTGGGTCGGCTGTAATTCGGTCGAGTCCGAATGCGGCTTCCGCCACTGCGAACCATCTGGCTGGTGAACCCTTCCAGAATGGCCGTGGTAGTTTGACACAGGGCACAGTGTTGATTCTAGCAGCTTGGCGTAACATTTTGTTGGTGTTGGTCTTTGATTAAAGATCGTGATCAGCCATGTAATTTTCCTGCGTATTCCTTGACGAAGTTTCCATCGCGAGCCTAAATGCCTAGACTTTACCAATTTGCGGCTTGCCTGATGTGTTTCAGTTGTCGTCAGGAATCAATGTAAGCGTAACGTAATGCGTGTGTCCTCCCGATCTTCCTTTTTCTTTCTTCGTTTTTCCGTGGGGACTTCCTTTCTTCTGGACACTTCGGGAAAGGCGTATAACACGGGCTTCGCTCGAAGTGGTAGTTGAATACACTCCGTCTTCTTCGCTTCTGGCCTATGGCCAAGTTATGCCAGGCCCCACCTCGTTCGCTTTATAACAAGCCGTCTCACGTCGGACTAGTTTCCTTCCTTCCTTCTAGGGTATCGGGTCTTCCTTCCTTCAAGGACATGGGTGCTGCCCTCCTTCTTTGGGGTATGTGGTTATGGCTGGATGCGAGTCGTCCCTCCTTCCTTCTACGGAAACGGTTCTTCCTCCTTTCAAAGAGAGGGATATGGGTCTTCCTTCCTTAGTTTGCGTTGGGGTCCTCTTTCTCGGATCACGTCGGGGACTTCCTTCTCGGATCACGTCGGGGTCACCAACTTTCTTTGGGGTTACTCGCTCAAAGAAATACCAACTCCAATATCGATACAATTATTTATTGCTCTATTATTAGTTGTTACATTGAAGGTGTAACTATTAGAACTAAACTAAAACTATGGCAAATTCATTAAAATTAAATAATAAATTATCCTACGCCTACTTAATAAAATATCTGGGATTTGCCGCGTAGAAGTTTGAATGTTTTCGCTTTGATTTGTGTACAGTGATTTCCGGATATATTTGTGCAGTGTTGTGATACGTTTTTATGTATGAAGTGTAGATGTCGTTATAAACGCATCGTGATCTCCACAAAATATTATACAGTGCTGACATCTAGGTGTCACATTTGAATGACCATTTATATTAAAAATTTTAATAATTTTTATTTTTTGTATCATTTCCATTAACTCACAACTCAACTCAACTCAACTCATTCCATTTAATTACTGCGACGGTTTTGAAAATGTCTGTCGTTATTATTAGATACTAACTTTGGCGCATAGCTAAGCTATAAAAACAGTCTCATATTTTTATAACTACTCATTAAAGTTCGTAAACACACTTTTATCGTTATAAAAAATTGTAAAACACGAAAGTTTATAAACACTCAATAATCCTTAAAATTTATTGTTGTAAATAACAGAATTACTGCGTGTAAAGTGGCTGATTTCTTTCTAAACATAAAAAAGATCGTAAAACATATCTTGTTTTCAAAAATTAAAAAATAAAATACAAGTAAACTCCAATTGATTGATTTCGCACAGAAAAATTATTTTGTTGTGAAAATAAGTCATGTTCTTGTTGATTTATTGCTGATTTTAGTAGTCATAAACCGAAGGGGATATACCGAAAAAAAAACTACAAAAAAATGTCATGGCTTTTGTTGGGTAATTAGCCTATTTTTCCAATGGAGTTATTGTGTCTTTAGCCTATTTAATTTAGCAGGTTTTTCCTGTTGGTTTGTCCTGAATTTTTGATTTAATAAAAGATCGGAACACAATTTATTTTATGATAACACTTAAATCAAGTTTTTTTTTATTTCCACTTTTCCAATTCGGCGATTTTATCTGTAACTTGAAACAGGAAATTTTTGTTATTGATACTGCTGTAATAATAAAATTTGCCGAACACTTGTTGAAAGAAGATACTTTTATTGATTTATTGTTATTATTTACTATATGTAGAAATAACGAATACTTATAGCACGGTTCAGGAAACAATTAACATTAGTCACCAGTGTAAAAACAAGTGTAGTTTTGATATGTTTGCTACAGTATGTCCCAATTGTACTAAAGTTGATAGGTATTATTTGCATGAACATTTCAGTGCTTGTTTCATCAATAGCTTCATGAAAGTTTCAGTTCAGATCTTCATTATTTGGTGGATCACTGCTGTAGATCTTCACATAGATGAAACTCCAAAGCAAGAAGTCCAATGTTGTTAAATTGCAAAATTTCAGTGGTCAATTCACAATATCTATTTTAGAAATTACGCTGTGTTTAAAAACTTCTTTTCCTGTACATCCATCGGCGGAGTACATAGCTACTTCTTGCAACCAAAAGTTGTCAAATCAATATCAATATCCAGTTTAGTTCACAAAAAGATGAAGTCATGGCTCGATTAATCTCAATTGATAGCGACGGTTTTTCTTTTCTCATTTTGAAAGAAATACGAACCCATGGAGCTTCTGACCAAAATGGGCATCAAACAATTGGGGATGCATTAACTTTCTTCGACCAAATGATTTTGTGGCAAAAATACGGATCTCGCTTGATCATTTCCAAAGACCAATTTGAGAACGTACGACTCTTGAAATGATCGTCTTAGTAATTGTGTGAGCTGTGCGTTTTGAACTATTTTCATTCAGTCTTCAGACCTGAGCTTCTGGACCCTCTTTTGCTACGATAACTGCGAATACAACGAACTGACGAGCCCACAAACTTTCAGTTCAGTTTATTGTACATGTTTTTACACAGCTCAACAGCCCAGTTAAAACTGAGAGTATGTGGGCCGCTTTAGGCAATGGCTGACATCTGTGTTATGCTCGAGAATAATCCAAGCGGATTTGGGAATCAAGATGGCTTTCAAACGCGCCGATGCTCACCAAAGCCGGAACATTGGGGTTAACAGATCAGCGACCTACTGTCTCTGCCTTCTTTGCGGGAAAGGTGACTAAAACGCCAATGTGTGTTCCAAGGTGGGCAGCATCCTACCAAGAATCTGTTACCTCCTTAGTCTAGAGCCTAGCCTAAAAAAGAACCACCTCCTTCTTACGCCATTGCGTCACGGGCCTTATCATCGAGCTATCTGGTATCTTTTCTGACATTTTTTTGCCTTCCTCTGTTTTTGTAGACTTCGTATTGCTTAAGGTCAAAACAGAATGGCGACTGCGACGGCCGACCGCAACTGCGATTTATGTCATAGTTGGACGGCGCAGTTAATGTATAACGAAATTGCAACCGCAACTTCTATTGAGACGTGACGTTTTACATATCCAAAAATTGTGTTTGAAAAAAATTATGTTTTGTACGCCGACTTCGACTTCGCGGCGCAGTGTCGCTGCAGTTGTAATTTCGTTATTCAACGTTGTTTTATATTTGCGCTAAACGACCGACTTCGCCGTCCGTCGTCGCAATGGCAAATCTGTTTTGACCTTGAAGGCTGAACTACAATGAGGCGCTGGCGCGTGCTGCTGGCGCTGTATCGCAAGCTGTCAAAAGTAAAAAACGTAGCCCACCCGAAGTGCAACTACAATGTGTAGCTGGCATGGCGCGTGGTGCTTGCGCTGCCGCTCACTTTTGCCTACTTTCTACTTTTGGTGCGCGCCAGTACACCAGCCAGTTGGGAATTTTGATAAATGAGGGCGCTGAAGTCAAAAGTATCCCAAAAAACATTCGTATTTAATCAATTTTTGGTTTTTCCTGGAAAAAAAATAATTTCCAATGAATTTTTTTTTGCATTGCCCCATTTCCACTAACTTAAGCCACAAACAGAACCAATCCGCTTCATCCGTTTTTAAAATTTTGACATGACTTAGCGCCACGCATTGTAGTTGCACTCAGCTACATGGCGCGCGCCAGAGAAAAAGCCAGCGCCAAGAAGAGCGGCAGCACCAGCGCCAGCGCCACATTGTAGTTCCCACTTTAAGCTTCTGATGGATGTCCTTCAGCGCCACTTACACCATTCGGTCCGGGATGTTCTCAGTTGTTTGCTGCACCTCGGCGGCTGTTTCCAGTAGTGTTCTACCTGCAAGGAGTGGCGTGGCGTCTTTGGAAGCAAGGGATGCATTGCATCCCTTACAATTTCTTAAAAAATAAAAATAAAAATTCATAAATTATCAATAATTAATTATTCTTTGCTTTTACAAAAAAATTATTTTATTTTTACATTCTGAGATTAACTTTTTATTATTCCTTGCCATTTTTCTAGCCTCCACTGTTAGGGAAAAATTCATGCATTCATTCATTTTGAGAATGAAAAATTAAATGGAAGCAAATTGCTTCAACCAATATTTTATGTTGTGTCCATGAGCGAAAGTTCTCTCCTCCTTCTCTCTGAACCATTCTATATACGCAAAGCAACATGCCACCGGACTTCGAGAAGCAGAATTTGAATTGCTTCCCTTGACTGTCCGTTGGAACGTACTTCGGTACGAACTTGTGGATGAAGAGGGAAGTGGAGATGGGAAGTCACAACTAAGGTTTGTTCCTGTGACCAGAGCCAAGGGAAGCAATTCAGATTTTGCATCCATACGAAGTGAGTATATTTTTGTTGGGTGAGAGCGGAGAGAAGTTTCCCAATAAGATTTCAGGGAATTCGTTTCTCAATGCAATTAGTCCAAGAGCTAGTGACAGAATTGCAAAGTGATTTTGTAGAGGATGGGCCTTTGATATAAGGTAGATTAGGTAAAGCACAACCGATTAAAAATATTCGCCAGTTCGAGTCTACTTAAGTTTTAATTTTATGAATTTTTGAACTTGTCGATTTTTTGACCATGAAAAAAGTGATATTGCAGAGGATGGGACTTGGTATATAGGTTAATTGGGTTGCCCCCAACACATATTCCGATTCCCATCTCGTTTGGAGGTTAGGTTTGACTTTTGGGAATTTTTGAACATGTCGGTCTGATCAAGATGGACAAAGTGATATTGGAGAGGATGGGGTTTGGTATAATGGTGAGATAGGCCACCAAGAACCCTAATTCAGCTGCCCATCTCATATGCAATCCCGGTTGCGATTTTGGCGGCTTTTAATTTTGTGGCCATTTTCGGTATGACCCAAGTGATTTTGTAGGAGATGGGATTTGAATATTAGGGTTCGTTACAACATCTACAATACATATCCACTTGCCCATCTCTTTCCCAGTTGTAGAAACCCTTGCCATCTCCAGTTGAAGTTGAAAAATCGTAAAATCTAGTTTTATATAGCAAATTGAGTTAAAATGGATGTATATACCCCTCTAGTGGCATATTTATGTTATATATTTCAGATATTATGAGTAGTTGTGTATTGTATATACAAACATACATTATAACCCGGCCCGCTGGGTGCGGGCGTGCAGAGTGTGCACCGCACGCGGGCGGCACTTTCAGGGGGCGGCAAACACAACAATCTCGTGATCGAACTCATTTTCATCATTTGCACCTAGGTTCTTTTTAGAATGCCATAACAATTACCTGTATTGATCTCCTTTAAAAATAAACCGATAAACCGAAAACGTTCAAACCACTTAAGAAGGATCGATCTCTGAAAATAGTTTAATATAAGGACAGAGAATGTAAAATTAAATTCCCATGATAGAAGTCAAATTTATTCTGTAAATAAAAGTTGACATTCTAATCTGATTATAATTATTGACAAAATTTTAAAGCAGTTTGACGTCTAGTTATGGAGAATTATCCATTTTTATGTGCAATAAATTCCCACGTTTAATATCATTTTTACTCGACCTTTACTTGAATATTGAATACTAATTACTCGAATGCAAGACGTCCAATGTTTTTTAAAAAATTTTATTGAATGTATGAGATATCAATAAATAACGTATTCAAATTTCAGATTTTTAATTTGGAATATGCTCCTTCAATCGATCTTCCTTAAGATAATTTTAAAGAGAATTCCCCGTTGTTCCATGTAGAGGAAAAACCAAATAAAAAGAAAACGAGTTTCCCATTCGCTCTGGTTGTTTAAAAGCGCAGCTTTTTCACTCATGCTGCGGGCTCCGTTTGCTTCTTAAAGCCCGGGACACACATATCCGAACCGTGCCTGCACCGCATGACAGCCGTGTGTTGGACAACACACGGAGAGAAAATAAACAAGTAAAATTTGATGCGGTGCGGACATGGAGACGCGGAAATGTGGGGACTGACTGGTAAGATCCCTGCAAACATTTCGATTCGGAAACGATTCGAGAACGATTTGCCAAAAGCGAAAGCTTGCTTCGATCTCGGACTCGTTAACGACTCGTAAACGAATTCGAAGGCAATAAAAGCGGAGCAAGAGATCGAATCGCTTTCTCGTGCTGATAACGAATCGCATGCTCGTATCGATAGCAATTCGCTTCTGCGCCGAAAATCACCCCGCCGAGCAAAACAAGTCAAAAGCTAAAACTTTCCAAACAAATCATTGAAGAGAAACCAAAGGCTCTCAAAATTTCCTCTCAATAGGACTTCAAATCGGTGAAATGACGTTATGTTGTTAGTGTAATTTGGAGATTTGAAGTCCCATTCAGGGGAAATCGGCTCTCAATATTTTTCTACAGCATGAAGGCTTTGGGAGAAACAAATCAACCAGGAAAGCTTTCATTTTGCGTTTTGAATCTTTTTCTCGTACCCTTCGCAAGCATTTTTCGAATCGAGAATGGTCGGAGAAAGCGAGCCTCCGAGAAATTGTTTGCAGGGATTTTACTTGTTTACTTTTTCTCCGTGTGTTTTCCAACACACGGCCGTCACGCTGTGCGCAAATGTGTGTCCCGGGCTTAAGCCGGCTCTTCACGATGCGGTGAACGTTTCATTCGAATATTGGCTTCCAACGTTGGACGATTTTCGGCGAAAGTAGACCTCCTATCGAAAAAAGTTAAATATAAAAGTTGTAGGTAATAAAAAGATCTACAACTTTTGTACAAACCATTTTTTCCACCTTACCAACTTCCAGAGCAATGAGTCATCAAAGTCAAATTTTGGGTTTTTTTTAACTAAAATTTCAACTAAAACCACCTTTTTCTCCAAAAAATACCTAGTTAACTAATATTTTTTTTTACAAAATTGGAAAGCTTGGACAATTTCTTATCAATAATGTTCGGACAATTTGTATCCTACGGCTTTTATTTTTGGAGTTATAAGCAATTTTAACGCTAACATTGGCTCTTTTTTTGTGCCTTTTCACCTAAGCTTTGCCAAAAAGTACCAAATAAGCACCAAATAAGGCAAATTTTAACATCAAACTTGCTAATAACTTCAAAAGTAAAGGCCGTAGCGTAAAAATTGTCCAGACAATATTGATAGGAATTGTCCAAGCTTTCCAATTTTGCAAAAAAAATATCAGTTAACTAGGTATTTTTTGGTGAAAAAGTTGTTTTTAGTTGAAATTTTAGTTAAAAAAAACGAAATTTTGACTTTGACGACTCATTGCTCTGGAAGTTGGCTAGCTGGATCCTTGATTTTGACAGTTTTAGATAGGTGGGAGTATTCTACGTACACTGGTATCCTATTCATGAAAATAGCTCAAAGGGTTACATAAATACAGGGTGATATGTAAACCTCTACAAAAAAAATTCAAAACGCCCTAGCTGCTAAACCGTTAAGATTTACCCCCCCCCCACCCATACGATTTTTTCTTCGTCTATCCAAAACCTATCTACAGCCGGCCGCTTTGTAAGCTTAAAGGTATACACCCTGTATAATCATCAAAATGTTTTTTTTTCCATCAACCAATTTTTCTCAATTAAACGGAAAATATTGATGGAACGGAGATGGGATTGAAAATGTAACATTTGGCAGATGCCACGAGCCTATGGTCCAAATCTTGGGTTCTACAAAATCACTTGGGTCATACCGAAAATGGCCACAAAATTAAAAGCCGCCAAAATCGCAACCGTGATTGCATATGAGATGGGCAGCTGAATTAGGGTTCTTGGTGGCCTATCTCACCATTATACCAAACCCCATCCTCTCCAATATCACTTTGTCCATCTTGATCAGACCGACATGTTCAAAAATTCCCAAAAGTCAAACCTAACCTCCAAACGAGATGGGAATCGGAATATGTGTTGGGGGCAACCCAATTAACCTATATACCAAGTCCCATCCTCTGCAATATCACTTTTTTCATGGTCAAAAAATCGACAAGTTCAAAAATTCATAAAATTAAAACTTAAGTAGACTCGAACTGGCGAATATTTTTAATCGGTTGTGCTTTACCTAATCTACCTTATATCAAAGGCCCATCCTCTACAAAATCACTTTGCAATTCTGTCACTAGCTCTTGGACTAAATGAATATATGGAAATGAATTTGTACAATGAATGGCTTAATTGTAGGACATAGTAAAACGCTGTAATTCATTTAATTAATTAGAAAATATAGAATTGTTTTGGATGCAATTTAGTTTGTGCGATTTGTTTTGTATGTACAAAATAGTGCTTTTTTTAATAGTAGTTTTAAAAGGTAAATTTGAAAATAAATTTGGAGAAATATATTATTTGTGTTAGTTTTTTCTTTGGTTTGTTTATATAGAAAATTGTTTTGCATGCAATTTGGTTTGTGCGATTTGTTTTGTGTGTTCAAAATAGTGCTTTGTTTTAAAAGGTAGATTTTAAAAGAAATTTGGAGAATTATATTATTTGTGTTAGTTTTTTTTTGATTTGTTATTACTTTAATAAATATCATGGGTGATGAGCATTTTTGTGTAATTGACGATTTATTGCAGCAATCCTTTGGCTCGCGTTCGTTTACGGAAAAGAAATCCATTATTGAAAATGGGGGACCGAAACCCATATTAAATATTTTAACTGAAAATAAAACATGCACTAGGCATTTTTCTATTAAATTATACGATAGCGCGAATTGGCTTACCGGTTGTCAAAATAAGCAAAAAAATTTTTTGTTGGCCTTGCATTTTATTTTCAACTGAAAAGAACGTTTGGCGGTGTTCGGGATATAATGATTTAAATAATTTTCATAAAGCTGTTGATAGGCATGGCAAAAAATCCTCCGAGCATTTAAAATCGGTTTTAGCTCTTTCTAAATTCGGTACAGGCCAAAGGATTGAAAATCTAGTAGACACTCATTATAAATCCTCAATTATAAAGCACAATGAGTTAGTTAAAAAGAACCGGAAAATTATTAAAATTTTTATAGATGTTGTTTGCCACTTGGCATGCCAGGAGCAAGCCTTTCGCGGACACCGCGAGGGTCCGGATTCTGTTAATCGGGGAAATTATGTTGAATTAATTTCACTTTTGGCCAAACATAATCCAGAACTTAAAAATCATTTAGAGACAGCTTCAGTATTTTCTGGATTATCAAATAATATTCAAAATGATTTAATAATGGCTATTTCCTCCACTCTTACAAGAAAAATTACTTCTGAAATCCAAAATTCTGAGTTTGTCGCAATTATTTGTGATGAAACCACGGATATTTCTTGTCGATCTATGTTATCAACCACTCTGAGATACATTTCTTCCTCTGGTGAGACGAAAGAAACATTCATTAGTTTTAAAAATATCTCCGATGATAGAAGAGCAGTTCGTTTGCATGAACATGTAGTTCATATTATGCATAATTTCGCATGTGGTCCCAAGTTAATTTGCCAAAGCTATGACGGAGCTTCAGTTATGGCGGGTGAAGTTAGTGGTCTTCAAACCCGGGTTAAAGAAACTTATCCAAATGCTCTTTTTGTACACTGCTTTGCTCATCGCTTAAATCTTGTTTTATCGAAATCATGTGACAAGGTTCGTGAGTGCCGAATCTTCTTTCAGTCAATCACAGGTTTCTCAAATTTCTTTAGTCACTCAACTAAAAGAACCGCTGTTCTCGACTTGTTTTTAAAGCGAAGACTTCCAAAAGTAGCTCACACTCGCTGGAATTTCAATGGTAGACTTATTCTATCTATTCATGATAATTTAGATAATCTTAATACTCTTTTTGAATATATAACGGATAATGAGGAAGATATTTGGGATGCCGAAACTGTTAACAGTGCTCGAGGTCTCTCCGTACTCCTAAATGATTTTCAGTTTATATTTCTGCTGAAAATGTTTTCAAAAATTTTTCCCCAAACCGATATCCTTTTTGAAATTTTCCAATCCAAACAAAGCGACATAAGCTTTTGCACTAAAAAAATTAGAGATTTTCAGACCCAGCTTCAAAATCTAAGAAACAATTTCACCAACGTTTGGAATGAAACTTCCTTAATATGTGAATTAACACCACAACGCAAGCGCCTACGATGTTCAGTAGATGGTTCCGAAAATATTGAATTAAGCTTTAAGCGCTTGTTTGCTGAAATTATTGATATGCTTAATCAAGAAATCGTAACACGGTTTTCATCTTTAAATCAACTAAGATTTCTAGAACTCTTTGATACCTCGAAATTTCGAAATTACGCAAATAAATTCCCCGATGATTTACTTCAAAATCTTGATGAAACGTACCCTCAGTTTTTCGATAAAACTTCCTTAAAAACTGAACTCACTGTGCTTTTTTCTGATGAGGACCTTAAAGGTAAAGCCTTTCAAGAAATATTTCAATTCTTTCTTCACAATAATTTTCGTGATAGTTTTATTCAAAGTTTTAAACTTTTAAAACTTATTTTGACATTGCCGGTCACTAGTGCGTCCGCGGAACGGAGTTTTTCTACACTTAAAAGAATATTGACATTTTCTAGAAATGCTACATCGGAAGAGCGATTAAGCGGTTTAGCGTTATTAACTATTGAAAAAAGTATGCTTAAAACTCTTCTTTCCTACGAAGACTTTTATAATGAAATTATTGATGAATTTGCAGTTAAGGAAAGAAGAATTGAATTAAAACCAAAATTTTAAATTGACAATGTTTTTCTTGAAAGGCTTTCGAAAACGTTAAACTGCATGATAGGAGAAAGATTTAATTGCGCTTTAAAATTATTTGTTATTAATTGAAAATTATTTTATGTTATTATGTTTTTTGTTTTATTTATTATATATGTTTGATCAGTAAATTTGTGGAAATATTACCATATTAAAAAATAATTTTTCTTTTAAATTTAATAATAATTATTTGAACTAGATTTATTTTTGTAATCATTTGATTTATTTTTATAACTTACAATAGTTTTAATATGGTATTATGGGGGCCAAAACGCTGCAGAATAAATCAGCGTGCCTACTCTCACGTCCTCGATCGTGGTCCCTGGGTGCATAAAAAGCAGCAGACGAGAGAGGTTTTAGTAATGCATAGTATATTAAAATAACATATACATCAATGTTGGCTGTAAATGTACTACCAAAAAATTTTGCAAGATTGCATCCCTTCCCATTCAAAGCACGCCACGCCACTTCTATCACAATGAGCACTACATACTTCGGTGTATCCAGCTTTAGCAAGGCTTCGTCGATCTTGCTCCACCTCGCGGTGTTGAAAACATTTTTCACGTCAAGGGATATCATTGCACAGTATCCATTGCGGCCCTTGCTAGGCTAGTCACCATATTGACTAGCGTTCCTGAAGCCGGATTGCCTTCCCTCTGTTCGCTGGGAGTAATCTGGTATTATATGCCCCGTTCGAAAAGTTTGCCCATAGTGTTTTGGAGGAATATCGGTCTGTAGCCCGCCGGGTCCCCTGAATTCTTACTCGGCTTCGTGATGAACACAAGCTTTTGACGCTTCCATTGCTCAGGCAAGACACCTCCCCTCAGGCACCCTCTGAATACTTGGGCGAATCCACCTGGTGTCACACTGGCTGCCAGCTTTACTGTCCAGCCCAGAGGCGCAATCTTTTCGCGGCTTCCACAATTACGACTTAGTCCATTTACAACAAAGTAAGACCAAACAGATCCCGACGAGCTATCCAAAATTATATTGGCCCATATTGCTAAGCTGGGTTATCCTGCACAACGTTTGTTGCCTTATCTGCGGCGAGAGGAACAAGTCGGAGACTCTTGTTCATTTGATGTGTAAATGCCCGGCTCTAACTAAAGTCAGGCAACGCACACTAAGCAATTAAAATTCTGAAAGACTTAAAAGAGATCCCCAGACTGGATCTCAGATCACTGATAAGCTTCCTAAACTCCACAGGACGCATTCGCCACAGTCGACCAAACAACCATCGCACTTTAGGTAGACGAGGTTGTGGCATTAAAACGGTGCGTTAATTGGGCCTCCGGTCGTACTGAAGGCAGCCCTACAACTTACCTGACTGACAAGCTAAACAAGTGCAATCTGTTTTAAGAACATATGTGTCCCACGATTCAACAACTTCATCCCTCTATTTCTAAAATTCTAGATCACATGTACTGTTCTAAATGAACGTGATTTTTGAAATAAAAGTGTTTTAAAATTTCGCAAAATTTTTTAAAATAATTTTCGAACTTAAAAACCACTTTAAGATTGCAACATAAATTTAGGCGTTGTCATATTAGAACAGAATTTTGAGGAGATCAAAAGCTTCAGAGCAACTAAGCTTTGAAGATCGCTAGATCATTCGAAAAGCTTTCGCGGTGGAGTTGAAACTCCGTTTTTCCTAGAAATTTTGAATTTTGAAAATTGAGGATCGGTTCTAAAAATTTTCGGGCTTCAAGTTTTTGGAAAGTAGTTAATTAAGTTAATTACAAAGCAGAGCCACAATTCGATATATTTCGAAAAAAATGATCGCATCTGAGCTTTTTAGCAGTGAATTAGAAAAACGCTAAATTTACAGTTGGTGTTTGTTAAGCAGCTTCTTCTCTTGTCCACTTAGGCCGATCCACCGAAGAATTCCGATAGCGTCTTCTCAGGTGCAAAAAAAATTCGCGTGAATTTTTTTCTTCGCAGATTAGAAGTGAGGCGACGATCACTTTTTAATGCCACCAGCAGAGTATTGCTCAAACAATAGTTTCATTACATTAGCTTGCTAGGTGTCAATCAGAATTTTTTTCCGTGAATTATGAGTAAAATATAAGTATTTTATGATTTACATCTTTGACTGGCAGCTGTAGGAGTTCATTATAAGATTATGATCAAGTAAAAAATATTTTTTTCGGATGATCTCCGCGGTTCAAGGTCGCTGGAAGCTGATATAATCAGGCCTTTAGAATTTATTCAAGGGGAACTTGTTTAAAAAAAAACAAAAACAAAAATTAATAAAGGAGAAATATTCAAAAAATTTATGTTATTTTATAGCAAATTTTCTCTCTTTTGTTAGTGAACGATTGTTTCGTGCACACACAAAAAAAAAATAGAGAAGCTGCAATATTGGTCCGGTAAGTTCCGCATTATTGCGACTATCATAGTTTATAACCGTTTATCAGTGACGGCAATAAAATTAAATATTTGACTTTAGTAATAAAGTGAAATGCGCATAATAAACAGGTATTTACGTGGTTTTTTAATGTATATGTTGATCAGGGATTTTATTGTGATCTGGAATATGCCAAAATGTTGATAAATATACCGGAATAATGTTACGGATTCGCAATAAAAAATAGAATTTGGGTTTTGTGTTGTAAAGTCGAATTTTAAAGCTGGTTTTTTTGCTAATATACAAACGATATGCATTTTACACTTGATAACAAAGTTTTTAAGAGGATTTGCACAGAAAGGCAATTTTTTTGGTTTCAGAAAAAGTTTTTTAATCGTGGAGTTTTTATTTGTTGCATTTAAAAATTTTTTAGTTTTTGTATTGTTTATCAGATTAGGTCAAGAAACTATTTTTTTTACAAAAAAAAATTAAAAATCTTTTTATGGATTATTAAAATTATTTCCTCGTTTTTGTAAATTTAAAATCTTCCAAATTTGAATTTGTTCTTTTATTAGACATGTGCGAAACGTGGATCCGATCTCGTGTGGAGGAAGTAAACCGGACTTTTGGAAATACCAATCTTCTTTCGATCGCTTGATATACAAGATTTTGTATTTATGATCTGCAAATTAAACTTCAACCTTAAGATGTTCTTGTTACAATGTTTCAATGGCCATACAATTAATCTTTCAAAAGAAACAACTCAAAGGATTTACATAGGAAGAGGTATGGCCATTATTTTGTTGATGAGTAATTACCGGTTTTAATTCCCAAATCACGGATGAGTTAACAAATTAACGCAATCTGTAAGGTAGGAAGGAGTAGCTCACAAGTTGGGGTTGTTTTGTTAATTTCTCACATGCTGTGAGATTTTTTTGTATTAAAAGGATGTATTAAAAATGTTGAGTGGGATTATAACATTTCAACAAGCATGGTGAATGGATGGTGTTGTTATAAGATTTTTATTTTTGCTTACTGTCCGATGAAGTTTTTTACGAAGATGACTTGATTTGTAATATCCTACTAAAAAGATGTGCTATAATCTAGTTCTCCCTTTAATGATGAATTTTAATCAGTCTCTTAACCAAGCAAATTCCTAGGTTGTTGGAAACACTCCTTCATCGCACTACTGCATAAATTCGGGCTCGTGACAATGTTTGTAACTATAGAGGCATCGCCAAACTCTTACCTGTTCCTAAACTATTTGAATGAATTGCAAAGAATAATCTTTACTTTTGTGTGAAACATGTTATTGATGATATGCAGCATGGTTTTATTAGTGATAAATCTACAGTCACAAACTTGGTTTTATTTAAAAATTAAATGCTTGGTTTTATTAAGAGAAACGCTGTGGCTTTTATGGACCCCTGACACTAAAGACTGTTTTCGTTTCCTTGGTCAGGCCGCTTCTTGAATATGCATCAGTTGTAGGGTCTCTATATACAAAAGTGCATGAAGATCGAATAGAGGCTGTCCAGAGAAATTTCTCGAGACATGCTGAACGCAAGTTAAACTGGGCATCGCTGGCCCCAACTTACAGTGCTAAATGTTAACCTCTTGGACTCCAAACACTTAAATGCAGACGTATTTTGGCATCTGTTTTGTTTGTGAGAGATACTCTGTGCTTTAATGTTCAGTCTTCTTCTCTTATCGCTTTGTTCAATATTTATGCACCTGAGACACGCCTTAGATCTAGACCAAATGTTATCGCATGCCACTTTGAAAATGCATTATGATCCCGCGGGCCGGGGTGACATACATATATGTTATTCAAAATTTAATTTAATAAATTTTTTGGCTGTGAAAATTTAAGCAAAAAAAATCATTATTATTGTATTTATTGGTATTTATCAGGGGCGCAAAAACGGGGGGTCTAGGGGATCCGTTGAGATTGTGAATATATGCGATTTTTTTCATTTTAAATCGTGCAAGCAAATGCTGTAAAATCCGTGAATCTCAAACTATAAATAAAAGCGGAAATACCACTCACTCTTCACGAAATCACCGAAACTATAAAGCCTACAAACTTGAAATTTGGCAGGAAGGGTTCTTATACGCAGAAGTAAGCCACGTCCAATTGGTCTTCGACAAGAACGATTCGCAGACGAAAGCTGAACCAACCCGAGTAAAAATAATTTAGTTGTTTAATTTTGCCTGCCACGGGTACGCACGCTGCCGCTACAATGCTTCCACTACAGCGGTATCCCCGCCCCTGTTACAGATATGAATTTGTTCGTAATCGACCATTCAAACGCGAGTGTCGTTTTATCAAGACCCCAACCCAACTAAGTACTAACCACGTCCAATGCTGCTTGACCTCCGAATTCGAACGAGAACCGGTATATTAAGTATGCTAATGGCAGCCTTGATGTTCACCAAGGTAATTACCCGTTTTCTTCGTCGTATACAATTTCTTACAGCTCCAATTTTTACACCCTTTAGTCTAGAAAAAGCGTGAGAGTACTGTGCTTCGTTTGGACTATTCCGTACGTCTTTTATTGGTGGGGGGCTGCATTTGGAAAACCAGAATTTTTACTCAGGCGCACTGTTTTGGGTGCCATACAGGCGTTTTAACGCGGTGCCTGCCTGTTTCGGGCTAAGAACGGGGAGTCTTGTTTTTACTCGGGAAAAGCGCTCACAACTTTTAGTGCCAGACATCTCAAATTACAAAACTTTGTAACATATTTCTTATAAAAATCAATTTTTAAATACGAGGCCTGAAATTGGTTTTTAATTCATTATTGGACTATAAATCAATTAGTATTTCCATTTGCAGATTTCTGGAACATTCTCAATAGCAACGTTAAAGGGAGCTGCCTACATTTTTTCTTCTTCATGTATTGGAACCTTCTAGTACAAAATATTTTGTTAAATCGTGTTGAGTCTCGTGGTCCGCAAAATTGGCCACCCCTGATGTAGACCTTTGCTGTTTGTACCGACCTGGCCCGACAGAAAAACGTCGGATATGTAAATTCACCTTCATCATCTTGATTTATCAATGGATAGACAAATTTTTAAAAAAACTGTAATGTTGCACTTGCAGTGTGTTCCTTGCGATAGTCCGCTTGATTTCTCTTTTACGACATGTTCAATTAATTGTAATATACCGGCACAATGGAGCTCCTTGCTGGTGACAGCAAGGCTACTGCCATCATGCTTGGGTAGACATAAAAATTTAGAGACACACATCCTCCCTAGTATTCCGAAATATTCATAGGGGATGTTAAGCCGGTCACACGGTACACGCTAGCTCGCCGGAAAGGGTCGTGGGGTGTGTGACCGGAACGCTACATAATGGTTCACCACTTACCTACTGGGTTATGTGTAAGCTCTTCATGTCTTCTTCGTTATTAGGTCCATACCCACAGAGATCCAGGGTTGGTACCACGGACTCATGGGACCGGTAAACACGAGGCATCACCGATGGGAGACCCTAGAGAGAAAATCTCAACCATCCTAGAAACTCAACGGAAACAATTCATATCAATTAAAGACGCACACAGTGTAGGTACTTGACAACATATATATATTATTCAAAGAAAAAAAAACGGCCAATACTCGCAACAATATACAATTACTACAGTGCCGTAGCAACAACAATAACCAATGAAAAACAATTATGAACACTTATACACAGGATAAGTGAAACGGTGTGTGTTGAATGTAATAGGGGGGGCACTCACTGGATTCAAGATTCTCAAACGGAAAGGATCGACGTCGCTTTGGCCAAAGAGAAGTGGACTAACATTTGCTGGTTAAGGTTTAAAAAAACAACTCAACTGGGCACGATTCCAATACAATCTGGACAATCCTTCAACACAGCAACAAATAATACCCACTAAAAGGGTCTCAAACCAAAAGAGTGCCTGTTTGCACCCCAAACTGGATAATGTAGTGTAGATAATTACAATTTAGAATGTGGTTAATATATTGTTAGATCAATTATTAAAGTCAAAAATTATAAATATATTAATATAAACCAATATAGTTAATAGTGGGAAATATACATATGTTTCAGTTAATTAATAAGTTTAAATTGTTAATATATTGAATATATAAGCTATTTAGTTAATCAAGCAACACCAAAACAGCTAAAACTAAGAATTCCTCGTCTACAAAATGGCGGCGTACACGAGATAAAAAAAATCTCGGACGTTTGGCATGGGCGTACCGCTACAGGTCACAATTTTTAATCTGGAATAAAAAACCAAAAAGTTTCTTAAAATATAGTCCAAAATCTAGCGAACGTCGTAGGATTTTTTCGAAAAATTGATTTAGAAAAAAATGGCGTTAATTTGAACTTTTTTTCTTGTTTTTTCGAAAAAATCGGCCGAAAATCGCTTATAGAATCTATAAAAATCAAGATTTCAAAAAAATCCTACGACGTTCAGATTTTGGACTATGTTTTAAGAAACTTTTTGGTTTTTTGCTCCAGATTAAAAATTGTGACCTGTAGCGGTACGCCCATGCCAAACGTCCGAGATTTTTTTTTTACCGCCGCCATTTTGTATCATAAATTTAAAATAAAACATGCTCTTTGTAGTTAAAGACTAGTCCTTTCATATGTACAAAACCTCATATCTCTATCTCTTTCCTATCGTTCGTGGTACGTCTCAGAAAATCACATAAAATTTATTGTTCACAAGTGTATATTACCCCTTAATGCACCAAACCTGTACTTTGGGGAACTTAATCTATTTAATAAAAACAATAGCAGCCTTGGGGGAACAACAGACTGGTGCTGAAAGGTGTAGCGCGAAATAAGGCCACACCTGGAAAGCCCCACAAGTAATTAAAAATACTAAAAAGAGAGAAAATTGCCGTGCCACAACAATCACTTTCTTAGAACCAACCCATCTATTGTCGAACTGCTACATTTTTTTTCGTTGAACTTATTTGCAATTTACATCTATTTTGCACAGGCACGTAAGACAGCACATGACATTAAAACTACCACGAAAAAAAAAACTTTAACTGTCGCAAAAACCACTTAAATTTTAGTCGAAAAATTTAAAGTAATATTAACACATTCCCGTTAATGGCTTGAAAATTGTTCTTAACATATTTTTTTTTATTTTGTTAAATCTCCTTCCTTAACACGTCTTCTAAGAACTTTTCCCAAGCAGTTAGCAATAGATTTGTGTTAGCATAAACATTTTTGCCTCTAGCAAACATCAAACATTTACCTGAGCAAACAAACAAGCGCACAATTTGCAGAAAAATATTTACGTTCCATCCAACCACAAAAAAAAAGTCTTCCAATCTTTACTTTTCCATTCACGGAAAAATTTTACCTCTTTTATGATAAATGACAATTAATCGCGGTTAATCTGATTAAAATTTTAAAGTGGCCAGAGCTAGCATGAAGGTGATATTTTGCCTAGATCGATCGGCGATCATGGCCTGTATTAAATAATGAAATAGGCCGATCATTTGTCAAGCTGCTGGCGATCTTCCTCGACGCGGAGCTCCATCATCATATGTCAAATCGGCTTAAGATTACTAGATCTTGTAAAATATCAGCAATCCACAGCTGCGCCCCTTCACTAATCTAAATGGCTCCGTCTGTACCAATTGGTGGCTGTCATCGGGCCGAGGATTTTGAATTATTGTCAGTAGTGTCTTTTGGCGAAGCTTTTAGTCTAAGCTAAGCCTTTGCCATGACTTGGTTAATTTTTTTCCTCTCCGTCATAGCAAATTTGCACATTTTTCTTTGTTTGAAATGGAATTAGCAATGAAGATAGTGAAATTCCCGCATAATATTTAGTAAATTATTTTAATTGGAGACAAATTTTAACGCTCGACTTGAAGTCATGATAAATTATTAAAATTGTTTTATTTTTTAATTGAGTGTTAAATCGGGTGTCATTAATGAGGGCATAAATCAGTTTAGTAAAATGACACGCAATCCAAATCCGTTTTACATATAATGAAATTAAATCAAATGAAGAAATCAAAGGTTTAACCAAATTTGATTTGATTGATTTGCTGCTTGCATATATTTGGCTGGAAATACATATTCTTTAAAAAGAAGAAAAATTACAAGAAAATAAATATACTAAATTTAGATTATAGGCAAATTAGAATACTAAAAATGTCTTCCACGTCAGCAAAGGAAAGTTTGCGTCGATTTGGTGAGTCTGCTCTGCTTGCGCCTAGACTTTCGATAGATTAAGGCACTCAGCCCTGTCAGCTAACCGAAAAGCTATTGGTGTTGACCTGACCCAGTTCTAGAGAACGGAACTGAAAGTTTCATTTCCGGCCATTCAATTAGGATAATACTGGATGGCTTCACATCGAAAGCCCACCCATCTCTGCAGGTGTCCTCAGGGACCCCACTTCACTCCTTCGCCGATGACGGTACTCTGCGGTACTGAAACGGTTTTGATCATGCAAAGCAAGCACGTGCCAAATCTTGTTTTGATGATCGCGAAGTCGAACACGATCAAGAGGGACATTGAACTCATTCTCGATTGGGGATGCAAGAATCGTGTCGAAGTGTACCTATGCCTTCAAAATAAAGTACTGTGTTATTTATAATAAAAGCTATTTCTCCATACGTGCCAGTGGGTGGTGTACAACTAATGGCTGATCCATCCCTTAACATCTTAGGCTTGACTTTAGCCAAAGACTTGCGGTGGAATAACCATATATTTCAAATATCCAAACAAACACACCAGCGCTTGGGATTTCTTAAGTGATGCAAGTTCCTCTTCCCAAGGCATCAGCTCCGAGATGAAATATACAAATCCTACATTCAGTCTCTTCTCGAACGCAACTATCTCATTTTAGGCGGTGATTCGAAAACCAAAAAAGTTTATCGCTACTATCATAGCGACTGTTCCATCGGAATAAACGGCTATTTTATGATCGCAACACCAGATAAGCACACTTGTCTCATTCCCTCCAACATTGCGCACATCGGGATAAGACATGCGCTTTTGGATTTTCACATTTCCCCTTCGAAATCTGTTATTATTCTCACTACGCATGAAAAATGCGACTTTTGAGAAACCTCATCTCTTTTGGCTCGGATTCTAAATAGAATAACTCGACTGTGGTTGTTACCTCTGGAAGTCAGTATTTCCAAACTTCCAACAATATTCCCTCCAACTCACTTCACAGTTACGCCTTACCTCTATCTCCGTGGGCAAAGAGAATTTAATGGCTGACCAATCTCTTAACATACCAGGCGTAACTTTATCTGCAGATCCGCCATGGAACAATCACATATCGTCGTTTAAGTTCTAACACCACGTAAGTCAAAAATAGCAAATTTACAGGAGAGTGAAAAAACTGCGTAATTTTACATGGATACCATTACAAAACCATTTTATAATTTGTGTACAAACTACACTTATATTGGATTTTGCTGGTTTCTGATTGGCTGAAACAATGCGTCTTTCGATTCTCTAGCAAAATGCATCAAAATGTCAAAACCGCCAAAAATTGACTTACGTGGTGTTAGAACTTAAACGACGATATATTAATGCCTGAGATTCCTCAAGAGACGCAAATTCGTCTTCTGGCTAGAGCGGTCCTGGCTACAATCTACAAATACTACATTCGGCCCCGCCGAGCTCATATATAATGGGCAGGCGTCCCAAAAACGCTCACGCAAACGCAGGGTGTCAACATCTACTCAAACACCCGCAGACCCCTAACTTATCCTTTCTCTTCTATCCTTCAAATCAAGCTTACTACTAGCCATGCAGCATGACTTCAACGTCATGACGAAGAAATAGTACACAGGGTGATTCCTAAGTCTAATTATACCACATAAAAAAATTGATGGCAATGGACAACTAGTCGTAGAAAAGGCGGCAAGTAAGAATTTTATCCCTGCAAGTACCACGTTTGCAGGTTACGCCCGGTATGTTAGGCTCAAGGAAATTGCTCAAGAAAACCTTTGCATTTATTTCCTTAAGAAAAAATGACAACAGTTCAGAAATTTTGACAGTTCCTTTTTTTCATTGCGAACATTACATATAGTCCAGTCAAATTAGTCGAAAAAAGAGGATGAAATTGCATTTTAAGAGGTACAGAATTTTTTTTGGCATTTGTTCGGGTACATCTGACAATGATAAAACCAAGTTTGTGGGGTCGCAGTGGCTTGGGAAAAGCCGCCATCTTGAAAAAGAGGGAGAGCTTGTTTATATTAAATAGCTCGTTTGCCTGCAATGATAGCTGATAATGATCAATGGCAAAGTTGTGGAGAATAAAATTATCTAAAAAATGAGCCCTAAAGGAGCTTTGTAAGTTGTTTTGGCTCAATGTAATGGCTGGTCAAATTTCAACCATGATCGTGTGGTGAGGGTTGAATGCAGTTTTTTGCAATTAACTCGCCAAACGTTTTTTTGGGTTAATGCCCATTAACAAATTTAAAGTCCTAGTAATTACCTTTAGAATGAGCCCTTAATCGTCGATATCGCTTATGTAGTTTGCGAGCAATCCAACGCCAAAGTTCGCACTGGACGTGCCTGAAATAACTTATAACGAATATTTCGTTAACGGTTGCTCATATGAAAAAGTAGTAAATGACAGGAATACGGGCAATGAAAATATCTTTTCAACGAGGTATTGGTCGAAACTCCATGTCGATTATGTCCGCGATACAGCGGGTCAAAAGTCAACCGAGAGGTTTACGAATTTTTAGCTTTTATCAGCTCTCATTGCATGCAAACGAGCTATTTAATATAAACAAGCTCTCCCTCTTTTTCAAGATGGTGGCTTTTCCCAAGCCACTGCGACCACACAAACTTGGTTTTGTCATTGTCAGATGTACCCGAACAAATGCCAAAAAAAATTCCGTACCTCTTAAAATGCAATTTCATTTACTAATTTGACTGGACTAATAAATTGTTTTATGATTGTTTGGAATTGATGAAGTTGTTTTAATTAATAAGGAATTAAAAAATAATTAAAAAAATAATAATTGAAATTAATAAAATGTTATTTTTGGTATTGCGGAAAGTTCCTTTCAATTTCAAAAAACAGCTGACATGTCATGTATAGTACTCATGAACCGTTAAAATTTCTTCAAGAAATAAATGAATCGACAGGAAATACTAAAATTTTATCAAAACCAGAAAATATTTCTGAACAATTTCTTGAACATTTTTTTTACATAGGTTTAAGATAGGCAAAGAAACTTCTTGAGCCTTGCATACCGGGTTTAAGGTTATCCACAAAGTTATTTGGGTATGCCCTAATGGAGTCATCCGATAATGATTCTACGCTCACGGATACTAAGCTTAAAAACAGACATGATCATCTATAAATGCACCCGCTTCAGCATAGACCATTCTAAACGCGAGTGTCGTTTTACCAAGCGGTCTCCCAACTAAGTTCTAACCAGGTTCAATGCTGCTTGACCTACGCAATCAAACGAGAACCAATCTACTGAGTATGCTAATGGCACCGTTTATGGTCACCAAGATAATTGCCAGTTTTCTTTGTCCTATGAAATTTTTTAAAGACCCACTTTTTCCCCCTTTAGTCTAAAAAAGTGTGAGGGTACTGGACTTCGTTTGGACTATTCAGTGCGTCTTTTATTGGTATGCTTCTGCTTGGAAAAGTAGAATTTTTACTTAGGCGTACCGTGCCTGTTTTATGCTAAATGCGGGCGATTCTTATGTTTACTCAAGCTTACCGTGCCTATTTAAGGTGCCGTGCAGGCGTTTTGACGTCGTGCGTGCCTATTGCAGGCTAGGACACGGCGAGTTTTATTTTTAGTCAGGCGTTCCGTGCTTGTTTCAGGCGCTTGCTGGAGACTATGTCCTTTACCTTGATACTCGCTAGGAAGTGATAGGGGTCGATATTAGCCCCACCAAGTGTTCTTATGTTTATCATATAGCAACTGTGCCTCCCATTGACCGTACGGTTTCGTGACATCGAAATTTCAATTGTATTCTTTTCTGGCAAAATTTTGTGGTGGCTAATATCTTTTACGTGTTCACCTTCTATTAGAATTGTCTTGTCGTAGCTTAGACATCATTTTGTGTGTCGTTTTAGTTGTTTTTATATTTTTCAGGACTATCTGCTGTAGCCTAATAAATATAGAAGACAGTGTACAGTATACACTGGCCGTCACAAAAAACTGTACCACTCAAATTTTTAATCGTTCTGTCCGATCCGATAATTCGGTAGGGGTGATAGTGAATAACAATTAGCTAGAATTAAATTAGGCGGAAAAAGTTTCAGTAGTGGTTAGCATTAAAAGATTAGAACCGAAGCGTGAAAAAATGGCGCCAAAGTAACTAGTATGAATTACTTGCATTTTGGCACCATTTTTTCACAGTTTACTTAGAATCTTTTTAAGACTTGTAAGGTAAGCTCTACTGAAACTAGAGACCAAAAAATAAAAATGTTAACTTTGGATGAAGAAGGATTTTATTTTAGAAAAATATCTGATTGATTCATTCAACTACTGCATGACTTTTAAAAATTAAGGAGCATGGAGACTATCTGACGGAACAAGTCTCTAAAAACATATGAGAATTGTTGAGAGAATTACTATAAAGGACAGACCAGAAGGGAACATTCAATGACAATTAGAAAGGACGTTGCTGAATTGTATAGTGTGTATAGGGTACTTAGGGATTAGGCTTCTCAATTTAAATAATCTCTCATTCATGGTTTTAAATTCTTCTAACATTCCAAATGAATAATATGAAATCATTGTCCGTTTTGTATTTGCAAGATTCATTTCACGATATCAAGCCAGTTCGAAACTTTGTTGCCGTAGGTATACCTTATCTCTAAATTTGATGTTATCATGTAAAAGTCCTTACAAAAACTATAAAAAACTTTCCACTATTGAAATTCTCAATCCTCTTCACCGCAATAATACGGGAAGCGAAAAGCTGAATGACCCGGATCCCATACTCAGCAATTTGCATATTGGAACAGCCTACCAATTGTTAACCCGATTTATGATTTTATTGAATATGTTTTGTAACTGTCATAATATAAAATAAGCTAAAACTACTCAAGGCAGAGTACACACATGACACCTGAGGCGCCATATCTGTATCTGTCATATATATAAGATATATATATATAAAATATAAACTAGATGATCAATTGTCAGGGAAGGCTATGACATCACAAATAATAAAGTTTGTAAAGGAATTAGGATAGAAATCCAGCAGGCTGATGGCCTTGGCTGAACAGCTGATAAGAACAATGAAATAATGACGACCTATCTCGCGAACTATCATCACTCACCCTCTGCACATAAAATATGACACGCCTGGCGGTGCTGCGGCTAGCTCGCCGTTGGGGGGTTCGTCGTGCAGGGGCTCGTCATTAAAGACAGTTACGTGAAAAAAACAAAATATTATACTTTCGCGTGTCCACTGACAAACTAACATAAATTGGATCGCCGAGATAGAAAAAAAAACAAAGGTTGGGTAGCCATATGAGAGGGGGTTGAAGCGACGTCAAGCAGCCATGCTTAATGAGTAAGGGATACAGGGGGATCTGAAAAAAATAATTTTTAAGGGGTACTCACCATTTCGGAGGGCAAAACCTCCCCTAGAGATCCACACCTGCTGGTGGATCTACTCACGAACCATTATCGGAAAAATCAACGAGAGAGAAAACAAACCGCAAAAATAAAACCCAGGAATAACATCCTAATCCTGAAAATGCATAGCCCAGAACTTTCCCAACAAAAAATTTCGAGACCCCGGAAACTTGGGTTTTTTTTTTTTTTCTTTTTTTTTTCTAAGAGATAATTTGTTTATTTAATATTTAAGTTACAAAAAAAATTTTTAATTAATATTTATTTTTCCTCCTCCTTGTTTTTTTGTTTCCCAAAAAAAAAGAAATATCTTGTTCATTTTAATGTTTGTGTTCTCAAAAAACTTTCAGTTTATATAATGTTTGTTTTTCTTTGTTTTTTCTTCTTTCTTTTTCATATTTTTTTTTCTTTTTCTTATTTAATAAATAAAATAAACCTTAAGTTCATATAATACTGCGTAAAAAAAATTGCTGTTATATAATATTTGTTTTAAAAAAAATCTAGGCTTACTTATTCATTTTCTGAAATCTTGGTTTAATTAAGAGTTGGAAAAAAAAAGAGATATTTAGTTCATTGAATATATGTTTCAAAAAAATTGTTATATTTATTTCCAGATTGGTCTTTTCCAATAACAAAAAAATTATGACCATTGACCATTTAATAAATCTTTTGTTAATCTTTTATTACCCTTTTTTTTGTTTTTTTTTTGTTGCTATTTTCTACATCAATTATACATTATTTTACTTACTTAATAAAGGCTAATTAACGTTTGTTGCATTTGGTGTTCATTCCCACAAAAAAGTTATATTGTTTGTTTTTTTTTTTTTGTTTTCGATAATTCACTTCTTAATTCTACTTATTTTTTTATTTAATTCTATTTGGCAACTTCTTTTCCATTTTTCTCTAGTTCGCCTAGATTTTTCCTTGATTTAATTTTATGACGCAATTTCTTTTCCAAAGTTTTCTCCCTTTTTTGTTTTTTGTATTTCACTCTTCAATTTTATTATTTATTTGTTAATTTTTATTTAACAAATTCTTTTTTTTTCATTTTACTCCAGCTCACTTAGATTTTCTTTGACTTAATTTTATTAAACAAATTCTTTTGCTTTTCTCCGTATTTCACTCTTCAATCTTATTTTTTTTTTTTTGTTAATTTTTATTTAACAAATTCTTTTTTTTTCATTTTACTCTAGCTCACTTAGATTTTCTTTGACTTAATTTTATTAAACAAATTCTTTTGCTTTTCTCCGTATTTCACTCTTCAATCTTATTTTTTTTTTTTGTTAATTTTTATTTAACAAATTCTTTTTTTTTCATTTTACTCTAGCTCACTTAGATTTTCTTTTAGTTAATTTTTATTTAACAAATTCTTTTTTTTCATTTTACTTTAGCTCACTTAGATTTTCTTTTAGTTAATTTTTATTTAACAAATTCTTTTTTTTTCATTTTACTTTAGCTCACTTAGATTTTCTTTTAGTTAATTTTTATTTTAACAAATTCTTTTTTTTTCATTTTACTTTAGCTCACTTAGATTTTCTTTTAGTTAATTTTTATTTAACAAATTCTTTTTTTTCATTTTACTTTAGCTCAATTAGATTTTCTTTGACTTAATTTTATTAAACAAATTCTTTTGCTTTTCTCCGTATTTCACTCTTCAATCTTATTTTTTTTTTTTGTTAATTTTTATTTAACAAATTCTTTTTTTTTCATTTTACTCTAGCTCACTTAGATTTTCTTTTAGTTAATTTTTATTTAACAAATTCTTTTTTTTCATTTTACTTTAGCTCACTTAGATTTTCTTTTAGTTAATTTTTATTTAACAAATTCTTTTTTTTTCATTTTACTTTAGCTCACTTAGATTTTCTTTTAGTTAATTTTTATTTAACAAATTCTTTTTTTTTCATTTTACTTTAGCTCACTTAGATTTTCTTTTAGTTAATTTTTATTTAACAAATTCTTTTTTTTTCATTTTACTCTAGCTCACTTAGATTTTCTTTTAGTTAATTTTTATTTAACAAATTCTTTTTTTTCATTTTACTTTAGCTCACTTAGATTTTCTTTTAGTTAATTTTTATTTAACAAATTCTTTTTTTTTCATTTTACTTTAGCTCACTTAGATTTTCTTTTAGTTAATTTTTATTTAACAAATTCTTTTTTTTTTTCATTTTACTTTAGCTCACTTAGATTTTCTTTTAGTTAATTTTTATTTAACAAATTCTTTTTTTTCATTTTACTTTAGCTCACTTAGATTTTCTTTTAGTTAATTTTTATTTAACAAATTCTTTTTTTTTTCATTTTACTTTAGCTCACTTAGATTTTCTTTTAGTTAATTTTTATTTAACAAATTCTTTTTTTTTCATTTTACTTTAGCTCACTTAGATTTTCTTTTAGTTAATTTTTATTTAACAAATTCCCTTTTTTTTTCATTTTACTTTAGCTCAATTAGATTTTCTTTGACTTAATTTTATTAGACAAATTCTTTCGTTCTTCTTTTTTTTCTAGCTATGCATTTCTCAATTTGATTTAATTTAGACCACATTTATTTCAACTTTTTCTCTTGACCGAACGCTTCAGAACCTATTCACCGACTTCTTCACAAGCTACTTCCCGAATGAATTTTTAAAACTGACGCCAACTCGAAACTAGCCCTTGGCGCATCAGTGTTGGGGGGTGAGGGCAAAAAAAACCAAAGGAAATCGCTATCGAACAGCGTTATTCCCTTATATGGTCGTGTCCTTGGAAAAATAGAGGATGGGGAAATGAAATGAAGGAATTCACACGGAAGAGGAACAACCAAGTGGATTGATAATCGGTGTTCCTTCATTCTCCCGTGTAAATCCATTCCATTACATGGGCAAGAATAAAAATTCCGAGAATTTCGGTTTTTCATTTAAATTAATGCAAAGTGATTGGCTGGGCGTTCGCCGCCGACAATTCTTGTTGCGCAAAATCCATGTGTATGTGAGCAATAAGATATAGGATGGAGTAGACACAGATTACGTGGGCAGGGGTGTACTTAGGCAAAAATTTACTTTTGAGAGAATATTTAAAATTTGTTGTTGTTTGGGTATATTAGAACGGAGCTAATTTTGAATGGATAGAATCAACTGACATGCACTCTTTATGGATTTGGATTTATTTTTCAGGGGTTTTTGAATTCAATTTACCGGCCGACCGTTACAAGGCGGTTACGCTAGAACAAGCAAGGAGAGGGGAACCGAAAGACGAGGCGGCCCATTGAGTCTCATGCTCATCGGCTAGTTGGCCGGGCACAACATAATGACTAATTGGTCCTTAACAGTGATTATATATTAGGAAGAAAGGTATCTAAGAAAGAGAGTACCGTGGTGCGTGGTAGGTCTTCAACGTGTGGCTCGACCCACGACCCTGAGATAAAGAGTCTCATTCTACCGACTGAGTCAGCCGGGCTAAAAATTTCTATGTGGATGAAATTTTGAAAAGAATAGGGAATGGATATGAAGATGGGTGCATGCCCATGCAGAAGACTATTAGTACAGTGATGGGCTATTAAACGTGTGGCTTCGACCCACGACCCTGAGATTAAGAGTGTCATGCTCTCCCGACTGAGCTAGCCGAGCACAGAGGTTACATACGGATAATTAGAGTATTTGGAAAATTCAGAATGTTCGTGTGTTGGCTCCCACAAGGGAGAAGGTTGGTGACGGGTGTAAAAGTGTGTTTGTAGGCTATTGAAAGGGGTTGAAGTGGTCCATAGGGTACCCGTGACCGCGGTTAATCCTGCGGGGGGGATGACCTCGAGGTCCAATGATGATGAACGAGGCACCGCCGGTACATTCGTCAGAGAACCCTTAAGTCATCCTACGGGGAAGAGTAAATGCCCCAGGGGATCAGCGTCGACCAAGTCGCTGGCCTGAGCCCTGGGAAATATAGACCTCTCCCGCCCGCAGAGATCTACTCTGGCCTAGGGGAGAATAAAACTGGTAAAGGACGGATTATGCAGCAGGACGCTACCACTTTCTGAGGCGCTAGGTCGCATCTCCTAGAACCTCGCACTGTCCGGGCTTCACGACACAAAGGACTGAGAAGCAAAGGCTAGCTTCCACGCGAACAGGCGGGCGCGATAAAAATGACCGAGAGGACCGTGTCTCGGGGGGTCTGGTCTGGCAGCCCCTGCTAGGCATCTAGCATGAAAACCTTGCCCCCAGACGGACAAGGAAAACAAGGAGGTGTACCACCGCTAGGGAAGCTACCTAAGCGGTTTAAGGCACCCTGTCAGTTAACCGGTGAAGCCGGCGAGATACCTTATTAGGGCTACTCTGGGAATGCTTTCGTTCTTCTCACTGCCTGAGATCCTTAGCGTGATAAGTTCCTAACAACTTTCCTGACATGTCCTCAATTTCGTACAGACTCGCACCTATTTTCTTCCGTACTCGAGCTTTGGAAAATTTATTTGCTAGTTTAGCACTGAAGCAATTAGTAACTTTACTAATAGGGAAGGTACGTCGAAAAACTTCTTGACCTGGCTTGAAGGAGACCGATTTACAACGTAGGTTATAATTTTTCTCATGGCGGTTGTGTGCAGCAGACAGGTTTAAGCTAATGCGCTCTCGGATAAGGCGAAGACGATCTGAAGTTGGAAGGAATGCAATGTCTCCGTCTTGTAAGGCGTGTAATTTTTTTAAGACCGCATATGCTGATCCGTGTAAGATCATCTGGCTTCCGAAGAGAGCCTGAAAAGGTGCCATTCCTATTGATTCATGAACTGAACTTCGCATTGCACATTCAACTGAAGAAAGGTGACGGTCCCAATCGCGGTGGTCGTCTTTTAAATAGGCACGAATGGCTGCTAAAGTTGACCTGTTTACTCGCTCAGAAGCATTTGGATGTGGTGAATGTACCGCTGTACGCACGTGTCTGACTCCATAGTCGTCCAAGAATTTCGCGAATTCCTTCGAGACAAACTGCCGACCATTGTCGGAGAACACTATCTCTGGTACTCCAAATGTATGAAACACTCGGTGTTCCAGATTCTCTATTGCAGAGGTTGCAGTCTCGGAGGAAACCGGAAAAAGAAAGACAAATTTACTAAAGGAGTCCAAGACTACTAGCACTGCGGTGTTACCTCTCTTGGAGCGGGGATAGGGACCTAAAAAGTCTACATAAAGGAATTGGAAAGGCTTAGCTACCTTCAGTTGCATGCCCATGGGCGGTCGTAAGATTGCATTAGGAGATTTCGTGCACTTACACGTCTCACACTGAGATACGAAGGTTCGGACTTGATTTACCATGCCAGGCCAAAAATATTTATTACGCAGTCGTGATAGAGTTTTTGCTATTCCTCCATGAGAAGCTTGAGGGGGTGAATGAGCTGCTTCAATCAACGCAGGGGTCAAATCAGATGGAATCCATAGCTTCCAGGTGAGATCATCAGAGATTGGATCTCCGGTACGAGGTGTAGTACGATGGAACACATATTCGTCGGACACCCTAAGATCAGGCAACTGTCCTGTCTTTCCGCCTACACGCTCAATTAATGCCAAATATTCTGGAGATTTGAATGCGGGGGACGTTAAGTCTACATCATGACAAAATGAAATCTCATCAACGCAATCAACACGGGACAACGCATCCGGGACCACGTTTTGACTCCCTTTTCGATGCTCTATTGAAAACTCAAAACCCTGTAATTTTAAACTCCATCTCGCCAAGCGACCGTTCAGGTCAGACTGATTCATGAGCCATTTAAGACTAGCGTGGTCAGTAATAATTGTGAACGATTGGCCCTCTACATATGCTCTAAACTTTTTTACACTCAATACGGCTGCGTAACATTCAAGTTCGGTAATAGTGTAATTTCGTTGTGCACTGTTCAACTTTTTGGACATATACGCAATTGGATGTTCATTTCCATCCATGTCTCGTTGAAACAGTACACTACCGACACCAGTTTTACTCGCATCGCATTGAATGTAAAACGGTTTAGAGAAATCAGGAGTGACCAATATCGGAGCCTGAGTCATACAATCTTTCAACTTGAGAAAGGACTGCTGTGCCTCCTCTGTCCAAGCAAACTTTTTGCCTTTCAAGCAATCTGTGATAGGAGCAGCCACACTGGCATAATTGGCAATGAATCGTTGGTACCACCCGGTCATGCCTAAGAATCTTCGTACTTGCCGATGAGATTTCGGCGTAGGAAATTCTGAAATGGCAGTCACTTTACCAGGGTCGGTCTTCAACGTTCCGTCCCCAATTAAAAAGCCTAGGTACTTTACCTCTTTTACACAAAATTTACTTTTGGACAAATTGATGGTTAAGCCAGAACGACGTAAGCAACCAGCAACCTCTTCAAGAGTTCTGAGATGAGAGTCAAAATCGGGAGAGACGATCAAAAGATCATCAAGGTAAACAAATACGTGTTCTCGTAGGTGTCCAGGGATAACTTTATCCATTAATCGACACATTCTTTGTGGAGCGTTACATAGGCCGAAAGGCATTACAGTAAGCTGATATAGGGGCCTACCAGGAACGGTAAAAGCTGTCTTCTCGCGCGATTTAAGATCTAAAGGTATCTGCCAGAAGGCATCTTTCAAATCTAGACTCGTGATAAACTTGGTGTCTTGAAGACGACCCAACAAACCGTCTATATGGGGAAGAGGGTATGCGTCTTTAACCGTGACAGTGTTTACTTTGCGAGAATCGAGACATAATCGTACCTTTCCCGGCTTGCGGACCAAAACGACGGGAGAGTTCCACGGACTATTTGATGGCTCTATGACACCTAAACTGATCATTCTGTCTAATTCATCATACATCAATTTCTGTACGGCCGGTGAAACAGGGTAATGTCTTTGTTTGATGGGGACCGAGTCTCCAACATCAATTACATGTACTTCCAACTGAGTTTTACCCAGTCCAAGAATATCAGAAGATGGAAAAGTCGCCTTGACTCGTTCCAGCTGATTAAATTGGGCTGATGGCAACTCATGGGCCAAAGACAATAAGGCTGGGGCGCTAAGCTCACCAACTATCTGGGGAGCGATGCCGAATAGCTTCCAAAAGTCAATCCCGAGGTATAAACTCTGACTTAAACTGGGTACTGCGAATATGGTCATTAAATGAGTCCGTTCTCCAAAGGAGACTGGTACTTTAATGTAACCGATAACCCGCTGTGATGCACCATCGGCAGTTTGTAACGAAGTGTTCAGAGAATAAAGCTTACACTCGGGGTGGCTTGATAAAAAGGATTCGACACCACTTCCCAGACAGCTAATGCTAGCGCCGCTGTCCAGCAGACCGTTCATAGCAACGTCTGCAAGTGTTATTCTTGCAAAAGGACGCTCATCTGTGTGATCAGAGAAAATTGCAGAGATACTCTTGCGTGCTAGAAGACGTTTCTCTTTAGCCAGACGCCTAATGATGGGAATTCTACGTATGGATGAAACTCGTGGATGTTCAGAAAAGATCCGTTCACGGACGACATGATAATTGTTCCATCGTGCCAGGAACGAAGCTTTGGATTCATCAGAGGGAAAGTCAGGTGGGTTGTCAAGGCAGGGATGAAAATTGGTCAAGTCCGGTGAATTGTGTGCTACCCTTGGTTTGCACTCGATTTTTATTGGTTCGACGGGCGTGGGGGTGGCAGTGCAGCTTGCGGAGGGCGCGGGTTCCCATGAAGCCTCGCACCCGGTGGCCGGTTTCCCTGGCACTTGCACTTGGGTGATACTACGCCTGGATTACCGCAACGATAACAGAAGATGTTTTTCGTTTCTGACGGACAATCATAGAAGGCGTGTCCAGATTGTTGGCAGTTCCAGCATACCAGTTGTCTCCTATGGAGATCAGGGTTGCGTGCCTGTAGTTCGTCAATAGATTGGAAGTATGGGTCATATGGCTCGGAAGCGGGAGTGTCCGCGAAATCTACATCCAGTTCATGGACTCGCAGGTTGGTTCTTCGTTCCACTTTTTTATTTAAGTGCCAACGCTCCACCTTAAGACATTGCTCTCGTAGCTCTTTCAGGGTTTTGAATCGCATACCTATCAGGGAATTTCCTGTAGTATAATTCAAATTGTCTACTAACATGACTGTTAGCTGAGCCTCCGTGATAGGGTTTTCCATTTTGTTGAACAATGAAATCATCTTTTCCATATACTCATCGAAGGAGTCTTGGTTTTGTTTTAGTTCAACCATGGCTTTAATGGTGTGTAGATCCGAGTCATGCCCTTTGTATTGAGCCAAAAAGTTTCTCCGAAAATCTGGCCATTCTGGAACAGGAAATTCTCTACGGAACTGGTTCCAGTACCAGGTCGCCGCCCTTTCCTTAAGTAAGGAGGATACGTTAGCGCACAATTCCTGGTTTGACACGGCTGCGTCATTGGCTTTGCTTTCTAATCGAAAGATAAATTGTTCAGCAGTAAGGCCGCTAACATGTCCAGTGAACACTATGTTCCAGGATAACACTACAGAGGGATGGCGTGAAGCCTGCCTGGACCCCTTGGGTCTAGCTATAAATTGTAAGTCTGGTGAAATTATTTGAGCAGCTTGCTCTTGCTCATTAGATGAGCTTGTCCGTTCATTCTGATCCTTCGTCGTGGGCTGGACTGTCAAGGATAATAATTGAGCCCGCAAGAGAGCTAATTGCTTCTTTAATTCCTGCACTTCGTCATTGTCTTGTCCAGGGGGCGGTTCATTGTTGAAGCCGCGGAATGACGGGGAATCGCTATCTGCATCAGCGTTACCGCCAGCATCTGAATTATTCGGTTCATCAGCCATTTTGGCTGGACAGATTTAAAAAAAAATTTTGATTCAGTAACTATGGACTGTTTATAGAACGAGCGAATATAAAGTATTATTAACTTTATTATTACTTATATACGAAGGCAAAGTGCGATGAACGCGTTATAGCAATTACAACAGAATGTAACAGGGCTTTATTTACCCTACAATTATATTTGGGAGCGTTTATTCCCCAGCGAAGAACACACAAAAAAATGTATTTATTACCACGATATATATAAACGAGAGTGTGGACCCCAGAGGGAGGAATGCTCCCCCAAAATGTATTGGTGTCAGATGACACCAATGAGCACCCCAAAATTATACCCGGCTCGTTGGAGGGGATGATGCTAGACCATGTGTAACACCATCCTCCCCAAAAGAGACCTTAACAGATAACCCCATATCCCAAAAAAACGGTCCGCATGGCTGTGATTAACATCTCAAAGACAAGGGTGGAAGCTTCCAAAAGGATTACTAACTTTAATCTTGGCTGCCCGCCACGACGGATCAGCAACGACTAAATGCTGAAATTCCGGAAGGCAGGTACAACCAGAGGATTATTAATCGGGACCGCAATGGTTGAGGAACGCCGAACTTACCGCAGAGTCAGGCGGAGCGCCTGGTAACCAGAAAGCAAGTTCGCCGTCCCACAACCATTTTGGCCATACTAAAAAGGGTCAGAAAAAATTTGAGCATTGTACTCTATGTCAAGGAAGGGACAACCAAAACCAGGGGCACCTCTGCGCAAGGCCAGATGAACATAAGCCACCTGTAAACCGACAGCAGTAGGGCATGGCCAGGTTGGCCAACATAGGATGTCACAATGGGCAAGCGAAGCGCTTGAACCCGAGATGAGGGCATCCTCACAATTGCATGAGTAACATAATTAAAAGTGGAAGCTACCACCTAAACATAACCGAAAGTAAATAGAATAAATTTCATTTACTTGAAAACCGTTAAGGTTTTAAAAAAATTTTTTTAGGACTTGTGGCACCTCTCTATGGCTTTTCCCAAAGAAAATCATTTAATGAAATTAGGGTTTTAATACTAATGAATAAATTGAGTTAAAGAATCTATCAAGAATGCAACTGGCAATAAAAGAATTAATTTGTCAGCTAGTAACAACAAACTGATCAAGAAAAAAAAATTTTCTAGAGCATTCTAGTCTAACATTAAGAAAATTTAAAGTCCGGATTACCGAACGTTGGGCGCCATATTTGTAACTGTCATAATATAAAATAAGCTAAAACTACTCAAGGCAGAGTACACACATGACACCTGAGGCGCCATATCTGTATCTGTCATATATATAAGATATATATATATAAAATATAAACTAGATGATCAATTGTCAGGGAAGGCTATGACATCACAAATAATAAAGTTTGTAAAGGAATTAGGATAGAAATCCAGCAGGCTGATGGCCTTGGCTGAACAGCTGATAAGAACAATGAAATAATGACGACCTATCTCGCGAACTATCATCACTCACCCTCTGCACATAAAATATGACACGCCTGGCGGTGCTGCGGCTAGCTCGCCGTTGGGGGGTTCGTCGTGCAGGGGCTCGTCATTAAAGACAGTTACGTGAAAAAAACAAAATATTATACTTTCGCGTGTCCACTGACAAACTAACATAAATTGGATCGCCGAGATAGAAAAAAAAACAAAGGTTGGGTAGCCATATGAGAGGGGGTTGAAGCGACGTCAAGCAGCCATGCTTAATGAGTAAGGGATACAGGGGGATCTGAAAAAAATAATTTTTAAGGGGTACTCACCATTTCGGAGGGCAAAACCTCCCCTAGAGATCCACACCTGCTGGTGGATCTACTCACGAACCATTATCGGAAAAATCAACGAGAGAGAAAACAAACCGCAAAAATAAAACCCAGGAATAACATCCTAATCCTGAAAATGCATAGCCCAGAACTTTCCCAACAAAAAATTTCGAGACCCCGGAAACTTGGGTTTTTTTTTTTTTCTTTTTTTTTTCTAAGAGATAATTTGTTTATTTAATATTTAAGTTACAAAAAAAATTTTTAATTAATATTTATTTTTCCTCCTCCTTGTTTTTTTGTTTCCCAAAAAAAAAGAAATATCTTGTTCATTTTAATGTTTGTGTTCTCAAAAAACTTTCAGTTTATATAATGTTTGTTTTTCTTTGTTTTTTCTTCTTTCTTTTTCATATTTTTTTTTCTTTTTCTTATTTAATAAATAAAATAAACCTTAAGTTCATATAATACTGCGTAAAAAAAATTGCTGTTATATAATATTTGTTTTAAAAAAAATCTAGGCTTACTTATTCATTTTCTGAAATCTTGGTTTAATTAAGAGTTGGAAAAAAAAAGAGATATTTAGTTCATTGAATATATGTTTCAAAAAAATTGTTATATTTATTTCCAGATTGGTCTTTTCCAATAACAAAAAAATTATGACCATTGACCATTTAATAAATCTTTTGTTAATCTTTTATTACCCTTTTTTTTGTTTTTTTTTTGTTGCTATTTTCTACATCAATTATACATTATTTTACTTACTTAATAAAGGCTAATTAACGTTTGTTGCATTTGGTGTTCATTCCCACAAAAAAGTTATATTGTTTGTTTTTTTTTTTTTTGTTTTCGATAATTCACTTCTTAATTCTACTTATTTTTTTATTTAATTCTATTTGGCAACTTCTTTTCCATTTTTCTCTAGTTCGCCTAGATTTTTCCTTGATTTAATTTTATGACGCAATTTCTTTTCCAAAGTTTTCTCCCTTTTTTGTTTTTTGTATTTCACTCTTCAATTTTATTATTTATTTGTTAATTTTTATTTAACAAATTCTTTTTTTTTCATTTTACTCCAGCTCACTTAGATTTTCTTTGACTTAATTTTATTAAACAAATTCTTTTGCTTTTCTCCGTATTTCACTCTTCAATCTTATTTTTTTTTTTTTTGTTAATTTTTATTTAACAAATTCTTTTTTTTTCATTTTACTCTAGCTCACTTAGATTTTCTTTGACTTAATTTTATTAAACAAATTCTTTTGCTTTTCTCCGTATTTCACTCTTCAATCTTATTTTTTTTTTTTGTTAATTTTTATTTAACAAATTCTTTTTTTTTCATTTTACTCTAGCTCACTTAGATTTTCTTTTAGTTAATTTTTATTTAACAAATTCTTTTTTTTCATTTTACTTTAGCTCACTTAGATTTTCTTTTAGTTAATTTTTATTTAACAAATTCTTTTTTTTTCATTTTACTTTAGCTCACTTAGATTTTCTTTTAGTTAATTTTTATTTAACAAATTCTTTTTTTTTCATTTTACTTTAGCTCACTTAGATTTTCTTTTAGTTAATTTTTATTTAACAAATTCTTTTTTTTTCATTTTACTCTAGCTCACTTAGATTTTCTTTTAGTTAATTTTTATTTAACAAATTCTTTTTTTTCATTTTACTTTAGCTCACTTAGATTTTCTTTTAGTTAATTTTTATTTAACAAATTCTTTTTTTTTCATTTTACTTTAGCTCACTTAGATTTTCTTTTAGTTAATTTTTATTTAACAAATTCTTTTTTTTTTTCATTTTACTTTAGCTCACTTAGATTTTCTTTTAGTTAATTTTTATTTAACAAATTCTTTTTTTTCATTTTACTTTAGCTCACTTAGATTTTCTTTTAGTTAATTTTTATTTAACAAATTCTTTTTTTTTTCATTTTACTTTAGCTCACTTAGATTTTCTTTTAGTTAATTTTTATTTAACAAATTCTTTTTTTTTCATTTTACTTTAGCTCACTTAGATTTTCTTTTAGTTAATTTTTATTTAACAAATTCCCTTTTTTTTTCATTTTACTTTAGCTCAATTAGATTTTCTTTGACTTAATTTTATTAGACAAATTCTTTCGTTCTTCTTTTTTTTCTAGCTATGCATTTCTCAATTTGATTTAATTTAGACCACATTTATTTCAACTTTTTCTCTTGACCGAACGCTTCAGAACCTATTCACCGACTTCTTCACAAGCTACTTCCCGAATGAATTTTTAAAACTGACGCCAACTCGAAACTAGCCCTTGGCGCATCAGTGTTGGGGGGTGAGGGCAAAAAAAACCAAAGGAAATCGCTATCGAACAGCGTTATTCCCTTATATGGTCGTGTCCTTGGAAAAATAGAGGATGGGGAAATGAAATGAAGGAATTCACACGGAAGAGGAACAACCAAGTGGATTGATAATCGGTGTTCCTTCATTCTCCCGTGTAAATCCATTCCATTACATGGGCAAGAATAAAAATTCCGAGAATTTCGGTTTTTCATTTAAATTAATGCAAAGTGATTGGCTGGGCGTTCGCCGCCGACAATTCTTGTTGCGCAAAATCCATGTGTATGTGAGCAATAAGATATAGGATGGAGTAGACACAGATTACGTGGGCAGGGGTGTACTTAGGCAAAAATTTACTTTTGAGAGAATATTTAAAATTTGTTGTTGTTTGGGTATATTAGAACGGAGCTAATTTTGAATGGATAGAATCAACTGACATGCACTCTTTATGGATTTGGATTTATTTTTCAGGGGTTTTTGAATTCAATTTACCGGCCGACCGTTACAGTTTATAATTTTGTAACCATTCCAAATTTTTTCCCTACTAAACAAGCGCCGCTGCTCTTTGATAAAAGTCCAACAAAATGAACCTGTGCGATGAACGCTGAACGCAGCTATTAATTAAGCAAAGATTAATGATCATAAAACTATTAACAAAAAAATTCTAATCTCTTTTGTTTATCATGCAAATAGTCTGCATGTTTTTTCTTGATTTATGGCAATATCTAAACACGTTTTAAAAAAGGGAAAACCCACAATAAATAAAATATTTTGTTACTGGCCGCCACCGTCGAAAGTCCTGTAATTTTTAAAAAAAATTAAAAGTAAAAAAGTTAAAATAAAATTATTTCTTTTTTCTTGTTTTCCCTCTTTACTTAATCCGATACTTGCATTTGGCATTTACCCAAGCTCTCATACACTCGGTGTCGGTCAAAACTGTCCATCGATACTGTCCAGGTAAAATAAATAAAGATTGCTACTAGCAAATGCGCCTTGTTGACATATAATCGGTATTTTTTTTTATTATCTTATTTTCTTTATTTTTCTTCTATGTACCATAAAGTATTAATTGCTCAACAGTTCACCTGTGATATGTCGGGAAAAAGCCACTTTGGTTGTTTATCAAATAAGGCGCATGTATACGGTTTAATTGAATTTACTTACGTAAAAAATTCAGAGAAAAATAAAATCGACAAGCAAAGCATTTACTTAACCTCACATAGTTGTGTTGCCTCACTCTCAGCTTCAAGTAGCAAAATATTTGATCGTCAATTATTTGCCCAAGTTGGTCTTTGGTTTGTCAAATAATTTTTTTGTGTAGAATATTACAACCAACGGGGAAAGAATGCGCGCTAGGAGAGGTTCTGACCTTAAACATTGACAATAAAGTGCAGAGTGATTCTATCGTCATGGATTTTAATAGCGTGATATGGCGTGGCTTGTGACTAATGACGGTAGGAAATTGTTCTGAGAATTGTGATTCTTTGACAACCACTCGAAGCTATGGAATAGTAATCATTATCGACACCGAATTACCTGGACAAAGTTGGACATTGACCCTGTAGTATATTTGTTGTTCAGGTGTTGAACAAAAAAGGCTTCTAAGACTCGCGCTGTGGTTTCTTACTTTTGCTGCAGAATTGGAGGTTTTATTCCTCTTCATCTTAGTTCTTTAAAGATCTAACTAAATGAAAGTCAGCCCCGTTCAATTTTTCGAGAGTTTGATATGGTATGAAGGTGGAAAGCTTCTTATTTAGGACCATAACCCGAACTAAAACCACTTCCTGCTATGACCTGTACGGAAATTTAAACTTCCTGGGAATAACGTTTACTCTTGCCACACACATCCTCCAATCTCAACATCTTGTTCAGGATATTCTTCGCCGCCTACCCGCCGGGCTTAGAAAAACTCGAGTTTCTCCATATTCAAGCATCTCGTTCAGCATGAAGAAACGTCATGTCCAAATCGATGGAAGTAGCCCATTAATGTTCGTAACCATCCAAGAACTGCATGATGTCGACCTTTCTACGACTTTTCTATCTGCCCTTACAGTACATGCAGCTTATTCGGAGGATATTTTACGGATGTTGCACATACTGGAGGACTGAGTTAAGTTGTCTTACCAGAGTTAATCTGGAGCTCTAGACGTTCTTGGGAATGATGGGTGTGATCGATGTACTACATATTCTTTTAACTCCAACTTGCACAACAATTTGTTGTAGTTGCTGACAATGCAAGTCGATTTCTCCTAATTTTAGAAAAGAGTTCACCTTCAGTTCGTGGTTCGATTCTACGCAGTAACGGCATGGTTATAAAAGTCTTTCCACTATTCCGACCTTGATAGGTAACATTTCTTCTTTTTTGCCTCCGCTCTGTACTCCCTTCTGACTCTCCTGCCATTGCACAATAAGCAAGGACGCCATATATTTTTCGATTGTTGTTGTACTATCGTGGTAGTATTGGATGGGATTTAATTTCTTTCTTGGCAAGGCCTAATTAGCAAATCAGGGCCGTTTTGATACCATTCATTCTCATGACCATTATCCCTGTTATAGTTTAAAGAATCATTTTGTAGTATTCCAAAAGGTGTCAAGTTCGTTGGATGCTCTGTTGACCTGTATGTGGCTGCCAAATGAACTGTGCCTGGCCTTGGCTAGTGCCGGACATTTGCAGACGAAGTGCAAAAAATATTTTCTTTTTCATTTGGACCCTTGCAGCTACAGCTTGTTGTATTGGCCAGTGTCCCTTATACACAGCTATAGCTCTGGCTAGGTTCGTGCGGGATAGCTTTAGGAGGCTATCAGCATCATCCTAAATTTAGTGTTAAGGTTAAATTTACAAAGCTAGACCGCGTATCAAGCATTCTTATAAGAAACCCAATATAAAATAAATATAATTCCAGCAATCGTTTTAATAGCTGCCCAAAAACAATTACTTTTATTACCATTAAAACAATGGGGATATCTATATATATAAAAATGAATGTCTGTTGGTTTGTAATGCGACACTAAAACTCAAAAACTGAGCTGAAACTTTCACAAAATTGAGCTGAAACTTTCACAGAATATGCGTTTTGACTAAATCTCGGTAAACCGCATGGCGCAAATACGCTCCGATGGCGCCCAAGGAAAATAGAAAAAAGGTAATTGCAGAGAAAATTTTTGGTACAAAAGAAAAAAAAAGAAGCGAAACGCGCCCTCACAAAACAAACAGTTCTTAAAGTTGCAAATAACGAATTTATGATCAGAACTTATAAATTCAAAATGGCCGCGCCAATATGGCCGACGAATTTGCCAATTGTGTTCCGATTCCAATGAAAATCGATATCTGGGGTTTTTTAAGCTAGCAAATAACGAATTTATGATCAGAACTTATAAATTCAAATTGGCCGCGCCAATATGGCCGACGAATTTGCCAATTGTGTTCCGATTCCAATGAAAATCGATATCTGGGGTTTTTTAAGCTAGCAAATAACGAATTTATGATCAGAACTTATAAATTCAAATTGGCCGCGCCAATATGGCCGACGAATTTGCCAATTGTGTTCCGATTCCAATGAAAATCGATATCTGGGGTTTTTTAAGCTAGAAAATAACGAATTTATGATCAGAACTTATAAATTCAAATTGGCCGCGCCAATATGGCCGACGAATTTGCCAATTGTGTTCCGATTCCAATGAAAATCGATATCTGGGGTTTTTTAAGCTAGCAAATAACGAATTTATGATCAGAACTTATAAATTCAAAATGGCCGCGCCAATATGGCTGACGAATTTGCCTAATAGTTTCACATTTTGTTATTTGGAATCAAAAATACCAAAAAATTGCCTTTTTTGCAAACTCTCCTACTGTTTATTAAAATTCATATCAACTGATTACTCCTATTGGCTTATGGGTGCAGCATTGGCGCGCCGGGTCCCAGCTAGTAACCAATAAAAAGCTTGATGTGGTATATCTTATATATACTTATTACCCCGCAGGGTGTACGGTTTTAGATAAAAAAGATCTAGAGGCCGTATCTTAAAAAGAGGGAATCTCAAAATCGAATCTCAACTCCCACAAGCGAGTAACGTCACTCTCTTTGTTTAAAAACGCAAATTACCGGCTCAGTTATATTCTCAACATGCGTGCTCATTTACCTTCTTTTATGGTGCTGGCTCTACTTATAAAATTCATCTCTGCTGATATTCCACAGGAGTCAGTTCTATTGTTCGCTTTTTTCAATTTTTCCTAATTTCTATAAATGATCTACTTTCAATCACCCCAATCCTCTTCGCAGTTTCACTTATGACGGTACCCTGGGTTCCCGCCACGCCTTTGACAATATAAACCAAATACCTGCCAGCCCCTGTTTTATGGTCGTGATAGAATCAAAGGCATATTTCTTAACATCGTAGGCGTGCTATTGTTCAAGGATCTGCGATGGATTAACTATATATTCAAAATCGCCAAAAAAGCACCTCAGTGCCTTTGATTTTTTTAAGGCTGGCCGTATAGCAAAGCTTCAAATGCAGCTTTACGATAATTATTGCTTGGAGATATATGTAGCAAAGCGGCATGTGACGGCATGCATATGAAGCTTTGATATACGACCGGCCTAAGAGATGCAAGTTCCTCCTGCAACTAACGGCTGTGAGTGTAAAATACAAATCTTACAGTTGGTCTCTCCTCAAATCCAACTCATTTATTTGAGGTCCGGCTCCACTAACAAGGCGGGAAAGAGTAAAAAAGGGGCCTCAAAGTCATCGCTAACGGCACTATTTTCTTTACCACCCTTTGAGGCACAACAGCATTAGTGGCATAACCTTTCCGCTACTATCATATGAATTGTTCCATCGAAATAACTGCCCTGCTGCCTCCAGGAGGCTCTATCCTTCCTACCATGAAACCACTATGGACCAATTATATTGCATTCATCGGTCCGGAAAATGCTATTGGGGCACCTAACAGTTTGGTGAAGAGGGCCCTTGTCGATCGAACTTGGGTTGGCCAACTTTAAGTAGTTCCTTCGGGTGCCATCTTTTCAAACGGCTAAGGAATTGACATTAGAAAGGTTGTCAGGACAATTGTTGGCTGACTTGATTGCTGTCTCTTTACGCGGCTAAAGAATTGTGGAGGTGCGGTAGAAAGGTTGTCAGGACACTTGTTGCCTTGACGTCAGGGCACTAACTGGCTTGATTTCCGGACATAGCGTTGGGTAGGACACCATTATAAAATGAGTTTGTAAAAGGTGCCTCTTTTTTCTTTTGAGCCAGTACAATGATATACTTCAAATGAGGCGAAGTGCCATTGTAATGCCAAAATGACAAAAACAAGCAAATTAAAGAAAGAAAGAAAATAAATACCAATGAAAAGTTTTTTTTTCTGGTAGACTGAGAGCTCAGGGAAAGCCCTTTTTACTGTCGACAATCTATTGTGCAATGTCGGACAGCAAGCTCTAGTCGGGAGATAGTGAAGGGAGAGAGAGAAGTGAGGAAAGGAACTGCCACATGCCTATTCCACCTACTCCCAACCATTACTATCGCGACTCTGGCATCGGAGCATCGAGAAACAACTCGCTGTAGTGTTATGCCTCCTGAAACGAGTTGAATCCCATCAACCAGCCGATGACATGCGCTGGTGGAGCGGGGAAGGGCTAGCGGAAGGCTATGACAGGAGGAATCAAGAATGTAAAGACGGAAGAAGAAAGAAGGGAGTTATGTAGGTGGGGAAAGTGGGAAAGGCGAAGGACCGTGGTGCTGCCGGGATTTGAACCCGAGACCTCTGGGATGGTAGCCAGGTGCTTTACTCCCTAGAGAGACTACCGAGGCCCGCTTAATTCTAATATGAATTAAACTGCCTCAGAGTAAGTAAGAAACCTATGCCTCCACAATGTATATTTATATTTTACAATCTTACCCCGCCTAATTTCAAGTTGGAAATTTTTCTGTCGCAAAAGAGAGAAGTTTTATGAAGTTTCGTTTCTGTCGAGGACCCCGACACGTACACGTTATTTTTATTAATATTGTTGTAATGGAAATATGTGTTTATTTTTGTTGATTTGTTTTATTAAATTATTTTCTATGAAGAATACCTACATATAACGTTTTGAAATCTGTTAAAACATAGGGAATTTAATAAATAATTGATTTTAAATCTAATTTTTTTAATTATTGGCAATTTATAATTTACACTTATAAAATATATTTTTGTAGCGATCTTATATTACGTTTTGCTAATATGCTGCTCTTGTGCATCTATTACTTAGTGTTCATTAGAATGAATTTTCTTATAAAAATTCTTTTTAAAACAACTATTTGTTGTAATGTAGATATTTACAACCACGAATGTTAATGGACAGAAAGGGACACGAAGCTTTTGAGCATATTTTGCAATAATATACGCTATTTTGATTTATTATAATATATATTTGCTTTTTTCACTATAGAAATTTTGATTTTTTTTTACCAAATTCTATTTTGTTTATTTCAGGTAATGAAAACATGATTTTTCACTCCATAAAATAAATTGGGTAAGTCCAAAATATTTTGTTGCTTACAAAAAAATAGAACACATCCAAAATATTTAAAAGTCATCACTGCTCCAAATCTCCCACCAAAAAATATAAACATTTAAAAAAAAAAATTTAAATTTAAAATTTCAATATCAAAAAGAAATTCTTAATCATCCCGAAAGCGGATATACTTAAGCATGTTGCAAAAAAAAAGAAATCAATTTTTTTTACCAAATTTGCCGAAAACATAAATTATTGAAACAGGATAACATCAACCAATACCCATAAGGATACACAATATATGAAACGCCAAATACATTGAAAAAATTGGATTAATAAAAATTGGGTAACCAAAAAAACAAATCACGGATATGCGCCATAAAAGTATTGATATCGATATTTATCCTGAAAGCGCCAAGAGTAATGATCCATCATCATCTAGAAAACCAAAAAAAAAGTACTGCTGGCGCCCCTATAAATTTTTATTTAGATAAATAATTTACATAAAACTCGAAATATAAATATGGCGTTTTTTATCGAGTCAATTTGTTTGTTTGTGTCTGCTTTTTTTTAATTTAAAAGTCGTTAAACCGGTACCTCGGTTTTTGGATAAACTTTTTTTTCGAGTATTGTCAATACATATATTAAAAGTGGTTTCGTTTCTGTGTTTTTTTTTGTAAATATTCGATATAAAAGATAAAAAATGATAGAAATTTTGATCTGGTCCCAAAGTTTTCGCTAATTACCAAAAATCGCTGAAACGACTGCAATTAATTTTCTGGGAATCCTAATTTGTGGGGGTTAAGTCCATAACCCAAAAAAAGAAGACAAAAATATCATATTTTTTCAGAGAGTGCTGCATAAATTTATAACTTTATTTTATTCAACATTTTTAATCTAGTAATGTAACATAAATATTTAAAAAATATATGCTATAGAAAAAGTTTACTACTTAGTAGGGGATGTAGAAAGAAAGATTTTTTTTGGAGAGTGCTGAAAGAACTTCCGAAATCTTGCCGCCATTTTATTATTATTTAGCCTTATTTTTTTTACTAAAAAGGACTATTGACCGATTTTTACGATTTGGAAACTAAAATAACTAAAAAAATATTTGAGGACTCTACGCTCAGGTATTTATGGAAATTTTATGAAGGTGGGACTTTTATAAACACCATTAAAACTGGGTATTTTTTATGTGAGTTTCATTGATATTAAATAAGAAAAACAACGAAAAATATTTTGCAAAATAAGACATTGATGATACATCGTTAAACTCAATTTTATTTTGCCTGTATTACTCTGAGGTCATTATCTGATTGATTAAGAGATAAACAAAAGCAGTTTTTTGATAACCAAAAAGGAAGAAAAAAATATTGTTTAAAAAAGTTATTTTACAAAACCTATTCTTTAAGAACTATAATTAAATATTACGTAAACTTTCACTAAACACCATTTTTTTACTATTCTAAAAAATGATAATGATAACCACCCGAAAAAAAATTGAGGACAAAAACCGATATTTCTTGAAAATCTCGTTCTTATTCTAACAGAGATTCCCATGAGCATCCATTTTTGTTATTTTGAAAAAATCGTTTTAGCCTGAAATATCACGAATTTTAGATTTTGAATTCTTTATACTAATTTAATTCTTCTGAAAGTAGAATTATAAAAATGATAAGAGATAATAATTTATAATGCGGTAATCTTTGGGTGAGAGTTGAAGAATCTTCTATTTTTATAGATGGGATATATGCGTTAGTAAATAAAATTAAAAACACGTGTTGCAAATTAAAAATTAATAAAACAAAAATATATGTACATATATATAACACCCACATTTATATAAAATGTCGTTAAACATCTTTCGAAATAGCTGCAAAATTAATTCAAGCTAATTTGTGTAAAACAATAAAAAAATGGTTTAGTAATGTCACATTCATTAAAAAAATATATAACAAAAAAAAATTGGAAATCAGTTTTTTAAGCGGAATATGTAATTTGAAATTTCAAATATTAAAAATGCAATTATGACTGTTTTAAGAAATGTGTATCCCAGTTGGTTTAGTAAGTAGTGCATATTAATAAGAGGTGTGAGGTCTGTTTTTGAGAAGTTCTCATAATATGATTTCCGGGATTATATTGGTGAGTCATTAGCCGTGTTTTTTAAATGAACTATATAGTTCTTCCATCGAGTTCATTAAAAAAACGACAACGGAAATTTTACTAAGCGCCATCTTCAGTGCTTTAAATTATTAAAATTAAACCGAAGTTGCGTGTCAGTCAACAACTGTTATACGAATTCCCTTCCAGAAAATAATTAATGAGTTTCTAAAAAATAAATAATTATTTGTTTCCTCATGCCTTCAAATTTGCTCTCGTCACTTCCCTGTTGTTTTTATTTTAAAAGACGTCTTTCCAACAGCCGGTAAGTATGCTACATTCCGAAAAGAAAGGGAAATTTTGAAATTTCCCAAAACCCCGATAGAGACCCCGATGAAACCTGGGTTTTCAGATTTGTATGGGGAAGAACTAGTTCATTAAAAAAACATGGCTATTGTAAAAAAATCTTGCCGAGGTATTATTAGCAAAAGATAAGTATAAAAGACCGCTATTATGAACCAAAAATTGGCATTAGTTAGTATCATGCCTATCAGGGAAACCTATTGTACACCAGAACTTGAAGCTCCCTTAGCAGATAACGTGTTCGGAATATAACTTACTTCCTTTTGTTACTTTCTCACTTAAATTAGAGGTTACGGTATTCCGTATTTGGTCTAGACATAAAAGATTGTCCTCAGCAGGACCCAAATATCCTTTATTCGATCGCGAACTTCTCTCAAGTTATGCAACTATCGAGCACTTTGTTGTCTCCACTGATCACAAGAACCTTATACGTGACCTTTTCACTCAGATAGAACGATTTCTACAACAAACTAAAAAACTGAGACTGTCCTGTTCCTGCTTATCAAGGATATGCGACATGTGTCCGGTAATCAGAACATTATCGTGGACTACTTGACCCACTCTCTAGCGACCAACAACGTCGACTTCGACTTGCCTACGTTGGGACAGGCTAAAAGCCTATGATACTGAGTGACAAGCTTTCATGGAGCGCCCAGCGCCGAATTTTGATTAGTACTTAAATTAATGCCATTATTTACCAGGCTTGTTTTGAAACTATCACAGGTATTCCACGGACTTACGCACACGTCTTTACGTTAATCCAGAACTTTTGGGTGTTGTAAGAGTTTACACCAAACGAAAGAAACTCGCACGAAGCCCACTGCAACAAAAATCAAAACCACAATTTTTTTACGGCCCTTCGATTTCGCAAAGTCGATGCAGCCTGTTGAGCCAGTCACGCAACCATCGGTGTTAGCGGGAGACAGCCTCGTCGGAGTTTTATGCCTCCTGAAACATATTTATCCCGGGATTTTTGACCCACCAAATATTTGTAGTGAATCCCTTAGCATCATTTGGAACTATAAGAAGTAAGTAGATTTTCCAGGAATCCGATATATTTCATTCTGAAAGTGGGCGTTTCGCGACCGAAATTTCCTCTCCACTAAGTAAGAAAAAGTACTCCGCCTTAGTACAATAAATAGGAACTTTTTCTTTGCGAAAAATACCGCACGCGATTTTTTTTACCAAATGATTTTAATTTTTTTTATAAGCCTAAATTCAAAATGGCGTCATCCCACCATCTTGCTAAACTTACAGTGAAGGAAAACGCGTTTAATTCTATATCTCAAAAACTATGCATTTTACGACAAAAATGTATATTATCTTTTTTGTAGATAAATAAATGATTTAACTTTCTTGTTTAGAACCATTTTGTGTAAAGTCAATATCTACGGAGAAATAGTGCTTCAAACTTCATATCTATATCACTTTCTTTGCACTATATTTCGTTAATGGTTAATTCTACATTAAAAAATCCTTCGTAAGTCTTATAGAACACACGATTATCTATAATTTTTGTTATTATCATTTTTTACGTAGGGCTAATATTGCACCAGTTATGGCGCTTTATATACAAATTGTTTTTTTTTGCTATCCCGTTTGAAAAAGAATCCACCATATAAAGGGAAGGATTTCGAAAGCAAAAGCCGCATTTGAAGTCAAGAGTACTGAGTCTTAGGCCTGAAAAATATTACATATTCACACTATTGATCAAGTCTTGGTCGATTTTCCGATATATTAAAAATTAAAAATAAACATCTCAGGGTATAGAGTTTCATAAGAGCTGCAGCCAGATCCGCGGGCTATAATCTGCAAAGTCCTACTTTTGGCATGATCTCGAATATAATTCGGTTTTAAGGCTGGAGACATGGAAAAGCCGTCTAGTACGGCTCAACAAGGTGAAAAAAAAGAGAACAAGCCAATTAGTGCATGAAAAGTTCCGAACCAACTAGTGATGAATTTGGCTCTACTCTTGCCAGGCCATCGGCAATTTCATTAGCGATGTGGCCTTCGTCGCCTAGGATTCAAATCAGTGTAACATTGTTGTTCCTGCTAAGGGCATTTAGAGATAAGAGACAATCCAGGATAGTCTTTGTCCCCCTGTGGGATTTAATAGCCAAAACGGCAGCTTTAAGGCCCGCGCACATTAGGGTGGGCCGCATCGAATAACAAAAATCCTCCTACATCACTTTCATACATTTTATATTAACTACATATCGCACACTACAGGTAGGCCGCATCGCAGCGAATGACGTATCGCTTGCTAGGCGTATTTTTGCGCTGCGGCCTGTCGCGGCTGTAGTGTTCGCGAGCCTTTAATGTCCGAGAAAATAACAATGTTAGAGCTATTTGGAGCTCTATTAGTGCAAATCTGGGAACATTCATGGATCAAGAGTACCTCAGCTTGAAAAACAGTGGGGGTGGGTCCCTTGGGCCATGAATATTTTGCACCCTGGGCCGTATACGCCTAGCTCTACCCCGTTATCGGTTTTAGTACCGTCCCTACACCAAAAGGCCGTTTTTCCATTAAAGAAGGGCCTGCCGTACTGCCATTTTGACCGACCTCTGATAACCATCACAGACTGCGTCCCCGTCGCAGACTTCTTCTTCAATACAATCTGGAGCGGAGGGAGGTTAAAAAAGGCTTGCATAGCTGCTGTCGGATCGATGCTTTAAGCTCGCTCCCGTGATACCGGAGACAGGCTAGCTGTTGAACCTTGCCCACCGTAATCACGGCACCCTGTTGATTGGTCTTAACCCACCATGGAATAGATATAGATGCATACGTGTCGCCAAAACATTATCCTCGGTCTGAGGCCGCAGGCTTTGCCTACAAATTGAGGACAGATATGGAGAGATGTGATTGTCTTTCCAGTTACTCTCAACTTTCCTAGATATTTAGAGCCGTAAACATCATCGAGGAATACCTTTAATCAATAGTCAAGCATTACCTTTACCCCCCGTGGTATGTTAAAATGCTTAAACACCAAATGCTTAAAATTTTTAGGCTTGGCAATGCTTCAAACATTGTCGAAAATCATTTGATTCACATTTCCCCGCATAAGGTCCGTGATAGTGCCATCATGGTCGCCGCTGATGGTTATGACGATATCATCTGCATAGGCCTATGCCTTGAGGCCCCGGTTATTCAGGTCGGGAAGAAGTTTGTTTATTACAATTAACAATGGGAAACGATAGGACGCTTTCTTGAGGAGACCCTTTTGCAGGCGTTATCGTAGCCAAATCGCCATTCATCTCAACAGTTAGCAATCTACTCCTACTGCAATCTACTACTTATTTTTTGTTGTTGCTTCAATAATCATATCGAAGGTAACGTGGTCAAATATACCCTCAATATCTGCGAAAGCACAGAGGGAGATTTCCTATCCCTGAAAGGGACTATCGATATCTCTCACTAGCGCGTGGAAAGTTGGCTCTCGCCGATAGGAAAATTGCAAGTAGTGGAGTGGGTTCGATGTAAGACCTTCTCTAATATGCATGTCATAAACATTTTCCATCGTTTTCAGAAGAAAGGAAGAGAGGCTGATGGGCCAATAGGATTTTAGTTCTTTGTATGATATTGTCCCCGCTTTGCGAATAAAGACTTCCCTAGTCTCTCTTCATGGGGCAGCTCAAAGCTAGTGTTTTCCGACAGGCCGGTCACTCATGGCTAGGGATAAGGAATCTGTGGAGAGTACTCGATTAAATACTCATGAGTAAAATCGAAAGCAAATTACTCAATGACTACTTTTTACTCCTTCAAAAGTACTCGATTATTTGAGAATCGATTAGTACTTTTTTGGCATTTCTGCAAACTGTTTTAGCGTAGGAATTACTGGATTTTCGGTTACTACAGATTGCAAATGCGTATGTAGCTTACATCTCGAGCAAAAACATGCATAGCGAACAAATGCCACACGGGTATGTACGCTCCCACGCACGAAATGCACGAAAATCTAAAGATGCGCCCGCCAGAGATATGCACGCTTGCTCTACATGCATGAAAATGTAAAAATGCACCCGCTAGAGGTATACACGCCTCTGTTACAGGTATGAATGCATTCGTAATCAACCATTGCAAACGCGAGTGCCGCTTTACCAAGCGGTACCCCAACTAGGTACTAACCACGTCCAATGCTGCTTGACCTGCGCAATCGAGCGAGAACTGATCTTCTGAGTATGGTTAATGGCACTCCTTATCGTCACCAAGTTTATTGCCCGCTTTCTTCGTCCTATACAATTTTTTAAAGCTCCAATTTTGCTCCATTTAGTCATTACCATTGGAAGGCTAAGATATATTGGAGGGCGCCTGTTGTCCGGAGTCCATCGTCAATAGTACATTAACTCAGTACCAATCATGCGTTCAGCATGATTGTTTACACCTTGGGATTGCGGGTTTTATCAAGTATGTCCTCTCTAGATCCGCAATATTCAGTCTGTTCCATGGACAGGCAGAGGTAGCTCGATGACCAGTTCTTATCTGCCCACGCAGCAGTGCAAGGGCACCTCGAGCAGGATGTGGTCCAAGGGCTACTCACGGTCGGTCTTGGTAGGAAGGCTCCCTGATTTCCCCATGTGCGGGTCACATTTTTGGACCCGGACACTGCAAAACTAAAACCCCAATAATTATATTTTCCATATAAAATTCTCTTTTCCATAAAAGCTCTTTTTGATCTGGAAAACAAACAAAAAAATTACTTCAACTCCTAAAACACCCACTCATAAACTCATCTCAAGAATTAGAATCACAATGATTATTTAACCGATTTCTTTGGTAATGTTTACTATTAATGTTAACATATTATATTCTCAGTAAAAAAATTCGTAACTAGTTTCGTGATTAATCTTTTTAAAATTTTGTTTATCCCAAAATTTTATGGTAATATTTTTACTTTACATTTTTTGTTATAAGTTTTTCTATATTTTAACAAATATGTTATGAACCAATTAAAAAAAATTAATTTTTACATTTTGTTTCACATCTTCCTCGAGGCTAGGAGATCTCTTGTAATAACATGGTTATTTACCAAAAAACTTTGACTGTCTGCTGAGTTTTATATTTTCGTGCAAAATTATAGTCTGGCTTTACTTTTTTTATTCTTTTAATCACAGTGTCAATGGGAACAAAGAACTCAACAAGAGCGCGCTGTCACACAAGTTGACTAACCTTATCAGTGCTGCTCTCTGATGCGCGATAATAAGTCGTAACGTAGTAGAATCGGGTTTTCTTGTATGTCGTCAACAAGACGATCTTCAAGCCAAATTTTAATTTTTTAAATGACTTGATAATATAATGTTATTTTGATTTAATTTACAAATATATTGCCGATCTATAAGGATCATGTTTTGTTTATAAAGTTGCTACTTCCGTTTTAAAGACTTCCGTTTTGGTGACTTCCTGCTTAGTCTAAATCTATTTACTAATTTGTTTTACCTAAAAATACTGCCAATCATATAGTACAAGCCCGTCTATTCCTTAATGAGTTACGCATGTTAATTTTCCAGCGAAAAGTGAAACCCTCGTCAAAACCGCATTTGTTCAAATCATTAAAGTTTCTTTCGTTGCTAAACATGCTAAGAATTTGATAGACACCAGTCAGACAGTGAGGAATTTGCCCCGGATTCATTTGTGCCATTAGAGAACTTGAATTGGAATATCCAAGAACCAAAAGCAAAAATCGAAAATACTAGCACGAAACGAACAACGGCAAGGTCCACAGGTCGCAGTCCAATTGTGAATATTGACAAAATAATTTTAATCCACAAAAATTTCCGCCGAAAACCGAAACTCCAACTCCAAAAAATCTCTCCCAAAAAATCTTTGATCTAATGTCAGTGTCCTTTGGACAACGTTCGGAATTTTGCGTCAGTCTCGCGGTGTCTTCTTGTGTGTTAAAAAGAAAACAATATAAGAAAAGAACAAGTGGAAATATGATTCACACCAAAAACTCACTGAGAGGAGCCTCCACCATAAACAAAACGAAAGCGCCATCAAATCAAACACTCTCACATGTCCGCGCGCTTGAGAATTGCACGAGAATCACCTGTTCGATCATCAAAGTTCATTTTTACCTGTCTGTTCTCCTAATTGTGCTACTACCAATGGGGGTAGCAGCATGCACAGTGTTACCTTACTGACAACACAGAAAATACCTGCCTTGTATATACGCTTGTAGAATGTTTCAGCTTTTGCTTCTGATGATGCGCTGCTTCTGTACCTGCTGTATACACCTGTATATACTACCTGGCGGTTCTGTCGCGATATTAGCTCGCGTTCTTGTTACCTTTTACCAGTTGTTCAAGTTACCGCGTCGCTGATACATTAGAGACAACATTCGCCGCTCTTATCAAATGCGGTATTATACGACAATTTCAACGAGGTTCTCCTTCTTTAGTTCGATACTTGTCCGATATGATAATCGAGTAACTCCTCCCTGCTCTTGTCCAAAAGAAAAGTTTCTTTCGATTTTGGTATAGTTTAAGAACACGATTTCGGTTGGAAACATTTAAATTTTCAAATCGGGCGGCCTGAAAAATTGATGAAAATTTCGCGTGGCGTGAAAAAATTTTGAAAAAAAAATAATATAAAATCGAGGTAAAAAGTGAAGAAAAATATAAAAAGTGATTCCTTATCAGTAAGATTTGATTTGAAAAGGAGTTGAAGTGCTTTTGATTGTCTAGATTTATCATTCTTGTATCTCAAGAAAATATTTGCTTTTTCAGTGAAAACAGTGAGCGAAAAATAAGATAAAAATCAATTTAAAAAAAAAAGTTTACAACATCTCAAAAAGTGGTTTTTTATTGTGCGCATTTTATTTACAAAATTTTTGTGCTTGTCAAATTGAAAATTGTGGTTTTTTCTAATACAAAAAGGGTTTTTTTGAAATATCATTAAATATAAAAGTGAAAAAAAGGCAAGAAAAAATATAAATAAATAATTAAATCAATTTTTGTGTTATATCGGGTATAATACTAAAGTATTGATGGTGAGCTTTTAGTGGAGCTAAGAGTAAAGAAGGAGAGATTTCGGATTTCAAAGGATATCTTTAAATTAATCAAAACTGGATTATTTTGGGTATAATGTTGGGAATAAATCGACAACAAGTAACGAGATAGGTGAGATTTTCAATCTATATGTCAATCAAATAATGAATTCAATTATTGATTTATGGTATTTGCAACTTATTGATAATAATTATTGTGTTTGCTTGAATGTAATATGGTAATGACGGTGAAGTTTTAATACCTTTACGACGTAGTAAAAACAAATATATGAATTTTAGTTTAAACGAAATAATAAGTTTTTTTTACGTATTAATATATTTATAAAGTCAGAAGTGTGGCATTTTTTTTGTATAATTCTAGAATTTGTAATATGATAATTGTTAAAAGATTAACAAAATTATGAATGGAAAAAAGGAAGGTGACCGATTTAGATAAAAACGTATTTACATTTTAGAAGATAATTTTACGTTTCAATTTAGATTGCTAATATATATTTGCGATCATAAACTTATCAACTCTTCTGAAATGACTTATCCTTTTATAGTTTAAAAAAACTTATGTAAATCCTTCATAAAACTATGTTTAACAAAAATTTTCTAACGACAAAAACACACTTTTTAAGTATTCAAATAATAAATTTCGAAAGAACAATTACAATAATAATTATACTATAACGTTTTATTTAGTATTTCTTCATTTCATATATACAATCTGAGGTTAGATAAATTAAGGCCGCAGCAATATTGTGAAGTGCCGCATTCACTTTATATGTGTATTCCCGGCTTAAACTGGATTTTACTAGTTGAAACTGCGAGAATACAAACGAGAGAGAAAAATGTGACCTATAAGTTATACTTCATGACTATAATGTTGAATTCGAATTAATAATAATTTAATCATAAGATTGAAATTTATGATAAGAATTTTGTGCGTTGAAAAGATTCTGCTCTTTTGATATGTGGAAATAAAATAAATGCGTTTTTGGTGAAATGCTTAACTGATGGAAGAGCAAGGAAAATATTATTATTTTAAAAAGATTTTTAATAGTCTTGATTAGCTAAATACGCAATTTTCTTTCAGTGTACACATATTTACAGTTTATATTATCCAAACTGTCTGAAAAGTTCGTGCGATGTTATACTAAATCATGTATTCATGCCATGCAAGCGGAAGATTTCGATTTTCCAGAGTATAAAAAATATAAGTTTTTGGTACAATCCTCCTTGCAACGAGATTTGAAAAAAAGTAAGTCAAAAACTGAAAATTAGATTGGTTAGAACATCCCAAACCAGCTTTAAATGCTTTGCCAGGTTCTTCTGACTGTTGCCATTATCCTAGTGGAGCCCCGACTAAAAATAATATAGTTGATACATTCACGCCCAAAACATGTGAAGACGTTTATTTTTTTTTTCAGTATACATATATGTATGCGCCTCTAACTAACGTAGCGCACAAATGCGTCCGGTACTATTATGACAAAGCCCAGCTTCAGGTACGAAAACGTAAAAATGCGTCTGCCACACGGGTATGCATGCTTCAGTTCGCCAGGCACAAAAATCGTAAAATGCGCCCGGCGTAGACGTATGGACGCTGCCGGTACAGGTACCAAAATCTAACAATGAGCGCACCATAGAGGTATGCACTCCTCTATTACAGCTTACAGGTACGAATTTGCTCGTAATCTACCAATATGATACGGTTTAATTCATTTTTAGATGTGAATCTTATTAATATTAAAAGTATCATTATACATTTACGCAGGACGCTTTAATCTACGAAAATAATTTTATTTTTTTAAGTGAATCTTTCTTGCTCTCGTTCCGGGGATTTTTAAGTGAAAGTTCCCTTCTCCCGTTCTGGGGATTCGAGCATGTATGAGCAAATTCAGAATTGTCCACAAAAACAAGGACAGTTGTGTGAAACGGAAGTTGCCTTCTCACTCGTTTACTTGTCACTTTAATGTGCAAGTTTTGTAACACTAATTTCATAATTGAATGAATGCACAAGTATACCTACTAACAATTTAGTTTCCACTTTATTTCGTTTAACATTTTGGATTTTAACAACTTAAGCTGATGAATTTCGCGAAGATCACCGCCAAAAGGGCAATTTTCCACACTGCTTCAACAAAGTAGCTGACAGCGAGAGCCCTGAGAGCAATTAAGTGATGCCATATAAATAAATTCTACCAAACCAGCAGCAATTTATTTAAATTTGTTCATAGATGGCATAGGCATCGGTAAAGTAAAAATGAAGTTATTTAAAAAATTAAGATTGTGTAATAAAGATTATTAATTCGTTAATATTATATTGACAGTTTCACTTCTGTCTTGTGTTCTTTAATACACAATTATATTTTTTTAATTTATCAATTTTTGATTGCAACGAACTCATCTTTTCCAATCTCTTTTTTTCTTTTCTTACTAGGGGTGATTTAATTTATTCCCCCCATAAACGAACCGGTTTTATAGAGAAGGGTCGCAGGGAAATGTGTGTATTTACTTCATTTTTGTTTTAGAAAATTTGTCGGACTAACTCTTTCGCGTTTACTCTACTACTACATCAATCGTTACACGAAAAAGATGCAGAAAAATGAGTCAATCGCGTAATACATGCATCATAGACAAAAACCAGTTTGAGGTGAAGACAGAGCGCTGGACTGTTTAATTTATACCCACCTAGAAGTCTCAAGATTTGTTCGTAATCGTTGGGAGAGGGCCAATCGAAGTCTCCGATATTCTCTCTGCCTCTAGAAAACCTCTTTTTCATTGCTTGTCTGCCACATTTACCTCGTTCTGGTATTTAGTAGGTATATAGCATTAAGAGTCTAAAATGCACTATATTTCTTTTCATCTTTAAAACGGTACAAATAATTTTAAAATATTCAAAAAAGTTGCAATAACTTACATTTTTTAGACAACCCTGAATACGAGCTCTTTGGTCCAAATTCTTAAGATTTCACCCTAATTCAAAATATCGTAATTGAAGGCAATTTTCAATTTATTGATCAAAATTGAGGGATAGTTACTCTGTTTCTATATTCGCTGTAGAACTTCGCTTGTAAACATTGGGCAAATTTCCCTGAACTAAAATTATCGCTGTATACTGCTATTAAGACACGACTGTTGCAGACAAAGGGATAATTTGGAACATAAGACGAAAAAAATATAGACTGCTATTAAAAATGCCTAAACCAGGCTTATATTGGATCATTCCATAAATAATGAGGTTTTTTATACTTCATTTTTTTAACTAATCTTAATCCAGAATGTATTCTTCATCATTTCCTACAGTAGAGTTTTACTGTTTGAAAAGTCCTCAAGTACCATTCTGATATGTGCTGTTGAATCCATAGTTTTTCCGTTCAGATGATTTTGTAGCCTGCGGAGCAAGTGATAATGTGATGGTGTAATGTTCGGTGAATATGGTGGATGCGTTTCTTATTTTCATTCCTCCAGCTTCTGTGAAGTCGTTCTTGCTGTATGTGGCCAAGCGTTGTATTGATACAGAACACTTTTCATCTTGAAACCAAAGTCGTTTTTTTTCCAGCGCTGACTTAATCCGCTCAAATTGCTCGCAGTAAACCTCTTTGGTTATCGCTACTTCGTCAATTGTTAAGATGGGGTTTTGATCCACCAGGATTCGCAGGACCTCCTGGTCAAGCTCCACGCTGCTTGCAGCACGAGGTTCATCTTGTAAGCTGTAGTTTCCGACTCTGATGATCCACCGTAGGAACTGGCTGGCTTTTTTTCCTACTCCATTCACTGCATTAACATTTCTTACACGTTCGGTTGCATTCCTACCTATATTGAACTCATAAAGTAAACAATGCCGAATATGTTCTTTTGCCGGTTCCATTACTTCGTTAAAAAAACCTACCTGTTGAGAATTTAATACTGTGTTTGTTGAGAATTTAATATCTACTGTGTTGTTGCATTTATTATTGTTGTTCTGTGTAGGCAATGATTTATGTTCATATTTTTGTTTTTTGAAAATCAATTTAATTCAAATAAATCTATCACGTTGTGCATCGATATTTTGGTTTTTCCTCAAACTTTAAGAATTTCATAACACTACCGTTAGAACTGCGCTACACCCTTCAAAATTTACACTAATATCTCGGCTTCACCGGCCGAACTGCGCAAGTTCGAGCAAATTGGTGAACTGAACTTTAAAATAACCTCAATTCGCATACAATTTCCACATACTCTACTGAGGATAAAACAGACGTCAGTTCGTCCTGGACTCGAACTGAAGTTAAACGTAAAAGTTCGCTCGAAAGTTCGCTTTTGCTTCTGGCGAAAAGGCAACAACAGTTTCAAGGACGAACTGAGCATTAAATGAACTTGACACTTTAGCCGGTGAAGCCACTTATGCGAATTGAACTGAACATTATTGAACTGAGGTCAATGAAGCCGCCATAAGAATAAAAATAAGGTAAAATTAATACCTGTTTTTATAACAAATGAGGCAGGTAGTATAATCCCTCCTTCACAGACCTTCAGTACATGCATTTGAAAAACCGGCATTATTTAGCGGTTGACCCATCAATTTGTCTATGATTAATAACATTTGAATTTTATCCTTAATTCATTTAATTTTGGATAATATACCATAATTCTCTTATCGTCCTTCCAAATATTTACATATATAGAATTTATATTTAAAATGACATTATTGAGCCTGAATCACTTTTATTCGCATTTTGTTCTCTCCATCACATATATTTCTAGTTTTTCACAAATTGTCCATTTACGATGAGTTCGGATTGCGACTACAATTGAAAATATCATTCTCGCTATCACAATCGTTCATAATTGTTTTTATAGACTGCCATCAATCATTTTATTTTAAAAATAACAAAAAGTGGAACCGCCGTAAAGAAAGCGAAAAGATTCATAAATATTAGTTTTGAAAATTACAAGTAGAATATAATTATAGATTTAATCCGAGAATTTAAAAAAAAAACTTGGCGAAATAAGACTTTAGGAAATATGCCCTTAAAACTCTCTATAAGCAACAAACTTCAAAGCTGAGCCGTGAATCCTGTATTATGAAGGAAGGCATCAAATTGTCTATAAAAGACAAGTGAAAGATCGCCAAACACTTAACTATGTTATCTCGCAGGTGTATATAGAATGTTTTTCAGCTATCCTTACTCAGCAATTTCGTTGTCTTCATTTCCAAACTTCAGAAATGAAAACTTTTAAAAGCGATAAAAAAAGTTTCCCGTAATTGAAGATCAGGTCTTTTATTTTCATAAATACAGTTTAAATGCAATAATCTATGTGATTGCTTAATTGAAAAAGTGTATGTTTTAAGCTGATCCTTGCGGGTCCTTTTCGAGGCATATACCTTGAACATTATCTGGTCGAATGTTTCCTTCCGAACTTTGGTGAATGTCTTATTGCATTGCGATTTTAAAAACTTTTCTATCAGAGTAGAATTTTAAGAGATATTTATATTGTGTTACCGAAGGTTCATTTCACATAATTGTGAAATTAAACTAACCAATTTCAACGACGATTAAATCCTGGTTATATTGCCGACCAACACAGCTTAACATCAAAAACAAAATTTGACTTAAACTGATAATAAAGCTGAAAATAACAACTTCTCTACGAACATTTACCCAATATTATGCAATTACTACTGAGATAATTTGCTTGGCTCTTTTTCATCATCCCACTTTATTTTTTTATTAGCACCTTGTGCAGTCGTTTCAGACACGAAGAAGTCTTAATATTCCAAATTTTAAAATACTTTAGTTTTCCAACAATTTCTTTAGAATCAATTTCATTCCATTCCAACAAATATGACCTTTTCTATCTAAAAGATTTCCGTGTATCCATTTCTAAGATCGACTTAAGATCTTTAAATTCTTTCAGACAAATCTTATTTCTAAAACACAATTAACAACAATTATTATCGAACATAGAAACGTGATTACTCTTCTGAATCACATCGAGCATTAAAAATGTGAAGTTCATATTTTGGCATTTAATTCCTTCCTTATTAACGATAAGTTCCATGTATGGCGAAATTTCACAATAGGCAATTAAGATGTTGTTAATACATTTAATACGATTAGTTTATAGATTATGTAAATCACGTTGAAGAATGTTTGTGTTTAGTCTGAATAAATTAAATTTAATTTTTAGATCTTAGCTTAAGAGCTAATGAATTGCTGCACTGGTAAGCTTACTCACCATGATGTCAGCACAAAATTTCTACTTGTCATTGTTACTCATAAGTAATTGGATGGTTCGATATCCCCGTTGGGAATGAAATGTTTTTTTTTCGGATTAAAATTATTTTTTTTATTTTCTAGTTTTTTCTTGTTAAATGAATTTTTACTTTGACACTCTTGTGCTATGTACCTGTAAAAGTTGTGTATTTATTAGGAATCATCCTTTGTACTGCAAACCTACCACCCAGCATTCAATCTAACCAAAGCAATATTATCATATTTTTTTATATATACATATGTACAACAATTTTATTATGTAGAAAACTAAAAGATAGACTCCACACGTTTCTATAGAGTGTTTGATGGTAAGCTTAAGTTAATTATTTAATAGTTGCCGTCAAAGAGTCGAAAGAGCTTTAGGCACTGAGTAGTTAGTACGAGTTAATCCAGTACAACGCTACCCAGGAGAGGAGATATAACTCCTACGGGCATTGTTTTTTGCAATGGTGTCCTCCACAGAACTCGTAAGATGAGTAACCAGTAATATACGAGTTCTCAACATAGAGTCTATCCAGTCACAAAAAGTGTTGCCTATACTTTCTCCTCTTAGAGCCGTTGCTATAATATTAAATGTCGTATATCCTTTAATTTCGAGAAAGGTCGGCAGAGCAATTTCTTTGTTTTGTAGGAACTTTCTTATATGCTTGTCGACAATCTGCTCCATTGTCTTCAGGGCAAAAAGCGAGAGATTTAGACATGAAGGATTTAGCCAGGGAATAATCAGAGCGCCCGGGCAATATAGAATATTCCTCACGACAGATGGCTTATAACCATGTACGAAGGAATCCCTGAATATTTTGCAGATTATGGAAATCATTGGGTCGCAGCCCTCCTGCAGCAGTATGGAATGGATGTTGTCTGCTTAAGCGACTTGTGTGCTAGAAACGACCGAACATCCTGCCTAGTTACTTCAAGTGTGAACATTGCATTTGCTTCTCCCTAGGCAGCTTTTGTTGCTCCACAAAATGGAATTATTAACTGGAAATTTTTTTTTGTAGCGCATAACGATCTTCTATGATAAATCATAGCCATCAACTGAACTAATTTGTGCCTCTTCTCCATTGGTTTAGTTTGTTATTCTTTACTACGTTATTCTAATTCAAGTTTTAGACTTCTACTAGAATTGGAAAATAGTGTTTATCGATTAACCGTCCACAGAATAATTAAACAACTTGTACTTGTGAATTTTGAAAGACTAAAAACAGTAAAAACAGATCAGTGAGTGACACCTATTTTTGAATGAGCAAAACAACTAAGGCACCTGCAGTCTTGGAGTGTTCCACAGCTTTTGAAGATGCTATGTTCAGAAAAAAGGAGCTTACCTACCTACTTTTTTAATTAGAGTGAAAAAAGTTAGAAAATTATTGAAATTCCAATGAATGAGTGAGTGATGCCTTTTTTTTTGATTTGTAAATAGCAAAAAATTCAAGCTAGGTGCAGTCTTGGAGTGTTTCATGAATTTTTGAAGAAAGGAATTTTTGAAGATGTTAAAAAAATCAGAAAAAGGCACCTTAACGACCTACATTTTGAATTACAGTGAAATATGTGTGGGAAAATATTTTTTTTTGCATATATTTTTTTACAAATAAGATCCTTTATTTCTGTTTTTTCCCTTCATACATTATTGTTTTTATTAATGAAATAAAAGCTGCATTCCTTACGATGCCACATTCATGGAAATACAATTGTTTCATTAACTTTTTGTTATTAAACAAAATTTTTTCCCCAAAACCTAAATTCAAAACGCCCTATCTCGAAAACGGGGAGAGATAGACCCCTTTAACGCCCCCCTTTAACCGTTTGACAGTATTTAATACTTTTTAAAATCTGTGGTAAGAGTAAGTTCGTTCATTTTATTTTAGAGTGCTGCATGCTTGGGTTTCACACTCTAGGTCTGCTTTACGTTCAGAACGCAGGGAAATAGGTTTTTAATTTTTTGGTTTTCAATCTATTTTCGGGACCACCTCTGATCTCGAGCCTGGAGATATTCAACCCAGTTGCCCCCTCCCTGTGGCGGGCCTGGAGATAGAAGGAAAGTCGGTTTAGAAATAAAAAGAATATTTCGCTTTAGAGTTTGGTCATGAACATACGAATAGGTTTGACATGTGCTAGTCCTATACGCTATTCAATACTATCTTGATTGAACGCCCGAATCTCGTAATCTACATTATAATTCTTTAGAACTGCTTTAGTCCTGTGGCTGGCGGTTTTTGGCTCCGTATTCTTTCGGACAAAACCGATTGACGTGAAATTTGGACAGTATGTAGGTAAAAGCTCAAGGAACAAAAGATATATACTGCCGATGTGTGCTTTTACCGTGGGGTGGATACCACATATTTAAACATGTTTTATTGCTTAAATGTATTGTTTTTAAATTTTTTATCAATTGGGTACTTTTCACCCCCTTACACATCAGAAACATATAACAGAGGAGGGTAAAATAAGGTTAAGTACTAATTTTCATTAAAATTGGTAGGTACTGCCCGAAAAAATTCAGAGGTAATACCATATTTTTACCGTTATCCACTACTAGGCAACAATTGTTTTTGGCGTTAAGTCGCTCGAACAAAGCTTTCTCATATTAGTCCAGGGAAATTAGACATTTTACTTCGGAAAAATTCCGGGAAAGCTGAATTTTGTTATGGACATTGATATTATTGCTCTAAGGAAAATTTCACGAGTCCCCATCGATTTGAGACTCGGACACGATTTTGCGCGGGGTCAAAGGTCACCAAAAGCGATTTTTCACAAATGTCTCAGTAATGCTCACTCAAAAATTCTGCTCAAAGAAAAATTATGTGAATAAAATTTGTAGCTTAGGTAATTTATTAAAAAAAATATTTTATAACTTTTTCTTGTAAGAGTAACCGTTTTTGAGAGATTTTGATTTACAGAGTTCTAAATTTTATGTTTCTCATGAATGGTGTACGCCAATTTCGAGGTAGAGTGCAAGGTGCGTTTTGTTACGGGGTGTCCCCAGTAGGCGTAATCCCCGCTTGTAAGAGGTGCATTATTATTGAAAATTATTTCCGTTCATCCCCTGATAGTCTCTTTGGTGGAGTCAACAAATTAAGAAAAATTCCTTGGGAATGCGAGCAAGCACCGAATCATTTCTATGTTCTGTGAAAAATTTAAAGCTGCTAATGTCAATGTAAAACAAAGTCTGTGGCTTAAACTACGGCTGCAGAAAAGTTAGTTTTCTTCACCAGTATTCTTCTCCAGTTTTTGGTAATTGCCAAGGTCAATCTTGGTTAAATGTAACGCCCGATAAGGGTGATGAAGAGGAAAGCATACAAATAGAGACGGAGTCTGAAGAAGAATTGAAATTAACAACTTCTGTTTTAGATAATAAAATAATTATAAGCAAATTCATAATAAATTTTTTAAAAATAAACTTCTTTCAAATAAAAATAAATGTGGATTAGGCCTACTGGCGACACCATTTAAAAAAACATACCTTGTACTCTACCTCGAAGGTGGCGTCGAAAGGAGCACACGAACGGGAACCATAAAATTTGAAACTCTGTAAATCAAAATATCTTAAAAACGGTTACTCTTACAAGAAAGAGTTATAAAATATTTTTTTTAGAAAATTACCTAAGCTACAAATTTTATTCACATAATTTTTCTGTGAGCAGAATTTTTGAGTGAGCATTACTGAGACATTTTTGAAAAATCGCTTTTGGTGACCTTTGACCCCGCGCAAAATCGTGTCCGAGTCTCAAATCGATGGGGATTCGTGAAATTTTCCTTAGAGCAATAATATCAATGTCCATACCAAAATTCGGCTTTCCCGGAATTTTTCCGAAGTTGGGCCTTTTTTTGTCTAATTTCCCTGGGCCTGGACATATGTTCTTGCAAAATAGTGTACACGTGCCTTCTGATATCTTTAGTGTCAGCTATTTCATGACACTTCACATCACGGTCTCCCAAAAAAGATTTGTGCACTTTTTTTGTTTTCTTGAACCTCTGCCGAATTTGTGCAACTAGAGTGCTCAGCATCATCGGTGTTTGTGCGGCCGCGTTTAAAACCAGCAAACCACTTCTCTACCATTTGTCTCGATGGAGCAGAGCCCGAATTACACCTGTCTTTGCTTAAACGGCATTTGTTTCCACAAAAAGCAATGTTTTATCATCGCACGAAGTTCAGATTTTTCAATTGTTTGATTTGAAAACTAATGGTCGAAATGACATGAAATTTTGACACATACCGATTTATCAATAATGGCGCCATCTATATGTCATCCTTGGATTACTATGATGTATAATATGCATGGATAACTTGTTAGAAAATATAAGATTAAGAAATTGGAGAGAACTAACAAAACCTAATAGGAGACTGGAAGAAGATAGTTCAGGAGTTTCAAGTCTATTAAGGCCTGTAGCGCCATTTAAGAAGAAGATGTAAAATTTATCGACAAACTGTATACTAGCGAGAAGTCAAATGTAGCAGATGTGTTAGATCGCCCTCAAAAATTAAAACGGCTCGAGTTTTCGGCTTGTACTGGATTTGTTATATCATTAGAGTTTTGCAAGCATATTAATTTTCAATAATAAAATTTTAATTTCGTATATTATTTGGGATTTTCCATAAAACATAGCATTTAAAAAAAAGTTAAAATAAAACGAAATATTAAGAATAAAACATGCCGACTTTAATTTTATGACTGGAAGTTTCCTCTCAGAACTCGTTATTTACTAATAAAATCAATAGTATTTCGCCACTAATACTAGATTCGGAAGGAATAAATAAAACAACCATTAAGATTTGGCAAACCATAACAATTCGCAGAATTTCACCTTCTTCTACCTGACATAATTTTAATATAAAAACAATTTCATTGACGTAATGAAAACCAAAAGCGTTTACACTTTTATAAAACGTTTTAAAAATCCCAGAGAAAAGTGTGCAAGGAGAATACTTAATGAACTCTCTTCATTCGTAAGAAGGTTTTTGGCGTATGTTGATTCCGGTTTTCGACATCTCGGTCAGTGGTTAACACACCGAGCACAGGTAAAGGTAAAAAAAATTCATATTTCCGATGCCGGTGGAGCCATCACAATTCCAGATAAAATCAATTTGGACTGGTTTGCATCGGCTTCGGAAGTTTTTTTTTTAAATAAATTTCTTTTATCTTTAATACAAAAAAATAAAATAAAAAAGAACAACATCAAAATCATTTTTATCTAAACTAACATAATTCGGAGCAGGTGAAAATATATTTCACACTTAGCAATCAAGATCTTTTGTTTGTCAGTTATTTACATATGAACATCTCGTGCTTACTATAAACAATGTGTCAGACGTGTCACATGTGTTACATGACAAACAATATCAAGGGAGAAGAGATATGACTGGTGTTAGTTCAGCAGCAACATCTTAAGGAAAATTTTCAGGTGTGCTTTGGGCTTAAAGGTTATCACACAATTAGTAACAAAGAATTTGTGTTTCTATGAAATTTAAATGAATAAAGATAATAGCATTTTGTTAAAAGAGAACAATTTAATAATATTTTGTAAAAAAAAAAACAATATAAACACCAATATTTTTTGTTTGTTCTTTATAAAGTGGATCGATGGAATACGTCATTCGAGACTTCTGAAGAAATACAAAAAAACAAACTGGGATTTTACAATCGTAGATGTTGTATATATTTTCGGTGGATTCTGTTTTGTTGTTAAACTGGTTTTCATTTATGATAAATTTTATTTTATTTTTTTGTTTTATTCGCTTTTTATATTTTCTGTTTTGGTTTTTATATTATTTCCGTAATCGGATCCAATTCTTTGAAGCAATTTTACTAAAAATTTTAATAAGTCACACATTTGTGATTCAAGCTCTCCAAATAAAGAGGAACGAACGAGTAATAACTTCATATTTATGATCGAAATGTTTTTGTTATTAAGACCATTTTTAGGCTTATTTATGTCAAACTTAATTAATTTACGATTGTCATTCAGAATAAATCAGCTGATTAAAAATTTAGTATACTTATAAAAAAAATTAAAACTTGCAGAAAAACTTAATTTGTATTCCATAAGTAAATTCCACAAGTTCGTACAACTTTCGTTTACCTCTGAAAACAATTTCCAAAAAATCCACTAAAGCCCTTTTTTGAAATATGTGTTTTAGCTAGAATTCTGAAATCTTACGAAGATATTAAGTACTATCCAACAACACATCGATGAGCACAAAATCAAAATTAAGTCATAAAGTTATCTTTAATAATGGCATCTCTATAAAACCAAAATACTTTTGAGATTTCGTCATATTGCCAAATTATACCTTCAAATTAGTAGAAGCTTAACTCTTGTAAAACTGATCTTGAGCTTTATTAATATCCCTGTGGTTTACAAGAACTAAAAATATATAAAACCAAATAACGTTATTAGTATTTTCGTGCTTGCTCTTTAATCAAAATAGGTGAATGTACACGTACTAGAAGATAAACGAAAATTTCGAATAATAAACTGGAGAGAACTGGCAAGACGTAAAGACGGCTGGAAGAAGAGACTTCAAGAGGCCCGAGTCCTACAAGGACTCTAGCTCCTTTTAAGAAGAAGATTGTTTAATGAATACTGGGAGTTGTTTTTATCTGTAGTTGCCAAGTGAATTCTTTTGAAGCATTTTAAATCAGATTTTAGTCTTGAGGTACAGTTGTACCGAATATTCTACCAACCAACCACGGTAGATTAGCGGTTAAGCCAACTCGACTGCCATCTCCGAGGTCCGTGGTCCGATTTCGCATAGCAGCACGGACATTCGTAATTCTGTTTCCCCAACTTAAGCTCCTAGAACGTCTCCAACCGGGAAAACCATCCAAAGCGACCAAAAATGCAAAATTCGGCTGGGAAGGTTATGGCGTTTATATTTTGGAATGCGCATGGTATAATATTCATGAACTATCTTGAAAAGAGAAAACGGATCAATAGTGAATATTACATAGCATTATTAGTGCGTTTAAAGAACAAAATCGCGAAAAACGGCCTCAAATGAATTAGAAAAAAGTGTTCTTTCACCAAGGCAATACACCGTCGATCGCAACAACAGAATAATTGCATGAATTGCACTTCGAATCTCTTCCGTATTCTCCAGATTTAGCCCCCAGCGACTATTACCTATTAGTCCAGGCGCTAGAGCAGTGAGACATATAAATTTTGGTTTTGGCGTGATGTAACGGACTTTTTTGGTGGAATTGGTCAGGAATGGCATCCCCAACAATATCTAAGGGGTGCGCAAACTTTAAAACGCCTGGAAAATTTATGGGAGCCCAAAAACTGAAAAATTCACGAAAAATTCCCTGTTTTTTGACCTTTCTTGATAAATATTTCTTAACGAAGGCTTCTACACGAAAAGTTTCTGGGACATGTTTTGTTCGTTATTGGATTTGCTAAAACTTAGCGTAAGTTTGATTTTTGAAATTTGAATTTTTGCATTGCAAAATACCGAAAACTGCGAAAAATGGTACCCTCACTTTAAAGTTATACCAACGAAAGAAAATACCATTATTTTTCAATGTTATTCTGGAATTAGGTAGTTTAAGGTATGTTTAACTTATATCCAAAACATGATCACTGTCTGTCAAACAGTTTTTGTGTAATGGATTTTGCAATTAAGTGACTTTAAAAAATTAAATTTGTTGCAGCGCCAAAGAAAAAGCTCCCATGTTTGGCCTTAATTTTTTACGTATGCTTTAAGACTCACTTTACAATATCCAATCATAAAACTGCTGTTTTTTAAATTTTTTAAATGTATTTTAATTTTTTGAAAAAAAACCCCCTTAGCTGCAAAATAGCGCCAGAAATGCTCGGCGCGTTTCAAATTCGCCCGAAAAACAGCTAAATTGGTGCAATAGAAACTGAGTCCTTTTTCGAGCGAATTTGAAACGCGCCGAGCTTATCCGGAGTAATGATATTTTGCAATTTTTTAAAAAAAATAAAAACTAAAAAAAATTAAAAAAAACAGCAATTTTATGATTGGATATTGTAAAGTGAGTCTTAAAGCATACGTAAAAAATTAAGGCCCAACATGGGAGCTTTTTCTTTGGCGCTGCAACAAATTTAATTTTTTAAAATCACTTAATTGCAAAATCCATTATGCAAAAACCATTTGACCGACAGTGATAGGGTTTTAGATATATAAGTTAAGCATACCTTAAACTACCTAATTCCAGAATTACATTGAAAAATAATGGTGTTTTCTTTTGTTGGTATAACTTTAAAGTGAGGGTACCATTTTTCGCAGTTTTCGGTATTATGCAATGCAAAAATTCAAATTTCAAAAATCAAACTTACGCTAAGTTTTAGCAAACCCAATAACGAACAAAACATATCCAACAAACTTTTAGCCTAGAAGGCTTCGTTAAGAAATATTTATTAAGAAAGGTCAAAAAACAGGGAATTTTTCGTGAATTTTTCAGAGTTTGAGTTCCCATAAATTTTCCAGGCGTTTTCATGTTTGCGCACCCCCTAGATTTTGTTGGGGATGCCATTCCTGACCAATTCCACCAAAAAAGTCCGTTACATCACGCCAAAACCACTGGAAACGCTCCAGCGCCTGGACTATATTCTAAAATCACAAAAAAATGCTCGTCGGAAAAAAATATGGCTCCAATGAAGAGGTAATCGCCGAAACTGAAGCGTTTTTTGAAGGGCTGGACAAATTGTTCTATAAGAAAGGCATAGAAATGTTAGAGGCATAGAAATGTGGAAGGAGATTATGTTGATGCATAAAATCGAATTTTCCCTAAAAGTTACGTTTTTATTAATTAGTCTGATTAAAAACCGATAAATCCATTTTATTTTTAATAATATCTCAACAGGTACCGCACACAGGAATGTGGCATTTAGGTTTCCACACAGTGTTATAAACACCAATAAATTGGTAAACTTCGTTCACCTCTAAATTAAAAAGCCATGGACATATTTTTTCAATTTCCCAAAAAAACATTGCATGTGATGTATCGGTTTTTGTTCCGACGCTCCTTATTTGTCATCCTACGAAATTATTGAGTTATATGATATTTCTTAGTCGTCTGTCTACTGGGTCGAAAATCCGGACTAGTATTCTTTCTTCCGGAGTTCATTCAACATGTCCGAACTTCGTAGATTGCCATATGTGTAACTATATTTAATATAAATAGAGTGCTTTGTAATCCTTGTCCAACAGTGTGATTGCGTGATTGGTATGTAATTTTTGCAGTTGGTCAATTCATCATTTTTGCGGATTGGGACTTTTGGGCCAATTATGACAATGCCAACTTCTTCTATTCTAGGCTCTTGCACGTAGTTTCCTCGATTATCTGTACTTCGGTTCTCTTCCTGTATTAGTGTAATATTTTTTGAAAGAAGTTTCGAAAGTATTTCTTCCACACCTCAAGTATGTCATCGAGTTTCATCTTCCTTTCTTACTATGGTGCAGGAGGATTTGTACTCGAACATTATCAGATTTACTTCTTTTTGTAAACTCCTGCACTCATTCTATTTCTACAGTAGTCTAGTTCTTAATCATTTTCCGGGTCCCTTCAGTCTGTAACTTACTGGCGGTGACGGCAATTTAATTTTGTGTATACACTGATAGAAAAATTGTCTTGATTCCAGCAATTCGTACGGGAAAATGTATAATATTTTTTTTTGTAGATAATCGTATAATCTACGAACTTTGTAAACACTATTTTATTATAAGACTTACCGTTTAAGATGTATTTGCAAAGAACTGATTTTGTGACCCTAACACCCCCTAAAAAGTGGGTTTGCCGGGGTAGAAAATCGGTAGACTTTATAACCCCTTATTAATAACCCTAAAAGGAAGCTCTCTGCCAAATTTCAGCCTGTTTCCGCTATTTCGCTTTTTTCGGCTTAATTTACCTGTACTAATTACATCTTTATTTTATCAAGTCTAAAACTAGAAGACAAATTTGCTTGCCTCGCTCTTTATATTGGGGTCTCTATTAGTGTGCGATTTTTTCATTTGGCAAATCCATTTTACTGTGATGTGTAAGGTATTGTCAACCAACTTTCTACTTTAATCACATTTGATGGAGTGTGTTGTGTATCTTGCTCCCGGAAAATATTTGAGTGCAGGTTAAGTCCTCCAAATGGCCAAACTTGAAGTAAAGTACTTTTGTAATTTCACTTTGTGACGAAGTTCAGTATACATTTATTGAAAGATACAGTTTGCTTCTGTTATGTATAATAAGCCATAGTGTCAGCACAAAAAACCATTATTTGTTTTAAACTAAAAGACTTAAGCCACAGTGGGCTACAAAATAATAATTTTATTCAAATAATCATTTTGGGAAAACCCCAAACAAAACTATTTATTGAAGTATCTGGACTTATTGTCAGATTTCAAATATTTAATTTTTTTTTCAAATTCCTCCTCAGCGATTTTTCTAGCCTTAGGTCACTAGATACCTTCGAACCTCTATAATACCTGTGACACACTATATACTTTCATTATGATGGTAACTTTCATTATGATGGTCAAGGAAATTATGGGGTGACACATTACACTTTACTTTCATTCGCATCTGGCATATCAAGTGAGGATATAAATCTGCGTATTTTTTGCTTTAATTTTAAGTTGTTTTATTTTGGAATATTTAAAAAAATATTTTTTAAAGTAGTAAAGAAAAAATCCTTGCAAATTGTTGCTTAACTAACGTCAAATCAAATTATTTTATTTTAAAATGTAGTTTCCAATTTTCCAACAGATGTCACTTAACCGAAATTACAGTCCAAATGAAAGTAAAATACTTTCATTTTGGACTTTCATTATGGTGGGTTTTTGCCACGATAATGAAGGTTACTTTCATTATGATGGTATATGTGTCACAGGTATTATTGGTCGAACGAAAATAAATAAGTCAAAGAAACTTTTTGAAAATGAATTTCAACTTTTGGAAATTCAATATTTTTTTGAAATAAAAGACGCTAAACTTGAAACTAAAGACGCCCGAGTCCTACATGGTCTGTAGCATCATTAAAGTAGAATACGTCTTGTCTATCGACGTATTATAGTAGTGAGGTATAAATTACTAAGAGCAAGTAATAGAATAATAATAATCCCATTTTGTTTTGTTTTTGCTTCTCTGAAATTTTTACTATTATTTTATTCATTAATTTTTCTGTATTTAAGCCATTTACATAGAAATGTGAAATGCTTAGGTATGACCTGGGTAAACATTGCTCCAAGAAATAGGGTGTTTACTGTATAACTGTATATGGGCAGTTCTACAAAAACAGGAATTTTAGTGGGGTCGGCTCGTGAGATTCGTCATTTTACGAGTTATGTCCTTAAAGTTTAATTCAAATAAAAGTTTACATTGGTTTCTAATTGGGCATTCAAAATCAGTTATTTCAAACAAGTATTTATAGCTCAAAATTAGTTCCAAATAGTCAAAATTAGTCAAAATTATCACTTCCTTGTGGGGCGAATTTGCAGTAATCCAAAGTTTAAGCCCAAATACTACAAAGCTGTAAAGTTTATATAGTTTGATTTTTTCGCTAAAATTTTCTTCAAATTATTAGTTGAAATAAGAGGCGACACGCATTTTTATCACTTCCCTGTCATCTAAACATCCATTAAAATCACCTACAAATTGAGTAGCAATCAACTTTGCGGCTTAGGTGATTGAAAGAAAGAGGTGAAGTCAGCATAGTAACGGCTATATTTTGTTTCAGTCGGTAAGCAATTAGTCGTGGGAGCGAGTTTAGTGGAGACTTTGGAGTTCGGTTCAGTCAAATTCTCACTTCCCTGGCACGTAATTACGTTTCAACTATTAGATATTATTAAATTTGAATTAATTGTACGTGTTTGCTTCAATTACACTGATCATTGGTGCATAATATATTTACGATAAAAAACAGCATTCTTATGGATTTGAGACAAAATCATTTAAATTAACACTTCCCTGTCGATCACTTCCCTGTCGATATAGACTGAATGCGAGCATTTCCGAATAGGTTTTGAAAATAGTGTTCAAAACAACGAGCAAAAGTTGACGGTATAATTGGAGAATCAGACTAGGAAAGAAATAATGTTCAAATATAATAAAACTTAACATTTTCTCGAGTACTTTTTCTATACTAACCTCACTTCCCTGGTAGGCATTCTTGTACATATTTAGCTTTCTATTCTCGGAAATATTAATAGATGTATCACTTAAATGCAATACTTACTATAATGTTAGCCGAAAAGACTTTTATAAGAAAATATTCGTCACTTTCACTATTCTCACTTCCCTGTAATCCAAAAACCTAAAAGTGCTATAACTTATAAAAATTCAAATATTTTGACTGACCCATTAAAACCTAGAATACTATCATTAATCTTTGTTATACCCAATTTTCAATTTTGAAATACATTAAAAAAAACGAAGGGCCAAAAATAATTCGATTCTATTCCAGTTTTTGTAGAACTGCCCATATATATCTTATGAATTATAGCATCAATTCTTTTTCAGAAATATTTTGTACAATATTTGTTTATAAACTAAAAATAAAAATATCTTAAACAAATCGAACAAAAAACTCCTTATATGTCATTCACTGTAATTTTGCATCCAGTTTGTAATTCGCAACTCCATTAGAAATTATTAACTGGTCTCAGAGCCAATACCACTCACTGTATGCGTATCGAATCCACACTTAAACTCCATTCATCAATCCAGTTTCTGGTAAAATTAATTGAAATTTCGTGAATGTACATACATTGAAAATTTATTCTTCCAAAAATTATCATTAAACCTGAAACTCGAGCTTGCAAAAAAACAAATAATACAAATTTTTTCCTAGTAAATGATTTAATTTTTAAACTTTAATATTATCGTTTCCAAGTATGCATTTAAATACAAAATAAATAACTTAAATTAAATCTCAATTTCTATTCATAACTCTTTCCGTGTGATATTTAAAATAAAAATAAAAATTTATTTAGAATCGTAAACCTCGGCATTAATATAAAATTTGTAATTGATCTCAAAAAGTTTCCATTACCTTGAATATAATTTGGCTGAAACCAGGAGTTTTTATTTATTTTATTGCTAATTGAATAATGTTTTAATTGAAGCGTTCTATGTACTTTTTTTACAGGTTGTTTGTTGAAAGAAATAATAAATATTCGTTTTATTGCAGGAAACTTATTGGCCAATTTATAATATATTGTACATGACTAATTTTATAGACTTTGATTAAATAATGTTTATTGCCAAAAATTCTATTTGTGTTTCTTGAAGCAAAGCGACCAGCTCTAGTATAACACATCCTGTAAGTCCAAATTTCGACCATTTATTAAAGCATTGGTCGCCTGATTTCGCCAATACCACGAACAATTTTAGCTTTCAAATGGTTCAACGCCGATGATTTTTCTGCACACATCAAAGGCACCAAACTAACATGATCGCCGAACGTTTCCTTCAATATACCTATTGATTAAGCCATGTTGCGTCCTACTGGTTGGAACCACAACTCCTCCAAATTTGTGCCACCTAAATGGGGAAATGGAGCAGTCTTTTATCATGGTTCTATCGCTTTCTCCAACACCGGTAGTACGCTGGTCGAGCTCATATTTGGAAGAGTACCATCTGATGACACCTCCAATCTATAGACCACACAAAACAGTGCATGTTGTAATGAATATTGAAAAATCGGTTGTAAATTTCGTTCAATCCAGATTCGACAATTTTATTTGTTGACATACCCATTGACCCAAAAACGAGCCGCAATGCTGTATAAAATTGTAGGATGAAACAAAGGCCCAACTTGCATTTGAAATGATAGTTGGGCATCTTCAATACTTCTACGAGGTGGATCATGTTAGGGTTGAACCAAAATCGTTAGTTTAAACTTTCCATAAGAAGAATGGACCAATTGTTGTCCCGGTGGGGAATCGAGGTGCAGGCATCTTATTCAATATTTTTCTCAACAGCGAGGATATTTTCTTCAGTATGAACTCTTTTCCATGTTAGTGGGTGAGAATAAACGAGGCGCGAAAACCTCTTCATGCTTTGCCGAATTATTTGTTCCGATGGATGATCATTCCGATCGTAATATGGTAGCAGTGAACATATAAGTTTCGCTAACAGAATCACGATTTTCATTATAAATTTGCATAATTTGCAATCGTTTCTGCGACGTTAACATTTGCATAATGAATTGGCAAATATTTTGCTGAATAAAAATAACCTCTCAGCTTTGACATGATAACTGGTGTAGGAGCTAATATCGATTAGAAGTTCCATTGCTTCAAAAAAAAACACCAAAAATATTACAGAAATATGACATTGACAATCGAATCAGAACGACAAATTTAAAAAAACATTAAAATTTCATTCTTTCAGTTATTTTTTTCATGATAGAATTGTGATTTGTTTGGTAATGTGTGACGTAATATCAATACTATTTTTATTTCAACACTTGTTCAAGTAGATTGTACTTTAAATTCTTTTTCTCCAAAATGTAAGTTGATTCAGGTGTTGGATGTCTAAAGCATTTAGAGGTAAATAATTACTTCTTATCAAAAAATGTAGTTATTTATAGTTACTTAGTAACTAAACAAGTTTTACTATTCAACTTGTGGTTTGTACAGCACGTGATTAGACAGAGTAAAGTGTGTGATGCTATAATATATTTCAAGATAAATTAGTTCGCTTCTGGATGCTATTAAGTGTGAGACACATATAGTGTAATAAAATGGAAAAAAGGCAAAATATCTCAAAAATGATTTTAAAAACGAGTTGACTGAAGGTGGATGGACTAAAGAAAGATGCACGTGCCGAAATGATTGAATTAGCAAAAAAACTCGATCAAATATTTAAATTTTAGCTCAAAATGTTTTTTTTATATTGGACTCTAAAAGTGCATTTTGTTTAGATATATGCCAAAGTTTACGATATTTTTTTCTATTTTGTAGAATTGAAATTTTAGTAGAGGGAAATTGTCATACGATAGTGATGTAGTTGGGAAGTTGGATTTTTTTATTTTTTTTCTTTACATTATGTTAAGATAAAGCGAAAAAAAATGTCTGCAAAATCGGTCCTGTGCTGCACGAGAAAATTGCATAAATGTCCATTTTTGATGCATTTTGAGTGCATTGCTACACTATTTTTTTAATTTCTCCAGTTCTGTTGGTCGTAGAAATATAACAAAAAATTGGAAAATACTCGTGAATGAATCGACTATCGAACTGATTCGGTATAAATACTTTAAAAATGAATCCTAACCTCAAAAAACCAAAATGTATGAAATTTTGTTTTATTTTACTAAAAATGCAATAAATAACGGGAAAAAGGTCGGATTTTGAAAAAAATTGAAGAAAAGATGTATTTTGATGCTATAAATACGTGGTTGAATTTTTACGGCAACAATTGGCACTTTTCGAAAAAATTTAAAATTGCCGCCGTTTTATGCAAAATCATCGGTTACGGTAAAATATGTTTTTTAAATTGTAGGTTTTTTATGTACTTTCTTGTGAGCATACGCAATACTTCGTTACTTTATTTAAAATGCCCATTTTAGGACTTTGAAAAAACTAAAAAATTTCAATTTTCGATTTTTTGCCTTTTGATTACTATGAAAAGCTACTTGCCAACTATGAAAAAAAGGCAAAAAATTGAAAAATTGAAATTTGCCGATTTAAGCGGCGAGGGAAATCTAGTTTGTTTACTTGTGTTAAGCCATTTTCATAGGAAATTGTCCAAGCTTTCCAATTTTGCAAAAAAAAATATCAGTTTACTACGTATTTTTTTGGAAAAAAGGTGGTTTTAGTTGAAATTTAGTGAAAAAAAAACCAAAGTTTTGACTTTGACGACTCATTGCTCTGGAAGTTGATAGGGTAGAATCTTAATTTTGACAGTTTTAGATAGGTGGGAATATTCTGCGTACACTGATACCTTATTCATGAAAATAAGTCATAGGGTTGCAAAAATACAGGGTGATATGTAAAACTCTAAAAAAAAACTTCAAAACGCCCTATCTCGAAAACGGGCAAAGATAGACCCCCCACTTTTGTGTTTTTGTCGATCATTTTTTGTCTACTATCTAACATTAACCGCTTGGCAAGCCAGGACGGGAAACCCTGTATAGTACAGAGAAATTTTGCACGCGTAAGGATGGGCCAAACTAATTGAATTTTTGTTTTTATAGACCAGGTATTTTTTTCGCAGTCAGTGAATTTAATATCAATTGCAAGTTCGCATTCAATTCGTACTATTAAAAATCTGCATAGGGCATAATCCTCAAACATTTACATCCAAGAATTAGGAATACCTGCTTGGACAAGCATGTGTCAAAATATTCGTAAGTAGAAGTTTGTTCTTGTTATTTCTTTCATGAACGTTGTGATTATTAGTAGTGATACGGAATCGGTGGAAAGTACTCGATTAAATACTAATGAGTAGAATCGAAAGAAAATTACTCAATAAATACTTTTTACTCATTCAAAAGTACTCGATTCCTTGGTAACTTTTAACAAGAAAGTACATGAAAAAACCTACAATTTAAAAAAAAATATTTTACCGTACGATGATTTGGCATAAAATGGCATCAAATTTAAAATTTTTCGAAAAGTGCCAATTGTTGCCGTAAAAATCGATTTTTTTTGAAAAAAAACAAAAAAATCCAACTTCCCAACTACATCACTATCATATGACAATTTCTCTCTACTAGTAGGCTTGAATTCGGCCTTGAATGCAAGTTGTACTTGATTCCACCCTATAAGTATTGATATGAGTAAAAGTACTCGGTGAAAAGTATCGAGTATTGATGTGAATAGAATCGAAAGCTAAATACTTATGCTGGATTCAGCCGGATTCATCGTTGCGGATGAGTTGTGCCGCACTTATGCGCGCGCATACTTTTTGTAGGAAAAATTGAGCGTTTCTCAATTTTGGGAAATTTTTGGGATTTTTTTTCCTCTCTGGAAAAAAGCTGAACCAACTTCAACTTTTGTGCGGCGGATTTTTTAAAATTGTTGAGAAAATCATATGTTTTATGTCAATGAATGTCAGTCATTTGATGAAATATTGTTTGTATTACCTTTGGATATCAAAAATTACGTGTTTAATTCTTCAATATCTTTATAACTCAGTTTTTTGTAATTAATATAATTCTTTAATAATGAATTTTTATTTTATTTTTTGATAATAAATTCTTTAATATTTTTATAATTTAAGTTTGTAATTAATACAGTTTAAAAGAAAATTTTCAATTAGTTTTATTGTGTAATCGTTGCTAATGTGGAATTCGAATAGACAAAATAATTTGTGTACTAACAAAACTTTGACAAACTATACAAATATGTCAAATTATACAAAATCTGCGGCACACGTTATCCACAACAATGAATCGTAGTTCAGCTGATTCTCTTTTTGGGAAATCTGTGCGTCGCGACTGATCCGCAACGATGAATCCGGCATTATATGAGTAAAGAATCGAGAGCCGATTCCGTGTCTCTAATTATCAAAGAAGTAATACGAATCACTTATAATTGAAAAACTTTTAAGATGAGCAAGTTATTCTAGAAAGAAGGAGCTACTGCTACCATTAATTCACCTATAGGAATTTTAGCCGAATTTTAGGATATCAAACATTCCCCTCGACGATGACTCCTTACCCTGGAACACAATATATGAATAAAATCCGTAAAATATTGTTACGTGAAGTTTACGAGTTATGTCAGAGATTTTTAACGTAAAAGTATTCAAACGTTTAAAATTTCACTACAATCGAGTCAGGAGTATTTTTCTAAAAAAATCCATCTTTTTTTTACACGATTTATAGAAAATTATAATATGATAAATGCTGCCCTTAAGGACTTCCTTTTTCCTTAAAAAGCAGATTGTACACAAATCCTAGTTTGTTAGAGCTTTCTCTACATATGTAAATATGTCCATATGGATGTAATAAATTTCAAGATTTTAAAATATGAACAAAAAAAATACATCTGATTTGAAATTAGTAAACATTAACAGGTTTTGTTCTAAGGAATTTTTTGCTTCACACGTTCATTTATTTTTTTATTTTTACATGATATTTTTCACAGGTCAAAGAAAGGTCATCGATCAAAAAATTGATTTATGAATGTTTAAATAATAATCGCAATTTTTTTGTATGTATTTTTTTTTGCTTTTAAATCGATTAAGATGACATTTTGAATGTAAAATGATTAGTTTTGTTGTCATAGGTTATATTGAGTTATTTTAGTATTTGTGTCAAAAGTTTTGACTCAAAACAGGTCGTTAATAATTAATTTAGATTTTTGTTACTACATTTCTTCACGCTTTTTTTTAAAGTTAAAACAAATTAAAAGAGCTAAAGGAATTTGGTTTGAGTAATTGCAGGTGCCAGAGTAGTTTTTTTTTAACTATTCAATTTAATATAATTTTTTTGAGTGTTACGCGAATTTTTTTGTGATAAATTAGTGTAAGCCGGTGGAATTATTGAAAAGATTGAGTTTGAGATAGAGAGTTTTTGTGTTGAAATAGTCTTTTTACTTTGTAATTGAACGTGGGCGTTTTCAGACTATTCAATCTAAAATAAAAAGTTTGTGTGTTTTTTAATAATTATATATAATTAAAATATTATTCAAAACATTAAGATTAAAAACTAATGCGCCATATACATACATACAGAAACTTTCTTTTATTAACTTGGATTACACCGGTTAACACAAATTTTGAGTCTGAGTTCTGCGTATCTGATTTGTATTTCTCTCACATCAGTTATTAAAGAAAAAATAGCTTTACCTGAAAAAGTTTGCTTTTGTAGATGACAGAATGAAAGTCTTGATGAAAACGTTCACCTTGTTCTTGCGAACAACCACCAATGTGTTCTTTAAGGGACATTCTGCAACATATGTGTTTAAAGCTAACAAGCGTAGTTGAAATATGCTGTTTGTAATGGTCAGCTCTATTTTTTTCGAGAAAAACATTAACCACTGCTTTGACCCTGTCCCATGCTTGACTTTCGTCAGTGTGAGTAGTTGTCAAAATTCATTGCTGGCCTTTATTTTCTTTATTTGTGGTCCGATTAAAATGCATACCAGCTTTTACTTTGGCTTACGATAATCTAGGATAGAAATTCTTAAAATATTGAAAAGCTTCAGAATCTTGACGGAAAGCTTTAACGAATTGCTTCCAGTTGTATAGCTATGTCGGTGCCGACGCAGTGACATTATCGGTTGTAGTCCAGAATATTAAAGGTAGTAGCGATATCTCTAGAATATTAAAGCTCATCTAAAGCTATTAGGTCCACCCAAAACTCACCACAAAGGTCGTTGTCCTAGCTTCAAGCCAAGAATAAACCAAAACCCAAGCTTCAAGCTCACACCCGAGACTAAAACCGATGACTTAACTGTGCCAGAACCGACATAGCTATACTAACAGCACTCGTAGATCTCGTCATTGTAGAGTCTTAAATCGTCCTCCCTCATATAAGGAGCTTAGCAATACTTAGGTATTTGAGAATACAAAAGCTTAAATATTGTTAATGGTACAAAAGCAAAGTTTTTAAAGAGTCAACGATGGTTTTAGTTATTTTGTGGTATAAAGGCTTAGAAAATCATCCTTAAAATAGAGACTCAAAAAAGTTTGTTTTTGTTGACCTGTGTTATTTGACATGAACTATTTTTCGTAGGAATTCATTTAAAACATTTTCAGCTAAACTATTGATATTCCTTTTAACATCATCCACATTTCTTCGATAGTTGTGTTTTCATGTAGTAATCGTTGTAAGTTATTATTCAACTCTTAAGCCAGGTGTGCCGTAATTCTTTCTATTGCAGAACCACCACAATGGTTTCACCAAATTCTTTACAACTTGGTGTCTCATATCTCATTGTGATATAAAGAAATTTTCTTCAGATAGTAATTGCAAACCATGCGAATTTTCTTAAGCAATATTTTTCAATCTTCGGTTACAAAATCAGTTTTAGAAATGTTCAAAAGGTGCCCCAATAGAATAGCATGACTACAAGAAGATATGTCTCTGATTTACAATGAACATATTCTACTTAAAGCAAACAATTTTTGCAAACTCTTCGTGAAAGTATTCAAACAATTCTCGATTTCCAAACTTTTAGCTGATTTGATGCTTAACAATTGATCACGTTTGCTCTAAATGAAAAATGTTGTACTCATTTTAAGGAACGTTCTAGAAATTTTAATAGCTTTTAATAATTTCTGAATTAGTCTTATTTTTCTAAAATTTATTGTTGTGTAAAATAAAACAAAGAGCGAAGAACTGGAACTCTTTATTCATTAATATTTTTTTCTTTTCTGAAATGTAATTCACAAAATCCATAAAATTAAACTTAGTAACGTAACATCATGTGGAACGAATTACTTCCATCTAATATACCATAAAAATGTATCTCGTCTCTCGTAATAGTTAAGTCGAAGTTCTGTTGCACAATGAGAAAATACCATTACAACTGATTACGATCGAAAGAAAAATGCCAGCTACTAAGAAATAAAATGGCACTTCGAAAGGTTTCTATGAAAAGAGTCACCATAATTGGCCAAAGCAACAACTCCAATTTTCCGATTCACATTAGCCACAAATCAGTACATCACAGTTTCCCTATTAAAAAGATTTTTTACCTTGATTGCAGGTAGAAAAAAAAGCGGGGAATAAATTAACCTGAAGTTCGTTAAGTACTTCACTCACTTGACTCTCTTTATTTTTAGCGTAGTTGCATAATTTGTTAAGAGGTGTTAAAACGACGACGAATAAAATTCCTGTAATCATCTTAAGAATATCACGATTGGGAACAAGTATTGCACGAATATTCCGAGTATAATTTGAAGTCTTGAAATACCTGTTTGGGAGCAGTAAAAGCCACCATGGCTTTGATCATGAACAAAATTCTTGCTTAGTCTGTTGCGACTAGAGATACTATATATTAACTATCGATCTGACTTTCTGACTCAAGTGTTCACCTTTCAATAACGATATTTTTTATGTCTGTACGAAATTGTTTCAATAAAGCGTGAAAGGAGTTTCGCGAGACTTGCAGTGATGAATTAGACAATTCGACGGCAGTTTGCGGCCTGAACAGATTGCTAGCGATCGTCTATTTGTTTTTGGTTTGTTGTTACATAAGTCCGTTGAGAGGTACTAGAATAATTTCTTTATTTTAAATGTAATTGGATTTTATCTTTATTGCTTGCTGTTTATTGCCTTTCCATGAATGACTGCCGGTACTAAAGAAGATAATGGCATTTATTATGCAGTTGAAATAGAAGGCAGTGTTTGTACTATACCGCAGCAGAATAACTAATATATTGTGGCAGATGCGGAATGCCCTAACTTAATACCAAAACTATTAAACTCTGATGTTTGAACTTCAGGTGTTGTCGGTTCTTACTGCAATTAAACGCAGTATTTACAATGTGCACTCTGTATATTTGCCGGCAAATTAGCTTGTTTTTATGCTGAAAATATGTTTAAAACATGGCTGTTTTCCTCCACCATGCTGAGATTAAAGAAGTATCCAATGAAGATAAAATATTTATTTTACGACCTTTTAGGGTTGTTTATGTAAATAATTATAAGAAATACATTGGGTTTTGTTAATTGCCCATTTCGTAGACGTTGAGAATTACCAGTGATGGTTACTCGACAATTTGAGATGCATTCTGGTGTTGATTAGCAGTTCTGCAGTGGTTTTCTTCGTGGTTATTTCTAACCATCCCGATTCTATGCTTGCGTAATATTATTACTGGTTTAGTCGTTGTATTTTAGATGTGCTACTTTTCTTCATTTGAGCACTTAAGAGTAAAACAAAAAAGGAACACAAAATTTGTTCTCTACTCCTTCTCTCTGAATTCGCATACGTAAACTACTTTTTATACCCAAAGCAGCATACAAACAAACTTCAAGAAGCAGGATTTGAATTGCTTCGCTACACTGTTCGTAGGAACGCAGTTCTTTCGAACTTGTGGTTAAAGCGGAAAATGGAGATGGCAAGTCTCAACAAACATTTGTTCCTGGGAACAGTGTCAAGCTGAAATTTTGCATCCACGCGAAGTTCTCTCTCTCTCTCTCGCTGATGGGCATAATATTAAATATTGCTCTAATATAATTTTTCATTTCGAGAGAATGACAGTCTGGGTTAGAAAAAAATCACGCAATAAGATAAATGTTAATCTGAAAATGATAAATAAAAAAAAAATGTTTGTAAAACAAAAGAATAACTATTGATCATTTTTAAGAAGTCGCTCATTCCAAATTCAAAATGGCGGCCAACATAAAATGGCATACTACCTTTTTCTTTACAACCCACTCGGTATGGGTATCAAATGAAAGGATATCACAAGTAGAATACTATTTGTTGTGTGGCGTCATTCCAAATTCAAAATGGCGGCTAAAACAAAGTGGCGGTTTACCTTTTTCTTTGCAAAGCCCTCGGCATGGGTAACAAATGAAAGGGTATGACGAGTATAGTACAGTAAGCTGTGTCATTTTAAATCTCATATGGCGGTCACTACAAAATGACGGAAGACATATAATAGACTAAAAAGTAAAAAATTAAAAATATAGTTTGAAAAAACTAAAAAATAAGTTCTTATTTTAAAATGAACTAAAAAGTATAAAATAATTTTAAATGTAAAGTTTTTATTGCTCCAGCCAGTAGGTGTATAGAGACAACCTACTTTTCGAAATGTAAAAAAGCGTGGTGTGCTAGCGAAAAGTTCCGGTGTTAATAAAATAAGAATATAGGTAAAGAGTCCCACGATGTTTCACATTTCGAAAGGTAGCTTGTATCCATATACTGGCTGGAGCAAAAAAAACTTTACATTCAAAATTTTTTTTTATTTTATGGTTCATTTTAAAATATTGTATTTTTTAGTTTTTTAAACTATATTTTTTAAATACAGCTTATTCAACTCGTCGTTGGGAAGGGAGGGTTCGACAAATATAAATAAAAACTCAAAGCTTTTATTTTAGGTAAACTTTTATTTATTTAAATTATGAAGTTAAGCCTTTTTGTTTTTTGTTTAGCAAATTGTTCGCCAAGTTTTAATTCAAAATAGTGTAAAGATATTAAAAATAATAAAACCACGATAATATATTAACAATTTAAAAATTCAAATGAGTTCATTTGGGCTTTCCAAAAATTAAAAGAAAAAATAAAGTTGACAAAATTGCAAAATTTATAGTTAAGGAAAAACAGATCATTTACAAGACTGTTGGCCGAAAAGAAAACTCAAATGAAACATTATTACCAGCCTAAAAAATAATCTTTATCTCAATTAAATTATACTCTATAATCCTATGTAATTGCCTCACTTAAGAAGGACTGAAAAACTAGTCTCAATCAGCACCTTTCAGTAGAAATTTAAGAATCAGAAGAATATTGTAAACCATGACATTCCTTCGTAAACATAGCATGATTGAACAGTGTTTTTTACCAAACTAGAAATTATTCGAAAAAACTTTATGTTTACAGCTTTATCTGTTTGAAGCTTGCAAAACCCAAACTTATAAAAAGTGTTTATACCATTTAACAGAAATCAATATTATTAATATTATTAACTGAAAATTAGTTGCCACTTTTTTTAATTTTGACAAGATCATTTGCTACAACTTTAGAAACCAACAAAAAAACACTTGAGTAATTTATTATAAAAAAATATTTTTTGCGCTAACTTACAAATATAAATCTATAATCAAAGTCTTGCGTAACCATTTACCTCTAATTAAAAAAACTAAAATAATTTAAACCACAAAATACAATCACAATAGATTAACATCTGCTTTCTACACGCAAGATTGCATTTTGAAGGTGTCATTTTATTATCGTAAATAGTTTATATCACCACGACCACAACCAAAAATTTACTAGAAAAGTAAAAAAATGTTGAACTGAGGTGTGGTGGTCTCAAGCCATCAACATCAAAAAGTTCATTCACATCAATATGATTAACCGCATCAGGTGGCATCGATTCAAGTAGTGCCACTTCAGTAGATTTATCTAGCCATAAATAATTAAATCTTATTAAAAAATGGAGATGTCATTCGCGATTGATATTTTTTAAAATTCGTGCAAAAACTTTTTAAATTATACTAAAAAAAGTTGAACACGGGTTTATTAATCTTCGTGATAACCAAAAAAAAATACAGACCAACAAAAATCACCAAATTTATTAAACAAAATATGAATAAAATTGCAAAGGTGACACTACTGCCAAAAAGATAACGTATAAAAGTTGAAACTTGAATCTTTTGTGGCATAATCTCAAAACACGCGGATTTTATTGAAGGTGTTTTCCCAAAAAAGGAATTCCCCAAAACCAGGAAAAACCCTTGGTGCACTTCTTAATTTATTTTGCCTTACTTTGTCCCCTTCGCTCCTAAATTAGCTTTTAACAAAATTTCTTTCGATCTTTCATTTGAGAAGAAAGAAGCTTGGATTTTTATATCAGTTCCGAAGTACCTTGCAGGGAAGAGTGGTCCAAGAGACGCGAAAGATTACTTCCTTTTTATCTCTTTAACTGTAGCATAAAGAACTTGAGGCACGCATTATGGTAAAACCTGGATTTTGTCATTCCGGGATTTAACCACTCATCGATTTTGTTGCCAGTTGATAGTGCGGCTCTCGTGGGCTGTTGTTTTTGGGTTTGGTTAATTCTGGGTTACGGCTTTATTCCAGAATCTGGTGCGATTACGCCAATTTGTAATCGTTGTATATTAATGCATCCTCGTATTTCTTCGGCAATTTGAAACCAAGTAAAAGCTGCCAAAAAATAATAGAGATTTCTTTGATTCGTACACAAAGGTACACAAAGAATCAAACAAATTGCAGAGAATTTAAAATTTCATCGTTTCACCACAATTGAATTTTTATTAACAAAAATCTTGGAAACACGGGTCAATGCATTGATCAATTCGAACTATCAACTGCCAATGCCAAGGGTGGATGCTCAAACCCGCAAATTTCTCTCCGAGTCCCTCCCTTGCATTGACACTTGTATCATCATGAGTAGATTTATTTGGTTCGTTCGTTCGTTTCGTCTGTTCTGTATTTGGCCGTGTAAAAGGGCGCTTTGTAAAAAACCAAAACAATTTGTATTAGTGTGGCTTACATATTTCTTTTATTTTTATTTTACGCCAAATTTTTTGAAAAAAAATTTAAAAAACCGTAAAACAGTTATAGTCCAATGAATCTACAATAGCTCCTTGTAAATTTAGCGTTAATTGCCAACAGGAAACAAAAAATACGGTTATATATAGGAAAAAAAATAGCGTTTTTCGTTTTTGAATTTGGAATGGCGAACCTAACCTAAACAATTCCGGAAAATGAAAAAAACGCTTTTTTGCGAATAACAAAAAAACTTGAGCTCGGATCGAAAAAAATGTCACGAGTCCCCATCGATTTGACACTCGGACACGATTTTACGCGGGGTCAAAGGTCACCAAAAGCGATTTTTCGAAAATATCTCAGTAATGCTCACTTTTTTAGAAAAATTATGTGAACAAAGTTTGTAGCTTAGGTAATTTCCTACAAAAAATATTTTATAATTTTTTCTTGTAAGCGTAACCGTTTTTGAGATATTTTGATTTTAGTCCACGGATATTAGACAAAAAAAGCTCAACTACGGAAAAATTCTGGGGCTTTTTTCGACCTACAAACTTTGTTAACATAATTTTTCTAAAAAAGTGAGCGTTACTGAGATATTTCCGAAAAATCGCTTTTGGTGACCTTTGACCCCGCGTAAAATCGTGTCGGAGTGTCAAATCGATGGGGAGGGGACTCGTGACATTTTCCTTAGAGCAATAATATCAATGTCCATACCAAAATTCAGCTTTCCCGGAATTTTTCCGAAGTAAAATGTCTAATTTCCCTGGACTAAATTGCATACTAGGAAATTGCCTACAGGGATCGATTTTCGCACGCATACACACAAATCATACCGCATTTTCTTACGTGACGATTTCTGCGAATTCACTCTACCCGCAAGCCGCGGTAAGGAACTTTCTTCCAAAAAATTTTAATTTGTATGGCTGTGTAATTTTGTATGTCGCTGTAGATTTCTTAAATAAATGTTTGTTAGATTTTATATTAAACTAGTAAAAAAGCCGCGTGCGTTGCAACACCTCCAAATAAAAAAAGTTTATGTGTGCACAGTCCGCGGTAGGAAAAAAGTATAATGAAAACAACAAAAAATCTGGAAAAAATGATTTTGGATACCACACAGAAATTTAGAGTTACCTATAAAATATATTGTAATATTTCTTCTCGAGCGTTCTCGGATTCGTCAGGGATTAATTGGAACAATTTGTTTCTTTTTAACAACTTTAATTTCAAAACAAAACTTCTTGCACACATGTGCCCCTCCTTTCTCTTCTTGGCGGTTCAGTTAGAACTACCGTACTAAATTGAGATGTGACACTGCGTTATGTATGCATTCAAGTAGGTGCCTCTGAACATGAAACTTCTGGGTGAACTGGAATTTTAACTTTCTCTTTTCGGTTAGCTGTTACACTGCCCCCTTCTTACTTAATATTCGTCCCGAACACAGTTTCCTACAGGTCCCGTTCTTACCGATCGAACCTTTTGATTACTGTGGAGGGGCCGTTCCATTTCCTTTTTAGTTTTGACAATTTACCTTTCATTCGTGGAGGATTATATAGCTAGACTAGATCGCCTTCCTTAGGTCGCCCTTAGGTCGTAGTGGGTCTTCATCCTGTTGGGCGATTCCCAAATTTAAATCATTTGGCAGCGTAATCTGTTTCCCGAAAATCATCTTTGCAGGCGTCTGACCGGTAGAACGAGGTAACTGTCCTGTACAGCGTTTTTTTTAATGAATTATATAGAGATGTTCTTCATATTAATTTGAAAACCTATTTCTACCGTTTTTACTGTTTCTATACTGGTTAGGGCAAATTTAAGAAATTTCCTACATGTTCTTCCATTTGGAGCTAGGATGTGAAAATTTTTCGATTTCCTAACCCTTGAACAACCTACATACAGCTGACCGGGAAATGACACTTATTTGGCCCCGAAATTTAAAATTTATAAGTTTTGATTATAAATTCTTTATTTGTTACCTTAAAATCCCCCAAATACCGATTTTCATTGGAATCGGAATACAATTGGCAAATTCGTCAGCCATATTGGCGCGGCCATTTTGAATTTATAAGTTCTGATCATAAATTCGTTATTTGTTACCTTTAAAAACCCCAGATAGGGATTTTCTTTGGAATCGGAACACAATTGGCAAATTCGTTGGCCATATTGGCGCGGCCATTTTGAATTTATAAGTTTTGATGAAACATTCGTTATTTGCTACCTCAAGAAACCCCAGATACCGATTTTCATTGGAATCGGAAGACAATTGGCAAATTCGTCGGCCATATTGGCGCGGCCATTTTGAATTTAATTCTATGACCACCCCCTGGATGTAAGTAATATGTGGTTAAATTTTTGTGGCAATCGGTTGGATGGTTTCAAAGTCTATAACGGACAAAGAAACATTTTTTGTGTTTTATATACATATATAGATTGTAGATATGTGATTTGTTTGCATTTGTTTGTACTAAATCACACCTTATTAACCCTAGAATACTATGCTTCGTCAAAATTACGACAGCCAATTCAATTTAAGCGGAATATTTCGACATTATTCGTGAATTTTGATTAAAATATTGTTGAAAAAATGTTCATTTTTTGATAAATAAATACTTATAAAATATTTTATATTACTCTGTTTTTTATGGCAATGTCACATTTCCGCAATTGTAAATTTTACACACGATAATAACAACGTATGCTAAAAAACTTAAATTAGTTGTTAATTAAACAAGTATTAATATTTCACATTTTGGCAGGTGTCAAGGACGGGATTGTCAATGTCACAAATAAATGTAATCTGAATAATGCACTTTATAAACAAACGTCGCAATATTCAAAGTGAGTTTAATCCAATTTTGATTTATTGATATCATTACACAAAAAAATGTGTTGCATAAAAACTCTCTTTGATGACTGGATAGAAATTAGGAAAAAAAAACAATAAAAATGACGCAAATATCAAGAGACATATGAAAGTTTTTGTTTAAATTATTTTCAAGATTTAATCTCCCATAATTATCCCCATCCCGCCATCGATATTTCACAATTAAAATAAAAATCAATATCTAATTACGTGTCTCTAATAGTCCTCTTATATATTACTAACAGAGACAGGTGAGTCGCAAAAATCCACCTTATGCCTACCCACTTTTACCTATGAATTTTGCAACCTAAGTAATAATTTTCCAATGATTTGACTGTAATTAATCACCTATGGATCCTTCAAAAAGGCAATTCTCATCCCTCCTAACGATTATCGTGTGACAGCCCAGATCTGTTACGTAACCTCGTTACAGTGTAAGTGAATTATTCACCTGGAAAGAATGGAGAAGGTTCGGGGCAGATTATCGAAAATCATGATTTTTTTTCTCTCCTCTTGATTACAATGGATGAAATGACAAATGAGTTATTGCGCGTAAGATGTCGCGTTTTGTTTTATATATAAAAAAAATTTTGTATTGAATATTTTCTTGTTTGTATTATGAAATATGTATTATTAAATATAATGAATACTTTTCACGCTATTAACTGAGAAAATCTTTTTCAGTTAAGGTCACCTTTTTACGCCAAGTGCAGGACTAATCTTCTCAACGAATTTTCATATTTCTGCACCTATTTACCATTCGAGTGAATTCGATTATCTCTTCTGGCTGGACAAACAGTGAAAAATCACTCGTGCGTGTGTATGTTTTTTTGTTAAAAACAAAATATTAATTAGAGGCTGTCAAGGTCACTGCCATGGCAGGTGAAGCTTAAATTTCTATGGGTTCAAATATGGTCAGTAAAGTGAACTTTAAATTATCAGGAAAAAAATACTTTAATTAATATTCATCGAATGAAATGCGTGTGTGTTTTTTTGTTGCAGTAAAATAAATATGGATGAAAGGTTAAGAGTAGTAGGTACATGATGGACCTTGCCTTGTAAACAATGGGAGATTGCATACCTCTACTCATACGTAAATAATAAAGACGACTGAAGGGTGGATGAGATGCACTTGACATGAAAGTGTTGATTTAGTTGACTTGATCATTGCATTTATTCACATAACTACAAAACTGGAAAAAATATCCACACTTATTAATACGAGTTTTTCAAAATGGTAACTAGTAAAAAAACAAGGTGAGAAAAAATGTGCGTGCTGTATTAAAAACCTACACCTGGTTTTTAATACAACACGCACATTTTTCATTGTACGTTGCAGAAAAAAGCTTAGGTGCCCCTGGAATTTAAATTCATGAAATTAACAATAATTAAGTAAGGTATCTAACTTATAGACTTTTTTGTAATAACTCTAATTTTACTAGGTGATGTTTAGTTTGCTCTGTTGAATGGTGTGATGCTGTTAGTTAGCTACCTCTGTCGATCTCTGTGTTTCCACTATTATACAGACAGGAATGCGTTTATTCATTCTTCCAAGGTCAATTCATTAACATTTATTTTGGTCTCTAATTATTATTTACCCCCCCTTTATCACCCCCAACCTAGAGCGTACCACCCACTCAATGGATACAGTTTTCTTCAGGACACGCGAAGTATACCAAAGAGCTTGACGCCAATAAATTCACTTGGCCTGATAATATACTCCGCATGGTCCTTAGCAAATGTGCCTCACGTTTAGCTAAATCTCTCAAATTTTTTCCCATGTCATACTTCTCCAGAGTCCTAGAAACTCGCTCACGTTCAGCCCATACTGAAAATAGGTGAATCCAATAGGCTCTAACTACCGCCCAATATCAATTATTTCTATTCTCTCCAAACAATCTATATTAATAAAAGAAAGTTTCTGTATGCGTGTATGAATGCGTGTATGTGCGATGTGTGCGCTATAGCGATCGTAGAGCCTCGAAATTTTGCACGAAGGTCCGCGAAGGCCTTCCATGATGCACCCCGAAGCCCGATTTTTGAAATTCAAAATGGCCGCCGAAATATGACCGAAATTCAAAATGGCCACCCAAATTTGCCAATTGTGTTCCGATTTCCATGAAAATCGGTATCTGGGGGTTTTTAAGGTAGCAAATAACGAATTTATGATCAGAACTTATAAATTCAAAATGGCCGCGCCAATATGGCCGACGAATTTGCCAATTGTCTTCCGATTCCAATAAAAATCGGTATCTGGGGTTTTTTAAGATAGCAAATAAATAATTTATGATCAGAACTTATAAATTCAAAATGGCAGCACAAATTCTAATGGCCGCCGCAATATGGCCGACGAATTTGCCAATTGTCTTTCGATTCCAATGAAAATCGGTATCTGGGGTTTTTTAAGGTAGAAAATAACGAATTTATGATAAGAACTTATAAATTCAAAATGGCCGCGACAATATGGCCGGCGAATTTGCCAATTGTGTTCCGATTACAATGAAAATCGGTATCTGGGGTTTTTTAAGATAGCAAATAATTAATTTATTTAATTTATTATTTTGCCAATATGGCGGGCGAATTTTTTTAATTCTATTCCGATTCCAATGAAAGTGAATATCTAGGGGTTCTTAAAGATTCAAATAACGAATTTATGATCAAAACTTATCAAACTTATTATGATGAAAATGGCAGCACCAATTCTCCACATCAGGAAATATTTTATAAAAACAAATAAGCGTCATTCCCCCTATTTCCGTGAAGTTTGCCGCATTCTGAAAAGTGGAAAATTTCTTAAATGACCCCTAAACAGTAGAAACGGTAGAAATAGGTTTTCAGATTTATATGAGGAAAAACTGTTTATAGTTCAATTAAAAAAACGCTGTTTGTATTTTAAAGCAAATTTTGATTTGGTTATTTACAAAAAAAGTCCATTCTAGGAAATATTTTATAAAAAACAAATAAGTGCCATTCTCCCTATTGTCGTGAAGTTTGCCACATTCTGAAAAGTTTTTTCCTACCGCGGACTGTGCAAACATAATCTTTTTTTATTTAAAGGCGTTGCAACGCACGCGGGTTTTATGCTAGTAATCAATAAAAAGCTTATGGATTACCTTGAATCTAACTAAATTCTGCACAATTGACAGTACGATTTCAGACCGAAAAGATCTACTGGTGACCTCGTATGCCTGACAGAGTACCGCAACCAAAGCATTCATAGCTTTGGTGAGTTTGGTTTGGTTGCTCTTGATATGTCCAAGGCTCTTGATAGAGCATGGCACTCGGTCTGTTGAATAAACTCGGAGCTATTGGTATCGACTCAGTTCTAGGGAACAGGACTCAAACTTTCTTTTCGGGCCGTTTAATCAAGGTAGTATTGGGTGACGACGAATCTAAACCCCACACCATTTCTGTCGGTGTTCCCCAGGAGTCAACTTTATCACCCACTCTTACCCTACTCTTTGTAAATGGTAATTGCACTTTTTGCTCCTACATTGGCTCATTGAGCTACCGTAGGGATGTAGCAGGGACAAAATTTTATATCTAATACTCACTGTTCTACTGAAATTAGTACCCTCCCTAACCCGTCCTATTCTCTTCTATCCTTCACATCAAACTTACTGCTAGATATTGCACAATGACTGTCATAACATACGGGCTGGTAGTACAAAGGGTGATTCCTAATCTTGATTTTTTTCGCAAAAAAAACCGGGCCTTAAAACAGAAGACAATCTTGGACTTAAGCTATTCCACAGCAGGTTTAAATTTATCCAGCAATAATGTATGGTGTTAGACAACTGTTATCAATAGCTAAGTGCATTGCTTAAGTAGTTCAGCCGCAACAAAAACTGTTTTACTGCAACCATATATGATACCTTAGGCCTTTAATTTTTGCTTATCACAGAGAAAAAATGAAACGTTTGTATTTCCAGAGGCAAATCATTATTTATCCTTCCAGTCAGATTACAATTTAGGTCTCTAAGGCTAGGCCAACGCTGGTCCCAGCACAGCACAACATAGCGCAGCATAGATAAGCCAGCAGAGACATCATTTTCTGTCCAACAGCGAATATTGAACGCAGGTCATATAACACAGTGCACAATTTTTTATTGTGGAAATTATTATATCAAATTTTTTTTCCGTCTTTATATCCTAATTCAATTGTAATTTTACTCCATATTTTATTTTTCAAACTTTCTCTAACATAATTTTCATTATTTGTATCATATAAAATTGAAAAACGCTTTACTGCTTCTTGGCTGTGCATTAAGGCCCAAACAGATTGGCGCGGCGGAGGTGGCGGCGTCCGCCCGCCACAGAGTTTCCCATACATTTAATTTCTTCGCAGGCGGCGCGGAGAAATTAAATGTATGGAAAACTCTCTGGCGGGCGGACGCCGCCACCTCCGCCGCGCCAATCTGTTTGGCCCTTTACTGACAGAGGAAACTGTGTTTCAATGACAACCCGCAGAGCTGAAACAGGGGCCTCTGCAACTGCTGTGCCTGTGCTCTCCTAAATATGCGATGGTAGCTTAAATATACAGTGGGTGGCCATCACATTAGGACCACATAGTATTTTTACAACTCTTCAAATATAAGCGCTTAAAATCATTATATTTTTCATTAAATGTGTTCTTGTTTATATTTATTTTAAATATGTATTCTATTCCAAGCAAATTGAACACATATAATTGATAAGAGTGGCAACACTGACTGTCGATTATCAGCCGTTAAACTCGTACTGCCTGTACGGGAGATCGGGAAAGAAGTCATTACAACAAAGCAGGATTTGATTAAAAAGATTATTCAAATCCGGCACCATAATCCTGAGTTGCCAGCAACAATAAAAAAATCCATCTCAAGCATGCCCAGGCGTATTGAGGCTGTAATTGCTAAAAAAGGTGGTCATACTAAATATTAATGTGTTTTTGTCTATGAATAAATTACACTAAAAAATAAAAAAATAAATATTGTTTTTATTTTATTTTAGTTTAATAAAAGCTTAACTTTAAATATATAAGCTTTCAAATACAATTTAATCCTATCATTTTAATATACGAATATTTAAAATCAAAAAATGATAACAAATACCACTGGTCCTAATGTGATGACCACGCACTGTAATGAAACACAGTTTTCTCTGCTGTGCTGTGCTGTGCTGTGCTGGGACCTAGCCTAGCCTAGCCTAAGAGTGAATGAAAAACTGCCTGGGATTGTATTCATGTGCTCAAAGGGAGAACTTTGCTATTTTGAATTAGATACCGGGCCATGGGGATCACCAAGGCAACGAAATATCGACTGCCTTACAAAAATGGACAGGCGATCTTGTCATTTAAGAGATCAGAGTTCAGAATCAGTCTGTGAATTTCATCTGACAATTGTTCTGTTGAGAGTCATGTTACGAAATTGGGACTCACCAATGAAGCAAGTTGTCTCCCCTGTCTAAAAGCTCCAGAAACAGTACTTAGTGTGATAGTGGAGATTGAAATATCTCGATCAACCTTCGGTATATGAAAATTCAATTTTAGCCTTAATCTGACCTGAAATTTTATAGGCTGCGGGGTTCGCTAAAATCGTCGGTCTGGTCGCCCATTAACACTGCTCTTCCATATTCCTGCGGGAACGTGTGGAGTATACCCGAGGTTTCAAACTGGAAGGTGCGCTCCTCTTAAGATTATCCCAATTTTTGTTCGACTTTTGAAGTTCAATGTTGTAGAGACCGCGCCATAAAAGAAAGGAAGTGCGCGTATGTGAAATTTTGATTGAGATTGGTATTTGTGGTTTTAAACAACCCGAGTGACGTTGTTCCCTTGTGGCGGCTTGAGATCCTCACTTCGCATGGAAACAACGATTTTGAGATTCCCTTCTGTTATGGTGCGGGATCTAAAAGGTCTTCCTGGTTTTTTCTGCCTTTCGTGTACCAGATTTTCGTTGCATCTCCATCGACTTCTTTTAAAGTGTGCCCCAACCATTTGCCAGGTGAGAGACCAAGAATCTGGTTTTGTGGTTGTCTTTGGCCAGAATATTTCCGATATAAACCTCAGCCAACGATTTACAGAAAAGTTTTCCATTCTTACTTGTAAATATGTGCAAAGTCTCGGCTCTTTATATTGATTTGATACACATTGAGCACAAGAACTTTCGTCTTTCATCATTTACGCTTTTTTTTGTATCTTATCGAAACAATAAGATAGCAGCGTTACATCATCTGCACATGCTACCTCATCTAAGATATTCGGCAGTGACCTTTGTCTCGTTCATTTCTCGTTCATTTTGAAATTATTTTTCCATCTCCTCCTCATCTACTACAGAAATAAATAGTAAAGGCACTAGTAAACAGCCTTGCTTTACTCCAGCACTTGGTATTATGGGGTAAGAGAGGCTTGCGTTGTATAATACTCGATATTTAAAGTTGTTACAACCTCATTTATGTTTGATTTGTTATTTAATCTGGAGTTCCTATACTCTTGAACTTGTTCTGCTTATAAGCTCTATTTACAGAGTTTCAGGCCATCTCTAAGTCCATAAAAGTTGGTCATAATTGTGAATTGAACTATAAACTTTTTTCGATGATGATTCTGAATGTGCAGATATTATCGAAACAAGATATGTTTGAACTAAACCCAGCTTGTGGCGATGGGTGTAGCGATTTCTTTTAATCGTACATTGTTGAAAATTTCACACGCAGGGTTCACTAAAGTTATACCCCTTCAATTCTTGAATCTTATCCATTTTAATTTTTTTGGAATGCTGTCTATGATTTCCTTATTCCATTCAGTTGGAAGCTATTCTTTTTAAATTTTCTTGTGTAGCTTTTATAAATGAGCAGCAACATATGTAGTTCGCATTAGCGTTATATCTCAGACAGTGTTGGGCAAAATTTAATTGTTGCACAATTAAAAATTAACAATTAATTAATTGTTAATCACATCTATTGCAATTAACAATTAATTAATTGTAATTGTGAAAACTCGCAATTAACAATTAATTACCTGTTAGTCGTGAGTTTCCACAATTAACAATTAATCAATTGTCTATCTTTTTAATGGATTTGATTAAAAACTAACAATTAAAACTTATTATTGTATGAAAAGCGTAATGTCGCACCAGTGATCGCAGAGCTTCGAAATTTTGCACGAAGGTCCGTGGGGTCTCCCATGATGCACATCGAAGCCCGATTTTCGAAATTCAAAATGGCCGCCACAAAATGACCGAAATTCAAAATGGCCACCCAAATTTGCCAATTGTGTACCGATTTCCATGAAAATCGGTATCTGGGGGTTTTTAAGGTAGCAAATAACGAATTTATGATCAGAACTTATAAATTCAAAATGGCCGCGCCAATATGACCGACGAATTTGCCAATTGTGTTCCGATTTCCATGAAAATCGGTATCTGGGGGTTTTTAAGGTAGCAAATAACGAATTTATGATCAGAACTTATAAATTCGAAATGGCCGCGCCAATATGACCGACGAATTTGCCAATTGTGTTCCGATTTCCATGAAAATCGGTATCTGGGGGTTTTTAAGGTAGCAAATAACGAATTTATGATCAGAACTTATAAATTCAAAATGGCCGCGCCAATATGACCGACGAATTTGCCAATTGTGTTCCGATTTCCATGAAAATCGGTATCTGGGGGTTTTTAAGGTAGCAAATAACGAATTTATGATCAGAACTTATAAATTCGAAATGGCCGCGCCAATATGACCGACGAATTTGCCAATTGTGTTCCGATTTCCATGAAAATCGGTATCTGGGGGTTTTTAAGGTAGCAAATAACGAATTTATGATCAGAACTTATAAATTCAAAATGGCCGCGCCAGTATGGCCGACGAATTTGCCAATTGTCTTCCGATTCCAATGAACATCGGTATTTGGGGTTTTTTAAGATAGCAAATAACGAATTTATGATCAGGACTTATAAATTCAAAATGGCCGCGCCAATATGGCCGACGAATTTTCCAATCGTGTTTCGATCAATATGTGGGGGACAAATTTTTCCAATTGTATTGCGATTCCAATGAAAGTTTTTAAGGTTGGAAATAACGAATTTATGGTCAAAACCAATAAATTCAAAATGGCCGCAATGAAAATCGGTATCTGGGGAATTTTTAGGTAACAAATAAAGAATTTATGATTAAAACTTATAAATTTTAAATTTCGGGGCCAATCTGGGGACAAATTTTGCCAAATAAGTGCCATTTCCCGGTCAGCTGTATGTAGGTTGTTCAAGAGTTGGGAAATCGAAAAATCTTCACATCCTAGCTCCAAATGGAAGATCATTGACCATAGTTTATGCTGTTCATTTCCACTATTGTTGTGAAGTTTGCCCCATTCTTAAATGTAGGAAATTTCTTAAAGACCAGTATTGAAACAGTAAAAACGGTAGAAGCAGTAGAAATACGTTTTCAAATTAATATGAAGAACATCTTTATATAATTCAATAAAAAAAAACGCTCTACAGGACAGATATTCACAGTTCAACCGGTCAGACGCCGGCAAAGATGATTTTCGGGAAACAGATTATGCTGCCAAGTGATTATATGGTATCCAAAATCATTTTTCCCAGATTTTTTGTTGTTTTCATTATACTTTTTTCCTACCGCGGACAGTGCACACATACACTTTTTTTATTTAAAGGCGTTGCAACGCACGCGAGTTTTATGCTAGTATGTAATGTATGTATGGATGTATGTATGTATGAGTGTATGTGTGTGCTATAGCGGGCGAACCAGTCATCGCAGCGCTTCGAAATTTTGCACGAACGTCCGTGGGGGTGCCCCATGATGCACCTCGAAGTCTGATTCTCTAAATTCAAAATTGCCAAAGTTAGTCCGCCATTTGGAATTTTCAAATTTTAACCACAAATTCGTCATTTGGAACCCTTAAAGCCCCCAGATACTAATTATCAGTACAGTCGGAACACAATTACAAAAATTAGTCCGCCATTTTGAATTTTCAAATTTTAACCACAAATTCGTCATTTGGAACCCTTAAAGCCCCAGAAGCTGATTATCAGTACAGTCGGAACACAATTGCCAAAGTTAGTCCGCCATTTTGAATTTTCAAATTTTAACCACAAATTTGTCATTTGGAACCCTTAAAGCCCCCAGATACTGATTTTCAGTACAGTCGGAACACAATTGTCAAAGTTAGTCCGCCATTTTGAATTTTCAAATTTTAACCACAATTTCGTCATTTGGAACCCTTAAAGCCCCCAGATACTGATTTTCAGTACAATCGGAACACAATTACAAAAATTAGTCCGCCATTTTGAATTTTCAAATTTGAACCACAAATTCGTCATTTGGAACCCTTAAAGCCCCCCGATACTGATTTTCAGTACAATCGGAACACAATTGCCAAAAATAGTCCGCCATTTTGAATTTTCAAATTTTAACCACAAATTCGTCATTTGAAACCCTTAAATCAAGTTCACATAAAATTGAAGAGGATTAATTGTTAGTTTTAATTGTCTTTAATTAATTGACTAAAATATTAATTGCGATTAATTTAATTGCAGTTAAAATTAATTGCAATTGATTTAGTTGCTATATACAATTAACACGGATTAATCCAAATAAATTAATTGTGGGGTGCAATTAATAGTTCAATTGCAATTAATTTTAACTGCAATTAAATTAATCGCAATTAATTTTTTAGTCAATTAATTAATTGATTGAAAATTTAATTGATTAATGCCCAACACTGATCTCAGATAGTGAGTGGAAAAGTTTTAATTGTTCTTTGAGGTCTTCCTAAGGATCCTTCAGCTTCTGCACTCGTTGGATGAGATATGGAATATGGTTCGAAGATATTCCTAAAATTGTACGATCATCTTCAAAGTTCTTTAAGTTCAAATGTAAGAAGATTTCCGTCTTTACACTTCATAGGAATGTACCTATTGGTCCATTATTATTTTTAAATATTAGGAATTTTATAAGTCCTATCGATTACAAAAATTAGAAACTTCTGTCAATATTGTTGACCTTCAAATTGTATTCAATGAAAGATTCAGTATACTTCTCGCTTTTTCAAAGCCTTCTTAATTTTTTTTTATTCTTTCAAATATCTTCCGTATTTTTTCCTATTAAGGTCGTAAAGGCTCTGATGCAACACCATGATTCCTAGATGTGGTGTTAGGTGTTTCTTCTCAAGTTACCTATCACTCTGTGAATATTCTGCGCGAATGTTTTATGATCACTTCATTGTTTTTCATACTGTTTCTCGTCTCAGCGCAGTAAGGTTTTCCTGTAATTAAAAAAATAATTTATCCTCTTATTATTAATTATTGCTACAAATTTGAATATTTCAGTGAATGGGAATTAATTAATTATTTCAGAAAAACTAACCAAAAAAAATATACAATCGCTTTTTTTTGCTGAGATGCCTATAACGAAGACATTTTACTGATCGAAATGTGTGTTTCTTTTAATAGGATTAAGTCATGCATTATTTTTTGATAAATATGTCAATAAAAACCGTTTTTTGTTGTGTTGTTTTAATCTGCTCAAACTGGGAGTGACTTGAGAAATAAAGTTTGTGTTATGCTTTGTCGTTACACTTAAATCCACACCTCCAGACAACCCATATACGGTGATGAACTATGTACGATGTACATCCTACATGCATTAAACATCTTTTACTTTTAATTATAAAAAAACAAACTACTTGTTAAAATGAAACATATACGGTACCGCATAACCAGCTTTGTAGTAGCACACATGTATGTCAATCAAACTTTCATTAAAAATATATAGAAGCACACTTAAGTAGTTATAAATAAATTAATCGTAGTTAATTTAATCAATAAGAACTAAGTAAATTAAACACATTTACACTATAACAACACACACTAAATAAATAAATAAATAATTCACCTGATCAAATATTTCTCCTCAGTACGAGTCACAAGGCTGTCAAGTACCAATCAATTACTGTCGATACTGACTTCCGATAGAAAAGTGCCGATTCGGGCGATTAACCTTTTCGGTAGTGCTGCTAGACCTTTCGATTGGAGAGCTTTTCTTGGCTTTGTTTACATTTACACTAAGGAAATTTTTGCTGACACATAGCAGCAAATTAGCGACTTGTTAAGCCGACGCATATTAATCTACGCCATCGTCTAGCTAAGACTCGAGGGATTAATTAACTTATGAAAGATTGTAGAAAAGGCAGCAGATATGCATATAATAATTCACCGACATCTGGGAAAATTTATTAATTCTGTATTTAACCTCGTGTTGCCATAAAACTCAACGGAATTCTATCCCCACGTAGCTGAGTGACCTTTAGAACTTTGAAGCTATATGCACGTGAACTCATCAAACTCTACCCAGAAAAATTGTTATATAACTCAGGAAAAGATCAGCACGCACAGATTATATGCAAATCCGAGCGATTCAATGATTTCAGCAAACCGCATCATCATATTTCACTACCACCTATCATCTCCTGGCGCGGCTGTTGCAAGCTCTAACTACTTTTGTGGGCAGATCATTGTCCATACTTCGAACCTGAACCTACGGCGGTATTTTTTTCGCTGTTTTTTTTTGTTTTTGCAACGAGATAATTGAGAAAGAAATCGCCGGAGTACTTATGGCTGGCTTATCATGAGGTTCTTCGAAGATTGTTATTACGTGGTTGTGGAAAAGTTTTTACCGGCCAGCGAGACTATTTTTCCGTTACGTCGTTCCGTTACTTAATATTATATAAATTAGCAAATTTTTTGACAATGTGGTAATTACTAAACACGAGTGATAAGGTTGGGCTTAAGTGCGAATAATTAGGGACAAGACGTCTTTGAAGCTCATGGAGAAATATGAATACATGCGGAATGTATTGTATTCAAGGACAATAGTAACGTTTCAAAGCATTGGTCCGACCACAAAATGCATTGTTGGCCATAACATCGAATATTGCATATGCAAAGTCTTTTCTTTATTTTTTTTGAATGAAGAAGTTGAAATTTTAATTTACCCTCGTGGAGGATCTCCTTTTTCTTCTTTTTATGGTGAGGTATTGGGTCCAAAAGTACTATGGCTACTGCTTGATCTATTGTACCACCTATTGTACAGGGCTTTACGCGTATTAGATGGTGCCAATACCAAATGTGAATGTCAAAACCATTATCACATGTAATTTTTAAAAGACA